>CM053594.1:288910119-289019450 GCA_028646575.1 Pseudocheirus occidentalis | reverse complement strand
AGTAAGAACATAGTTCTTCAACCTTCTACAAATATTAATTTAACAGCTAGTACTCTACATACAATCAAATGACTGATGTATAAAATATCACTGGAGGAACTGAATTGTATCAATCTTAATGTTCTCACTATAAATAAAACCAAGAAGCAAAGAGAAATTGCAGCCAAATGGAAGGTTGGCTCACAGGTTCTGCCTGAAGAGGCGAATAAAGGAAATGGCAAGGGTTGATTTTATTGTGTATCCCACATCAACAACAAATACGAGTTCATGGAACACATGATCATTTTGTAGCAAAGTATTTATTTACTTAGAAGACCTCTTTAATGCAACTGCAGTTTCAACCTAACATCTATTGCAGGATATGAAGGAATTGAGAAATTCTACGAACTCAATCAGACCTTCTATTTCATCCTCAACTCATCCATCAAAATGATCTTCCTAAAGTACAAGTCAGACCATCTCACCCCACTAGTCAATCGACTCCAGTGGCTCCATATCACCATCAGGAGCAAATATAAAAATTTCGGTTGGGCTTCAAAACCCTTAATAACCTGCTCTGCCAATCATTCTAGTCTTCTCATAACTTACAACCCTCCCACCCTCCAAGCAGTCTGTGATCCAGTGACCTCCTTGACCATTGATCTCATTGCTGTTCCATGAACTCCATTTCCTCACTCCGGGTGTTTTCACTGGCTGTCCTATATGGCTGGAATTCTCTTCCTCATCTATGCCTTCTGGCTTCTCTGACTTACTTCAATTCCCACCAACCATTCCACCTTCTACGGGAAGCCTTTCCAGATCCCTCTGAATTCTAGTGTTATCCTTCTGCTGATTATTTCCAATTGATACTGTTTGTGTCTGTACATAGTTGTTTACACATGATCTCCTCCGTCGGATTGTGAGCTCCTTGAGAGTAGGTACTACATTTCACCTTTTTTTGTATCCACAGTCCCTGACACATTTGTTATTCAGTCTTTCAGATGTGACCCCATGAACTACACCACACCGATACCGTCCGTGTGGTTTTCCTGGCAAAGATTCTGGGGCGGTTTGCCCAGAGTCACACAACGAGGAAGCTTCTAAGGCTGCACTGGAACTCATGTCTTCCTGACCCCAGGTCTAGTGTTCTGTCCACTGAGCCTCTGTGGAGCAGCTGCCTCTGCCTGGAATATAGTACGTGCTTAATAAATGTTTATTGACTGACTCCAAGTTAAATCAACTTAAATATTTCAATACTCTGACAATGCAAAGGAGGGCATAAGGGAGAAGTGGTGAAAAATACCTTAGAAAACATGGTTCAAAGGTAAGGTTAAAGGATTTTAGACAGATACAACAAATACAAAAAGAGAACAGCAGATATAAAAAATTTTAATACCTGTCTAGACTTCTACAACAACTTTTTTACATGTAAATAACAATGACATCACCATACTTGTGAAGCCACATACTCTAACAATACAGCTCTTGGTGTGCTTCCTGAGGAAGCAGGAATGGCCCAAGAAAACAAGTTGCAAAGAGTAGCTGAAGTACAAGAAGTACACACAGAGGAGACCCATGCCCAAGATGACACAATTCTAAGGACACTAAGGGATTAATTCTTAAAATACATGAATTAGGTGGGGATGTAGTAGCCTACAGTAGAAAAAGAATGCTGCATTTGGGATCAGAAGATCTGGGTTCAAATTCCTCTGTCAGTCTTTGTATAAAACTGGAAAAGTCACCTAACTTCCCTGGGCCTCAGTTTCTTTATCTGTAAAATGTAAGAGTTTGACCTCCTGTAAATTCCCTTCCAGTTCTAAATCTATGATGCTATGACAAAGTCTTGAGGAAAAGTCACAAATCTTAGTATTACAAAAAGAAAATGACAATGAGAAAGTATAAAAATCTACCAACCCATATGGCTTCTTTTCTACTTTTACTTTTAATGAGAATAATTATGCACACGTTAAGGGCATTTTCAAAATAAGATCTGAAAAGAAAATATATAATAGCCTCATCATTTCTTAATTATTGTTTGTTAAATTGAATTGCTTTCTATTCACAGTGTCACTGTATCAGTGGCAATATGAGACGTATCTCCAACCAACACCAAGACCTGTAAATACCTCCCACCTACCGCAATGGTGACACACAGGAAGCTACTCATGACTAAAACTGCAAGTCCTGAAACAAGACACTTCATACTTCTTAGCAAGTTTTGAGGCCTCCCCAACTCCCAACTCTGGTGTACATTTTGTATACTCAACATTTATTTTCCTCGCACTATTTTGTAAGTATTTATAGATGTGCAAAATTGTCTTCCTGGTAAAGTGTAAGCTCCTTGAGGGCAGGAACTTTTTTTTTGCCTTTGTATCTCCAGGGCCTACCATATGGTAGGTGCTCAATAAATGCTTGTTCACTAGTTGGTTGCTTGATTGATTAAATAATCACGAATTCTGTCTCCACCAAATCACTCATACAATAGCAATATTCTCTTTCCTGGCACTTCTAAGTACCTTTCAGGAAATGTAGGCAATGTCAGTCATTGCCCTTGTTAGCTACTCTCATTGAGGCAGGTGTTACCAAAGGAACTTCCTTCCATCCTTCAAATGGAAGACTGTTTTAGTTTCAAAGTTTCCCAATACATGCTGGTACTTCATTTCTCAAGGCTGTCTCCACCTTTCCTAAAGAAAAAGGATAAGAGAGACTGACCCACAATGCCCCAAGGGATATCAGACAGCATTTGAGAGGATTTTTCCTTGCTTAGCTGAAAATCTGCTATTAGTCTTATGCCTAGGTGGTGGTTAGGACAAAGATCTAATGTATTGCCAAAGTCTAATGAGACTTTGTCCCAGACTGCCTAAATGTAATATTCCTATCTGCCAGGATTTCTTTCTCTGACCAGCATGAAGTTTCTTCCTAGGGGAAGAGGCATTCTGAGTTATGTTTTTCTATCCAAAGACTTTAATTTAAACTTCATCTTGAAGTTCCTTTCTCTGAAGTCAGATTCTTTATGCAATAGTGAAATATTGAAAAGAGTTTCAACCTACTTTTCTGAGCCAAAGCAGCGATGTTGGACAGTGGAAAGAATGTGGAATTTGGAATGAGGAGATCTGGGTTTCAATCCCACCTCAGACAAATATTTACTAGCTGTGGGAATATGGGCAAGTCACTTATGTCCTTAAAACTATGGTTTCTTCATCTGTAAAACTGGTATAATAATAGTTGTACTACCTACCTCTCAGGGCTGTTATGAGATAACTTATTATCAGACCTTAATACCCTATGTAAAAGTTGGTTATTATTATATAGGGAAGATATATTACCCAAGTCTCCCACCCAGATTAGTTCTGTTTAAAGCTTTGGGCCAGGAATATACTACCACATGAAAATCATGGGCCAAAACTTATAAAAGCTATCAATACGTATTTATTATATACTTATAACATGTCAGCCACTGTGCTAGGCCTTGGGGAGACAAAAATAAATATGAAATATCCCCTGCCCTCATGTAGTTTATATGTTCTCAGCGAAAACAGCATGTGTGTGTATATGTATATGTATGTGTATGTGTATATGTACATGCATATGCATATGCATATGTATGTATACATAAAATAAATATGAGGCAATTTTAGGGAGGTAAAGCAGGAAAGATCTTATGTAGAAGATGAGACTTGGATGAACTGAATTTTTATGGGACAGCCAGTACAAAGGCACAGAGATGGAAGAGTGTTGTGTGTAAGAGAAAGATCAAGGTCAGTGTAGTTAAATTATAGTACATGAAGGGAGTAATATATAGTAAATCTGAACATGAGATTAGTGTAAGATTATCAAGTATCTTAAATGCAAAATAGAGGAAATTCCATTCTATCAAAGGGGTAATATTACTTTATCTGAAATTATTGAGGAGGGACTGGATTGGATTTTTTGTTCTTATATTTTACTTTTCTTTGTTTCCCTAGGACTTAGTATAGTGCTTAGCATATAGTGGTCATTTAGTAAATGTTTGCTGATTGATTTTTATCCCATCTCTTCCAATGAAAAAAAATATTTTTTGTTTTCACCATAACCTCCAATCTCTTTGTTTCTCAGGACTTTACACAGGCCATCATTTTTCTCTAATGATTCTCCTTCTTTCCCAATCTTAATACTTTAGAGAAACTAGTTCAATGCTACACTATTCTTTACTGTTGAATCCCTTGCTCTCTTGTTTTATATTGTTAGAATACTCCCACCCTATGCCAATGCTCTGAGATCCTGACTTTCATTGAACTAAGTTCCAAGTCCCCTGCTGCTTAGTCCCTTATGATATCCCTCTCTCCCTGATCCACCAATGTTCTTTTCTTCATATACTCACTCCTTTTCACTGTGGTCTCTGGAATCTTTGCTGCATAGACAATAAACTTTACAACCACATCTCCCTCTGTTGATATTCATTCAATTCATATTTATCACCCAACCAATTTTTGGAAAGCTGTTATCTAACAACCTCTAGGATATCCTCCTTCATTCCTCTATGAGTTCAACGCCTGTTTCTCTGCCCTTCTCTCCTCCTCAACTTCTGCCATCATACTAGAGATTTTTGACATACAAAATGATAGTCCCTTAAGCCCCCTAACTTCCCAGTTTCCCAAATGAGTCATTTCCTATGACCTCCATTCTACCTCAGCTACACAGAGATGATCATACACTTAATCTTGCCATCATCTACAAGCATTCTACTTCTGTATTCATGAACTCTGAAATTCCTTTATCTGACACCAGTCTTCTATCATTCTATCTTTCCTTCTACTTGTGATTACAAACCCTGTTCTTTGTCTTCATAATGACTTCCAATCCCTCCATCCTTCAGTTATTCCCCAGGCTATTACCTTTGTATTGGATGCAGTTTCTTCCTTTTCCAATCTTGATCACTTAACTTAGCAAAGCAGTTCAACTCTATACTAATTTCTATTTTCAGTCCCTTATCCCCATTAACCTACTATTAAACATGCCCTGCCAAACCCCAACCTTGGATTAGGCCCACCATTCACTGCTGTTGTTTATATTTGTGTCCTGATAATAGAGCTAGAGGAAACCAGAAAAAATTTGCTGTGTTCATGACAAATTCATGTTACATAATTTTAATTGGGTCCTCATTATAGCAAGTCAATCATTTTCTATTTTCCTAATTGATTTACTATCCCACATACCATAACAATTTTTCCAAATCTTCTCATTTCTTCTCAAACTTCCCCTCTTCCCATTTTCTCAGCTAAAAACCTTAACTCATGTTTCACTGAAAAAAAATCGAAGTCATTTTCTGAGAGCTCTGTGTTCTCCCCTCCTTATCTCTTATCACTCAGATACTGTCCCACTACCTCCTCCTTTTTCCCTGTCTCACATGAAGATAGCCTTTCTCCTTGCCTAAGCAAACTCCTCTACATGTACATGTGGTCCCATTTCATACAAACTTCTTGTACAGATTGCCCTCTCTCTCATCCTCACTTTCTCACTAATCTTCAATCTCTCTATTGGTTGCTTTCCTACTGCCTATAAACATTCTTACTTCTCCATCCTTTTAAAAAATACTCATTTGATTAGTTCAGTCCTACTAAGTATAATTCTATAAATCTTCTTCCTTTCATGGCTAAATACCTTGAGGAAGTCATTATGCCCCAAACTAACTCATTAACTCCCCACTCACCCCTGCTCAAAGCTTTCCCTCTTCCAAATTTTCTTATTACTATCAATGGCCTGGCCATACTCCTATTCATCCAGGCTGGCAAGGTAGGTGTTATCCTCAATTCCATTCTCTCTCTCATCTCCCATATCCCATCTGTTACATATCATGTTGATTCTCTTATCAAAACATTTCTTACATGTGCCCCCATTTCTCCTCCAACACTGCCACCTCCCTGGTACAGGACCTCATCACTCACACCCAAACCATTTGCAATAGTCTTCTGACTTTAATTCTTTCCCCATTCTAGGCAATCCTTCACTCAGCTGTCAAACTGAACTTCCTAAAACACAGGTCTGACAATGTCTCTCTCTACTCAACAAGCTTTAGTAGGTTTTTTTTTTATTTCTACCAGGAGTAAATGCAGAATCTTCCATTTGACTTTTAAAGCTCTTCATTATCTGCTCCCATACTTATTTTCTGGCCTTCTTAATGCTATTCCCCTCAATGTATACTGTGACCCAGTGACATTGGCATCCTTGCTTTTCTTCACATAGGACACCACATCTCTCACCTCCCATTTTCACTGTCCCTGTATTAGTCTCTCTCTTCATCCCCACCTCCATATTTCTCTGGCTTCCTTCAAGTGACAGCTAAAATCCCACCCTCTACATTGAGCCTTTTCCAGTTTCATTCAATGCTAGTGCTCTCCCTTTGAGATGACCTCCAATTTATAGCTTATATATCTTGTATGTATATAATTGTTTGCATGTTGTCTCCAACATGGGGGTAGGCCTGATGAATGTACTGCTTTAGTTAAGATTTGATACTGAGACAGAAAGAGGCACTTATAAGTCATTGGACAGTTAACCAAAGGAAATTTATTTAGCACTAATACATCAAGAATATGCAACAAGGATTCAGTGGCACTTATAGTTTCTATAGATATTCCTCCTTGTCTCGATATGGCAATGCATGTATTCAGCAGGGTAAGGCGTGGTCCCTAGATATCCACCAACTGGATGGGACTTCTAATGTCTTTGGGTGAACACCTAATGTGATTCAGTGAAGGACATTGATACAGTCACAGGCTATCAGGAAATCAACCATGCTGGTCCAACTTGTGACAGATTTATGTTAGCTAACTTCAACTGGGTCTTTGCTGTAGTACAACAATCCTTTTATTTCTCTCTAGTCAACTGTCTATCCCACTCATTACAGTGACTTTCTCATTTTTAGCCTCCCATAGCACCCCCTTTCTTCTACTCTCTCAACCACAGAGCTCACTTGATACTTCTCTAAAAGTATCAAGGTCATTAGACCATGAACTCACTTTTCTCTCCTTTTCATTTTGGTGTCCCTGACATAACTCCCTCTTATTTCCCCTTTTATCCCAGTGTGTGGTGAAGAGGTGGTTTTTCTCCTCACCAAACCAAACCCTTCTATATATACTCTTAATCCCATCCCTTCCTGTCTTCTCTAGCAGATTGTATCCATTATCATTTCCTCTCTAATCTTCCATCTCCCCCATCTTTCAGGTTCTTTCCCTACTTACTACAAATATGACTACTTTCCCCATTAAAAACATCACTAGTTACTACCATCCCTGCAAGCCATCAACCTATCTCCCTCTTTACCTTCTCATCTAAATTACTTGAGAAACTGCTCTCTTCAAACTTACTAATGACCTTTTAATTGACAAATAAAATGACTTCTTATCAATTATCATTCCTCTTAAACTCCTGCATTATTTGGCAGTGTCAATCACCTTATCCTCATGAATATTCTCTCCTTTCTGGCTTTTTATACTCTTTATTGTTTCTTCTCCTACCTGACTTCTCCTCCTTCTCCTTTGCTGGCTCCTCATTCATATCACATTGCCCAGTTATGGTGTAGCCCAGGGCTTTGCCCTGAGCTCTCTTTTCTTTTTACTCTATCACTTGGTTATCTTATTAACTCTGATGCATTCAATTATCATCTTTACGTGGATAATTCACACACGTATGATATATATCATATTATATGTGCATGTATCTATATTATATATGTGTGTGTGTGTTTGTGCATATATATCCCTATATGTGTGTGTGTGTGAGTGTGTGTGTATACATACACATACACACACACACTTACACATATAACTTTTCTGAGCCACAATTCCTCATCAAAACTGGATGTCTGTAGATATCTCAAACTAATATGTTTTAAGAACTCCATAACTTCCCTCTTAAACTTATCCTTCTTCTTCTTCTTCTTATTCCTATTAAGGCACGACCATAATCTTAACTACCTTGGTTCACAACCTTGGTGTCATCCTCAATTCCACAACCTTCCTCACTACCCATATCTAATTAATTGTCAAATCTTGTTTTGATCTCTACAGTTGCTCTAATGTATATCTCTTTCTCTCACCTTCCAATCACCACCCTAGTTCAAGCCATTATCATCTCTTGGCTACACTATTACAAAAGCCTTCTAATTGCTCTCTTGGTCTCAAAACCTTCTTTGCTCCAATCTATCCTCCAAAAAGCTGCCAAAGTGTGTTTCCTAAAGCTTATGTCTGGCAACTTCACTGTCTTCCTCAATAAATTCCAAAGTTTCCCTATAACCTCTAAGATAAACACAAACTTCTCTTTTGCATTTTAAAACTTTTCACTTTTTTGGCCTTTTTTCTATCTTTCCAGTCTGGCATATTGCTCCTCTTTACATACTTTACATTCTAGACTTCTGTCCTATTCACTGTTATTCATGTATCAGACTCCAACCTGTCTCTGTACCTTTGCACAAATTAGGTCTCATTTTCACCCCTTAGAATCCTTAGCCCATAAGAAAGGATGAGCAAGAAGATTTCAGAAAAAAATCAGGAAAGACTTACATGAACTGATGTTGAATGAAGTGAGCAGAACCAGGAGAACATTATACACAGTAATAATAACATTGTGTGATGATCAGCTATGACGGTGGTTCTCAACCTGTGGGTTGCAACCCCTTTTGGGGTTGAATGACCCTTTCACAGGGGTCGCCTAAGACTACTGGAAAACACATATTTCTGATGGTCTTAGGAACCAAGACACCACTCCTCTATCTGTCTCCAGGTGGGTCCACCCACATGCAGATACGCCTACATATGAGTATGAAAGGGTCGCAGCATTAGGAAGGTTGAGAACCATTGAACTATGTTTTACTTAGCTCTTCTCAACAATACAATAATCTAAGACAATTCCAAAAGATTAATGATTGAAAATGTTATCCACAGAAAGAACTGATAGAGTCTGGATGTAGATCAAAGCCTGCCATTTTCACTTCTTTTCATTTTTTTTCCTTCTGCTATTTCTTCTTTTACAACATGACTAATATGAAAATATGTTTTATATCATTTTATATGTATATATAACCTACTTCAAATTGTTTACCATCTTAGGAAGAAGAGAAGAGGCAGGATGGAGAAAACTTGAACTCAAAATTTTATTAAAAATGAATGTTAAAAATATTTTACATGTAATTACAAAAAATAAAATACTATTTAAAAGGAAAGAAAAATTCTTAGCTTCTTGAAGATTCAGCTTAAATATTATCTTTTGAAGGAGCCCTTTCAACGTTCTCCCATCTGCTAATGCCTTCCCCCCAAAGCTTACCTTGTAACTATTTCATTTATTTATACATATGTACATGTTGTATACCACCATCAAAATGTAACTTCCTTGAAGTCATGGACTATTTTAACTTTTTTTTCCTATCCCAGTAATTAGCATAGTACCTGACATAGTAAGGAAGAATGAGGAGTGGAGAATAACTTTTGATATTACGTACATGGATGACTGAAAGGACAGATAGAAGAAAGGGTGAAAAAAAGAAAAGAAGCAAGCATTTAGTAAGCATTTGCTGTGTGTCAGTTTCTAGTCAAATTCCTAGAAGGAGAGGGAATTCACTACAATCTGAGATGGAACATTCTTTTTGTCATCTCTCATTATTAGGAAGCTTCTTCTGGCATCCAGTTTAATTCTGCTTCTTTGCAGCTTCCACTCATTATTCCTGATTCTACCCTCTTTGGCCAAAGAGAGCAAATTTAACCTCTCTTCCATGTGATAATTTCTCAGGAGCTTGAAGGAGGCTAGTTAGTCTTCTCTGAATCTTATGCAGTTTATACATCCTGATCCAATATTCATATGTGATTTGGACTTCATCCTGGGTTCATCATCCTGGTTGCTCTCTTCAGCATGTTTTTCAGCTCATCAATGTCTTTCTAAAATTCCACATTCAGAACTGAGCACAGCATTTAAGATGTGGTCTGACCAGGATAGAATACAGAGGGATTCTCATCTTCTTATTCCTAGAAGGTACATGTGTATAATATAGATCAAGATTACTTTTGGGGGGAGGTAGGGACTGCCATATCACAAATACTATTGACTCACATTGAGCATGGAGCTCACTAAAACTCCCAATTTTTTTCAGTCTAATCATGTACCCAGTAATTGTAAAGTGGATATTTTAAAAGCCCAAATATAAGCCTTTGTTTCATCTTACTAGATTTATCTCATTTCTTTCAGGATTCTTCAGATTGAGCCCATGAATTTTTGTTTAAAATATTTTGAAAACTATTTCCATAGAATTAATTTCCTTTGTAATCCTACATTTTATTTTATGCATTTAAACATTCTGAAGAGAGTCCTATAGTTTTAGCTAAATTGTCAAAAGGGTCCATGATACAAAAAAAAAAATGGGAATTCCTACTCTAGCTCGTCAATATCTCTTTTGAATTTTCAATCTTATCTAATGTTTTAACTATATCTCCTAGTTTTGTTCCATTTATAAATTTGATAAGCATACTGTCTATACTTTTGTTCAAGTCAGTGATAAAAATGTTAAACTGAACAGAGATAACACAATAATATTCTGGCCAAATTGACATTAAAACATTTATGACTCTCTCGAGTCTAACCATTCAATTGGATCTAAATTTGTCTAACTGTATTATTGTCTCATTCACATATATCACTAATTTTAAAATTAAAAGCCTGGTATTATCTGTATAAGCATTGTCAATAACATCCCACTGTATGAGCATAGTAACCTTATCAAGAAAGAGGTAAGGTTAATCTAGTATGACCTGCTTTCACTGCTTCCTTTCCTAGATATTCACTAATAATCTCTTTCATGATCTGTTTTAGAATTTTCCTAGGAGTCCAGTTAATTGACCTACACTTTGCACACTTTATTATTTTCACTGTAAAAAAAATAAGGAAAGTTCACTTCACCAGTCCTACAGAATCCCCCTGCTCTCCACAATTAAAAAAAAAATATTTTTAGTAGTGGCTAAGCAATCACAACTATCAGGCCTTTGGGTCCCTAAGGATATAATTTATTTTGAAGCATGGGGGAAATTAGCAAGGGAGGAGGAGCAATGAATTATAGTCATAAAACTGAGTCAAGAGGAAGCTAAGTGGTGCAGTAAATAGAGAGCACCAGCCCCGGAGGATCTGAGTTCAAATTCCACCTCAGACACTTAACACTTACTAAGCCATGTGACCTTGGACAACTCACTTAACCCCAATTGCCCTGCACTTCCCCCCCCCAAAAAAGCAAAAAGCAAAAACAAAACCTTAGTCAAGAAGATTTGAGGGTGAGAATATGGAATAATAGTTGAGAAAAGTGTCTTAAATAAGTCTTGTAGAAAACAAAGGACAAAGAAATAGGGAGAGATAAGAGAAGTAAGATAATTTGTGATGACTGGACAAAGTTTTGTAAAGGAATAGTTGAGGATGTCATACCTAATCTGAAGATGGTCCCATAGTAAACTATTGAAAGAGGAGAAAAACATAATCAAACCAACAGGCTTCAGAAAAGAATATTTTAGCAATGGTTTTAACTGTCACCTGGACAGACTGTTAAAAGCCCAGGCTGGTGAAAAGTTGTTTACCTTAGTCTAGTCAAGAGCAGATCTAAGGCCTGGGCAAATAAAGAGAGGTTACATCAAAGGAACTCAATTAGCTAGATATTTGTATACATAGCAGTGTAATTACCTGAGTTTTAAAAATGCCTGAGAAAGCTTGGGAATTATTGTAGTTATAATTGCCCAGTTTTTCTTAAGTAATCCCAAGGATAAAAACAAACTCACCAGACAAATCTACATATCGATACTCTTTGGAAGCAGTATAAACTTGATCTAATCAAGCTTTCCCCTGGAGTTGCTTCTCTTCAGGCAATCAAGTATTAGCTGGGTGCTTCCTATTTGACTCAAAAAGTTACTGAAATGGACAACTACAAGTAGCTCCAGAAAAAATGAAGTGGCTGGGCCTAAACTGAAAGGAATCTTAGCTGCAGATGTGTCTGGTGACAAAAGGAAAGTTTGATGCTATAAAGATCAATATTGCCTAGGTAGGAACCTTGAATGTAAGACCTATGAACCTATGAATGTAAGCTGGATGTAGTCAAACAGGAAATAGAAAGATTAAACATCAACATCTTGTGGGTCAGTGAACTTAAATAGACAGGAATGGTTGAACTTAATTCAAGTGATCACTATATATAATACTACTGTCAATAATCCCTAAGAAGAAATGGAATAATCCTTATAGCCAATAAAAGGGTAAGAAAAGCAGTGCTAGGGTATAATTTTAAAAATGACAGAATGCTATGTATTTGAATCCAAAGCAAACCATTCAGCATCACAGTACAGCTCTGTGTTCCAATCACTGATACCCAAAAAGGCCAAGGTGACTGGCTTAGTTCTATGAAAGCCTACAACATCTTTTAGAAATAACATAAAAAGACATCACATTTCTCATAAATGCTAAAGTAGGAAATCAGAAGATAATAGGAATAAAAGGCAAGTTCAGCCTTGGAGTACAGAATTAAGCAGGGCAGAGTTTTGTCAAGTTAACTCACTAATCATAGCAAACATTCTTTTTCAACAACCCAAAAGGTGACTTTACACATAGATGTCAACAGATGGTCAATAGAAAAATCAAATTGATTATATATTTTGGAGCCTAAGGTGGAGAAACCCTTACAGTCAGTTAAAGTAAGACCTGGAGTTGACTATGGCTCAGATCATGAGCTTCTTATTGCAAAATTCAGACTTAAATGGAAGAAAGGAGAAAAAAAGTTATCAGACTATATAGGTATGAACTAAATAGCATCACTTATGAATATGAAGTGCAAGTGATAAATAGATTTAAGGGATTAAATCTGGTAGATAGAGTACCTGAAGAACAATGATCCAAGGTTCACAATATTGTACAGTAGTATAGCCCCAATGCAATATTCATAGCACCAATGGCAACTATGAATATGCCAGCGTAGTTCTGCACTGCAAAATATGACAGACTCTCCATATAGAAGACAAACCAGAAAGCTGAATCCATCATAGCAACAAAGAAGTTAATATACCATATCCCTCTAGCTCTAACTATTTTGACTCCCAGTTTCCTCTGGGCTCTACTCAGCAAACTCCTCCCACCACAGTCTCCATGTGATTACATTCAGCCTATTGGGGGCAAGGAAGATTTTCAAAGCAGGAAAGATCTTCAAATTTCCTTAGGCCTATTAAGGGGCAGAGAAGATCTTCAAATTACCATTAGTATTACCATTACAAGGAGGCAGTAAAAACAAAATAAAACAAAATAAAAACTTCTCAAAGAAAAAGAAGAGCAAGAAAGCAAAATGGCTCTCTGATGAAGCTTTCCAAATACCTGAGGAAAGAAGGAAAACAAAATGTAAAGAGGAAAGAGAATGACATGCTACTGAATGCAGAACTCTGACCAGTTACAGTTGGGCAACTCAGCTTCTCCTGTCCTGTCCTTTCCTGTCCTATTCTGTCCTGTCCTGTCCTGTCCTATCCTTCCCTCAGGGTGTTCAGCTCAAAGGAAGGTAAATGTTGATGGCCAAAACCTACTTAGCTAACTTGGGGTTTATTGGCTAAATTTCCTTCTTAAAGATGGTGCCTTAAAATCCATTCAATCTGGATCTCATTGACTGAATAACAGTAGCCTGTCCAAGCACCACTTAATGGTTATTATTTTGGGTCCTACTGTTTCAGAGTGAATATAGATAGTATCTGTTTCTCTTTTGGCCAGCAACCCTGAAGATCTTCCCCTCCCAGTTTGATTTTTTAAAAAACTTATTAAAGGGGCAATCCCTTAACACACTTTTTAAAGAGGCCTATTCACTGAATGATGATTGCCTTAGTCAAAGTGAGAACAGGAAAAAAAAACCTTAGCTTCTAAAGGTCAAAGTCTCCCACTGCATCCTGGGCCATCTCTAGTCATCTTGATGTATATTTGAGCACTAGACCCAGATGGCTCTGGAAGAAAAAGTGAGATTGGTGACTACACAGCCCTTCTTCACTCAAATACAATTCAATTGCAAGTCATGTCATAATCTCCCTCATGTCATGGTCCTCTTCAAGAACAAAGAATAAACCACAACCACACAATAGTGTTATCTTATTTCTTTCACTTATAAGCGAAGTACATCATGTGAAATGCCAGGCTGGACAAATCAAAAACAAGAATTAAGACTGCAGGGAGAAATATCAGCAATCTGAGATATGCAGATGATAGCACTCTGATGACAGGAAGTGAAGAAAAATTAAGAAGACTCTTGATGAGGGTGCAAGAGGAGAGTGCAAGGGATGGCTAGGTAGTTCAGTGAATAGAGCACTGGCCCTGGAATCAGGAGGACCTAAGTTCAAATCCAGTCTCAGACACTTAACACTTCGTAGCTGTGTGACCTTGGGCAAGTCACTTAATCCCAATTGCCCTGCCTTCCCCCCAACTCTAAAAAGTAAAAAAAAAGAGAGAGAGAGAGGGAGAGAGAAAGAAAGAGAGAGAGAGAGAGACAGAGAGAGAGAAAGACAGAGAAGAGTGCAAAAGTTGGCTAAAAAAAAAACAACTAACATTATGGAAACTGGTCCCATCACTTCCTGGCAAATGGAGAAGAAATAAAAGTAGTGTCAGATTTTATATTCTTAGACTCAAAGATGACTGAAGTGGCAACTGCTGCTATGAAATTAAAAGATGTTCACTCTTTGGAAGGAAAGTTGTGTTTGTCCTTCATTTTTGAAGAGGACCATGACATCAGGGAGATGATGACGTGGCTTGTAGTTGACTTTGATTTGAATGAGGGAGGCTATGCAAAGTCACCAGCCTTACTTTTTGATCTGGGTCGAGTGACCAGATATTCATCAGGAGGTCTGGAGATGGCCCAGGAAGGAAAGTCATGACAAGTCTGGAAAGCATACTAAAACACAGAGATATTGATACTTGCCAACAATACTAAAGAAGATTAATTCAGACTGTTCATTGGAAGGATAAATACTGAAGCTGAAGTTTAAATCTTTGGTCAGATACTGAGAAGATGTGACTAATTGGAAAAAGACCTTGATATTGGGAAAGTTTGAAGACAAAAGGAGAGGATGAGATGGATAGGTAGTGTAATGAAAATAATGAACATGAGCTTGGACACACTTTAGGAGATAGTGGAGAACAGAAGGGTCTGGTGTGCTATGATGCATAAAGTCATTAAGAGTCAGACTGAAGAAATTAACAACAAACTCATATATAACCAGTATAATGATACCTACTATGTTAGGAGTCTATACAAGCATCAGAAGCAGGTTTCATCAATCAATAAACATTTATTAAGCACAAAATGTGTACCATGCACCAAGATTGTAGTCTAGATATAGTAATAAGACAACACATATTAGACAATGAGAACAATGAAGTGTGGAAATGCATAGCATTGGTCTTTCCTCTCATTGGTGTACTCTAGTAAGTTGACTATTGAGAGACATTGAAAAACCTATTGTCATGCTTTCTGTTTCTCTCAGTTAGCAATGTTTTATTACAGGCAGGCACACCCTCCACTCTATATTTATCTGACAGAGAAAATCCTAACATTCTTATAGGTCAACACAAGAATCACACAAGGCCTCAAATTTCAAAGTACATTCAGATAATATTCCCTTATCTGAACAGTTTTATAATAAACCATGGTTAGCCAAGAAAAAAAAAGTGTTGTGAACAAAAACTATGTTTCCTTTCAGATTACATTGCTGACTAATTCCTCCTCTCCCCCATGATGATGAAATTTGAGGATTTTGAAATTCCTCTGAAATATGTCTAGCACAGTGGATAAAAGCATTGAATTTGCAGTCAGGAAGACTTCAGACATTTACTAGCTGTGTGATCTTGGGTGAGTCAATCAACCTCTCTGCCTCAATTTCCTCATCTGTAAAATGGGGATAATAGCTCCTACATCACAGAGTTGTGAGAATAAAATGAGACAATAATTATAAAACACATTTCAAGACTTAAAGTACTATATAAATGCAAATTAATTTGGAACTCAACTTTTTAAAATGAATGTTAAAATTTTTAATGTAATTGGGAAATATATTTAAAATTCATATTTTATAATAAGCATATTATAAAATACATCTAAAACATATTTTAAAGAGAAAAATAAATGAAGAACATTTATGACTAAGACACAAAGGAATTATTACAGAAATGTTGAGTTGAAATGGACCACAGATTCCTTCTAAATGACAAAGAATCTCCTCTATGATATTTCAATGAAGTGGTTATTTTTCCTTCAAGACTTCCAGTATTTGGGAGTCCACTACCACCAAAGGCAGCTCTTTGCATTTCTGGGTACCTTTAATTTTAGGAATTTTTTCCCCTTAAAATTGAGCTGAATTCTTCAGTTAGCAATTTCTACTCATTGCTCTAAATTTTCTCCTCTGGGGACAAGCAGAACAAGTCTAATCAATTTTCCACAAAATAAATACTTTTATGTTCCTCCTAAGTCTTCTCTTTTATAGGACAAATAGTCCATCTAAAAAGTAACTGTTAGGCATGCTTGACTATGAGCATACTATCTTAGTTACCCTTTTATAGAAACTCTTCAGCACAGAGATATCTTTTCTAACAAGGCACACCCAGAACTAAAGACACCTCTCCAGATGCAATCTCACCAGCTTAGACTATAGCAGGATGATCAACAACACAGGTATGTTAGTAGATCGAGCCTTGATTTGTAGCTGGTTTCTCAGCTGTTGAGGACCATGGGTCAGTGAGACTCTAACCCTGATGGCTGAATAAGCTCCCTTGGGTGAAGAGCTTGCTGCCAGGCCTGGTTTCATTCCCAGCCCCAGAGAAGAGTTCAAGCACACAGGTGTGAGGATCAGATCCTTGAAATAAAGCATGGTGTTTTCACCCCCAGCCTGGGAACACTGTAGTGCGCAATATCCACAGGGGAAAGCCATTAGGAAGCATCCTATAAAAGGCTTGCACTTAGACAATAAAGGAGACTCTTTTGTCCACCACTCTTTGAGTCCCTGTCTCTGTTAACTCACCTCTCTCACAGCCTCTGGGTAGATAACTCTCAGCCCTTCTGGGGGACAGCTGGCCTCCCCACATTGTCTCAGCTCTGCCATGGAAGGCAGGGTTCCCTGCCTTGACCCACCACACTCAGCTGCAAATTTTTGCACTGAAAACTGAACAATTGACTCTTGAGAGTCCATTCAAGAGAGTTCCAAAATATACCTATGACCATCTTTGTTCGGGATATTTTCCTCTTATTAATGTAGCCTAGAATAGTTATTTCTGGTTGTTTTGTTTTGTTTTGTTTTTTGCTGTTATGTACCAATGTTGATCATTGGGATTGCAATACACTAACATCCTCAGATCTTTTTTATACACATTTTTGTCTAGCTGCGTTTCCCACTTCCTGCACTTAGCTGATATTTTTTTTAAAGCTAAGGATAATAATTTTAGAAAAAGTTCTATTATCTTCATTAAGCCGAATGCTAATAAATTTATTTTTATTAGGTTTCTTTGGTTCACTGTTCTAGATTGTTGAGATATTTTGAGATCCTGATTGTTATCTAGTATTGTAGCTGTTCCTTCTAGCTTTGTGTCATCTGCATGACACAAAAAGCATGGCATTTGTTTTCATTCAAGTCACATAAAATTTGAACATAGTAGGATTACGAAAAGATCCCTGGGACACTCTCTGAAAACATTTATTCTATTAAAGATTATTCCTGTGTCTTGTCATTCAGTTCTGAATCTAGTTCCCATATTATCATCTGGCTAGCCCATGTCTTTTCATCTTGTCCACAAAGCTGACCTTGGAGACTTTGTCACACACCTTGCTGAAATCCAAGCATACTCTGTTTATGACTTTTCCCTAATCTTACAGTCTAGTAATCCTATCAAAAAGGAAGGAAGGAAACAAGCATTTGCTACATGCCAGGCATCATGCTAAGCACTAGGGATACACATATGTACAAGTAAAAGGAAACCCTGTTTTAAAGGAGCTTATGTTCTAATAGGGAAAGCATCCCATAAAAGAGAGATGGAAATCTGTAGAGAGAGGGGTGGGGATATCTCGTGTGGTAGCACGGTTTTGAAGTCTGGGAGTCAGGATCAGGGCCAGCAGAAGACTGAAGGCTAGCTTGTGTCTCTCCATAAAATGGAGACCCCAGAAGGAATTCGTGTGTAGAAAAATGGCAAGGGGCAGAGCTCTTATGAGGGGTAACCCAAGTTAAGAAGACCACAAGATGTTATATGTTCCAGAGTAAGGAGACACCAGTGGCTGAGAGAAGTTCCAGGATGAGACAGAGGTAGGGGCATGACTTTGAAGTCTGGAAACCAGGAATATTGTTGGGAATAAAATGAAGGTGACTTGGGCCCCTTTGTAAAATAGAGACCCCAGGAGGAACTCACTAAAGGGAGGTGGAGGAGAGTCTTACAGGGGGATATTCCAGGTTATTTGTTTTTCCAGGGTGAGGGGATCACAAGCACTGAGGGAAGTTTCAGGATGAGACAGCAGTTGCAATCAATCACCAAACATTTATTAAGCACCTACTCCGCCTTTCCCACTTTCTCACTAAGCTAGATGCTGGGATTACAAACACAAAAGCTAGACAGTTTATGCCCTCAAGGATACTAGATTTTACTGGAGAGTTAGGCTGGTATGACCTGTCATTTTTGTAGTAATGCAGGATTTTAACTGTAACCCTTCTCTTTGTATCCCTATCTTAAATACTCACAAACCATTCCTATACTATTATGTTCCAAAATTTTACTAGGAATAGAATTAAAAATCTCTGAGTTATAGTTTGCAGATATCAATGTTGTTCTTTTAAATTTATTTTTGAAAAAAATAACATTTGCTATATATTTTTTAAGACTTTTGCCATTTTCCATGAACTTTCAGAGATCATTATCAATCATGGGTCATAAATCATGTCTACCAATTCTTGCAGCATTTAAAAATTTTCTGGATCTAGTAAGTTGAGCTCATTGAGATGTCCTCATAGCACATAACGTAGAAATTCAACTCTTTGCGAATCGTTTTTGTTTTAAGTCAGCACGATATAACGGAAAGACCATTGGTCTTGTTATAACAAACATGAAATCCACGATCCTATAACCTAGCAAAGCTCTCATGCAGCTAGTGCTCTGACCTTGGTAGTGTTCCTGATGCTGTCACGTGTCTAGTATGCAAGCATGAATCTGTGAAGTCAGAATGACACAGGCTCATGTCACCAATCAAAATAACATCATTTACTTGGTCACCTCTGTGAGACTGAATGATCATCATCACTACTATATATCACTGCTTGGCCAATATAATTTTTCCAGGCAGTGCCAGCAACAAAATGGACACTGTTGTGAGTAGAAATAACTACAACTCAATACCTTAGAAAAAATAAAGGCAGAAGTTAAATACTCAGTGAACCCAGCTATAAAAAGGGCATTGGACTAGATAACTTACCTCTGAGATCCCTTCTAGATCTAAATACAGGATCCTATGATTTACTTAGCATATATTCTATTATTTTATTTATATTAATATTTGCAAATAATATTCATATTATAATTAATAGTTATATTATTAGTTACATATTTACTTATGTCTATGTGTTGCCCATTAGACTATAAACTCCTTAAAGTTAGGGACCAGCTCTTTTTAAAATCTCTAACAGATAACATAATATCTACGACAAAGAAATTGACAGCTAAGTAGCATAGCAGATAGTGCTGGACCTGGAGTGAGGCAGACCTGAGTTCAAATCCAACCTTAGACACTAGCTTTGTGACCCTGTGCAAGTCTTTTAACCACTGCCTGCCTCAGTTTTCTCATCTGAAAAATGGTGATAATGGTAGCATCTACCTCCTATGAGCTGTTGTAAAGATAAAATGCTATAATAATTGTGAAGCACTAAGTAAACATGAAAGCATTATATAAATGATTGCCATCTAATTAACTAGTTAGTAGTAGCAGATACATGCGTTGATTGCAGAATATTTTAATCAGTTAATCCTTGTTGAGACAGTGACAAAGCATGTCATTAAGCATCCAGTCTTGATCAATCATCTTAATTTATTTATACAACTTGAACAATGTTTAGTTATAGCACATAGTCTTCTAAGGAAAGAGAAAAGGAAAAAAAAAGCACACACATTAAGGTTTACATATCCAGCATGATTTTATGAAGGATATTCTTTATAGCTCTCTGGAGATTGTACAAATATTGTGATCTTCAAAGATTTTGTTAAAATTGGAGTTGTGGGATATGCAAATCTGAAGATGACTTCTTAGCTATTTCCTTTTGTATGGGAAAAGTATTATCTCTAGAGGATGTGTTTTAGTTTGCTTTCCAGATTTGCCATAGTTTTCCTTTCTGGGCCATTCTAGACATCCTGATGAATATCTCATCACTGGATCCAGATGGCTCTGGAGGAAATAGTGAGGCTGGTGACCTTGCACAGCCTTCAAGTCAAAGTCAACTACAAGTCATCTAGATACTTCCGAGACTACCAATGGTCTTGACTTTATTGAAGATGGGGAAAAAAATGTCTTTAAGGTCAATTTCACATTCATTTGCTGTCTGCTTGGAATAACTTCTTAGCAAGAACAGTATTTATGTCTAATAAATAAGCCTATAGCAGATAAACAATTAATGGTTGTTAATCAATTGTGATTATTGGATCCTCTCCACTGATATTCTTTCTACATTGTACCTGCTATTCTTATTAGTTTCCAGTTTGACAGATTGTTATAGAAAGGTTTTTTCCTTCTTTACAATTTTAGTTTAAAGGCCTTGATCATATCTATGTCTTTTGGTAGCTATATTCTTAACTGCCCTCAACAATTAAACACTATCCCTGGTCAATAAAAGATTATACCTGTATCTTAAAGTGTGATACAGAAGTCCAAGTCCCATTCTCAAACACCACCTTCTTACTTAGCCTCTTTCCAAATCTTTCCTGCTCTTCTGAAGCCCCTGCCAGTGATGATGAAAATAATGCCTATGTATTACTTTAAATTGTTTTCAATTTCTTACCTAGGACTTAGTAATTCTCACTAATACTTTTCCAGTTTTCTTCTAGTATTATGGTTTATTCCCAGATGAATCACCAGAAGTGAGTAGGGGTCATCAGAATCATCAAATCTGGAGAAGCAACTCTAGACCAACATGTTCAAGGTAAATGCCTCAGAAATGCCCATTTTAGTCTGGTCAGTATATGGTCAACTTAGCACCCCCTTCTTAGTGATATGCAAATCATCATTTCTTATCTTTTTTCTCTGAATAGGATCCTATCCTTTTTGGTTGCACCCATGTGTCTTCATCATTATCCTTTGGAACATGAGAATCGATTTTATCAGAATGTCCAACTCCCTCTCTGGAGTGTAGTATATACTCGTGTAGTAATTTAACCCCCTTCTTTACCAGGTTGAGGTTACTTGGAAGATAAATACCCAGGTATTCTGTTAGTCTACATTTATACCTTCAGTTCTCTTCGATTTTTTAAAAACTATTTGGTTGACACAATTAAAGACATTTAATGAAGTAGAATAGTATTTATATTAGCACATTTCCCCAAAGCAAGGGTGTATTCTACAAATATGCATTCCATAAATGAAGAAAGTTAGCAATGATGAAGGCTGTGCTTGAGGACCTTCAGAAAGGACCATCTCCCTATGCTGCTGGACCCCGATATCCTCTCGATATTTTTGTCCTACTCGTTGATGGGATGAGGATTCTCTGCTTGGCCAGTTTCTATTGTCTCCACTGCCAATTCAGTTGAAGTTCTTGTCTAGGACATTGCTGAACTCCTTCAGGATTAATGGGAAGCTTCCCGAGTTTTATTATCTAAGTCTCAGCAGAAATTCTATTCTAGTCCCTGGGATCTCTTTTTTCTGAAATCACTCACCAGAGTTGGTTTCTGTTTTGAAAATTCCTGGCAAGACAATCTATGCCCAAGTGCAAATTCACTGTTTCTATAAATCATTAGCCAGTTACAAACCCCTTCCAAATATCTCTAGGCCACTTAAAATCTCTTACTATTTGTGAGCAGCAAATGAAGCCTCAAAGTCCAATAGCCTGACAATAATAATAGAAATAACAATACTAACTAACATTTATGTAGTGCTTACTGCATACCAGGCACTATGCTAAGGTCCTTACAATTTTTATCTCATTTGATCTTGACAACAACCCTGGGATATAGGTTTTATTATTATACCCACTCTACAGTTGAAGAAACTGAGGCCAACAGAGGTTAAGTGACTTTGTGCGGGGTCACAGAGCTGTTAAGTATCCGAGGCAGGGTTTTAACTCAGATTTTGCTGACTCTAGGCACAGTGCTCCATCCATTGAATCACCTAGCTGTCTAACAGCTCAAAAACTACTACTTAACTCAAAAAGTTCAGTGATTCTTCTTCCCTTATTCTAGTATTAGTACACAGGTTAGTATTGCTCTGTCTCTACAGATTCTTTTCCCTATCCTGTCTCACTTTAAGCATTTCTTCCATAACATCAAACTCTTCCTTTGTAGTAGTGAGAGTAGGGTATAATAACATCATTTGGGTCTGTGTGAGTGGACAGAAAAGAAGTAGATGAGTTTTTATGTAAGTAATGCACGGAGGGATAAGTAAGCCAAATTACATTGTGAAACTTTCCAGCAGTTATAATACAGTGGAGACGTTTTTATGGACAGTTTTCTTGTGGGTAGCTTTCTTCCTTGTTTACAATTTTAGCTTAATACCACCTCAATCTGGACATCAGATCTTGAAGATCATAGCATTCTTCCTATTTCCAATTGGCTATAAAGAATATTCTGATACCACTTTGTTGAGCAGAGAGTCACCAACTATGATCCTTGCAGTAAAATAGAGGACCGTGAAACCCAATGTAGCCTATGACTTGATCCTATGGATCACTGGGTCTTATCTTCTACCCTGTTTCTGTGCCATCCAGATCCCCAGATATTACCATCTATGTTGCTACTGAACTTAAGACCCCTGGGTCTTTCTGAAAGTGAGGACTGATTTGCTTTTCTATCTGTATTCTTACCATTGTGATTGGCATATAATAATATCTCCATGAATGCTTTTCTCTTCAATTGCTGGAAAACAGATCAGATAGTCATGATAGTTTTTTCCCAGAGGATACTTGATCAGTGTGCCTTGTAAAAAAAAAAAAGATTGATAGAACGTCGAAAGTCACAAAGAAGATTTTAAATACACTAGAATACATTTACTTCTAAGGTCTCCTCTAGCCCTATGACATTAGGAACTTTCATTGTGATAAAACAATGTCATTTCTATACTTAGCTTAAAAACATGATAGAAACAGAACATGTCCAGAAAAGGGTAACTAACATGATTAGAAGAAACAAGGAGTTGCTATATTAGGACAAGCTAGAAAGATTAGGACTTAGCAGTTTGGAGTGATGAAAGCTTAGGAAACAGGATTAATACTACAAATAACATGGGGGGAAAGGACATATTAACACATTTTTTAAAAGGTAAGTAAAAATGGCACCCTTTGAAAGAATACAATTTAGGAAAGATAAAAACCAAGTGCTAAAAATAGCAAGTAATAAACTTGTGGATCTTATTCCTTCCCTTTCTTCTCTTCCCTTCTCCTCTCCCCACAAAAATGTAGAACTGATAGGAAAAAGAAATTACTCCCAAAGGGTTTGGACAAATTTATGAGTGACAGCACCATAAATGGTTGCTAAAAAAAGCTGAATCTTACTTGACGTTTAAGATGAACTTCAGGGAGAATAATCATACTCTTTTACATTAAAGATTCTTCTGGTCCTGAGTAAAATAGCTTGTTGCTTCACCTCATGGCTACAAGATATCCTGATTTACATTTTAAATTGCTTTAGAGGTTGAAGACTGCACAAGAGAATTAAGAGTTAAATCCAAAGTTCTGACCATGAACAAACTTTGGCACCTCTGTTCTTTATACAAGTTCATGACCACCTGTGCAGAGGAATTTTTCTCAGAAGCTGAGCCAAGTACATGAAGAATAGGATCCTATCTTTATGAGAACAGGCCCAGAATGGGTGTTGGGATGAGTTAATCTCTCCCCACTAGCTTTTCCTTCCTTTTTCCCTCTCAAACACTAACAAGATGCAAAACCTCTCAGACAATTCCAAGATTAAAAAAACCCAAAGCATAGATCTGGAAATGAAGGAAACATGCAGCATCTTGCTTTCCAATGAGTCACCACCCTTAAACTCCCAGGAAGGGAAGTAGCATTGTTAACATGTCAGAGATTATACTTTTCCCATACAAAAGGGAATAACTAGGAAGTCATCTTCAGATTTGCATATCCCACAACTCTGACCTTGACAAAGTCTTTGAAGGACCACATTATTTGTACAATCTCTAGAGAGCTATAAAGAATATCCTTTATAAAATCATGTTGGGTATGTAAACCTTAATGTGTGTGCTTCCCCCCCCCTTCCCCCTTCCTTAATGTGGACATTAATTTACAACATAATTGTTCATTCAGAGAAGCCCTTGAAGCCAATTATATAAACTGACACAAGTAGGAGAAACAGATCAATTATCCTAATTTTAAATCCCCAGAATTCACAAAAACATTCTCCATTCAGATTGCTACAGTGAGTGGCCCAAAATCACCTCCCTTGGCAAATTCCCTGGACTGGATGACTCAATTTGGCAATTCTACTGTGCATAGATATTCATGGTGAGTATAAAGTAATGTGATTAAAAAACCTATAAATACAGCAGAAGCTGTACACCCAAATAAAGTGGCATTCCTTTCAAAATAGTCATTTTTAAAGTTATGTTTATTCTAGACATCCTGCCATTACTCAAAACATTTTTTGGATTTCTTCATTATCAAGGATATTTACTCTTCCTATGTCACCTCTAGAAGCCCTTGTGGATGAATTTGTCAATAAGATGGGTTAACAAATTGTACAATATCTTAGTTAGTGTAGATATAAAGAAGTTCTTAACCAACAGTCCATGACCTTGCCACAAAGATGGTGGCTGGAACCAAAATGAAATGAATTAGTTTAAGTGTTCCCAGAATAATAGGTTGAAAGCTCTGAAATGATTTTTTTGTCATTTCTTACAGCACAATGTTATGTTTACATGCCACAATTTATTTAGCCATTCCCCAATTGATGGGCATTTCCTTAGTATCCAGTTCATTGACAGCAATAACAACAACAAAGGGGCAGCCAGGTGGTGCAGTGAATAGAGCACTGGTCCTGGAGTCAGGAGGACCTGGGTTCAAATACGGCCTCAGACACTTGACACACTTACTAGCCATGTGACTTCTGGCAAGTCATTTAACCCCAATTGCCCTCCAAAAAGCAAAAACAACAACAACAACAACAAAAAGATACACACACACATACACACACATTTAACATATAGGAACTTTGACTCTTTCTTGATCTCTTTGAGGTATAAGCCTACTATTGTCAGAAAACTGATGATGAAAAATGCTAGCCTCCCCCCAACAAAGAGATAAGGGACTAAAAATACACAAGGTCACATAAATTTTTGGACCTGGCCAATGTGTGAATTTGTTTTGCTTGACTATGCATATTCATTACAAGATTTTTGGAGGGGGGTAGGAGAGTAGGCGGTGGGGAAAGAAATACTTGTTAATTAAAAAAATTATTTGAAGAACAAATTTTATTTTAAAAGAAAGGATCGGCATATCTGTGTTGAAGTAAGAATATGACATTTCAAAATGACCATTTTGAAGGATGACAGTAATTTGTTGTACAAGTTTGCTATATTTGTTTATATAGATGTATGCACACACACACACACACACACACGCTTACACATATAACATTTCCTGCCTCATCATTTTATAGTTAAAACTTACACTATGTACCCAGTATATCATGTAGCCTGGAATTTGACTCAAAATGTTTTGGGGAGAAAATTCTGGGTGTTGCAATGGAGAACCTCTAGAACAAGGGTTCTTCACCAGGAGTTCATAGATACTGAAGAGGTTCACTGATAGATGTTAAGGGTTTTATGAACAGAATTAGAAAAAAAGCTACATTTTCAATCAAATTGTGTTTTTTTTGTAATCTTATACATTTTATTTAATGATTTTAAAAACACATTTCTGAGAAAGGGCCCCTAGTTCTACCTGCAAAAAGGTCCATGACATTAAAAATAAGGTTAAGAACTCTTGCTCTAGAAGAGAAGGGAATTTGAGTTGGTTTGGAATGAAAGAGCAATCAAAGGATCATCTTCACTCTTTATCCAGAAAGTTACATTTATAATATAAATAGGAAAGACAGAAGTCATTTTTTTCTTTTAAGTCAATTTGAGTTGAGAAAGAATTATATGTTCTAAAAAACAAAATAATGCAAATTCTGCAAAAAAGGAAAATTCTTGGAAGTCAAACATAAATCTCATTCTCAAATTCAATTTAGTCAGATTTGTTGATAGCTTTCTCATGGAATGTAGAAACCTATCAAAAATGTATGTGGACAGGACAGTTGTCAATGTTCTCATCTTATGTAAGTACATGGGAATAGCCTAATTCTCTTGGTGAAAAGGCTGTGCATTACTTATATTTTGGGGGCACATGATATCTTTTCAGGACTCTAGAGTTCATTTAGTAAATTTCCTTTTTAAAAACATTAAGCGGTATGTTACTAGTGCCCTAAAAACTAACACTTACTTTTCTTCCTAGTATTAAACTCTTTTTTTCCTCAGTAACTAAACCAAACAAGCATCCATCCAGTCTACTTTCCCCTTAACACCATTATTAAAGCATTTACCTCTGACTAAGTTGCTAACCAGCATGCCCAAAAGTTCTGGGTATTGAACACTTAAAAGTTTTCCTCAGTTTGTTTCTCTTCCCTTGGTTTCTCTGTCTTTCAACTCATAAATTCTCTTTTTCATGTGATCTTAATAGTGCAGAATTCCTCTGTAGTCTCTCCAAGCAGAAGGTAATAAAATCTTTATTTAACCTGTAAGTATTTGAAGGTATCATTCTGCCTTCTGATATGCAGTGCCAACAGCATTTAATTTTAGTTGGAAGTTAGGGGAATAGTAGTTGAGCCAATTTAGGTGAATCATAAAACTATACTAATTACAGCTTTAAAGCTGTTAAGTTGAGCTCAAGTTCCTCTTTAGTTTTTTTTTTAAATAAGTTCTAGTCATTCATTTTAGGCTCAAGATAGGGAACAATGAATAACTCTAAATGGAAGGGGGCATTTTCTTGAAGCAACATATGTATTGGTTAAAAATGAGGTTTCCACATCAGTTCAAGAATACTTGAATTCTGTGTGACTGTAAAAATGAAACTAATGCCCAAAGATTATTTTGAACATGACATGGAACTTTTATTTGAACTCAAAGCATAGGTTTTAAAAATGGATAAAGTGCTATACTTGAAGCAGGGAAGTCTTGGTTTCAAATCCCGTCTTTGATAGTAGCTTTGTGACCCTGAATAAGTCACTTAACCTTTTTGTACCTCATCTTCCTCATTTGTAAAAGGAGAGGTTTGGGCTTGATAGTCTGTAAGGTCGTAGCCAGCTCTAAATCTACAATCCATTCATCCCATGAAGTGTATATGTGTACACGTATGGGGGGACGGGAAGGAGAAGATGGATTTGCCCAAGTTGGAAAATCAAACACACACACACACACACACTTTTAAGATTAATATTTTATCACAATCGAAACAAAAACTTAAATGCAAATTCTATGCTTGTCAACAAAATATTTTTTGTGAAGTAAGCATATTTCTCAAGTACTTTTA
Source organism: Pseudocheirus occidentalis (assembly GCA_028646575.1). Taxonomy (NCBI): domain Eukaryota; kingdom Metazoa; phylum Chordata; class Mammalia; order Diprotodontia; family Pseudocheiridae; genus Pseudocheirus; species Pseudocheirus occidentalis. The sequence goes on along the minus strand of CM053594.1, from coordinate 288,991,710 downwards.
AGCATTGATTTTTAAGAATTTTTTTTCCCTAATAAAAGTCCACATTACCACTTATTTTTTTAAAAAATGAAAATTACTTTCAGTTGCATGACCTTACTAAAGCCTTTCCTGGAAAATGGAATGAACATCATTATAAAGAAAAAATAATATATCTTCCAAGAGGTGACAGTTGGCTTTTCAGCATCTGCTTTCTCACACCTGTTAGGCAAGAGATCAACAGCCAGTTCAATTTCCATTGTTTGCTTGGCTGGTTGATTTCACACAAAACCCTTTCTTGTTCCAACTCTTTTACTTCAATTGAAAGACAAAACTAGCAGCACCCTTGGTTTAAAATGTCAGCCTGGGAAAATTGGACACAACTTAATTCCCTAAGGAAACACTGTTGCTCCATGCAGCAGAATATACAGTATTTTATTCCTGTTACAGAAGGTTATTTGTAAAATGTTTTGAGGAAAAGGGAAAAAAGATACTTTTAAAATACAAAGTGTCTACACTTGGTACTTTCAACATTCTCTACCTAATCGACAAAGGAATCTAACTCATTACTGCCGGGCCCTTTTACTCACCTACTGGCAGAATAAATATGAGCTCTTTTCTGTTCCTTGATTCATAATATAAAAGCAGAAATATTTAAGTGTTACAGAAACTGCTCTTGAAGTACCTAAGTTGTCCGCCTTTCAACACAATGCTATTGAGGCTGGGTCTTCAGGGAACTTACCAGAGAGAACCAGAAATGAAAACTGTGGTTTAATCAGGTCAACTTGCTCTATGTGCATGAGGTTGATCAAATGGAAATTTACGCTTTCATCTGCCCTCTAATAGTATATACTGCAGCCATAAAAAAGACCCTAAAAATTATTTGCTATTTGAACTTTCATGCTACTGAATGTTATCTGTGATTTTTATTATTATCATTATTACTAGTAGTAATAGTAGGAGTGTATGTGTATATGCAATAAATGCTCGTTGAATTGAATTGACGGCAATAGTTGTGGTAATAATAGTGGTGGTAGATAGAAATGCCTATTAGTAATTGTAGCATCTTACATTTATATGATTCTTTGTTTTTAAAAATGCTATATCAACTTTTTTTCATCTATAGCCCAGTGGCCTTCTGATTTATTGTTATAACTATGATGAACTTCTATTATTAATAGAGTTCTATCACTTTTGCTACTTAAACAAGCTTTAAGTTATATGGTAAATGTTTAACAACCAACTCTCTTAAAATGCTGTGTGCGTGATGCAATTTAAGTGTAAACTGAATAATCAACATATTCTCTATCACTTTCTTAAGAATAGACTACCAATAAAATAAGAAATCAAGCCCCAATTTGTAACAGTTGCAGATTTCTGAAGTATAAATGCTCACACTGAAATTTTATAGTCAGCTCTAGAAGCAGTATGAACTGGTTCCAGTATACCCCTGGCAAGGCAGGTGACTGGTATTGAAATGTAGAGGGATGTGCTTCTTTCTCTGTAGTCTTTCTGTCTGTCATTCCCATCAGACAGTCCTTTGCTAACTCTGCTTGACTACGTTTTCTCCTCAACCCAGGAAAACTTATTGGAGCTCTGGACTGTCATTCTTTCTTTGCACTGCAGACACCTTGTTGCTCCCCTTTCTGCTTAATTTTGAATTGTTTCTAATTCTATATTACATTGCAGTACTCTTTCATGTTGCTTTTTCACAATATAATTAAAGCCATCATGAGAAAGGAACAGAAAAAGAATTATGTCATTTAAGATGTAAAAGTAAATAATTATAATAAAAAGTCAGTATTATATTTATCTACCCTAGGGTATTTGACACAGTGTATCTGATCTCTGAAAAGTATTGCACAGTTCTACCTACCCACTGAATGAGTTTGAATGTAACTGTGGAGCTGTGCTCCGATCTTTGCTTTCACTTTTGATAGCCAGCATACAATTTCAAAATCTCTCTTTGATTCTCCTTTTACTTCCTTACCTTCTTTCTTCTTTTTTTTTCCTTTTGCTTTCCTGTTCTTGGCAGCCTTTTTATTTCACTGTTACTGTGCTTTCCTTAAGCCTGAAAAGGTTGACTACTGGAGAGTTTGCCAAGAGTTGGGTGCTACAGAGGGCTACTGATGATGCTGTTGGTGTAGGGAACAGGGAAAAAATTGCTCAGGTTTCTTCTTTTCCTCACCCTAAACACTGGTTATACCCATCTCAAGAAGTAAATCAGTATATTAAAACTATATCTAGTTAAAGCTATATTTTTGGAATGTACAGTTTAATTTAACTGTTAATTGATCTTAAATTCTTTGAAAATTTATATTTCTACACTTCAGAGATTCATAATTTTTATTATGAATTTTTTGGAGAGGGGAAGGTAAGGCAACTGAGGTTAAGTGACTTGCCCAAGGTCACACAGCTAGTAGGGTGTGTCAGACGTCTGAGGCTGGATTTGAACTCAGGTCCTCCTGACTCCAGAGACAGTGCTCTATTCCCTGTGTCACCTAGCTGTCCCTAGAGATTCATAAATTTGTTGCTGTGGGTCCCTCTTCCTGCAACACATATCACAACCATTTTATGTATTCATAAACTTGGTGAGTTGTTACTGCCAAACAATTCATCCCAGTGTGACCAATGTGGTGATAATCACTCTGTAATTTGGCAGGTGGATTCATAAATAACAGACTTAAAATTCCTGGACCTCTCTACTAAAAGCTTCTCTGGTAGAACTTCTTCTTTATTGATTGCAAACTTCAAGAACCCATAATTACCTGAATTTTACCAGGAGGAAGTTTTGAAAGGATGTCTTAAAAATATAGTAAAAGTTGTGTTGTTAGAGAGTTCATTTGGAAGATAATATTTTGGTTATTGTCATTGGAGTAAAATGTTAGCTAACATATCTCTTAATTATGATAAGGAAGCAAGGTAGCCCACTAGTGGTCTCCTGGCTTTGTCATTTACTTCTGGTTTAGCCTTGGGCAAATTACATAACTGTATTGGATCTTAGTGTACCCCTCTGTGAAATGAGTGGTCTGTATTACATGATTTTTAAGGTCTCTTCCATCTCTAAATCTATGATCCTACAAGATCACAGGATGTAATTTGAATAAATTCTTGTTAACTGAGCGATTTTAAAATTAGCAACATATTTCTGGGTGCCACTACTCTCCCTACCCCATTATTTATAGTATTCTGGTTAACAAAACATTATTATAAATGTCTGACATGGTCAACTCTTGATTAACCACAAATGAATTGTTTGACTTTTTTGTTTATCTGGGTTCACCAGGAGACTCCTCCCCCACTGAGGATCTGCCCCACTCCAAGTTCCAGTCCACAGATAAGTTTGGAAAAAACCAAGTTTAGATTAGGGTGAGGAGGAGGAAAAGGTGAATAAGTGTATGTGAATATATGAATATTTCTGCATTTGAAAGACTAATTTATACATGAATAATAAACAGTTAATTGAACTTGACTCAAATTTAAAATTTTTTTTATTTCCCCAGGATGAATCTACATGACACTCAAAGAAAATTAAATTGAATTAAAAAAATAAACACAACTCTAACTTCTAAAACAGTGGTTCTCAACCTTCCTTAATGCTACAGCCCCTTAATACAGTTCCTCATGTTGTGGTGACCCCCAACCATAAAATTATTTTCATTGCTACTTCATAAGTACAATTTTGTTACTGTTATGAATTGTAATGTAAATATCTGATATTCAGGATGTATTTTCATTGTTATGAATTGAATATAAACCACAGGTTGAGAACCACTGTTCTAAAACATTTTCTTTTACCACTGTACCTTCAAAATGAAGTTTGGGTTATAAGATTACAGATAGAATTAATTCTGCATCAAACTCCAAGAGTCTTTGGTAAAGTGATCATTCAGTATTAAGTAGAATCCATCTAGACAAAAGCCATTGTGGTCATAATTTGAGTCTGATTTGGGGAGAAGTTTTAAGAGATCTGGGTATTTCCAGGTTAACCCAAGGGTTCAGGTCCACTGTACTGAGGATCTGGAAATAATCCTGGGGAGCTGGAACAAAACTTTTTACCAGGCTGCATGATATAGTAACAAAGGCACTGAATACATAGTTATATAACAAGACCATCCAAAGGAAAAAGGAGAGAAAAGAGCCAGAGAAGGAGCCACCACTTTCTGCCCAGTGATCAATAAAGAGGTTGCTTCATCATCTCAAATTCAAGCAGTTCAGCATTGAGTCACAGATGACTGGAAGCAGCCAGGGGCTTGTTATCTCTGAAGGATCCAAGTTCTGAGTCACACATGTGGTTGATCAGAAACAGGAAGAACAGCTCCATTTTCCATGGGATGATCCCATTACACAGAAATAACAGGGTACCATTCAGCTCTTTAATTTGTTGATCATATAAAGGTGGGCAAGTCTGGGGATAGGAACATTTGCACTTTATAATGCCTAGAACATTGTTGTCATTGTTGTATTTTCAAAGAGGACCAATGATATCATTGGGTGAAGTCTTAACTCATGCGTGAATTAGACTGAAGTGAGGCAGAATTATACAAAGTTGTCAGCCTTCTTCTCCTAGAGTCATAGAAGTTCAATGGCAAGACAAAAGTCAGGATGACTAACAATGGTCCAAGATGGAATGTCTGACCAGGCTCTGATATTCCACAGTGCTTGCTTCATCCTCCTTTATGGCTGTTGGAACAAAATGTTCTTATCACCCCATTATACTCTAGGGATGTCTTCACATGCTTGGGGTTGACATCCACCTAACTCATGGACAGGTTAGAGGCCTGTTGAATGCTTTCAACCTGGTTTATCCAGTCTGCCCAGACGGTTTTACTGGGGTGTGTCCACTCTGAACACTCCTTGGAGGCAGAGGTTAGAGTTGAGTGACAGGTGGACACCAAAGGTGGATTAGCAGCCCTGGAAATGGTTCAGGAAGCCCTTGCACTCTCTGAACACCCCATACACTGACAAATAGTAGGTGATATATAAATACTATTATTATTTACCTACCTAACCTGCTTGTTAAAAGCACCAAATAAACAGCTTGGGGTAGTGCTTTGTAGGGCTCTTAGCTCCTGATTAGGTAAAGTTCAACACATCAAGATGCCCCCACACCCATAGCAAGATGATTTCTGGACATCTTCTTTCCATAATGTCACATGTGTACCTTTCTTCCCTTCCCCACTCCCACCTTCCTAGTTTTGGGAACAATAATTGAACTCACATTACCATTCATGGAAAAGATCAGTCAGCAGTTGTCCCATGAGTCAAAACTCCCCACTCTCCGATATTTGTATTATTCCCTATTAAAACGTAAGTGACCTGAAGAAAGAGTGTTCTACTTTTTATATTTGGATCTCTAGCACTTAGGATTAGATTGGCTCATGGTCAGCACTTGATAAATGCTTTTTAATTCATTCATTAAATATAAATATGCTAATCGGAGGCCTTCACTCTTAGGACATCTCTAGAACAGGTGTGGAGTAAAAAAAAAAATGGATTGAGTATCAGGGTTGAAATCCCCACCCTGCTATTTATAACATGCCCCCTATGAAAAGTTGCTTCCTTTTTGCTAAGGCCTCGGTTTCCCTATTTGTAAAATGAGAGGGTTGGACTAGATGATCACTAAGGTTCCTTTCAGTTTTGACGCCCTAAACCTATGACCGGAGCTCTTCTGAGCTCCCTGGACACGGGCCAGTCAAGCCCCTTTACGGCGCTTTGAGATCTTAATGGTAAAAAGGAAGCTTTGGCGAGAAGGGATAACTAACCTGAATTTGCCAAGGTGCTTTTTTAAAAGTTATAAACTTTTTTTTGTAATTCCCTTATCCACTAACACTGCACTAAGACAAGCAGGAAAGGAGACCCCTTGATCAAATCCTAAAACCATCGATCGACTGCTGCTCTGGGGCCTCAAGACTCGCCCCATCAACGGCTACCGCCCTTCCCCCACCCTGGGGTCGGGCACGCGCCCGGAGGCGGGGTGGGGTAAATGGAAGGGGGAGGGAGCCGAGGGGAGGGGCTTCGAGGGGGCGGGACAATATGGCCGTCCAGGGCCCTCGGAGGACCTGAGAGGCGGTGGCCGCGGCCACGCCCCGGGCGGGAGGGCCGCTCTGGTGCGCGCCCGCTCTATGATGCTCGCGCGCGTCCCCCGCGCGCCGCGCCGCGGGCGGGGCGGGTCTCCGGGATTCCAAGGGCTCGGTTACGGAAGAAGCGCAGCGCCGGCTGGGGAGGGGGCTGGATGCGCGCGCACCCGGGGGGAGGCCGCTGCTGCCCGGAGCAGGAGGAGGGGGAGAGCGCAGCGGGCGGCAGCGGCGCTGGCGGCGGCTCCGCCATAGAGCAGGGGGGTCAGGGCAGCGCGCTCGCCCCGTCCCCGGTGAGCGGCGTGCGGAGGGAAGTCGCTCGGGGCGGCGGCGGCGCCGGCCGCGGCCGGGGGCGGTGGAAGCAGGCGGGCCGGGGCGCCGGCGGCGGCGGCGGCGTCTGTGGCGGTGGCCGGGGTCGGGGCCGTGGCCGGGGACGGGGTCGGGGACGGGGCCGGGGCCGCGGCCGTCCCCCGAGCGGCGGCGGCGGCGGCAGCGGCGGCTGCGGCGGCAGCAGCGGTGGCGGCGGCGCCCCCCGGCGGGAGCCGGTCCCTTCCCCGTCTGGGAGCGCGGGGCCGGGGCCCAGGGGACCCCGGGCCCCGGAGAGCGGGAAGAGGATGGACTGCCCGGCCCTCCCCCCCGGATGGAAGAAGGAGGAAGTGATCCGAAAATCTGGGCTCAGTGCCGGCAAGAGCGATGTCTACTACTTCAGGTACCGCCCCGGGGGCGGGGGACGGGGATGGGGTGGGGTGGCGGGATACAGGGGAAGAGGGTTTGGGATGATGGAAGGTGGTGGGATGGAGCCAAAGCACCAAGGACAGGGGCACGAGCGAGCACCAGGGACAGGGGCCTTAGGTCAAGGGTCAGGGCTAGGCGCCGAGGGGAGAATGTGACAGCTGTGCATTTGGGCTTGGGGACAGAGGCTTGACTGGTTGAGCGCTATACTGGGTTTAGGAACTGCTGTAACCATTGGCTAAAGTGGGGACTAGAGAAGAGCAAAGTTAGGTCTAGGAGCCTTGAATGCTTGGGGCTGGGGGCGGGTGTGAGTGCATGCGGAGTTACCGACGTCTAGAGAATAGGTTTGAAGAGAAAGGAGTTAGGCTACTGTGGCACTCCAGTTAGGCCACTGAAGGGTTAAAAGAAGGTGCTATTCGCCAGAACTGTAAAACCAAGTCACTATTGGCTACCATCCCAGTAAGCCACAGATTAATCGCCGGAGTGTTTAATCATACACATGTGGAAATTCTAGGTGTGTGTACAGACACACATCTATGTATGCATATATATGTAGATATATAGTAACAAGGTTTTAGTTACTTGTAACTTTCAGGGAAGTTTCACACAATAACTAGTGTAGACTACTTAAGTGTTTCTCCTTCTTTGATGTAGAACAGGACCGTGTTCTTCTTTGAAATTTAAGTACTAGTAACAAACTTTTAGTGATTCGGAAAAGCAACATAATTTTCCCAGCATGGGTTTGGAGCAGAAAACCTTTCCTTTGGACTGTGGTTGTCTTTAAAACAACCTACTAGCAATAGTTTGAGGGTAATTTCTCCTTCCTTGTTCTCATTTTAAAAAAAAATCATATTCATTTAGCTCAATAACAGTGAATTAGCTCTTCTAAACTTTTGTAGACTCGTGGGTAATCAATTACCCATATCCCCAGAAAAGATTACTCAATTTTTCTTGGCAATTTTTTTTTCAGGAATTTAGGATTTTTTTTTTCAGGAATTCATAATCAAGGAGTTTTTTCCCCTTTTCTCTCCTCTGATAGAAATGGAGAGCAGCTAATCAGGATCTTTTTCTTTATTACCACTCTTCACAGCACTTAATGATAATTATTTAATCCCCTCAACTACTTTTTTCAAGCTAAAGAATTGCAACCCTTTTCAACTTAAAAAAAAAGTTTCTTAGGATCTCATTAGTCATGCTGTGTCTACTTGCATGTTAGGTTTGATGACTTAATATGCCCAGGCAACAAAGCAGCTATGTCTTGTGATGTCAGTGGAACTACTTCACAATAGATAATTCTATTGTTTTCCCACAGTATCTTCAGTAAATAGAACAATAAAAATGAATGTACTACATTTAATGGCTTTTTTAAGTGTTCTGTTTTAGTAGATTAATTTAATTTTTTCTCCCAGAGAATAGCATTATGTAAAGTTAGAATGTTGAAGCTTGCTCATTTCATGAAGTGGGGTTAAATTTAATGATTTTTTTTCTGTCTTTTATATCCACTTGATTAATATTTTTTGAAGTTAATATCCTTTATGTTGGTATTTGACAGGACTGAGACAGATGTAAAGAGTTATTTTATTTTTTAATCCACATAAAGATATGGTTGCTGATTCAAATTTGCTGACTGATTGTTTACTATATTTAAAGTACTATTTCAGCCTAGTTGGAAATTATTTTAGTTTAATTTTAGTATAATCCATTCAAATGGTCTGTATGGAGATTCAGAAAAAGTTATAATTTTAGCAGATCTCCTGAATTTATGGATTTGGTTAGGAAGAAAATAGTAATAGATAAGATTCTGTCATCTAGCCTGAGTCCATTGGTCTTTAAACAACAAAAAGATACAATGAAAAACTGTTTAAAACAAGCATGGGATGCTGTTTAAGTGGACATTTTATTATCCCATAAACAAACATATCTATCTTTTGGAAGAGTACATTTTCAGTAAAAGTTTACATGAATTTCCTTAATGTTATTAAGTACTTCTTACCTCTTAAGTTCATTCTAGTAAAATGTTGCATTCAGGGCCAATTAAAATTGTTGTTCTGTGTATATAAGTATCCAAATCCTAGCCTTCAATTTTTCTAGCAGATTCTTCTGGGCATTTTTCTCTCTAGATAGTACACACAACATACAAGAATTGTATCTTGTTGATTTTAAAGAAGCTGTTACATTTGACAAGAATATCTCTACCCAAGATTGAACTCTTAGAGAACTAGACAATTAGTGTCCTCAGTAGAAAACCTTTGGCTTTGGACTTTATTGTCTGTAGCAGTTCTTCAGAGATACATTTTATTTGCTTTTAGAATGATGTATTTTATTCAAACTGCATTTTGATTCTGAAGTCTTTGTTTCAGTGTAAAGTAACTTAAGTTATTTAAATAACGACCATTTGTAGTTATCTTTCAAAAGTATGCTGTAACTTTTAGGTACACACACATAGCTTGTATTGTATGTACAGCAAGTTTATGATACCACAGATATGACAACTTTCTATTTTGAATGACTGTTAGCCTTAACTATGAAGGAGGAGTTCCTTTATGAGTTAATTTTAGCTTGATTTGTTAGTACAGATGCCCATTACTCTTCCCCAAATTAATATTGGTTCTTCCTTCCTCCACACTCATCTCCTACCAAGGTTTACTGCCTCTACTCCCCTCTCCCCCCAATACTTATGAAATCTACTAGAAGACTAGGTAATTTAATCCATGGAAAGGAACAGGGTTTGAGGTGTGTGTTTGGGGGGGGGGGTGTGTGGGGTGTAGTTAATGCTGAGTGGTAATCTGAACACCTGCATCTATGGTTCATGCAGATGTTAAACTCTGATGTAGCCAGCCCTGAGGGAGATTGATTTTTTTTTAAACAAATCAGCATCTGTTAAAAGGGTGTGACAGACACTTATTAATTGGACTAAAAATAGACTATTTATGACAACTTTCAATTGTGGAACACTTTGAACTGTTCCCTGAGACTGCCAGGTTTCAGTATAAACTATGCCTTTGGGTGCCAGTTAAGTAATAGGACATTTCAAGATTCTTTTTTTTTTCTTTTTGGAGGGAGGAGGGCAGGGCAGTTGGTGTTAAGTGACTTGCCCAAGGTGACACTACTAAGTGTTTAGTGTCTGAGGATGGATTTGAACTCAGGTCCCTGGACTCCAGGGCCAGTGCTCTATTCACTGCTCTGCCTAGTCTCTCCCATTTCAAGATTTTTCATAGCATGTCAACCACTATGACGTTATTCAAGTTCTGTTTTTAAAGGAGTGTCGTTTAAGGACAGGAGCAAGACATTTTTATTGTTCTCCATTCCTACTACTAGTCAACAAGCATTTATTAAGTACCTGCTACATGCCAGGTACTGTGTTAAGTGCACTATCCTAGCCTAAGACTTTATCACCTCATACCTCAGTTGTTGTTATAGCCTCCTAGCTGGTCTTCCTGACTTGTCTTTAAATCCTGCATCTCTGCAAGACTAATCTTTCTAAGGCATCTTTTCATGTCATCTGTCTACATAAAAAAATGTACAGTAGTTTTCTACTGCTAACAACAGCAAGATTAAACTTGCTGGTAAAGATTTATCAATTATAATTCCCTGAAAAGGACTTTGGAATAACTGAATAGTATTCCCCAAAGATATTGAATCAATGTGACTATTGTTGACAAAATGTTGAATATAATTTGCAGTGCAACAAACGTTTTGTCAATCAGGTCCTAAGGCAAAAAAATGAAGTAAGACTCAAGGCCCTGCCATTGATTTTATAGTCATATATGAATTGTTCCAACGTAATGTGACCAAATGCAAAGGAGAGAGCCAGACAATGTAAAATAACAAATTTGAAGCAGTTTGGCTGTTTTTATTTGAGGCAGGGGCATTGAGAAAGGCTTCGTGGAGGAAGTCTTGCCTGATTTAAACCTTGAAGGAAGAAAAGATTTTAAATTGGTCGAGCTATAGGAGAGGGAAGAATACATTCTGAACATGGGGTGTGGGGGGAGGGGAGATATGGAGCAAAGGTTCTGAGGTAGGAGAGACCAGAACAAGAATGGTGATATTAAGTCATCTGGTTTGACTAAAATATAAAGTATAGGAAAGGGAGTGCTAGTAAGAAAAGACTGGCTCCATCCAACCAAGTTGTGGAAAGCCATGACTATTGGGCAAAAGAGTTTATTATATTTTGGTAGACAAATGTGAATTCTTAAAGGTTTTAAGGAGATGAATATGGATAGTGGTCTGAGTATTTTTCTTGTGGTCAAGAGGCCTAGATTAAAATACTAGCTAAGACACTTATTAGCGGTGTCATTATGGTCATGTTACTTGACCTCTCAGTCTTAGTTTTCTCATCTTTAAAATGATAATACTAGAATTATTTACTTCACATGTGGCAAAGAAAACATGTTATAAACCTTAAATTGCCAGAAACATGTGAATTATTAGTATTATTAGAAATTGATTTGATTGGAACAAGGCATGAGGAAAATCACTCTGCTATGTGAAGGTTAGATTGGATAGAGGAAAAGCAGTTAGAAGATTATTACTGTAGTCCAGAAGAGAGGTGACAAATACCTGAATTAGTGCAGTGGCAGTGGGAGTAGAAGCTAGGCACTGTGTGTGTGTGTGTGTGTGTGTATGTGTGTGTGTATTAATAGATAATAAAATATCTATTAAGCACTTACTGCATGCTTGTTACTATGTTAAGAACTGGGTGCACTGAGGTTGTGGAGGCAAATTGAGGATTTGCCAACTAATTGGATTAAAACTAAATTGGAGTTTTCAAGTATGGGTAGCTTGGGGTATTCTATGCCATCAACAGGCATAGAATAGTTAGAGGGAAGACCAAGTTGTTAGGAGGATAATATTGAGTTTGATGTGCCTGCACAACATCTAATTGGAGATTTCAGCAGGCATTTGGGAATATAGGAGCTCAAGGGGTAGAGGTTGCAAATCATCTACATAGATGTCATAAAAGAAGATATAAGGAAGTAGTCAAGATTGTTGTCCTTTGTTCTCAGAGGACCAAAATGACCTCACTACTATACTAGAGTTAAGTTATAATTCATACCACTGTGACTGATCAAACCAATATGAGCTTGGAATGCTCCACCACAGGTCAAGCACAAATAGTCCACATGAACATTTGGGGTGGATTCTCTAAATTTGCAGATCTTAAGTTTCTTTTGAACTACTTCAGTTATGCTTTGCTTGTAGAGCACAGCACCTTTTTTGATGAAGGCACTCTATACTGGGCAGTCTTGTATCAGTTTCCCATGTCATCCAATCAGTTCCAAAGTTTTTAAGAGAGACTTGAGTGTTTTTGTTTTGCTTCTTCTAACCACCACGTGAGTGCTTACCCTGTGTTAATTCTCCATAAAATAGTCTTTTAGGCAGGTGTGCATTTAGCATTTGAACAACATCAGGACAATCAAGGGGAAAGATAGAGGAGAAGAGATTTAAGGAGTATACATATTTAAGGAGATGGAAGAAGTATGAGAAGCTACAAAGGAAAAGGAGTGGTCTTAGAGATATGAGACCTTGTAGAATATGATTCTTTAGAAGTTGAGGGAGAGGAGCCACAAGAAGGAGGAGATGAATTAGAAGGGTCAAAATGCTGCAGAACAGGTAAAGGGAATGAAGGTTGAAAAAAGTCCATTGAATTTAACCCTAAGCAACCTTGTGAAAGAATGATGGGGAAAGAAGCCAGATTGCTAGGGATTGAAGAGGTGGTACAGGAATTGAGGCAAGGAACATTAACTATAAATTTGTTAATAACCTGACATAGAAAAGAGGACAATAATTTTAGAGATAATGTAAATTCAAAAGATGGTGTAAAGTCAGTTTTTTTTTTAAGTTTAAAAATGACCTGTATTTGATGGTATTGTTGGAGACTGTGTTAGTGGAACACAAACCCTAGCAGATTTTTATTAAAGGCTTTGAGTATAGGTCTAATGATGAACAGCATATTTACTGTTCAAAGACCAAAGCAGCCAAGTATATAGAGAATTGTCACCAGATTGGATACAGAGCAATAATTTTTTTTTATTAAATTAAGTTACTTTATTTTTGTTGCATTTTAAATTCCAAACTCTTTCCCTCTCTCTCTCCCCACCCCACAGTAGAGAAGGCCACAATTTGACCCAGATTTATAAATACATGTAAAATCAAACTATACATATTTCTGTTCATCAGTTTTTTTCTCTGGAGGTGGGATAGCAGCTTCCTTCATAGGTCATCTGTAGTTCATTTGAATATTTATTGTACTAGGACTAACTTCATTGTTCACAATTATTCTTCAAATAATATTGCTGTTACTATATACAATATTCTCTTGGTTCTGCTCATTTCACTTTTCATTATGTCTTTAAGTCCTCATGTATGGTTCTCCTCTGGACTATTTCCAATTTTATTGCTGTAACTTGAGAATTAATTATATGCAATATTGTAGGTAGTTGAAGGATATGCATGATTTCTGTCTTGCTTTCAAAGAATATCCTTAATTATGATACTGGAATCAAAACAGACAATCTCTGCTCTGAGAGACAAACACTACTGGGGAGAACAATTATAAAATCACACTGATATTTAGTCCACCTCAAATTTATGCTATTTTTCATCAACTGAACCTAAATTGTTGTGGAACAATTTATCTAAATATTATTTATCCACACACTACCTACAGGAGCTGTTTCACATATTATTTTTTTTCTTCTACTCCATCTTAACCCTCATTCCCTTTCATCAGATGACCTCTCATCTAAGATGACCTAGGCCAGTGCTGTCACATTCAAACAGAAAAGGGTGCCACTAAACCCTACCTAAGGATCCTGTTTCCGAATAAACTTAGTAGCTTATCACTTAATCACTTAACTTCTATTAGCCTCAGTTTCCACTTCTGTATAATTGGGATGCTGTTGCTGCTAATAATTATACCTATCTTAGTGATTTGTGAATATCAAATGAAATATGAAGGTACTTTACAGATCCTAAATATTGAACAAATATCACATATACTGATGTCTCTTTAATATACAAGTTGAGAGTGGAGAGAGAAATTGGACTGCAAAAAAGTAATTGAGAAAGGTGAAAGAATGATCTGAGAGACAGTAGAAGACTGCAGGATCTGATCTTTTCATGACCACTTTCCTTCTAGGTCTTTTCACTTTCCCCTGTATTCTTTGTTCATTCATCCAGGAGTTTTGCTTTTATTCTTTTACTGCCTGACAGAATGTGGGGCATTTTGATTAGGTCTAATAAGTACTTAGTGATTGATATGTAGTTTTTAAAAGAGTTTTAAAAAAATCTTTAAAATGAATTAATGCATTTCTAATGCTTTTGCCTTTTTAAAATGTGAACTGTTTTTCTACCTGGGTCCTTGTGTTGCCATGAAATTAGTTGAAATAATTTTTAAAAATTGTGGCTGTAGATTTTTTTCTTGTTTTTTTTTCTTTTTAGTAATTTTTTGGTTTTGTAGTTAAAACATTCGAGTGCTTTCTGTAATGCTGATCATTTTGAATAGATGCTACTTCAGCTTTAGAGGTATTTCTTTAGCTGTTTGGCTTCATTTATTCATCCTTGTGCCTTGCCTCAAAACTTTTCTATATTACAGTCTATATTACAGTCACTATACAACATTCAAGTGTCACAAAATTTCCTACAACACTCAAGTGACAAAAAATTTCCTATTAGATGTTTTATTACTAAATTTGTATGATAAAAATAAAATATAAAATAGTTTGAAAAATTATCGCTGCTAATCAGAAAAAAATTTTTCCCTGTTGTTTTTGAGAGCCAGTTTCAAAACTGATGGTTTGTTTCATAGCACAGTGAGCCAAGGAAAGTGAGGTTTTAAAGCTCCCTACAGCCAAATAAAGGTAGGTTTGCTATTGGTGAAAGTGCCTCAAAATGCTGGCTCTATACACATACTTCAACGTGGATTAGAAGTTGATTTAGCTAGGATAAGTTTAGAAGTAGCTTCTGAAGAGGATTTGAATTTAGAAGATTTTTCATGCATTTAAGTGATAACTTGATCTAGTCAGTATGGCTACTTATACCTGTGGTGCACGTCAGAACTCATCCATGCCTTCCCATGATGTGCAGTTCTTGCCTATGTCCTTCCTTCAGTTCTCCATAGCAGATCTGTCTCATATGCTATTGGTATTTTTCTAGGTCTTTTGACACACAGTAGAAAACATGAGTAGTCTTTTGGTTGTTGCTTGCTTTTGCTTTATGAATGGCTCACCATTTCTCTCTCTGTATATCTATCTATTTATCTATATAGATAGATATACATACATATGTGTATACATGCATATACACATATACATTTATACATACACATGTAAGTACACATGTACATATGTATGGAGAACTTTTAAGCTATTTAATTGTCTCTGTGACTGAAGGAAATTGAGTCAAATTCTAAATCACTTTTAAAAATCCACATACAGTATTGCTTCCACTGAATAAATGGAAAATTTGACCTCTTCCTAATTCACAGTGTACTAAGAAAAGATTTTGAATTTACTTTTAGCTACTCTTAGTTTGTTAAATATACAGAGCATATCTTTTTGTAGAGTTGGCTTAAGGTCTATACTTTTCTATTTGCGGTAAAACATTGTTATATACTCTTATTATGTAATTATTCAATGATGGCATTACCTTACTTTAACTTCAAACTTATCAAATAAAAACTATGTTTAAAACAATAAAAAAAAGGCATACCAGAATCAGCAATGTAGTTTTTTGGAGAATGTAATGAGCTAGCCTCATAAGTTTAAAAATCATTTTGGAGGAAAATTTCAAAAACATTAAAAATTTTAATCATAGTAGTAAAGTTTTAAACAGCTTTGCTAAGTTGCTCATGTGTAATCTTTTACAGAATCTTAGTTACATTTTTGCATTACCAGTTTCCAGTACATAATTATATATAATGTACTTCTGTAGTTGATGATGTAATTTTTATATATTTAATATGTTATGTAATATATTTCCTTAGGAGCACATTGTAGGACATTTTCATGCTAGAACTTTTACTTTAGGAGTCTTCAAGTTGCAATTGGAAGGTTAACTATAACTTGTGAAATCATAGTATAAGATTTTCTCGAAAAGTGAGAAATGGTATTCTTCTTTGATATCTATTTTAGTTTGTAATGGAAATAGAACTTCACAAATATTGTGCTACAGTGCACATGCACACAAGTGTTTCTTCTTTAGATGACCTTTCTTGATTTGCAATAAGAAGATTGACAAAATGAGATTATAATTGGTATAATTCTCTTTCTTTAGATTACCTGATAATAGTGAGGATCCAGAAAGTTAAGACTGCAAGCTCATAGTAGAAATGCTGACTTATAAAGACAATGCACTGTTAAAATTAATCACTTAGCATGCTTAATTTCATTTCCATCAGTAGATAAATTCCACTACTATATAAATCCTTTATAATGGGCTAGATTGAATTTTCAGTTGGGATTTCATTTTGCGTTGCCAGCAGTTACAAAAGGACTTGTGGTCATTAAAAAAGAAAAGAAAAGAAAAGAAAAGAAACTTCTCTTACTTGCCAAAATACATAATTGAAGTAATTAGATTTTGTAAAATGAAGAATTACACATATTTTTCTAAAAATAGAAATCAACCAAAAGTATTAAGTTACATTTTTTGAATGAAAAAAATGGACATGAGATTTGTACTTACAATTCTACTTCAAATGAATAAATATAAGAGATACTGATTCAACAAAAGGAGAAATATAAATTTTATGAAAAAATGATCCAGATCTGTAGACAAAATTGTGAATATTTCAAATGAAAGTCTTTAAAGACTGACATGATGAATTAAACCTTAAAGCATAAACTCATTCTGTCCTCTGTTTTCCATTTTCTGCTTTTTGGGTTCTTAAAAATTATGTTAATATCTTTTGTTTTTATCTCACCTTTGTTTTTAAATGTTTCCTTTTTCATTTCCCTGCCGCCCCCAAAACTATCCCTTCTAGCAAAGAATTAAAACAAAAAGAGGAAAAAAAGCACAGGAATCTAACATTTCTTGTAATGTCCCATATTCATAGTACACTGTAAAGATGTGAGGGAAGTACATTTTCTCATCTTCTCTTTTCTTTGAGTCTTGGTCGTTATAGTGGTTCAGTAGTGAGGATTTTTTTGTGCTCTTTTGCAGTGCCTGTTTTTTGTCTCTTTCAATATTGTAGATGTTGTATATGTTGTTTTTCTTGTTCTGCTTACTTTATTTTGCATCAGTTCATATAAATCTTCCCATATTTTTGTCAATTCTTTATAATCCTTATGTCTTACTGTGCAGTAACATTCTATTTCATTCTTGTACATTGAACCACATTACTTCTTTGGTTTCTCCTGAAGAGAGTTGTTGAAGAAAGGAAGATGAAACGAAAGCTCCAGAAGTTTGTTTTACCCTGTAAATTTTTGAAAATGATTGCTGGTTAAAGTATTTTTCCTAATGGAAGAAGTTGAAATTAATAGTTAAAATAGTTTGGATAATATATGGATTTAATTAAGTTAACCTTAACTTTCTTTCATTCTTGTTTTCTATAACTCAGTTAGCTCATTTGTTGAGTATTCAAAATAAATGATACTAAATCACATTTAAAATAAAGAAATTAATTCTGTCTTTTCTATTTGAATCCCCAATGCTTAGTACAATGCTTTGCGTATAGTAAATATATACTTAATATAAATATAGTATATGTGCTTTTTTCATTCATTAACTCAACATTCATGGGTGAAATGGACAAAATGATCTTTAAAATAAGGTCTCTTCTAACTCTAAAGCTATTGTCTTAGCTAATAGTAATGAGCAGTTTACAGTGCTTTAAGTTTTACCAAGTGCTTTCCTTACAATACCCTTTTGAAGAGGTAGCTAGAGCTAGTCTAATTCTCATTGTACAGAGAAGTAAACTGTTCAAAGATGTACAGTGACTTAACCAAGGATGTAGGGCAAGTGAGTTGGTATTGGATTTGAAGATGGATCTCCTGAGACCTACATCCCCCACCATACTATACCACACTCTACTAAGGTAGAAGTCCATGTCAATGCCTCATTCTGTATAATAAAGCTATTTCTTTGTCTTGGTAGAAGATGCATAGTAGCAGAACTTTGTTTATCTGTTTGCATATCATAATCGTTGACACATTTAAAATATAAAGACACTGCTATGGTATTTATCACTTGTCCTTCACGACATCAAATTATCCTGTCTTTTAAAAATTTCTCTAGTAGCTCTCACTCTCTTTTACTGGTTTCCCTTTTTCTTCCTGCACACTAAATTTTAAGTCCTTTCCCAAAGATTGTCCTTTAGCTTTCTTCTTTTCTTTCTGTTCCTGTATTTAGCAGTTTGGTGATTGAATGAATGAAAAAAGCATTTATTAAGCTCTTACTATGTGCTGAACACTGTATTGAACACTGAGGACACAAACAGAAAAAGCAGGATTTGTTTCTGCTCCAATGAGCTCATACTTTAAATGGGAGAGAAGACACATAAAAACAAGTTCAGCTGCAAGGATGAAAAGGCTTGAAAGTTTCCAGGGCTCAGTGGAAGTGAGGTTGTAAGGCTCAGTATTCCTTCGGTTACACCAGTAGATCACATTACAGAACCACCAGTTGTCTGCAGGACCTAGAAGCAAGGTAGATGGTAAGGATTAGTTGTCCTCCATCTTGCTGGAAGGAAGAGTTTGTGACTTTTATCCCATTCAAACTATGTGAACAGTCAAGGGTCCCAAAAGGGTTTGGGGAAGCCAGGAGAGGAGGAGTAAATGGGGAAAAGAGAAGGAGAAGGGCACTCCTGGTGATGTTGGAGAAGGGTTTTGCCTGACCTTTGGGAAAGGTTCAGGGTTGGGCCAGGTCGGGGGGGGGGTGGTAAAGAGAGAAGAGGACCACCAGCAATCTTATTTTCATTCCCCCAATTTAAACTATCACCTGTATGTGATTGTAACCTGAGCTTCTATCCCTGATTAAAGTGGCAATGGTGTAAAAAAAAAATTTTTTTAAGATAAGAAATTTTAAAGGAAAAGGAGAGATAAGGAACTTCCATTGCTTGATGAAATAGATTAAGTATGGGAACTGGGGTCTAGTTAGTGACATAAGAAGAAAAGGTTTAGAACAGTATTGAAGGGCTATGAAGCATAGGATAGATAAAAGTAGTGTAAGGGATATAGGCATCAGTGATGGCACAACTGAAGTTATATACCATACATTTGTGGTTATGATGTCAAATTGATTTCACAACTTTTTTCCTGTGTTGATCATCTGAGTAGGAACAGAGAAATCAGATGGTGGTGCTTATTCAGATAGGATTTGCAGGTTGGGAATGCCTGTTTGGAAGAGGAGAGATTAAAGGATTTGGGATATTAGATCATTAAAGTGCCAGATTAATGCCAGGTATAGAGGCAAGTAGAACTAGGGTGCACTTGTACAATAGAGATGAAGAGATTATATGTAATAATAAGGGCAAAGAAATGGGTTTTGTGTCAGCGAGGACAGAAGAAGAGGAAAGAAGGAAGGAAAAAGAAGGAAACAAGCATTTATTAAGTGCTATTGTATATTAGAGGACTACTTGCCACCAAAGTTAGAAAATTAAAGTATCTTCTAAAATGAGGAGCTGAACAAATGAACTCTTGCCAGTAAATCTCTCTAAATATGTGGTTACTACTTTCAAAAGAGTTGAAAGTTCTATTCATTCATTTTTCCTTTAAAAATTATTATGAAATTTATAACTGTCAATAACAGTCAAATATGCAAATTAAAGGGCAAGTTCCTAGACTTTAACAAAAGAAAACCTTATGAATTATGCAAAAAAATACAGACAGTGTCTTTGTACATCTTTTACACCTTCTGAAATTTTGTTACCTTTTAAAAAATCTGTTTTGCTTTCTTTTAAAAAATATAGTTGTAGTTAGAGTGTATACGATTGTGGTTCTCTATCTAATACTCTGCCCCATCACGCACACACACATACACATCTCTTTCCATCTTTCCTCATGTGATTCATATTTCCACTCTTTATTTTTTTATTACATTAATTTATATTAATGGAATAAAACAAACACTTCTGTCACATAGTATACTAAAAAAGAAGATTGCATATGAAACTGTGTATCTTCTATGCACAATTTGCTCTTCCTTTCAAATATACAACAAAATTATCATGTGCATGTCTTTTCCCCCCGACCCTCTTTTTTCCTATCCCACTCTTCCTTAGAGATGGCTACCATTAGACATAAGTAGGAATATACTTATACACACATACACGTATGTGTATATAGGTATGACAAAGTTTTTATAATGATAATAGTTTTTAAAATGAAGTTTTATTAATTAAAATAGCCTTATTTTATATGTTCATTTTAATTGACACAATCAATTGTGTTAACATACAATACTTGTGTTACCATACAATATTTTAATTATTCTTTTCTTTTGTATGTCTTTTTGGAGGGGGAGAGGAAGGACAATTGGGGTTAAATGACTTGCCCAAGTCACACAGCTAGTAAGTGTTCAGTGTCTGAGGCACTATTTGAACTTAGGTCCTCCTGACTCAAGGGCCATGCTCTATTCACTGTGCAATCTACCTGCCCCTACTTTAATTATTCTTTAATTATTGTACACATAGTTTCCATATTATCATTTTTTTGCTATTAGAAACAGAGCAAATATAAATATTTTTGTACAAATAGATTCTTTTTTTCTTATGAATTTATTGGGATAGAGACCTACCAATAGTATTGCTGGATCAAAAGATATGCTTAGTTTTGTGATTCTTATTGCATGTTGCCACTTTACTTTCTTGAATGTTTAAACTAGATTGTAGTTCAGTAAATAATATTATTGTCATTTCTGTTTAATCTTTTTTTTTAACTTATTACTGGTTATGCCCTTGTGATTGAAGAGCTTTTTGGCAGATGATGCATATCTCTTTTAAAATGATTATAGAAATCATTTGGCAAGACAGTTATGTCAAAAGCACATTTATAATGTACCTACCTTGTATTGGCACTATTTTTCATATTGATATTTGATACTTTTTGATGGTGCTTCTTATGTACATGGTAGTCATTGGTTGGTGAGTTTTTTCCTTGGAAAAAAAGTGAGGTGATGTAATTTCTCTCTTCTGTACTCACATACAGCACTTTATATATAGTGGCATAGTTAAGTTTTATACAAAAATGGTTTTATATAGGTAAAATATATTTTTACTTTTCAAAATAACTTTTGTTTTTTTAGTACAGGAAGTCATATAAAGATGGTAGTAGGGATATTATTATTATTATTAATTTTGGGGTTAAAGAGAAAAAAACAGGACAATCACTCTGTATTTCAGAAATCTGAGGATAAACACTATAGTGTCTTATAAAATAAAACATAATGAATTTTTTTTTAATTTTCTAGTCCGAGTGGTAAGAAGTTCAGAAGCAAGCCTCAGTTGGCAAGGTACCTGGGAAATACTGTTGATCTTAGCAGTTTTGACTTCAGAACTGGAAAGATGATGCCTAGTAAATTACAGAAAAATAAACAGAGACTGCGGAATGATCCTCTCAATCAAAATAAGGTTTGTTTATTCTTTATGGCTATATATAAATTCTATAGAATTATGAAGTACATTTTACAATATACTTACCTATGATATTTTTCCTTATTAGATTTTTAGATTGTCATTAGCTTTTAATTGTCATTTCCACTGATCAGTGCTTTTCTACTGCTGCGGCAGAGAAGACAAATCTATAAATCCACCATGTCAAATGTAAACAGCTTTTTTTCCTTACATCTGGCAGTGTATATCTGTATAGTGTGAATCATTTGTAAATCATTTAGAACAAACATTTCAATCTCCCTTGGGAAAACAAAGTATACCATGACCTTTTTTTAGGGGAATTGGGGGGAGGGTGGAGTGGGCAACTTTCTTAAAGGAAGTTTTTTTGTTCTTGTTCACTATTATCATATTCATCTTTGTTTTTTGAATTGGGTAATCAGATCATAGATTTAGAGTTGGAAATAACTTTAGAGATCATTTAGTGTAACTCCCTCCCTTGTGACTTTCCAGACCATTCCAGAGTCCTCTTCCCCATCTTTAGTAAAGTGTATTTTAGACAACATTTTGAGTAAATTAAGAACACAGGCAAGAGTTGACTTACATACAAATCTAGTGTTCAAATATCACAAATATTTGCTAAGACTCTACTGTGTACAGAGTGCTGTTTCATTTACTGGGGTAAATATAAAATTTCTTTTTTTTTTTCAACAGGCAAAATAAAAATTTAACAGGAAGAGAATTCACAAGGTTTCCATTTACATGCAGGCTTACTAGGAATTCAGTTCTATTATTAGGAATCCAGTTAAATTAAACAAATATTTGTTAATATACTGCTATCTTCAAGACAGTATTTTGGATACTCAGGGTACAAAACTGAAAAAGCACACTCCTGTCCTCCAGGAGCTGGGATTCTACATAAGGGGTGCAATATTTAGCAAAATCAAATCAACAGTGTCTTCAAAAGAACAATTAAGAGAAACTGAACATTTTGGAATTCTAATGCCCAAGCTTGTCCAGGGGGAGCTGAGAAAATTCACCTCCTTTAGTCAGTTCAGTCAACAGGCATTATTAAGCTATTAGTGTGTCCCACACAGTGTGCCAAGTATACGTGTGGTGGTGGTAGGGCAGTCCCTGTGTTTTAAAACAAATTACTTATTTGTAGTTTTTAACATTCATTCCCACAAGATTTTGAATTCCAAATTTTCTCCCCATCTTTCCTCCTCCCACCCCAAGATGGAATGCATTCTGATTACCCCATACTCTAGTCTGTCCTCCCTTCTATCATGCCTCCCCATCTCTTTCCCCCTTATTTTCTTGCAGGGAAAGATAGATTTCTTCACCCCATTGCCTGTATATCTTCCTGGTTGTGTGTGAAAACAATTTTTTAACATTTGTTTTTAAAACTTTGAATTACAAATTCTCTCTCTTCTTCCCTCAACATCCACCCTCATTGAAAAGGCAAATAATTTGATACAGGTTATACATGTGTAGTTATGCAAAACACTTCCACAATAGTCATGTTGTGAAAGACAAGCTATATTTCCTGCCATCCTATCCCACCCCTATTCTATTTTTTCCTTTGGCCCTGTGCATTTTCAAAAGTGTTTGCTTCTGACTACCCCCTCCCCAATTTGCCTTCCCTTCTATCATCCTTTATCTCCTTCACCTCTTACTTTCCTGTAGGGTAAGATATCCAATTGGGTGTGTATGTTATTCCCTCCTTAAGCCAAATCCAATGAGAGTAAGGTTCAGTCATTTCTTCTCACCTCCCTCCTCTTCCCTTCCATTGTAAAATCTTTTTCTTTCCTCTCTTGTGAGGTAATTTATCCCCATTCTATCTCTCCCTTTCTCCTCCCAATATATTCCTCTCTCATCCCTTAATTTTATTTTTTAGATATCATCCCTCATATTCAACTCACCCTGTGCCCTCTATCTGTCTATCTATCTATCTATCTATCTTTCTAATTTCCTCCTACTACCCTAATACTGAGAAAGGTCTCATGAGTTACAAATATCATCTTTCCATGTAGGAATGTAGACAGTTCAACTTGACCCCTTATGATTTCTCTTTCCTGTTTACCTTTTCATGCTTCTCTTGAGTCTTGTATTTGAAAGTCAGATTTTCTATTCAGCTCTGGTCTTTTCAGCAAGAATGCTTGAAAGTCCTGTTTTTCACTGAATGTCCATTTTTTCCCCTGGAGTGTTATACTCAGTTTTGCTGGTTAGGTGATTCTTGGTTTCAGTCCTAGCTCCTCTTAACTCTGCAATATCATATTCTAAGCCCTTTGATCCCTTAATGTAGAAGCTGCTAGGACTTTTGTTATCCTGATTGTATTTCCTTAATAATCAAATTATTTCTTTCTGGCTGCTGGCAATATTTTCTCCTTGACCTGGGAATGCTGGAATTTGGCTACAATATTCCGAGGAGTTCTCCTTTTGGGATCTTTTTAGAGAGATGATCAGTGGTTTCTTACAGTTTCTATTTTACCCTCTGGTTCTAGAATACCAGGGCAGTTTTCCTAGATAATTTTCGAAAGATGATGTCTAGGCTCTTTTTTTGATCATGGCTTTCAGGTAGTCCAGTAATTTTTAAATGATCTCTCCTGGATCTATTTTCCAAGTCAATTATCTTTCCAATGTGATAGTTCACATTGTCTTATATTTTTTCATCCTTTTGGTTCTGTTTTATAATATCTTGATTTCTTATAAAGTCATTAGCATTTTTTTGTTCCATTCTAATTTTGAAGGAATTATTTTCTTCAGTGAGCTTTTGGACCTCTTTTTCCATTTGGCCAATTCTACTTTTTTTCTTTTTTCTTTAAGGCATTCTTATCTACATTCTTACCCTTCAGAACTGGTAGAGGGAGGAAGAACTTGCCCTGATAGAACTGGTCATATTAAGGGAGGAGAGAGGATGAACCCTTCATTCTTGCTCTGATAGCTATCACTGATGATAGTTCCTGTGTCCCAACACTAGTTTCATCAATGCAGCATTCCATCTCTTCAGCCTGTACCTGGAAGTGATTATCTCAGAGCCCTTACTTCTACCATAATTTCTGTGATAAGGTGCTCAGTTTGTCTCTGGCTTTCCCTCATAGATAAATCTTCATACTTTTGTGTACAGACTTATACTTACTGTGTCTTTGCCACTTTCTTCCTACAGGATCTAAATCAAGGATGAAAGAAAAAGAGAAGTGGGTGGGAGTTTTACTCCCCATCTCTTCCCTCATTATTAATAATAGCAAAAATCATTGGAGGTTGTTTTCTCCCACTCTGGTGCAAGGAAAGAGAAAAACTCCTGATAGTAAGTTATAGGTGGGTAGTGGTCCTAGTAGGGGAAACAAATAGATCAGAAGAAAAGAACAGGAATAACTGAGCACTTTTAACCCAAGAAGATTTTAGGGATTTATTTAGGCAGGATGCCTTGGTGATCTAGTTCCTTCTTATCCCCTTCTATGTATGGGTCATAAGTCCTGTGGCTCAATTTCTCTTCTTCCTACTGTGGTTAGAGTCCCTTCCTCTAAGAATTAGCACCATGGAATTAGAGTAGCTGAGCGACTACAGATTCCTGTTGCTCAGTAGTTTGAGAAGTGAAAGAAGGTAAAGAGCACCAAATGAGTAATCCTATAAAAATACTGTTGTACATGGTATTTAAATTCTTTAGTACTATTAGTGTAGCACAGTGCTTGTAGTACATTATAGGTTAAATGAGTTTGCATGATGGCATGGGAATCTTTTTGTCATTTTTGACATTGTTTCTCAAGGAGAATACATTCTGACTTCCAAACAACCAATTTATGAGGAACTTGTGAAATACCACCTGTTAAGTTGAAGATTGTCTAATATATCTGTTTAGCTTCTGGTAGTCTAAAAATGCATCTAGGTACTTTGTTTTGGTGATAAGACTTTGGAAAGCTAGGATTTATTTTTTGAGGGTAGAAAAGAATAAACTTTGAATAATTTTGGTGACTGAATTTTAAAATAAAAATTATTGTTTTTATTGCTTTCTTTTTTTGTTTGTTTTACATAATCTTAATTTCTGAATATATCCCTCCCCTTCTCCTACCCAGTGAGCAATCCTTATACCAATGGAAAAAAAAAAGGAAAACTAATAGTTCAGCAAAACTAAACAACATATAAACAAATTCTTATGGCACATTCAGTATTCCAAACCATTCACCTTCATCTCTGTATATGAGAGAGGTGTCATTTCCCAACTCTCTTGTTCACTATATTTACATAATATTCAGATTCTCTTTTTGTTTTTTATTTACATTTTCATGGTCATTGGATTTATTATTTCCCTGATTCTGTTTACTTTGCATCAGTTTATATGACTTTCCATGCTTTTTTGAATTCTTCACAGTCATAATTTTTTAGAGCATAGTAATATTACATAATATTCATGCATCACAATTGTCCATTTTCCAAACACTGGACATCTACTTTATTTCCATTTCTTTGCTGACACAAAAAGTGCAGTTATGACTATTATAGTGTGTTCAGGACTGTCCTTTCTGTCTTTGATGAATTCTTTTTTTTTTTTTTTTTGGAGGGCAGTTGGGGTTAAGTGACTTGCCCAAGGTCACACGGCTAGCTTTTTTGTGTGTGTGTTAAGTGTCTGAGGCCGGATTTGAACTCAGGTACTCCTGACTCCAGGGCCTGTGCTCTACTCACTGCGCTACCTAGCCGCCCTCTTTGATGAATTCTTAAGCACTAAATTTAATTATCCTTTTTCAGTCCTTATACCTCTTGATCTCTGCAGCTTTTGACAGTGTGGAGCACTCCCTCCTCCTGATATTATCTCCTAGCTTGGCTTTTGTGACCTTACTCTTTCTTAACTCTGTTCCTAGTTGTCTTATACTTTATATTCAGTCTCCTTTGTTCCTGTCATCCCTTTCCTTTTGTTTAAATGTGGCTATTCCCCAAGGCCCTGTCCTGGACTCACTTCTTTTTTTACATTTATTTTCAATTGATGATCTTACCAACATCTGTGAATTCAATTATCTATATGCAGATGACTTCTAAATCTAAATATGTACCCTTTATTTTACTCCTGAGCTCTAGTGATATATTGTAAACTCCTTCCTGTTAATTTCAGCTGTAATGTCCATGTCCCATAGGCATCTCAAACTCAACTTGTCCCCATTTGAATTCATTTTATTTCTTCTCCCTCCCTCCAACCCATCCTAGGTCCAAACTTCCTTATTTATGTTGATAGTACTGCCATTTTTTCCCAGTCACTCTTGTTCGAAATCTTAGTTTTGTTCCAGTCTTCCTTCTTCCTTAGCTCGCATATCACATTAATTGTCAAGTTTTGTCAGTTCTACCTCTGCTAAATCTCTCAGGTCTGTTCCCTTCTCTCCATATATATAGTATATATCATATATAAAAATGTTTATATAATTTATACACATAATTTATTTGTTCTTACCTTAAGCCCCAAATCAAATTGACATTTTAATACATAAAATATAACAAAAGGATTGTGCATAGAACTGTGGATATCTAGTATATACAGTTTGTTGTTTTGAAAAATTATGTAATAGATTCAGTGTGTAACTTCCAAAGCTTTCCTTCTTGTCTGTGATTCTTTCTGACCATCTGTTCTTTTCACTGCATTTTTGAGAGTGCTATAAAGTTTGCAAAATACATTAGAAATATTCCATTTGATCCTCACAATAACCTTCTGAGGCAGATTTTACTACTCAGGAAATTGAGAGAAAGATAGGGCTTAAATGACTTGCCTAGGGTCATTAAGTGGCTGAGGCTGAATTTGAATTCAGACTGGACTTGTCACGCATGCCCTATTTAAACATTTTCAGTGGCTCCTTATTGCTTCTAGGATAAAATATAAAATCTTAACTCTGGCTTTAAAAACTTCTACAGTCCTCACTTCCATTTGCCTTTATTGATTCATTTCATATTATTCTCCTTTATATACTCCCCATTCCCATCAAACTGGCTTCTAATTGTTTCCCACACATAACAAAGTTCTTTTCCCCTCCTTGATTTTTTTGCACAAGAAGTTGCCTTGAACGTACCCTTTGCTTACATCTTATAGAGATGCTAGCATCCTTCAAAGAAGAGGAGAGATACCTCTTTCCCTTTGTTAGGCCTTTTTTTGGGTGGGGGGGCAGTTCTACTTCCCTTTCCCCATCCTTATCTCTCTAATAATTTCCTTTATTTATGTGCATGTTGTTTCTTTCTAGAATATAATGTAAACTCCTTAAGGGTACAAATTGCTTTTTTTTGGGGGGGGTGTCTTTTTATCTTCAAAACCTGGCACAGTGCCCTGCACACAGTAGGTACTTATGATGTTATGATGTTTGCTAAATGGCATTAAATATATTTTAAAAAAATACTTTAAAAAACTGTAATCTTGAGGAATTGTTTACTAACTCATGTTGTGAGAAAAAGTTTGTTTGTTTTTTCATTTTACAAATAAAAGTATTTTTTTCCATGGATAGAGTGCTGGGCCTGGAGTTGGGCCAGTTTATCTTCCTGAGTTCAGTTCTGGCCTCAGACATTTGTTAGCTGTTTGATCCTGGGCAAGTCACTTAACTCTCTTTGTCTCAGTTTCCTCATCTGTAAAATGAGGTGGAGAAGGAAATGGCAAAGCACTCGACTCTTTCAGGAAAACCCAAATGGGGTCATGAAGGGTCAGCCACAACTGAAATGACTGGTCAACAACAATTTCAAAACTAAATTGCACAGGAACATTAAAAATGAATTTCGATTTTTTTGTTACTGCATACTTTGGTTTCAGGTTTTCACATAATTTCTATACCTTACTTTAAAGAAGGATTAATGAAGTTATACAGTTTTCCTTAAACTGATCTGTTTGGAATTGATTTATTCATTGAAGTCAGTGTTCACAGGGATCAAATCATTTCTCATATGATGTCAGATAAGTTTTTCAGAATACTAATGGAGCATATGTAAATACATTTTAGATATATAAAGATTTCTGAAAACAGGCATGTGTAAACTTGGATATTGCTGTCAGTTTTCTGAAAGCAATAAATTTATTTCAGTGTATAAAGTTTTGGGGAGAAAGTCATTTTTTTTTAACTCATGAAGAAAGATAGTAAATTGTTTAATGAGGAAAAAAAAGAACACTCCCCTCCCCTCTGGTCCCCTAGCTGTGTTGCTCCCATTCTAGCTCTTTAGTTCAAAAAGTACCCCTTAAAGGGAAGGGGAAAATCTTCATTCACAGTATAAATATGAAGCAGAGTTTTTCTTTCTGGATTTATGTAACTCTGTACATTTTACTGCACTAAGTCTTTGGGGACACCCTATATAAGTAAGCTTATTTCAGTATATTTAAAGTACCAAGAAGATTGACTTGGACGTTTGAAATAATCTTCATTGGAATATATATTTCATAGAATTAGGACATTTAGACTTGGAAGGAATATCAGAGTTCAGAACCCTCCTTTTACCATGGGGAAAAAAAACAAAGGCCTGAAGAAATTAAATTCTTTATTAAGGCCACACAGCTAGTTAATAGTGGAGTCTAGTACCCAGTTCTTCTGATTTCAAGATTAGTATTCTTTTCAGTAAAGCATTTCATAAGCTAATAAATGAACTAATTTGATTATCTTCATATGTGTTACTTTTGTTACTAAAGAATTATATTTGCGTTTACAGGGTAAACCAGATTTGAATACAACATTGCCAATTAGACAGACAGCATCTATTTTCAAACAACCTGTAACTAAAGTCACGAACCATCCTAGTAATAAAGTAAAATCGGACCCTCAACGCATGAATGAACAACCACGTCAGGTAAGGGTGTCATCAGTTTCCAGCCTTACAATTCAGGATTCAGTATTATGACTGGAAGAAATTCAAGTAAAATAATTAATTTTCATTATGTTTGGAAAGTAAGCCTTATATGCTAGAGAACTACACAAAAATAAGAAAATAAATAGATAAAGCAAATTTTAAAGTTATTTTGTGGAATTTATTTTCATACTTTTATATATAATTTCTTAATGTTACTGCTGGAACGCTTTTAGGATACCCGTTTAGATATAAACTCTAATACTTTGACAGTAACGAATATCAGCTTTAGCCTGTTATACCCTTTCACCCTTCCCCATTAGAATTTGAATTTTTAAATGTTAAGTTTCTAAGGATAGTCTTTCATAAGGGGGTGAAATGTAAAATTTATTTATTTTTAATTAAAGACTTCCTTATTAATTTTCAAAACTGACTTGCTTTTGATTCCTTATTTCATTAAATCCCCTTTCATTATATGAAACAAATTTTTTATCAAAACAGTATATTATATCCCTGTACATCCTCCATTTTTTATAAAATTTAATTTAAACTCCCTTTCATCTTTGTATCCAGCTATTCACTAACAGAATCCATTCTTGGAAATTAAAATAATGCAGTTATTGACAGAAAGGCCTACTGTGTAATAATGTCACATAGCTAGAGAACAGAGACTTTTCAAAGGTTTAGAGAGATCTTTTATTCCTGTTGGTGTTTGAAAAGTTTAGGTACTTCATTAGTTTTTAGTGGTAGTTTGGGAGGGTAAAGACAACAATAAACAATTGTGTCCTCTTTTTTCCTGCTTCTTCCTAGCTAAGGAACAGAAAGTACTGATTTACTTACAACTTTGACTTTTGCTCTTTCATTCCCTTTCAAATTCAGTTGTCTCACTCTACCCTTTCATTTTAATTTTGGTTTTCATTAGTCCCTTAAATTTTTCATCTTCAGACTTCATAAGGATTTGGCCAAACTTTCAGACAGTTGCTCTAGAAGAGGCTGTACATAAAGAAATTCAGTTCCCACATCCTCTGTAGTGTTTTTTCCTCTTCAGGTGAGCCAGGAAAACAGAAGATATTTGGAGCCACATTGGATCAGCATCTTGCTATAGATGTCTCAAGAATTGAAGGTCTAAACTTGCTTTACTGTTGGTCCCCAAGAGAATCAACAGGGGCCATGTAAGTGTATCACATCCAATCTAAAAGATGCATACCTGCATGTGCCTTTAGGTTCTTGTCACCACTTAGGTTTTCCTTTGAGCCATTCATTTTTTTGGTACCAGGCTTTGAACTTCTGTTTGACCACTGCTATAGTGATAGTCATCAAACTACTGGTGGCTGGATCTAGTACGTTCATTACAACAGTGAAGAAATTCTGCCATTCAGAACTTTTTCTCCTTGGGTAAAGTTCTTCTGATTATTTTCTTTTTCCAGATACTGTCTAAAGTCTTGAACATCTTTTCCTTTGGCTTTTTGGTGATTAAAAATCCTCTCCTATCCTAAAGATTTTCATTTAGTAATGACTTATAGTACATAATTGGGTAAGACTTTACCTTTAAGGGAGGGGGAGTGGTTCCAAAAGATAAAGAAGGTGGAATGATATCTTTAAGTAATACCTTTTCAATTCTAGATTTTGGTTTCTTAGGTAGAATAGATATTATTTTAAAAACTCCATCTTCATCTTTTCCTTGCAAGAACACATTCAGTAAGCTCAAGTATCTTGATCACGACCAAAATGAGGAGTATTTCAGTCATTTGAAAGACAAATTTAGTGATAATTGTATTTCTAGTAATAATATCTAGCATTTATATAGTGCTTTAAGGTTTCCAAAGTGCTTTATATATGTTATCTTATTTTTAACCATAAATTTTAGATACCATTAATAATCATGTTTAAATGGCATTGAAGATATTGGTATCCTGAAGTGAGAAATTAAAGAATAATTGTGAAGATCTGAAGATGACTTGAGCATGGCTTTATACCAAAACCCCCTAAATTTTGTAATCATTTGATATTGTAGTTTTTGATCTTCCTTTCTTCCCAGGGTAGATAGGAAGTATTAAAACTATGGAGGAGAATAATTCTTCTAAAATATGGACTATTACCTAATTTTCTTTCTTTTCTGGGTAGAAATTTTCCCTGGATAATAAAATTTAGTTATCATAGGGTGATTGCCTACTTTTCTCCTTCTTTATCTTCGTAGTAAACAGCAAGTTGATACTGTTTGATAGTTCCTTATAGTATCTTAAGTTAGAGAGAGGACTCTATTTTGGGCTGGCAAAGGAAAAGATAGAAAGAGGGGGAAAATTTATTTTGCTAGTGTGTTTTGAGTAGTTTTTTTTTCCTGTCCTTTATCAGCCATTCTAATTAAAATTAATTATAACAGAAACCAATGTTTGACCAGTAACAATTTATTGTAAAAGATCTTTGGATCATAGCATTTGAACTGAAAGGAACCTTAAAAATGATTTTTCCCAGGTGAAGAAACAGATTTTACATGTTTACTTGAAAATAAATGGTAGTGATTTCTTGTTGTTGAGATAGTACTAGGACATACATAAAAAGCCCCATTCCTTAATTTGACTTTGATACTTTATAAATTTACTGAATTGAATTATTGGATGGATGCTAAGTTCCTTCAGGGGAAATTTTTTTTTTTAATCATTGAGCATTTGAATTAAATGTTGAGTTTTATAGTTTCAGTTTAATAATTGAGTGCTTTTTGACTAAATCAAGATGCTTCACTCTATGAGATGAGACAGAAAGTAGGAAACAACTGCTTTAAAGGATTTTGATATGAAGGCACAGACTGGGATTGAGGTTTCCAGACTTCTGGTATAATTTTTTTCCCATGAGTAGTTTTGAAGCTATTCATTTATAAATATTCAAATAATAAAGTAATTCTTCTAGACTTCGCATTAAGCAGCAATAATAATAATCACTAACATTTCTATAGTGTTATGTGCTGGGTTCTAAGCTGAAGGCTTTATAATTATTATCTCATTTGATCTTCACCATAACCCAGTGTGGTAAGAACTATTATTATCCCAATCTCACACATAAGGAAACTGAGGCCACAAGTTAACTGTCTTATCCAGGGCCACACATCTAGTAAGTGACTGAAGCAGGATTTGAACTTGTTTTCCTAACTCCAGGTCCAGCTTTTTATCCATTATGCCACCTAGTTGTTAATAATAACATGTAGTAACCTAATTTATTTTAAAGATTGATAGAATGTGAATCTGTTTAGTTCAGTGACTTTGGTAGTTCTATAGTTGGAAATACTAAAAATTGTTATCATCAAATAAGGTAATATAAAAAGAATGCCTTAAATAGAATCTAGCTGTGTTTTGCTTGTTGTTTACATCTAGGGAGATTAATATCAAGAGATCGTATTTATAAAACATGGTTGGGTAAGTAGCCAGCCAATGTTGGATATATTGCTTAAGATGATTTGATCTTTGTTATTATATAACAATTAATGACAATATCCATACTGGGCAGTTCAGAAAAGTATTTTGATTATTTCTAGTAGGTTTTGCAACAATCATTTTAATATAGCTCCCACTGGCATTTTTAATGAACAGTTTAACTCTCTTGGGTTGATTGATAATCCAATTCAGAAAAATCTATTGGAATTTTAATTAGATTAGTGGAACTATTAGAATATTTACCAGTCGGGGCGGCTAGGTGGCGCAGTGAATAGAGCACCGGCCCTGGAGTCAGGAGTACCTGAGTTCAAATCCGGCCTCAGACACTTAACACGAAAAACTAGCCGTGTGACCTTGGGCAAGTCGCTTAACCCCAACCTGCCCTCCAAAAAGCAAAAAAAAAAAAAAAAAAAAAAAAAAAAGAATATTTACCAGTCACTTTCATAGTACCTTAAGAATGTTTTTCCAAGTTTATCTTTGTCAATTCAGAAAGAACCCATTCTATTCCATGCTCATTGCGTTGACATTCTTCTTTCTGACATGTTATTTTTTTTTAATTTCATAGATCTTCAACTGAGAGTCAGTTCTTTTGATATTATTGTTACATGTATTTTTACCTTATAGGACTAGAAATTTAGTGTTTTTGCTATTTCTTGATTAAGTCCTAGAAGCTCTGTTGAATATAATAGCACATTACAAATATTTTTTATCCTAGATCATCAAAAAATTTTTTACATAGTTTTCATTGTATTATTTTTTAAATGGGGATAAGCAACCTGGGGGCAATGCAATCTATAAGGAATCTTTGGCCCAGGATTGATATATTAAAATTTTATCACCAAGAAACATCCTAGTGCTAGGAATTCCAACCACATTCCCTTCAAAGGCACTCTATTCTGCCAGTTATTTCCAGAAGAATTTTATTGCATTTTTGTATTTCTTAAGAAATGGATTAACTTATGCATCCAGTACCATAGAGAGTATTATATTCCTTATTTTAAGTAGGAAAAGTAGATCTCCACGTTCTCTCTGAAGCCATATTTCTAAAATTTAATTTTAATGACATTAAAAAGAGTAGTATAAAATGTCACCAGTGTAAACTTTACATTTTTGCCTGTGGATTAATACTTTTACTGCACTTCATAGTTTTCAAAGCACCTTCACATTTTTTACAAATGTATGTGTATATAATATATAACATATGTAACATATAATATCTGTATATGTGTGTGTATTACAACAATCCAGTGAAGTAAGCAGGTCTTCTTCTTTTTCTTCTTCTCCTTTTACTCTTTTTTAACCTTTATTGACATCTATGTTTTTACATCACCCTTATATACAAGTGTGCCTCTCTCCCCTTCATTACCCAGTATGTTGTCTCTTGTAACAAAGAATAAAAAGAAAGGGGGGGGGAGGAACACATTACATCTAATGAGCACATCAGTCAAGTCTTTGTAATATTCCATACCCATTATTTTCTAATCTATGCAAAGCAGGTACATTTTCTCATCTTGAGAAAAAGTAACTTTTATCCCTGTTATATAGATAAGACCAGAACTCAGAAAGTTTGAGTGACTTGCTCAAGTTCTTAGAGCTAATTATAGAATCCAAGGCTTGGAATTTAGGTTTTCTGCATCCTAATCCACTAGTCTTTCCACCATTCCATGATGTATCTGTAAACATGATATATAGAGCATTGCATCTTATTCAGTAGGAAATGGGAAACTACTGAAAAAATTTTAGGAGGGCAAAGCATCATTTTAGGAAGACTATTTTGACTGTCGAATTAGGATTATATATCTAGTATCCCAATTTATAGACTTTTGCCATTGTGAGGTCATGAAGGTGTAGACTAGAGTGATACTCATAGGAACAGAAAAATGGATAGAAAAGTTGTTATTATTGAAGAATTAACAGGATATGGTGATTACCTCGTATAGTGAGACTTTAGGAGAAGGAGGACTGAAATATTCTCTGTCTTGTTGTTTTGGAGAATGGTAGAATCTCTGACAGAAATAATGGGATTATATTGGGGCTTTTGGTTTTGCTAAGGTGAATTTGATTTTAGACATGCTTGGTTTGAAATGATCACAAGATAGTCAAATGGGAATATTTAGTGGTTAAGAAGAAATATAGTACTTCAACTCATAAGAAAGGTCGGAACTGGAGATAGTACAGATAATACAGAATTTTAGAGTTGGAAGGGGTATCAGAAGTTTTCCAATGTGGCCTGTATTGGCATTAGAATCCACTCTATAACAACACAGTTAAGTGGTCATCTATATTTAACTTTACGGTATTTAGTGATGTGGAACCCCCCATCAATAGAATCTATTTGTTTGGGTACCTATGATTATTAAGAAATTTCCCCTCAAATTGAGCCAAATTCTGCTTTTTGTAGTTTTCTACTTTTTATTCTTAGTTCTGCCCTCTGTTGTTAAAAGACAAATTGAGTACCTTTTCCACATTGCAGCCTTTCACATACTTAAAAGCAGCTACCATGTCTTCTGTTCTCTTGGTTCCTTCAACAGATTCCTTTGTGGCATGTTCTTTAGTTCCTTTGCTAAAATAACAATACCTGACACTTATGGTACTTTAAGGCTTGCATGCCATCCTGCTTTTCTTCTTCCATTGTGTCAGTTTCCTTTCTGAATGTGTGGTACTGTTAAATAAATGCAATAAATTAGGCGTGGTCTGACCAGGAAAGAATACCATCACCTCTTTCTCTCCCTTTGGATACTTAGCCTCTGTCTAATGTCATCTAGGATAGTATTAGCTTTTTGGCTACATTGACATATTGTTAACTCTTCATATTGTTAAAACTTGCAAACAATTTTCACTTTGACCATTGTCTAGCTTTATTTGCCCTGACTTCTGTTTGGAAAAGAAAACAAGTAAAATAAGTAAGGAGGCAGCAGGACATGATTGAGAGAGGAATGCTGGTGGTCACAGGACCTAAACTCAGATTCCAGTTCTGCCGCTTGCTACTTGTGCAACCTCAGCAAGTCACTGAATATTTCTGGATCTTAGTTTCCGCATCTGCAAAATGAAGTTGAACTTGATGATGTTTAAGGTCCCTTTCAACTCTTAACTCTATGATCCTGTTACAATCCAGTAGTTTTGCCTTCTGACTATCCTGTTATGATTGTTAAATCTATCATTAGACAGATATAGTTCTTTTTTAATCTTCTTGAACCCAGAATAATATAAAAAGCTCTCTTTTTTGGGGGAGAGGGGCTAAGAACATTCCTTACCCACCTCCATTTATTTTGGTGTCTTGGAGGATGATGGAATCATTGGCAGAAATAATGGGATTATGTTGGGGCTTTTGATTTTGCTAAGGTGAATTGGATTTTAGACGTGTTTGGATTGAAATGGTGGCAAGATGAAAAGATGGTAAGAAAAGATGTCAATTTGGGCTTCAGAACTCCTGGAAATTTTCTTACAGAGTGATGTTACTCTTTACTATTCATCACTTACGCATCATAAGCCAGTTGTATTACTAAGTGGTATAATGATGAGAGCCTTGGATGACCTAGAATCAGGAAGACTTGAATTGAGTTCCTATCTTCTCTCTAGTAGTTAGTTCTACTAACTGGATGCACGATTGTGGGCAAGTCACTTAACCTCTCTCAGACTTGTTTTCCTTGTCTGCAAAATAGGGACAATCATAGCACCTATATCTAAGGGTGGTTGTAGTGATAGAATGGAATAATATGTGTAAAGCTTAAAGCACTATGTACATTTTATCTATTAGAGTTATTACCTATATTTACGTGCTCTTGCTCCCATCTTCATTTATCTTTTAAATCTAAGTTTTAAGTTAAAAACCTTCAACAGGTTTTAAGTTGAAGTGGTTGTATGTACTTGGTAAATTGGGATCTCATTCTTAGTTAGTAGCATTTTCAGCTGTTGGGTCCCATATCACTTTTTGAGTCAGGGCCACCTCTTACATTTATTCAGATAGCTAGTGGTTCTCCTAGATTTAAACATATATCTTCTGCTCTGCAATATTATGGAAATAATTCTTCAAGAACAGGGGAAGGGAGGAAGCAAACAAGAAAATGGTAACAAAAACAATAGTTGACATTGATTTGATGCTTCAGGGTATACAAATGCTTTGCATACATCATCACATTTAATTTTCACAACCGTCCTGTAAGGTCATTGTTGTTGTTCAGTCATTTCAGTCATGTCTGACTCTTTGTGACCTCATTCAGGATTTTCTTGGCAAAGACACTGGAGTGGTTGGTCATTTCCTTCTCCAGCTCATTTTCCAGAGACAAAAGGGGTTAAGTGACTTGCTCACAGACACACAGGTGGTAAGTGTCTGAGGCTAGATTTAAAATTAGGAAGATGAAGTTTCCTGACTTCAGGCCTGGCACTCTATCTACTCTATCCTAGCTTCCAAGAAACACAGGAGAGGGGTACAAATGCTACAGGACTTCACCTCAGAGTCTCAATTTAATCATCTGCATAATTTGTTGTTATAAGTCAAATGAGACAGTAAAGGGCTTTGTACCAAAAAAATCACATATGTCTGTAAATTATAATTCTTAGAGCACAGGTGACTTGGCTATCTAAGGGCAATATAGCTGAACAATTATTCTAATTTACAGTAAATGAAGCTGAGGTCCAAAGAGGTAAAATTTCCAGCCTACATTCAGACTGGAGAATTGAGAGTTAAGTCCAGATTTTAATTCAGATTATAGTGTTTTTGCCAACATAGTAAGGTTGCCTCTCTGTCTTTGTCTCCCCAGGGCTTAGTATAGCTGTTGCAAAGGGAAAGCAAGTCACCTACTATATCCCAGAAATTATTCTAAGGACTAGGGATAAAAAAGGCAACCCCCCCCCCCAAATAAAACCCCTAAACCCAAACAATCTTTCCTCTCTCAAGAAATTTATAATCTAATTAGGGTCTATAAATATACTGTATACAGGATGTTCATCCACAAAAGGGAGGAATAATATAGGATGATAATTAAGTGGGAATGGCATCCAGTAAATGTTTGATGAATTGATTGACAAGTATTAGTTCATGTTATCTAAGTTTATCTGGGCCACAGTCATTCCAAAGCAATATTTTTCATCTCTGAAATCCTGTCAGTGTTGTTTCTGGGTCACAACAGGGTTAAAGGGGTTCACAACAACAGTCAATCTTGTCTTTAATCCTAACAACCAGTGATGTTGTTCAATTGGACAATTATTAAGGTGGCCTATTTAACAAGTCTCTTAATGTTAAAGGGGTTCTCCTTTGTGGTTCAAGGAATCATGGGGGAAAGTTGCAGAAAGCATAGGACAATTCTAAAATAATGCCCTGAAGACTGCCAGACATCTCACCTCTGTTTTTACTTTCTTTGTTCCAGTATTGCAGTATTAGAAAAAAATAATATTATTGAGAAAAAATGAGAGAGAGAGAGAAAGAGAGAGAGAGAGAGAGAGAGAGAGAGAGAGAGAGAGAGAGAGAAACACAAATATTACATAAAACAATACTACTTTGTTTAATTCCTCTGCAAAAATGCCCTGCTCACTGGTACCAATTGATAGAATATGTTACTGAGACTAAAAGGACTCCACAGAAAAATTATATGATTCAGTCACTCCTAAAAGGCCCTTTATTTGTCATCTTTAAGAGAAGTCCTTAAAAGGCAGGTATACATTTCATTCTGAAGGATTGGGAGGTAGGAACAATAGAAGGGTGCTTGAGTAGCCCAATGAACTCCCCACACTGAGGGACCAGGAATATGGTGCCTTCACAATAGGAAAAGGGTGAGGATGGGCTATAGTCAGGGAGATCACCAGTATCAAGGTTCAGTATGCCATTGATAAGCAATTTTCTCTCCTAGTTATAAAATTCGTCATATTAGAATCCAATCGAAACTCAACTTCCAACTCATCCTGATTCACAGTCCAACAAATCCATATAGGTGTACCTCTAACAGAATTCAGATTAATAAAAGGAGAAATACAAAAGCTCTTCAGATAATCTTGTTCTTATCTATAAATTAAGACTTTAAAATATTAGTTCAGGAGCATTTATTTAAAATGAGGTGAGAAGAACCAGGAAAAATGTA
This sequence comes from Pseudocheirus occidentalis, assembly GCA_028646575.1. Lineage (NCBI taxonomy): Eukaryota > Metazoa > Chordata > Mammalia > Diprotodontia > Pseudocheiridae > Pseudocheirus > Pseudocheirus occidentalis. The sequence goes on along the minus strand of CM053594.1, from coordinate 288,953,093 downwards.
TACAGTAAGAACAATAATGAAAAGAAAAACAATGTTGAAAGACTTAAAATTTTTGATCAGTGTAATGATGAGGATTTCAGAGGGTCAGTGACGAAGCATACTACCCACCTTCAGACAGAGAGGTCAGTGGTCTTCAGGTTTAGAATGAAACATACGTTTTTGGACATGGCCAGTGTGGGAATTTGTTTTGCTTAATACACTCATAAAAGGTCCTTCCTTCCTTCTTCCCTCTGTCTTTTTCTCCTTCCCTTCATTTTTCCCCCTTCTGTCTCTTTTTTTTTTAATAGGGGCAGTGTAGGAGAAGAGAAAAGAAGCAAGGCCAGAAGGAATTACAGAAAAACAGGACAGTCTTGAAGGGTATATAATGAACCTATTGTTTGCTTGGGATGAAAAGCAAGTTCTGCACAGTAGAGATTCATGATTTCACGTATAAATCCCTCTTTCTGTTTTCTAGTATATATGAAAATGTTTGTTTGGTTTGATATTTGTTAAATAAAGAAAAATTTAGGAATTTTCCAATGGAGAAAAAGGGACCTTCTAATGAAAAGTTTTGATTTGCTTGGTATAAATTCGTTTTCAGGTCAACTCTGAAATGCATCTGTTGTGAATAACAACCAGCAGAATTTTTCAGATTTGTAAAACTGAGGAGATTTTGAGTAAATCTACTGCATGGGCTGTTTTTTTAAAATTAAGATTAGTGTAATAATAGGGAAATAGATGAAAAACTTTATATGCACTGAATGAAAACTTTTTTCTCCCCATTTTATTTTCTTTTTTATTACTAATTAGAATGAATATTTCCATATGGCATGTAGAACAGATGATTATATATGAAACTATGAATCTCTATTGCATAGAACTTTTCTTTTTCAAATATATAATAAATTCAACATTAACTTTCAAAGTTGTCCTACTTGTGTGATTTCTTCTGGCCTTTTTGTTCTTTAAAAAAATATAGAATTTTGTCACTATCTACCTTTTTCCTCCCACTTGGGTGGGAGGAAATCCATTGGGAAAAAAAGAGAAAAACAGAATTCTTATAATAAACATACAGGATCAAACAAAGCAAATCCTCACATTGGCCATTTGGAAAAATGTATGTCTCATTCGATACTTTTTCTATCCATGGTTTATCATTAGGCCTCTATAATTCTGGTTTGTCATTGCATCAATTGGAGTAAGGAAAGCCCTTATATTATTTGATCTACTTAATATGATTGTGGTATGTGTGTGTATGTATGTATGTGTTTTTATACTACCACTATCTATATGGAAAGATAAGAGAGGCTCAACTTTGTCAGGCATTTGACTTATTGAAAACATTTTGTGTGAGGAGCTGTGGTGTAATTTGGGAAGAACTATAAAGTAGATGACCCCTCTTCTGTTCTAAACCTCTTCAATTCATATTTTGCAACTTAGTGACAGGTCACTGAATAAATAAACTTCTCTGTTCAACTTTTAGTATGATAATAAGTTGCATTTAAATTAAGGTCACTTCAGACAATTCTATGAATTGAATAATGATACAGAGAAGATGGGGTCAGTTTGAGAGTAAGTCTAAAAATACACATTTATACACATTATTATTACTTTTAATTTTGTTAACTTTAAATGAGTGAAGGGAGCAACCTGTTACTATTTGCTATTAGAATTAGGGGAAAGCCCTTGGAAAATCAATAAGCTGCCTATTGAACTTGATGAAAACAAAATTCCAAACTATGTAATTCAGAGTATTTTAGAAACTTTTATATATGCTTTATAGTTTTAAAAATATTTGCATTTTTTCTTAATACTCAAAGCCCTGTGAAGCATGGAGTGAAATATTGTCCCTATTTAACAGAAGCATAAACTGAAAACCAAAGAACAGGTAACTTTCAAGGTCATAGTCCTAATTAGTAGTGGAACCAGAATAAGATTTCAGATTGCTTAGCTTCCAGCCCTGTACTTTTTGTACTTTATCACATTTCCTGTAGGTATATGGGTATAGAATGTATTATAAAAATATTGTTTAAAACTCTTGATATTGCCACATATATATAACTTTCTTATACTTATACTTATGTTCTTATACTATGTGTTCTTATGCTTTCCTCCAGATATCAAAGAGTTTAAAGGGAGACATGTTTTAAGTAGGGAAGGATAATAAAATCTTGAAGATCTTGTTTTTAATAATTAAACAATCAGGAAGACATAGTTTAATTTCAAATAATGCATATTATCTAAAAGGAGGGTTTACTTGATAATGGAAATTTCTGTTTCTAATTGGAGTTGAGAAATAGTTGGGTTAATGCTAAGCAGAATAAAATTAGAATTCAAGAGAATATATAGAGAAGCTAGATGCACTCTATATTGTTTTGCAGAGGTGGTGGACTATGGGCATGGAATTCTGTATATACTGTCAGACTCATTCTTCTTTCTTTTTATTTTGTTATGAGAGATATCTTTGGAAAATGGAAGAATTTGGGATGAAGATGATGTAATAATGAAAAATATCAATATCTTCTTTCCCATTCTTCTCCTTTCTTATTGCTGATTCAGTTTTGTTTGATGAAGATGAGGTGGAGCTCCTTCCATATTTCTCTGGTTTAATCTTATTAATCAAGTGTTGATTTTACCTCATTTTTATCTGTCTATCTCTTTATAATTTCCTCTCAGTTATCTTTGTGATTTCATATTCTGTTCTAAACCTCTTCAATTCATATTTTGCAACTTAGTGACAGGTCACTGAATAAATAAACTTCTCTGTTCAACTTTTAGTATGATAATAAGTTGCATTTAAATTAAGGTTGCTTCAGACAATTCTATGAATTGAATAATGATACAGAGAAGATGGGGTCAGTTTGAGAGTAAGTCTAAAAATACACAGTTCTTTCCTTTTCCTAAACCTCTCTTCCCTTAAACCTGCACATCATTCTTATTTTTTTGAAAACTTCTCTTCCAATTAAATACTAATTCCAGGTACCGCAAGGGTAAGAAGAAAGTTAGTTTGGAGGAAATGGAGGATCTTTGATTAGAGGAAAAGATCTGTTTGTTTAAAGTGGTGGTAGTTGTGGTGGTGGTGGTGATGATAGTAGTAGCAGTAGTATAGAGATCTGATGAAGAGAAAATATGTGGAAAAACTAAGTGAAATCTATAGGATCTTGCATGGGGATGGACCCCAGAGGTTAATTTGTTCAACCTCCGTCTAAGAATTGCTATACAGTTACCACAGTGGTAAGTGGTCATCTGGTCTTTCTTCAATGTTCTTCTCTTCCCCTGCCTGAAATGACTCTTCCTCTTCTTTTCCCATTGATTCATCCTTAGTTTAAGGCCCATCTTTCATATAAGTCCCTTCCTGACCATACCAGTTGTCTGTGATTATTCTTGTTTCTGATGAATAAATGATCATGTGGGGGAGGGAGTGGAGTTCGGTTTTCTGACATTGGAATAGTGACATGCATTGTTAACCCAGGCACAGTGCATTGTGATATTTAGGCAAGAAATTATTCTGTGTTACAGGCTGATTGTTTTATCCTATTTATAATAAACTGTAGCAATTTTGAATTTCTACCACTGTAGATTATTTTTTTCCTTTTATTTGTTGTTATTTAAATTTATTTTCCTCTATAGGATGTTTAGATAACAATAGTTCACATTATACAGTTCTATATAGTTTACAAATACTTTGCTTTACTGAAGATTCTAACCTCAAATAGATCCATTTTAAGACAGCAAAAAAAGCATTGAGTCTTTTAAAAAAAATATTGCTGTTTTCGTTATGTAACTGTCATCCCAACTTTTTATTTTCCAGAGATAGCCCTTTTAATAAAGAATAAGGAAAAAAAAGAAAGAAGAATGAGTTTGATAGTATATATAGAATTCCATGCCTGTAGTCTGCACCTCTGGAAAATAATGCATTGATTCTAGAATCAGTTGTGAATTAGGGTGGTTATGGTATGAGGGGAGAGAAAGAGATGGATATGGTAGAGCTTACAGAGGTAGAATCAATAAACTTTGACAACTGAGTGGATAGGAGGAGTGAGTAAGAATCAAGAGTTGAGGATGACTTGACTCCTAGGTTGCAAACCTAGGTAACTTAATTGTGGTAACCTTGTCTAAAGTAGGAAAATCAGAAGGAGAGGTAATATGAGAAGAGAAATGAATTCAGTTTTTGAGTATGTTGGGGTTCTGATGAACATGGGACATCCAATTGGAAATATCCATTATGCAGTTTTACATATGGAAGAATATCTTAGGAGGGAATGCTTAGCTATAAGGATATTTAACAAGGTTATGCACTGAAGACATCATTGACTTGATTTAACTGAGTGAAACATCCTTGCCTGAGTTATTCATCATGGTCTACCAAGCATCTGAGAGAATATCTGAAGTTCTTCATGGTTGTTCTATACTCAGGCAGCAAGGAAATGTTGTCAACGGCCTGAGCCTTTAAGCCAATCAATTCTCAATGATGGTTTATGACAAATCAGCCTAACTTTCATGAGGAGAACGGGTTAGGATACTGCTTCCCTCCATAGAACCTTATATAAAAGAGAGATTACTTTTGACTCAGAATGACCTTTGAGTGGAAATTAGGAGTCAAATTTGGACTCAAATGAAATCTTCCTAATAATTAGAGTTGTCCAAGATTGGAATGGTCTATCAATATCGAGTTCTCTGCTTCTTGAGATCTTCTAGGAAAGGCTAAATACCACATATCATAGACCATTATGGATTATGCTAGGTCTCATTTCAGGCCCTTTCTAAGTCTAAAATTCTTTGTCTTCATTTATATGACCCCACATTTAGAATTGCAGCTTAAATATTGTGCTTTTTGCCATGTTTTTAATTTGTCTTAACATAATTTTGTTGAATTGTTGGACATGCAAAACCCATACAGCTCCATTCAAATGTAGTATTAGAGTGAAAATGATAAAATTAGACTTTACTAGTAACTAAAGATTATAAAATTCATAGGATCATATATTTAGAGCTAGAAGAGGGACCTTAGAGGTAATCTAGTTCACCCTCCTAATTTATAGGTGAAGAGGGTGAGGCCCATAAAAGAATTGTCCAAGGTCTTATCCAGGGTCACATAATAGGTGAAAGAACAGGTACTCAACCTCAGGTCTTCTGACTCTATACCCAGTGCTCTTTTCACTACCTTATGCTAGCTCCTGATTTCAGAATTCTAGATAGACATCTTCTGCCTTCATACACTGGCATAAGCCATGTTCCATACCTGGCATATACTCTCCTCATCTCTACTTTTGAGAATCCTTGTCATCCTTCAAGTCTCAGCTCAAGTGCTTTCTTTTCTGACTGAGATCATTATCCTCTTATTTGTTAGTGTTCTTTCCCACCTCAGTTTTCTTCATATGATGCTTCTTTTTATATACAATAAGCCTACCAAGCAGCATGTAACTACCCTGAGGGAAGGTGTTTTGTTTGTTTTGATCATTGTCCTTAAGAACCTGCTTATCCCACAGAAGGACTTAATAGATATACTTGTGTGTATATGTATGTGTGTGTGTGTGTGTACACAATATGTGTACATATGTACTCCTAGTTAGTTCATTCTATGATAAACAACTCAATCTGACCATATGAATATAGCCTAATAAGAATTTGCCTTTTTAAGTAGCCAATGACCTATTCACAAATTCATTATTTCTATATACTTCGTATCTGAGAGCTTCCTTTGAGGTAGAAGACTTCTTAAAGGTAATTTTGACATATAGGGAGTTACCAATTTGAAAATTAGTAGTGTTCTAAAACTGTATAAGTCAAATATTGTAGCTCATAATATATTTATCATAGAAACAATGTTATAAATGGTGGCAGTTGGTGTGCTGGGTGTACCCAAATAACCGCTGAACGTACATGATACTTAGAACTTAAACAGAATTCATAACAATGTATTTGATGGAAAAATGTTACTTCTATTTATATTCTGTCCTTAGTGTGTGATCCCAGAAAGCACAGAACTTGAAAACTTTATGATAAAATTGGTTGGTACAACTTTATCCACTCCATGGTTTCCAACTCAGTGAGGGGGAGGATCAGTGTGAGCTCATAAATTCAGATTAACTTTTGTTTCCTGTGAACTCTATCATGTTATTAAGCACTTTCCAAAAACATAAATGGATAATCCATACCTGCTCTATTCTCTATTCATGGCCCAGTTGGTTTGTAGTATTTTCTCTTTTGTAATTTATAATTAGCATATGAACCTGCTTTGGAGCATGGAAAGTGTTTGTTTTTTTTTTTTCCTGAATGATCTTAGAACTTCTTTCTCATTTCTTTTACTTATTCAGGGGTCTCATTTCCTATCCCCCTCATGTACTTTGTCCCCTTGGACCTCAAGGGGAATTGGATATTAATTTTTCCTTCTTGATATGAAAATATCATCTTTCTCCTTTATGGTAAAGGGGAATTCCTATAGGCCAGATAACTGTTCTGATGAAGGAGTAAGAATGAAGATTCCAGGAAACCTGTGAGTTGGAGTTGTGCAGTCTCTAGAATGTCACTGGGGATATGAGAGAAAGGATCCTGGGGTTGGGCTAGGATGCAGCAAATATGGCAAGGGTCATATAGCAACTTCATCTCTCTCTCCCCTTCTCTCCTTTTCCCTTTCCCTCACTTTCACCACTGCACTGTGAGGCCCAAGGCCCTTTGCTGGTACAAAATCCTGTGAATATTTCTCTAATCTAAAGATGAATCCTTATCTCCTTTCTTTTCTTTCTTGGGCTTTAGATTGATATACTTGATTCTCACCCACCCCCTTCCCCTTTGCTATATGTAGTTATTTATGATCAGAAATATAAGGACATTCTCTGTATTTCAAATAATTAGTCAAATGTAATAAACTAACACAATGTCTCTGTCCAAAAATGTAGGTTATTTGGTAGGTCATGTTGCACACCTCTAGACCAACATTTGGGGGTGGCATGCTACTTTATCAGTTCTCTGAAGTTTTGATTGATCATTTACTCTAAAAGAGTACTGTTGTAGTCATCAACTATACATGGGCATCCATCATATGTAGAATGTTCTGCTAAGTGCTATGATGAGATAATACAAACAGAATTAGGTAATTATAGGGGATACAGAAATAGTCATTATGTATTTTGTCTCTTATGAAGCTGTAAGTTCTTTAATGGTAGATTCTCTTATTTATTTATTTATTAATTTGTTTATTTATTTTTGGTATCCCTCACATAGACATACAGACACTTCCCTTTAGTTGAGGAGATAAAAACAAAATCTGTAGAAGAGAAGGAAATAGTTGAATATAGATGAAATACTTTAAGACATTAAGCAAAGAGGAAGTTTGGTTGTAAAGGAAGGGTTCATGTAGTATTAATTAGACATTTACTATATGCAAAGGATTGTGCTAAACACACAATGGGATGCCAAATTATAAAGACATCATCACTATCTTTAAAAATAATCTGTTTTCAGACAGACCATGCCTATTCAGTAAACTTTACTATTTAAGACATGTAATAGTGATAGGATTCTCTTCTTCTTGGATACAAAGTCAAATTTTGTGGGACCAATTATGTATCTTAAATGTTGAATTTATAAGCCCTAGCATATACTTTGTAAGTATAAGATACTTTGATAGATCTGTGATTGATATAAGTACTTCAGAGAGGCTGATTGCAAAATATTTCTTTTTTTAATCTTTCTGCATACTCTTTTCCATGTCCTCCTATAATTCCTTCATGGGGGCTGGGTAATTGAAAAGGTCCACCCAAATACTGGGGATATTCCTCCAAGATTTCATGCTTATTGTCAGGATACCAGTGTAACATATTGGTTAGTCTTTCTATTTTTCCTTGCTCTCCCTATATTACTGGCCTACCTTATTCTTCAGTCATATTTTTCCACAGTTGAAAATCGTTAGACTATTTCTGTGCAGCTCTTCATTGGGAATGTGTTGTAGGCTATTCATACTCACTATGTTCCTTCCTGTAATTCTTGAATTTAATTCTTTAATAACTAATTCTGTGGTATTCTGTAACTTAAAATATTATACTGCTTTGCAGTTTCACTGAAAAAATACTTCTATTAAAAATAAGGACCTTTATTTCAAGGAAATGCTTTAAGTCATTAAAATCACTGTATTGTTTCACAAAGTCCATTTGCCTACTTTGTTCCTCCCATGTAATACTGGACCTAGTTCACCGTCCATCCACAGCGTCTGTCCAAAGTGGACCAACTCTATAGACTGTACATCTGATTGCATATCTTAGACTGGACAAGAGGTATTCCTTGGCCATTTTTTTTCCTGTGTGGTTTGTTAGGCTGAATCCTTTAGTGATTATTGTTTTAACTTTGGAAATTCTGGAATATTTTGGAGTTTAATGCTATCAGAACCTTGTCATCTGTGAAAAGCAACATCTGGAGACTCTTATTATTTATAGAGAATTCATCTTCAGTATGGATTCCATGTTGGCTATCTTCTATGACAATGAAAACACCTTTGGAAAGGCATACATTTTCCTTAATTGATACTTTTCTTTAAAGGATCACTTGAACAAAGTTCTCTATTACATCTTTCAAGAAATTTTGTATGGTTTTAATATTTGTGTTGGAGATATTTTATTTGAGGAGAGTATTTAAGGTTGTATTTTGCTTTACCAAACTGAATGGTTTTTTAAGCCAATTAAAAATAAATAGAGTGGGATCTTATATCCTCTATACTTTGTGATCTAAGTTTTTTTTAAAATCTGTTTCCTTTTTGTATCTTTATCAAGGGAGTTCTTGATAATTGTCTAGGTCAGGCTGGCTCATATTGTATAGACATAGGACAAATATATACACAGAAATCAGCACCTGTTGCTATTTTCACACATCTTTTTGTTGTTGTTATTAGCAGTGGCCAAGATTTCCCCCCAAAGCATATGGTATATTCTTTCTTCTTTTGGGTTTCTTAACTCAGTCCCTCAAAACCTTCAAAATTTTATTGCCTCCAGCATGGACTCCTCTGTATATACTAGTCATTATTAGTATTGTTAGGTTTTACATCTTTGTCTTCTTTAGTCCTTTTCTTCAGGGTAGAAGTGTGATGTAGGGGAAGAGCACTAGATCTTGAGTAAGATAAGTAAGTAACCTGAGTTCAAATCCTTGTTCTGATGTTTATTAATTGTGTGACCTTGGGAAAGTCACTTAACTTCCCTGGGTCTTAGTTTCCTCATCTACTAAATGAGGGAGTTGGAGTAGATGGTTTCTGAGATACTCTACAGTTTTTTTTGTCATCCTGCCAATTTCATTTTTAAATACTCTTAGAATAATTTGGTAAAATGAGTGTAGTGTCAAACCTCTACTGTAATCTTGTTTTTCCCTCCATTGATTTCTGTTATTATATGAAGCATTTTCCTCTATAAAGTTTCAAAAATTAACTTCTGAATCAGCTTTGCCCTTGGCTTCCCATTACCTCTCTTCTTGGCAAAGAGATCAAGCATTTACCTACCTAAGGATGTGTCAAGGTTTGTTTTTTTCCCCCTTGTGGCAAGTTGGCTCAATGCCTTTAGGAAATGGAGATAGTTTGTGTTGATTTCTGTTCTTTTATCCGTTTCCCAAATTTTAATATTCACAGCTTGTTCAAATAGATCAGGTTGCTTTTGCCTCAACTGCACACTGTATTTTCTCATATCTTTTTCTTTTAGTTTGGTATTGATTTTGATCTGTGATTATGTTAGCAGTCTAACTGTACAGAAATGACTTCCACATTAGCAATTAGTTGTTTCCTGTCTTGTGGAAATATAATCTTTCAGCCAGATTTCCAATTAACTGCAACTTCTTTTTGTCTTCTGATTTCATTTATAGCCAGAATATGAAAATTGATTTGATTCAGTTTTTTTCAGTAATATGTCACTGGATAAGGATCTTGTATTTAGAGTATCAGCGGTATAGTTACTGTTTATGGATGACCCCTAAGTCTTCTTGATTGCCTGTTTCTTCTTCTCTGTCACAGAAGAGAAAGGGGGCCTGCATAGTACTGTGGGCTATTTAAAATGTTTCCTTGTTTTATGTGTTGTTTTGGCTAAAGAATTAATTACCAGTTGTCTAGTGTACTGGTTGTAAATCTCACTGTACTTGGCTAAACTGGCCCTTTGAAAAGAAAACAAAATCATAGGACTCTACTCAAAGGTTTTCCCGCATGATAGATCCTGCCAGAACTTAAGCTCTGCTGGCAGTTTAAGAATCTAGCATCATGTTATTGACATGCTGAGTCATCACAGTAGGATTTTGAACAGGGCTTTATGTTTACAAAGCATGGTCCCTATTATAACCTTGTGATGTGGACTTTGCAAGTTTTTTTTTAATCTCTGTTTTATATATTGATGAGAAAACTGAGGCTCAGAGGAGTGGAATGATTTGCTCGGGTCCCACAGTAAAGATCAAGCCTAGGTCTCTTATCTTTAGGCCCAGAGATCTTTCAGTTATACCATATAAAGTAGGGACAGCAGTATCATAGTGCAATTCTTAAGAATTTTCTAGCTACTAATCAGATTTTAGACTAGAGATTCCCTGGATCTTTTGTATTTTGATATCAGAGTGACAGACTCAAGGCATTATAATCTAGAACTTTTAACAGTTAGCTAATAGACATCTCAGCAGTCATCTTGGTATTTTTTTTCGTTTTTTAATCCAGCCATAATATTTATCATGTTGGTTTTGAATATAGACAGGATATAAGCTGGAGTCCTTGAATGAGATTCCTTTGAAAGGAAAATAAAATACATAGATACAGGTATGTATGTGTATTCATGTATACTTTTGTTTGTGTGTTTGAAAAAGCCCCACCAATTATATTAGGGCAATTGAAAGAGCACTGAATGGATATGGAATAAGAGGACCTAAATTTGTTTTAGCTCTACTATCTGCAATCTTTGTGATTATAGACAAAGAAATCCCTTAACTCGGCTACTGTTTTCTCCTCTCTAAAATGAGGGGAGTAGATTAGACAGCCTCCAAGGGCCCTTCCAGCTTTAAGTCTATGATCCTTTGATGCTCAAGGTTGCACTTAAGTTTTGAAGTATTCAGATTTGGGTATAAGGTACTGTTTGTGTTTAATTAATATGAGAAATCCCAAAAATTTCGCTGCTGAAAATTTGGTCTTTAAAAAGCAAGTGCAACAGTATTTCGAGAAGTTATCAGCTTGGAGATACTTTCTAGTGTTAGTCGTTTTTTATTCAGATGAGGGTTATCTTTTTGGGTCAGGATGTATAGGGCTTACCTATACCCACCTCAACAGGCCTCGGGCATCCCCGGCCTCTCCGGGAGAAACAGCTGCACAGAGAAACTCAGGACACAGGACTTGCTTCTAGCTTTTATTGAGAGTTCATCCTCTATCTTAGTGTGGCTGGACTGGACTGGCCTGGCTGGACTCCACTGGCCTGGCTCCACCGAACTGGCTGGCTCCCCTGCCTCCAAGTAGCCTGCATTTAAGTCTTTTCTCCAGGGCCCCTTAGGGCCCCTCCCCTGGCCATGTCCTAGCCACAGCAAGCCAATGTGTCTCACCCCGAAGGCGGAGAGATTATCCTGCTTATTGTAAGCAGGTGCAGATGCCTCCAGGTGATCACTTGTACTCCTGTTAGCTGAGGACCGGTTCAACCTGTCCATCTCACCTGGAGTATCAACGACCCTCTTTAGGAGTCTCCTCCCCACGTGAGGTATCAGAGACCTAACATTCTAGAAAAAGGAACTTCCAGAAAATCTTTAGTTAGCTAAAATACTGTCCATTTTATGCATTCTGTTTGGTGTTTCAAAAGAAGTTTTAAGTATTTTGTATCTTACAAGCCTTATACAAGGGCACTTCCAGTTTTTGATTTCTTGAGAACTTTAGCAATTTGCCTGATGCAATCATGTAGAAAAGTAAATTACATCTAGGCTGACTTTCCAAACATGTTCTAACTTGTTATGCCCTTAGGTTGCATCTTCATTATTACCATAACTTGTGATTCATGCTTGGATCTGTAAAGTAATAAGCTCCATTGCCAGGTCTTGAAAAATTGGAAGCTTTTTAACCCGTCGTAACAAAAAATACTTTAAACACCTTTTCTGTGTCCATTACAATGTATCCTTTACTTTGAAGAGTTTATAGTTTATATGAGAAGAAGATAGTAAGGTAATCCTTTGAACATGGTCACACTTTGTTTTTTTTTATATCCTAAATCATATTGCTTTGAGCATAATTGACACTTGACGAATAATAGAAGAATATATATGTTTAAGTGGCACACTGAAGCCTTGTGGAAACTTGTTGAAGAAAAATATTCAGGAGGGATTGAGTAGCAGCAGTGGTAGTATTGTTACTACTACTGCTACTATAGTGGTATTTAGAATCTGTGCCTCTGAATTTAGACTATGCTAGGATATAGGTCAGAATTCTTAAATGAGATCCCTTTGAAAGGAAAAGAAAACACACATATGTATGTGCGTGTGTGCTGAAAGAAAAAGACCTAATTGTATGTATCAGTGTAGTTGAAAGAATACTCACTGGATGTGAAGTCAGAGTACTTGAGTTTAAGTTATAGTTCTGCAACTTGCCATCTTTGTGGCTTTGGTAAAAAAAAAATCTTTTAATAGGCTGTAGTTTTCTCATCTCTAAAAGGAGGGAAGTGAATTAGATGGCCTCTGAGGGTCATTACTATAGTGGTGGTAATGGTGATGGTGGTGGTGGTAGTAGTAGTTGTTGAAGTTCTCAGAATAGATATATTTTGAGGAAATGCAAATAGAAGAAAGACTAAGGACTGAGAAAAAGAAGGATTAATGAGAACCCTGGGAGTCCCATGATGGAGGGAAGAAAGTATTCAGTGGAGAGGAAGTAAGGAGAAATAGAAATTTGTAATTTGAATAAGAAGAGAGTTTCAAATAGGAGTGGGCATTCAAGACTATTGTTCTATGAACTGGGCAAGAAGAATCAGAAAAAAAATTATTTGTTTCACTTACGTGACAAAGGGATTAAAGTAACTCCACTGGAGATGGTAGCTATAAACTGTTCATTGGAGAGGTTTGTTGAGAAAGGAAGAAGAAAATTTAGTATGCTTGTTTAAACTGGGGCAAGTGTAACCTGTACATGTTTCACAACTAGGGGAAGAATTGATGAGAATAAGTATATAGGAAGTGAGAGAAAGAATATTTTAACATTGAAAAAGGCAGGTGGGGCGGCGGCTAGGTGGCGCAGTGAGTAGAGCACCGGCCCTGGAGTCAAAAGAACCTGAGTTCAAATCTGGCCTCAGACACTTGACACACTAACTAGCCGTGTGACTTTGGGCAAGTCACTTAACCCCAACTGCCCTCCAAAAAAAAAAAAAAAAAAAGAAAAAGGCAGGTGGGAAGTTCAATCAAAGACAAACTTTTACTAAGCACTAAACTTTTATTATGCAGAGACTTATAAAAGAGTACCTAACCTTAAAGTGTTTCTAGGAAAGATAAGACATTGAAATAACCAGTTTGAAGTAGATTATGAAAAGTGCTATAAGAATGAAAAACAGTGTAGCAGAATTTTGTAGACTGGAACGATCAGAAAAGGCATCTTGGAAGAGTTGACATTTACACTGGAATTCAAAGGGTCCAAAGAATTTCAAAACCCAGAAATGGGAAATGGTTGGGAGGTGGCAGGAACCATATGAATAAAGGCTTGGAAGGCATTTGTGTGGAATAATAGTAGAGTTTGGCTAAAGCATAAGGGAAGTATTGTGGGATAAAATTGTGGAAAAGTAGGCTGGTGTCAGATTGTAAAAGGTATTCACTGTCAGGCTAATTAGTGGTAAGCAATGCAGTGACATTGAAGTTTTCTGGAGAGTTACATTAGGGCTATGAATTAGAATGATGTATAGCATGGTACCCTCATAACACAGTATAAGATTGATTAAAAAGAGGGAGAAATTGGAGGAAGGTAGTTGAAAGGAGGCTATTTCTGTGGTTAAGAAAAAAGGAATTTTTTAAAGATGATGATTGCAGGGGAAATAAAAAGGATCTAATTAGCAAAGTAAGAGGTCAAATAAGTAGTTTTAAAGGAGTGTCTTGGTGCAGCTAGGTGGTGCAGTGGATTGAGCACTGGACCTGGAGTCAGTAGAACCTGAGTTCATATCTGTCCTCAGACCCTTTACATTAACTAACTGTGTGACCCTTGGCAAATCACTTAACCCTTATGACCTTCCTCCATCCCACAAAATGAGACTATTGCTGCACAGAATCAGACTTTCTGAGTTGGAAGGTCTCTCAGAGGCCTAAACTTCAAAAAGATTCTTCTATATAGTATACCCTATAAGTGGTGTTTTTGTTTGTTTGAAGACCTTTGGTATTGGGGGACCTACAGTCCTCAAATCAGATTATTTCATTCTTGGATGCATGCATTAGGAAGTTTTTCCATATTCTTAAATATTCAGATGACTCTCTTGTTTCATGTTCCCCCTAATGGTGCAGATTGCAACCTATTCATTACTCTACCCCCACCTCCCAATTGTATGAGACTCTTGTCCATGTCCTGTAAACTCCCTGCTAAGGACCTTCCTCTTGACATCACATGTGTACAAGTAGGATACTTGAGTTTTTATTCATTGATTATCCTTCACAATTCCCATGTGACATCTTTTTTTAATAATATATTTCTTTAATGACATCCTTTATTCTTCCACTCTTTTGTAGTTCATTTTCATTTGGTGAAGTCTGCTCATTCTTACCATGCAACTTTGTATTGCTCTTTGGGTGACCATAATTTTTAATTATTTAAAGAATGTAGTGTTCTCTGACTCACAGCCCTATAAAACTCATGGAATATTAGTATTAAAAGGATAGAAGTTTGTTTCAGAGAGAAGTTTGAGGACATTAAAAGAACTTTATGATTTCCCCAAAGCATTCCCACTTATTCTCCTCCTTCTCCTTAGTTCTCTAACCAACTCATTGTCTATCTGGAATAGCTCTTGCCCATGTAAAGGTAACTTATAGTCTTGATAACAGGCATTCTTCATCCACTTGGTTTTTCCTGTGTGAATGGTTAAGCCAAACACTTTCTTGAATATTCATTGGTGTTATCCAGAAGGAGGCATTAGGTGTCCTTGGACTTGATGCAATCAGTATAATATGATTTTCAAAGAGGATCATCTGGGGACTTCCCCATCTAAAAAGAATCTGTCTTCAACTTGTGCTCTGTCCTGAATCTCTTCTATGACAGTGGCAAACACCTTTGTGGTTTCCTTGTTTTATGTCTATTCTGATATGAAATATCAGATAATTATCAAATATGGGCATTTCTGATAAATCTTTCAAACTTTTTGCATAATTTTAGTGTATGAATGAGAGATTAATAGCTTTTAAGGCACTATTTTCCTCTGGCAAAAGAAATGCTTTTTAAATTAACCTTTTACTTACATCAGGGCAAACTTTTCCTCTTTAAAGTATCCACCAATTGTTTCTAGTGTTATCCTTGGGACCAACTTGATCAACTCCAGTTCTTCTTCTATATAACAATATTTCAAATACTTAAAGATAGCTATTATGTTCTCCTTGGTTTTTTCCCCCTTATCTTATGCTAAACATCTTCAGTTCCTTCAACTAAATATGCTGTGATTTTGAGGCTTTCATCAGCCTGTTAGCCCTTCTTTGGACTCTCTCCTGTTTACCTGATTCCTTCCTAAAATATAGCACACAGAACAAACCAAAATATTCCATATATGGTCTGTCCAGGACAGAGTGCAGAGAGTCCATTATCATATCTCCCTTTAAGCAGATTGACCTTGTTATCCAGTAAAATACCCAGTTTTTAAAGATAAACTTCTTTCTGCTCCCATTTTGCACTTATGAAGTTGATTTTTGGTTCCAAAAATAAGACTACATTAAAAAGAAAATTAAACATTATATTGGAATTCACACGGCGTTCTAGCTGAGCAAAATTTTTTGGATTCCTGATTAAAAACACAAAATTATAAAGGGGTAAATGTGCTAGAAGTAGACATGGTGATAACTGACCATGAAAAAGGAGGCAAAAAGAACTGTCTCAAGAATGAAAAACACAGAAATCTAGCCTTAGACAAGTATGCTATACTTTAATAGATCCTAAGGGCATTACTATTTGGTAACTGATGATTAATAATGCTGACCCTGAGTTATCAAGATGAGATTTTAGTTTCAAACTATTTAGTTTCTTTAAGAAGACAGAGAAGTGTATAATAAGTTTTTGAAATATTCTCATCAAAATAGCTTAAGTAACAAAATCTTTTTCATATTTTTAATGAATAAACTTAAATTATCTGTCAGATTTACTCATTTGGATTGAGGGTAATGTGTGGTTTACTAGAAAGATTAGTAAACCTGGAGTCAGGAGATTGGGTTCAAATTCTGGTTTTGAATCAAGTGTAATTCACTTAACCACTCTGAGTATTCATCTTCTCATTATAAAAATGAGAATGAAGATAATTCATTCAGCCCCTGTCATTTGGTTGTTTTGAAGAAAGCACTTTGTAAACCCTAAAGTAAAAAAGAAACATAAGTTGATGTTGGCACCCAAGAAGTCTGGATAAGTGAGCAATTACTGCCTATATTATTTGTTCCCTGGTTAGGTAAAATACCAAAACTTTGATGCAGCTTGCATCTGTAGAATTGAAAAATATATTTTAAAAAAATCATAATGAGTTATGTCTAACCATACTGCAAGGAGAAAATAGTGACAAAATAGAACTGTTATTTTAAAATGGTAGGGCTATTAAAATTAGAAATGCATGTTTTGAAATGTTTAATGATACATGTTTTTAGCATACTCTCATTTGAAAACACATAGAGGAAATAAAGCTTGTGTCCCTAGCACTTCTGTGCCCTGGTATATAGTAGGCACTTAATAAATAATTGCTGAGTTGCATTGAAATTACTTAAGAAGAAATATAAATCTTGTTTAAATTTCATGATTCAGTAGCATGAATGTGTTAACTTTGTGTTTCAAGCATGTGTCTATTAATGGTACTTTTGCCTTTCAGCTTTTCTGGGAGAAGAGGCTGCAAGGACTTAGTGCATCAGATGTAACAGAACAAATTATAAAATCTATGGAACTTCCAAAAGGTCTTCAAGGTAGCATATTTAGCATTTTATTATCCTTATTGGGTACATAGCACTTACGGCATTTCTTATTTTAAACTGGAGAGTGAATTTAAATTTACCATATATTGTGGTTTGTGATTTTACCCACTGTATGAATAAGTCAGAACTTTGTGAAAATTCCAAGTTTACACTTACACTATCATACCTGGGTAAGTGTTTGTCCTGCCATTGTTTTTAGCTCTAGCTGCTGATGGGCAATAGAATCCACAATCTGATTTCTTAATCAGTATTGATAAACAAAACTGAGAATCACATTCATTTCAGTCAATTGCTGCTTAAGAAGCAGCAATAAGTGAAAACTTTCATTGAAGTTTCTTTTGCTGGTATAATTGGCACCTTTTAAGTCTGCTTTCTGGAAAATAATGTGCTCTGTTTTTTAATCTTTAAAGTCTGATTTACACAATGTAAAATGTACAGTTTTATACACAAATATCTATATGTAATTAGTGGTTCAGTATTATCCCTTAACCTTCATAAAAATGATTGCTCTAATTCAATGTAAATAAAACTAAATATAGATTAAAATTTATAACCATTTCTTCTATTGTTTTGAGTGTTTTGAATAGGGATTTGAAGGATCATAGAGTTAGAGATGGAAGGAGTTATAAAAGGGATTACTATAGCACAGTTTTGAACTCTTGATATAATGATTACTGAGATATTGTTATATATGATTATAACACAGGTGACTTGGAAGAGAAGGCCTGGAGGTAGTGTAGAGGCCTGGTTATGCTAAAATATATTATAAAACCATTCAGGATCCAAAGAACATATTAAGGATAGTTGAATATAATGTTACTTTAGAAAGAAACTAAATAATGAAAATAGTTGACTTGATGAAAAGTAGCCTCTTTATAAATGTATAATACCTTGAAGTCTTTTTGGTTATTTTGAATGTTTATTAAAATGCTCAGCCATCTTTATAGTACAATTTCATGTAAATGTTTTTAAAAGGTGTGTGTGTGTTGTGGGGGGCATATAAGTTTTATTACTAAGTTAACTTGATGCTGCTCTCTATAGCATATGTTCATTAAAAATAAGCTATTTCTAGATGTTTGATATGTCTTGTTAATTTATTGTAAACCTTTTTTTTAGGGGTTGGCCCAGGTAACAACGATGAGACTCTTTTATCAGCTGTTGCCAGCGCTTTGCACACCAGTTCTGCACCAATAACAGGGCAAATCTCTGCTGCTGTGGAAAAAAACCCTGCTGTTTGGCTGAATACATCTCAACCCCTTTGCAAAGCCTTTATTGTTACAGATGAAGATATTAGGTAAGGTGATTTTAATATAAAGTTTTGTCTTTGAATCAACACTATTGCAAATTATCCTATTTCTGCTACCTAGTCATATTTTTTTTATGTTGGGTAAATCACTAAATCTCTGTAGGCTTTAGTTTCTATAAAATGGGCTTGTTGAACTAGATGAGCTATAAGGTCCCTTTTAGTTCTTATTCTGTGATTTATATATTGTTCTTTGTGCTCAGCATGATTGCTGATTTTTAAAAATAATATTGTTTTGATTTCTCATCTGTCAGTTATTGTTTGCCTTAATTTCATATGTTATAGACTTGTCTGGATAAACAAGATAATAAATGATACTTTTAACATGTTATAAGTGCCATCATAATGTTAGTGAGGATAACAAAAACAAATGTTTGTCCAGTTGTATCTTTCATTTGGTTTATATTTTTCTTTAGTTTGCATGTATAATTATTTTAGCAATGCCCTTCATTGTGGTTTAGCTTTTTTTGTTTTATACACTGGCTGGTGCCCTCATTTGAATTCATCCCATTTCTAGTCACAGTCCAGATTAGTTTGTCCTTTTATTTTGAAGTATCTCATAAGCATGTTGTGTTGATTTAGTTGTATTTCAGGGAAGAAATTTATTATTCATGTGTTTAGGCACATCATTTTACCTTTTGCCTGATTGCTTTGGTATAGCAGGGAATTTATTTTTTTACATGTTTAATTCAGCAGAATTGTGTGATAGAGAATGTTGATTCCTCTCCAGGTTCTACTTATGACTCTATCATGCCACAGAAGTCTTGTCTGAAGAGAGTTTTCAAGACTGTATTTAGTGCTACAGAATCAAATACTCTTGAAATAAATAAGTCCATTATCTTCTTGCCATCTCACCTTTATGATCCCAAAGATATAGTCCACTTTAGAAAGTGACTTATGGAATTTTGGTTTTTCCTTTATTTTAAATAGTAATGCCTTCAGTGTGATTGTTAACTATTCTGAAAGATTTTATAAAGATGAGGGAGCATATTGGCCAGTAGCTATTAATTTCTTCATCACTTTTTTTGTTAATACACATACATATTTACAGAAACAATCTGTATTTGATTTTTTTCTTTCCTTTTACCCCCAGTATTTGTTTTCTCCCTATATCCTTTCCTGCATCACAAAATTCTCTCATGTTTAAGAAATTCTGAAGGACTCTACCTGTTGTCTTCTCTTTCTCAACCAAACTTCTTGAATAAGCTGTCTAAACTGATTTCTTCCACTTCCTCTCCTTTTATACTCTTTTAAATCCCCTGCAATATGACTTCCAACTTCACCACTTCTTCCCCTAAATACTGTTGTCTCTCTTGGTTTTCTTGATATTGTGCTTTTTTGGTTCTTCTACCTGTCTGATCACTCCTTCTCAGTCTCCGTTATTGAATCTTCATTCACATATGCTATGCTCTCTAACTTTGGGTGTATCCTAAGGCTCAATTGTAAGCTCTTTTTTCTTGCCATAAACTCTAATTTTGGTGACATCAACTAACATTCTTTATGCAGATGACTTTAGGATCTATGTATCTAACCCCCCTTTTCTCCCTTCCAGTCTCCTGTCTAATATCACCAACTAACTGCCCATGGGCATTTTGGGGCTAGATATGCCATAGCATCTTGAACTTAACAACAGAGCACATTTTTTTTTAGCCCTAGCCCTCTCCAAAGCCAGTCCTCTCTCAGATTTTCCTATTTCTGTTGAGGACAGAACCATCCTCAACTCTTCCTTCTCATTCAAGTCTTACATAGTCTGCCAATTGCTAAATCTTGTCATTTCTACCTCTACAGTATCTCTTGCATTCCTCTCTTCTCACAGGCAGCCATTCCCCTTGTTCAGACACTCCTTACCTTTTTCTCCATTATTACAATAAACTCCTAAAATTGTGCCTAGTATCTCCTTCTTCTGCCATCTTGTCTTCATTTTACCACTCGCCTCTGATGACTGTGGAGGGGAGGGTGAGACTGACGACTTTGTGTAACTCTGCCTAGCTTAAACCCAATTCACACACAAGTTAATCATAATGTGACTGATTACCTCATAATGTGATTGGTCCTCTTCAAAAATGAACTTCTGAAAATACCTCTTAAGGCTTTGTTTTGAATTCTTTGTTCTTTTTTCTCTAAATTCAATCCAAACTTTAAAATCCCACCATTGTTGAAATTCAGGTCAGCTTTTTCTCCCTATGTATTCTCTGTTTTTTTCATCTTTCAATTTCTATGGGATATACTCCTCTAGGAATACAGCACAATATATAAAGAACTCTGGATTAGGGTCACAATTTGTTAGGCTTCTCTCTGACTATAAGGTGGATTTGTATTCTAGTGTGGTGTCATGAGGAAAGCACCAAAATTGCAATCAGGAGATTTGGGTTTCAGCTTTGACTCTATTATCAAGTAACTGTCTGATCTTATACTATTGATTCACTTCTATGAGGTATCTCCTCATCTCTAAAATTTTAATAAAATATGTAAGGAAGACTAGAGTGGAGAAATTTTAAGGTGTTTACTGTGGGAAACAGTTTCAAATGAGTCATATGTATGACTAGGTTTTAAAATGTAAGTTCTGTACTTACCTTTTATGTCAACCTGTCTTTTATATTGAGGGTGGATCACATTGGGAATGGTTCCAACTTGTTTTAAAGACGATTTTTAAATTATCTTTTAAGGCTTTCCAAGTCAGGTAACATGATTTCTTTTGTCTCAGAATTTAACTTCAAGAGATGCTCCAAATGACTTTGTGTGTGTGTTTGTCTTAACTCTTGTTCGTGAGAATGGATGTGAGTATGTATGTTCATGTGTGCATAGAAATGTCTTAGTCTTTTCTGTTTATGAAATTAAATGTAAAAAAATGCATCAGCCAAAATACTTCTAAGAATGTATTGTATGTTCCTTTTTGATGTTTTTCCTTTAGTGTTGTATTTTCAGTAGTCAACAATCTCATTTACAAATATAGTCTAATTTTACAGAATCATCTTGTTTCAAGTTCAGTGTGTGGATTAACTTTCCCTTAACCATGTTTTGAGAATGTGTGGAGAATTAAAAATAGTCTATGAAGTGTGTTTTAGGAGGTAACAGAGCCATTTAAAATGAGAACTTTTTATAGTTCGCCAGAGTAACAAAGTCTGTTTTGTTGTTGGTTATTTGATGAAATAAAATATCATATTTCGCTCATTAGCAATGTTTTTTTTTTACCCTCTCTACTAATTTGTGGTTGAACCTAGTGCCTTTCTTCTTGGAATACTTTCCCCCTACCAAGACAAGCATATTTCTACATGTAAATTGTTAGTATCTTTCCTTCCCCAAGTTCTGACACTCTTAAAATTCCACATCATCCACAAAGCATTTCCTGACTAACTGGAAATGTAACCCCCTGTGCCCCCCCCCCATTTTTACATTGTCTGAACATGTAATTCCCATGACTCACTCTTTATTGAAATTCACACAGAATGAACTTGTACCTTTGTTTGGTACAGTGGGAGTTTGGTGTAGTGGAAAGAACACTAGATTTAGAGTCCGAGGATCTGGGTACAAATTCCACTTCTTTTACTCCCTGGCTGACTCAATACAAATCACATCATCTCCCTGAGTCTCATTTTCCTTGTTTGTGAAATGAGAGGTTGGGATACATGTTCTCTAAGGTCCCTTCCAATTCTAAATCTGTGATCTTAAAGACTGATATTTATGTTTTTGTAGTTGTTTATGTCTATGTTGATCCCCAACAGTCCTGTTTGTAAGATAGGGTACTGAGTGTCTCAGGTTTCTGTGGGATGGGTACTTGTTATATAGAATATGCACTACCTAGTACCTGGCACAGAACTCTGTAACAGAGAAAAGGAAATAACAAACTCTTAGATTGTATTGATAGCAGTTCCAAGGAAAACAAAATAAAATAAAATAAAATTCTTTCTCCATGATTAAAATGAGCATATTCAATTCAGCAAACCCTTATTAAGTACCTACTATTTCCTTGGCACTGTGCTAAATAATGCTGAGGGTACAGAAAGAGGATAAAAGTGACACTATGACAATGAAAATCGTATTTGTAACCAGAATGATTATGTTACAACTTAGATAATTTTTTCTACATTGAGCTCATGTGAAATTTGATATTTTATCAGCTTCTATAGCCATTATTTGCCTGTCATTGTTTGCAACACTGCCTCAATTTACAGACAGCACAGAGGTTTTACTCAGAGCAGTTCTGTTCCTGATAGCTTCCTGCTAACTGGTCTGTCAGCTTTGGTGGCTTCCCCATAGCCAGACCAGACATATGCCTCATTGCTGTAGACTGTCTCAGTGGATCTTAATTGAAGTGACTTGTTCCTTTGTTCCCCTCCTTTTGTGATTACTTCACTTTATCTGCTTTACATTTCTGCTTTAGGCAACACCACAGTAGCAAAGCTTTAGAGAAAAAAATAGGTCTATTAATTTTTAACATCTATAAAGACATTCTTTAATTTCTGGTAAAGCCAGGTGATCTTTTCCCTATTTGCATTCTAATAAGTTTTAAAAATTATGATGAAAGTATGTAATACACTTTTTAAAAATGTAAATGCAAGAAAACTTATGATAACTAGAAGGTTTGAATTTCTAATTCAGAATTCAGTGTTGATAATGCTTCATTCAGGATAGAGAGAATTGTGGGGTTAGAAAGGCTTGAATAATTAAATTACAGAAAAGACAGTTGTCTAAAGAGGCAGAAGGGAATTTTAGTTGTTCAATTCAGTAAATAGATTATGAGAATGTTGTTTGTGGCTGCTGCTTTTGAACTCATAATATTAAAGTGAAATAATTCATTTTTAGGATCACAAAATCCCCAATAAGTCCAGGTAACAAATCTTTTACTACTGTGTATTTGAGCACATTTAAATACTTTCATTGAACTTTGGTGTTGGTTGGAGCAGATGACCTTTGAGGAACTTTCCAGCCCAGAGCTAGCTTCCTCCACTAATGTAGCTCACAATCTCTCTTAAGCTTAATTGCTAGGTCTTCATAAAGTTTTTAGTTAAAAAAAACCCTGCCTATGGGGGCTTGCCATTCTAGTGATGAACCTTTCTGATCTTAGGTAACAGGGCAGTCTGCATGTAATGTCACCAGACCTGTACTTGAAGTCTTTGCAGCTTGATATAGGGCCAGCCTAAGCTTATATTCTGCTGGTATAACCTTAAAGAAGTTATTTCCATGTCCATATCATTATGGGGTATTCAATTTGGGTTATGATGGAAGATATCTGAGTAAATGTCTCAAATGTCATTAGACTTATCTGTTTGGCCCTAGTACTTTGTTATAATAAAAAAAACAGTTTAATGATGGTCATGTGGTAGAAATAACAACAATAATAATTGCAATAGCAGCATCCAGCATTCATGTAGCATTTCACAGTTGGCAAAGTACCTTTACATGTTATCTAAGGTGATCCTTATAACTTGTAGGTGTGATGATTATCCCTGTTTCACAAATGAGGAAACTGAAACTGAAAGAGGTTAAGTGACTTGCTCTCAGTCACATAACTAGTTAAGAGGCCAAGATAGGTCTTAAACTAGTCTTCTTGACTCTGTAAGTCCACTTCTCTATCATCTATGCCAAATCTTTCTTTCAGAAGTGCTGAAACTTCACATAGTAGCAATTATCATACTTTCTTTGGAGAATCCTTGTGAAATAGTTCTTTTCTCCTCCTTTATCAACAAGAAATGATCAAGATTCAAATAGTCTAAAAAAAAGATTAAATAACCTAAGGAAAAATCTATGCATGGAAAACAGTCAATGTTTATTTGTATATTAATATAAACTATGAAGTTAATTCTACTCTCCTTACTCTCTACTGGCTCCTTCCCTTCTGTCTTACACACACATTCTCAGAAGTCCCTAATAAAAAAAAAAAGAGTCTTCTCTTGGCCCTTCTGGTCCATCCATCTTGTGTCTCGCCTCTCTTTTTCACCTTCAGTGCTAAACTTCTGGGGAAAAAAAGGTTGTCTATACTTGGCATTCCTGTTTTCTCACTACTGTCTTCTTGTTTCCTTTCAGCCTGATTTTCACTGCTGCAACTCTACTCTTTCAAACCTGCTCTTTCAAGCAGAACTAGTGACCTAATCCTCAGATTCAGTGATCTTCCTTTTTGTCTTTATACTCAAACTTTTTTTGCTACTTTTGACAAGGTTGACCCCTGCCTCCTCCTGATAATTCCAATCTCATTGACTTCAGAGATACCATGCTCCCTTGTTCTTATCCTAACCTCTTTAACCACTTTTATTCTTTCTCTTTCGTTGCTTCCTCAGTCTCTTTCCAACTTTTTACTGTGGATGTTTGTTAGTAATTGGTTATCTTCTTTCTCTGCCTCGTCTCTTTTGGCAGTCTCATTAAGTGCCAAAGTCTCACCTACTACTCCACACAGGTAATTTTCATATAGTAGAGGGATTTTATTTGTTTTATTCTGAGGGAAGAATAATAGGTAGAAATAATAAAGACATAGGGAAATTTTGATTAAATGTAAAGAAAAAATTCATATAGTTATGATTGTCTCAAGATGGAATGGAATACCTTGTGAGATCAAGAATTTCTTGTCACTGGAAGTATTCCAGGAGAGGTTTGATGATTACTTATCGGGATGTTGTAGAGGATATCCCTGTTTCAGGTTGTGGGCCCAAATGATGACTGCTAAGTTCCATTTCTGCTCTAAAATTCATTGAATCTGTATTTTTATCACGACTTGTATATCATCCTGACACTTCAAACTCAACATGTCCCAAACCAGACTTACTATTTTACCCTGGTAAACTTGTTCCTCCATCTGATTTTACAGTTTCAGCTTGTGATGCCAACATTAATTCAATTTCTCATGCTCATAACCTTAGTGGATTTCCTCTCCTCTAATAACCTTTCATGTCTCTCACTTCTATCCAGTTACTAAATTGTTTATTCCACCTCCGTAACATCTTTTGCTTCTATTCTCTCTTCTCTCTTACCACTGTCACCTTTCCGCATCGCCCATTATAAATCCACATTACCATTTGCCTAGCCCTAGACTGTTTCAGTAACCTTCCAACAGGTTTTCCTGGTTATACTCTTTGCTACTCTCTAACTCAGCTTTTATTTCCCTGCCATGATACTTTTTCCTTTGTGAAGATTTGTTCATGCCATTCCCCTACTCACAAGTTTCAGTGACTTCCTGTATTGCCTTACAAGTAAAGTTCAGACATCTTTGCCTGATATTCAAGTTGCTCCACAATCTGATGCTAGACTTTCTAGACTTTCCTCGTATTATTCCATTTTTATACTTGTTATGGTCTGACCAAACTAGTTAGTCTATTCTCTGTGTCCCAGACAAATTGTGTATCTTTCTGCTGTCTGTTACCTATATCTAGAAGGCATCCTCATCCTTTTTTCCTACTGAATTCCTACCCATTCTTTAAAGCCTACTTTAAATGTTATCTTTTTCATTAAGTCTTCCCTAATCCTACCGGTTAGTGACAAGTGTCCCCCATGGTCCACATATAGTACCTGGTTTTGCAGTGCATTTATTTTACAATGTTTTGGTTTTTTTTTTGGAGATACAGCATGGCATAGTTGATAAAGAGCTAATGTTGTAGGGAAGATACCAGTTTACATTGTCAGGGGAAGTGCCTCACCAGGAACTCCCTATACCAATTATATCACAGTTATGTTTTTAAGAATGTATTTTTGGTTGCAACATTAGGTATTAGTCATGATTTAACTATTGTATTTTTTCTCCCACTAAAAAGCAGCTTGGAAAAAAAGACCCTCTTGTCTAAACTCTGTACATCTCTTAGAAGCTAGCCCCGTGTTCTGCATATGCTATAAACTGATTTATTGAATGAATGACCTGGATTAGGTTTATATTCACCTATTGTTAATTTCCAACTTTTTATACTCATTATCTTCTCCATGATCCATCTTCAATACATATTTTAATAATCTTACCTTTAAAGGAACATATTCAGTATTTTAATCAACAAATGTTTATTGAACATCTTCTTTGTGTGGCCCTCTGTACTGCAGGAGTTTGTAATTTGAGGTCCATGAACTTGCTTTTAAAAGTATTTTAATAACTATTTCAACATAATTAGTTTTCCTTTGGAATTTTATGTTTTTTATTTTATGCATTTAAAAACATTATTCTGGGAAGGGGCCTGTAGGTTTCACAAGATTGCCATCAGAGTACATGGCACAAAAATGAAGTTAAGAACCTCTGCTTAAGAGAAGTATGAGATAGATAATCCTACAAAGAATTTTCAGTGTAGATGATTGTTTTAAGAACTATAGTTATTAGGAGCACTTAGGTGGTGCTGTGAATAGAGTACTGGCCCTGAAGTTAGGAGAACCTGAGTTCAAATCCAACCTTGGACATTTGACACTTAACTAACAGTTTGACCTTGGGCAAGTCACTTAACCCCAGTTGCCTTGCTTTCTCCCCTCAAAAAACAAACGAAAAAGAAATATAGTTATTTATGAAGAATTGATTATTGTATTTTACTTTCAAAAAGTTCATAAAATTGACTTACCATATCATTTATGATTTTTATAATTGTTGATTTTGGAATGAAATACCAGAGGTCTCCAAAGTGGGTACTCTGCATCCCTAGTGGCCTGTGGCATGACATGAACAGGTGATCTAAAGGTGGGTGAAAATCTGGTCCCATTTTACCCACTCCACAATAGCCAACTTGCTTGTAACATAATTATACCACTTCCTTCTATTCACCCATTATCTCAGTATTCACTCATGTTACCCTTTCCCAAATCTGGTCATTGATGGCTTTCTAAATCTCCTGAACTCTCCCTTTCTGTGTTGGGTATATGTTATAACCCAGCCATGACATAGGAACTTGGCAGCAGCTACACAGGCAAACTAATGCCATCCTCTTTATACTCCCTGAATTCCTATACCTTGCCCCTAATTCTTATACTTCCAGCATTCCTACACTCTGTCCCCCAAATCACCTTATGCCTAGATCAGGGACCTCTGAGAATGTTGGCTCTCTACTCTAGAGTGGTGAGTTAAGTAAAGCTCCCCCTCTCCCTTTATATTTTTGATAGTAAAGAGCAAAAAGCACAGAATGGGTGAAAATGGATACAAATCTCATTGTATCTTTTCTCCCTCAAACTCACACTTTTATTTTTGAACTGACATATCTTTGTCCAGGAGGCTACCATTCTTCTGGTTTCCCAAGTTTGCAACATCCTTATTATCTTTGATTCACTCATCTGAAGCTGTTCTCTTTAAAGTTACTAGAATTTGCCATATCTTTTATTTCTCATTCTTGAACTTTGCCAGGATTTGACACTGTTGGCCTGTCTTTCCTCCTGTATTGTTTTCTCTTCTCTGGATTGCTGAAAATGATTTGAGTCACCTATAAGAACTCACCTCTGTACATTTAGATTTGGAGAATGAATCTTCTAATCTGTTTAAAAATCTTCCAAATAAAGATTTTTATGGTTTTAAAACTCGTTTGCTAAAAAGATTAAAATGCAACACCTGATTAGTTTGCAAAAAACAATTGATTGTTATCAAAGAAAATGGAATAGCTGGATTTCAACAACAACAACAAAAAACACTTGCTTAATTGATGAATGGGATTGAAAACGTTAGTGTCATGATTTAATAATGATAGCCAAACATGCACTTATTCAGTGTGGATCTCTGCGTCTTTGTGTGAAATCTTTTTCAACTACAACCATTAAAACCAAGTATCAAAATACATTGAACTTTAAACTAGTCCTTTGATTATTGTATTGTAAATTATTAAGCTAAGATTTTAAAATAATGAAGCACATAAAATCATATTGCTCTCACTAAAAGAGATTGTAGGGTGCACTGGTGGAGGCCACATTTAATTCACAGATTTCATCAAATTATCAATCTAGTTTTTATGAGCATTAAGAGACTAGGGAAAAAATAAAGAATGAGAACGACACTGATTCTTTTTCAAGAATTTAATATTAACATTAATTAGTGTTTTTATTGAATAGGAAGAGGTTTTTTCTTAAAATTAATAATTAAATGATATTTGATAATTAAATTATTTAAAATAACTTTAATATTTAATAATAATTTTAAATAAATAATTGTTTTGAAAATATGTCATCTTTATCTTATCCTTTTTAAATTTTGAAATAATTTTATATGTATAATTTTAAATACAGTAGTATATGTTTGTAATTTATAAATTAGATAAAATATACATATAGTTGAGGAACATGTTCTAAAATTGTTTCTTAGTGGGTTATGCAGTTAGAAATTTTGAAGGTCTTTGTGATAGATAAATGATGTATCAGATCATTCAATATCAGATGTTCATCAGTTGATTGATATAAATATTGCCTTTTGTGGCTTAGTTTTACCTTGAGATGAAGAAATGAAAAATTGATGTCTTGGTGACTGGGTCAGAGACTCTGTAAGGAATAATTATGTATATTCCAACAAAAATCAGAATGATGTTGTTGTGTACCCCCCCCCAATGTAATTCCTGAGAATTTGAGACTAATTTCAACAATAGTTTTCTTCATTAGTTATATACATACATCTAAAGTTGATGTGATTGAGAAACTTCATTAGTTACTTAAAACCTGCGTGAATAATATAAAAAATTAATAAGATTTATATGTAATTGTCTTATTTTTCTATTCACTGATAGTGTGGGAAATAAATAATGTCATAGTATGAGTTTTACTCAAGATGCTTAACCTTAAGACATTGTTTGGTATAGTATTTGGGATTTGGGAGCATATTTTAGAACCATATTACACATAATTTTGTCATTGAATTATTATCTAGATATAAACTTAAAAGTCTTTTTCCATGTAATCTAGTTGTACGTAGTTTCATGATATTCACAAAATTTTAAAAAGTGCTAATGAAAGGCTTCCAGTTCATTGGGTTGATCCTTTATGAAGAATTTATGGAAAGCTTGGGCAAGAATCATAATGAAAGAAAAGGCCTGGGCAGTTTGTGGTCTCTTCTAGTGGAAGAACATGTCTGATGTGCCATGGAAAATCTTGAAGGCTTTGTCAGCAGAAGTTAAATTCTGACAAGTCCTATGAGACTGGAAAGACTTAGAATTAAGAATATGGTCCTGGTGGTTAACTATTTGTTTGTTGTCCAAAGACCTGCCTACCAAAATTGGATTGGTTCATAGCCAAGTTGTTCATAAGATCTTAAAATTTTTAGCCCACTGCAGTTCTTGAAAACTGTATCCTTAGTCATCAAGTGGCTATTCATAGATATGCTTTCCACTATATGAAGTCATAGATCCTTAAAGTTTTTAAGGATAGACAAGAATTACATAGGATAAGAAGAGAGAAATTGAGGTCTGAACTGTTGAAGTTCACGTTGAGTTCACAGATTCATCACATTATCAATTTGATTAAGTAAACCAGAGGCCCTTCAAAACAAAACAACTATGCTGTTTCCTTGTCAAGAACTTACAACTTAAGAACTTTCTGAAGTTGTAATAAAAGTATAAGAATGGTCTTTTGATTTTCTTGTGAGAATCTTCAATGTTTTCTTATTTTTTAAAAACAGAAAACAGGAAGAACGAGTACAACAGGTGCGTAAGAAATTGGAAGAAGCACTAATGGCAGACATCTTGTCAAGAGCTGCTGATACAGAAGAGATGGATATTGAAATGGACAGTGGAGATGAAGCATAAGAATATGATCAGGTAAATAAAAAGTACAGCTAGTAAGACTGCAATGTTGTGTTAGTTGCACAGAAATAAACATTTTCAAAAAACTATGAATTTCTAAGATCATTAACTTATGTCATATGAAAGATACTGTTCTTTGAATGAATTAATTGATTAACAAGCACAGGATTCTAAGAGGTAGAGGTATGAGGAAGGAATACATTCTTGGAATAGGGAATATCAGATGAATAAAGCATTCTTCTATAAATATCAGTAAAGTTGAGTTAACTCTTAGTTATTAGGAAAGAATATCTTAACAGAGCTACCCAAATTAGACAGACTGAAGTAATGAGTTCCCTTTTATTGATGCTAGTAGAGGCAGGATGAGCACTTCTTGAGAATAATAGACATTATTGATTATGTAGGGAGCTAGGAGGCATAGGAGATAGAGTGCCTGGCTTGGAGTCACTCACCAGCTGTGTGATCCCAAGCAAGTCAATTAACTTCGTTTGCCTTAGTTTCCTTATCTATAAAATGAGCTGGAGAAGGAAATGGCAAGTCACTCTAGTATCTTTACCAAGAAAACCCCAAAGGGGATCATAAGGATTTGGACCTGACTGAAACAACTGCAACTACAGGGGATTCTTACCTTCTCAAGTCCCTATTAGCTCTTAGTATCTGTGATTGTGATAATTATTTCTTTTAACTGAAGTTCTGACGTTTCAGAAAACTGATAGGATTTTTTTCTTTTATTATTTACAGCTCTGATATTAGTGAAAGAAATCTCTTTAAATCATCCAGTAATTTAGTTGAGCAGATAAAGATCCCTGTTATGAATACTCTTCAGTTAAAATTCATGATCAAGGAACTGGGAATTGTAGTTAATTGAACTATCCTGTTAAAATTCTTCCCTTTTTTTGCATATAATTGTGCAAAGTTATATGATGAAAATAGTCTTTAGTTGGAGTTTCTAAAAACTTAGAGGGTCAAAATATTTCACTATGAAAGATAAGAAAATAAAGTATTTCTACTTCTAGATCTGGAAGTTAGGGATTTTTTAGTACAATATTACAATTGTGCTTATATCACTGTGATTTTTAAAAGCACTTTATAAAATTGTTAGATCCATTATGTCTGATAGGACTATTGCCCCAACCCAATCCTTCCTCTCACACACACACAAAATTATTTGAAACTACATGGAAATGAAGTATTCTCTGTCTTACATAATTTGCATGAGGCTCAGTGATATTCTTATATTATTTAAATATTCTTTCCTTTATAATTAAAAGTCTTTCTCCTGCTCATTTGCTTGCAGATTTTTTGGTTTGTCATTAGAATGATTACATTTAACCAGTATATGTCTTGGAATTGTACAGTGAAGGATTTGTAGCATTTCTTTTTTTCCTGGAAGTGATCTGTGGATTGATTCTTTTATTGGAACTCTCCCCCTTCCTCCATATTCAGAAGTTCTGGGCAGTTTTCTTATATTATTTCTTATTTTGTGATGTTCAGGGTTTTTTTTTTTTTGGACTTATTCTTTGGGAGACCCATAATCCTTAAGTTGTTTCTACTTATCCTGCCTGTCAGAGATCACTAAGTAACTGTTACTTTTTTTGTTGTTTTTATTCTTTGAGGTTTGTCTTTCATTTCTCTGTTTGCATCTTCAATTAATTGTTTTATCTTTTGTTTCTTTGCTGAGGTTTGCCATTGTGGTTTCAAGATTTTCTCTTCTGCCAATTATTTCTGCTGTGCCTGCTATAAATTTTACTTTTGCAATTCTTATTTCTCATTTCAACTGTTCAGGAACATTTCCTGGCCTCCATACTCTTCCTCCAAATAGTCCAGCTCTGATACCTAGCATTCTCCTATGCCCAGAATGTTCTCCCTCTTCATATCTGTTTCATGGCCTCTTCAGTTCATGTCTCAGCTAAAGCCCCATATTTTTGGAAAAAGCCTCTCCCAGTCCTTCTTTCTGAGACTATCCCCAATTTATCATTTTTTTTTAGTATGTTGTCTTCCTCACTAGACTGTGAGCTCTTTGAGTGCAGGCATTGTTTTTCATCTTTTTTGTGTTACGTGTCTGAGGCCGAATTTGAACTCAGGTCCTCCTGACCCCAGGACTGGTGTTCTATTCACTGCGTCACCTAGCTGCCCCTTCTGGGACTTTTCTAAGGTGATTTTTTTCCTGGCTTGGAGCTCAGAAAAAAATGCCATTTAATTGAATGTCCCTCTTATTTAGGTACCAGTTAACCTATGGTTTTTGAGACAGAAATAAAAATTTCCAGACAGAATAAAAGTTAAGAGAATATCGCAGTGTATTTAAGCAAGTTTATTTGTTCAGCTTTTGCATTTTAACTGTAGACTACCTGTAGGGCTTTGAAAAGAGCTGCTGATATGCCATAGCAATCAATATTGAGTAATTAAGAGAATTGTGGCAAATTTTAGATAACTGATTGGTATTACAGGTTTCTTCTCCTCAGGTTATATTTTAAATATTATGTTTGAAAGTTGAGTTATTATGTCTTCTTTGATAGCCTCATGATGTGTTAAGCCTGTGGGTCATAAAAGAAATACTTAGTAATATCTTTTTTTGATAACTGCTATATGTGTCTGAATTGCTTAGTATAGGTAGCAGCCATGTACAAAATAATAACAAGCACATCCCACCTCATAAATAATTGGGTCAAGAAAACCCAAACCAACCCCAAACAACTTAGTATTGGATGAAATGATGTTACAGGAATCTGTAAGAAAATTGTACCACAAATGGATAATCAGCCAAATGAATTTACAGTAGTGGTGATTATAATGATAAAAAGTGGTATAGATTAGAGTAGGCTTATGCAGGGTATGCCTGTAGATGTTTAATTAATATACTTTACACTTATTTAACACTTTCCAGTTTTCAGACAGCTTTCACATATGTTATCTCATTTGTTCCTACCTGTGGAATAGATGAAATGGGTATTAGCCCCTTGTCAGAGATCAGAAAACTGAGACCTTGTGTGATCAATTGATTTCCCTATGCTTTTGTAACTAATAAGTGGTAAAGAGGAGACAAACATGGTTCTCCTGACTTGCTGTCTAATAATCTTTTTGCTATTACATATTACTTCTCATTAATAAATGATTATTATTGATGAAGCCACACTTCCTCTTTGTAATCACCATTTCCCTTTCTGGACTGCCAACCTTCTGTTTAATGACATATTCTATAATTTTCCTAGGTATCGAAGTCAAAATCACTGTTAAAATCTATACTCTTACTTAAAAAAAGATTAAAACATTTGCTCTTTCCCAGTTTTTTTGGGGACCTGCCATACTTTCCATGATTTTTCATATATCTCTGACAGTGACTCTGCAATCAAATCTTCCAGTTCTTTCAATGTCCAAAGATACAGTACATCTGAGCTAATGACTTGGATTTATTAAGGGTGGCCAGGTGCTCTCTTATCCTTACTTCTCTCAGTCCTGTTCGTCATTTTTGTTCTGTTATTTCCAGTACAAAGGTAGTTCTTTTTGGTAGAGAAAACAAGCAAAACAAGAACTGAGCAGTAATGCATTCTCTGTTGTTAGCTATAGTTATTTCATCCACATCAAACAAAGGTTCTATGCTTTTTTTCCCTATATGTTTTAACTAGTAGATAAAAGGAATCCTGTAGCTATAGTTTACCTAGCTTTTAGCAAAGTTTTAAAGATTTTTTGTTTTTGTATCACTTACATTTTCTAATTTATTTTCCCCTTAATCTCTCCCATAGAGCAATCTTTATAATAAAGCATTAAAAAGGAAATAAAAGTAGTTCAGAAAGTAGCTCAGAAAAATTAACTAGCATATCAAGGAGCCTGACATTTTTAACTTAATGTTTACAATTAATAAGCATTTATTTTCTCTCCTTCCCACTCTCCCCAAAATTTGACAAAAATAAAATAAAACTTTTATAACAAATATGCACACTTTCTCTCCATGATTCTAATATGGAAATATGTTTTGCATGATTTGTGTGCATAGTGGGTATTGTAGTTCTTGCCTTCTCAATAAATGGGAGAGTTGGGGAGAGAATTTGGAACCAAAAAAACCTATAAAAGTGAATTAAAACAAAGAAATATGTGTAGTCAAAGGACTAGAAAGTAAGAAGGTACTTATAAATTGTTGAATAGTTAAACAGATTATGTCCTATGCATATAATGGAATATTTTTGAACCATAAGAAATAATGAAAGTGTTTCAAAGAACCTTGGAAGACTTGTATGAGCTGATCCAAGGTACAGTGAACAGAATTAGGAGAGCAATTTATACAATAACAAAAATGTAAAGACATGTTTGAAAAACTTAAAAACTTTGATCAATACATTATCAAATATGATTTCAGAGTACTAGACATTGGTAGTTACCTCCTGACAAGAGAGGTGATGGATTCAAAAGGCAGACCAAGTCATATATTTTTCGACATGGCCAATATGGGCATTTATCTTTTGGGGAATGATTCTTGTTCTTAAATGAATCAGTTTTTAATATATCTTGAATATGAAACTTTATCAGAGAAATTTGCTGCAAAGATTTTTTTTTTCCTCCAGTTTCCCTTCTAATTTTAACTGGATTGGCTTTGATATTATTTTGGCAAAGCTATTGACAAATTGTCTCCTACAATTGTTGTGGAGAAGATAGATAAGATGATATGGATGAGAATAAAATTTAGATGGATTCAGAACTGGCTGGGAAGTCAGACTCAACATAGTGGTTCATAGTTCAGTTTCGTTGTGGAAAGGATTCTCAATAGAGTACCCCAGGAATCTCACCTTGGCCTTGTATTATTAAATTTTTTTATGCGACATAAATGCTATGTTTATCAATTTTCAAATTGCAGAAAGCTGGGAGAGATAGCTAACAGAATAAATTATGGTCAGCATCCAGAAAAATATGGATAGTCTAGTTACTTGGTACTTAGCAAGAATTTATTAAGCACTTAACTATATGCCAGGCATTGTACCAACTGCTGAAAGAGAAAAGCATAGTGTCTTATCTCAGGGAGCTTATATGCTAATAGACAACATGCAAACAAGATAGATATAGTGTAAAATGGAGGTAATCTTAAAGGAAAAGGTGGAGGCCAGGAAAGGCTGTTTGTAGAAGCTCGGATTTGAGCTTGGTCTTGAAGGAATACAGGGAAGTCAGAAGACAGATGAGAAAGGAGAATATTCTGGACAAGGGGGACAGCTATGAAAAAGATACAGATGGGCTGCTAGTTGATGCAATGGATAGAGCACTGGCTCTGAAGAGTCAAGTTCAAATCTGGCCTCAGACACTTAGTAGCTGTAACTCTGGGCAAGTCACTTACCTGTGATTGCCTCAACTTAAAAAAAAAAGATAAAGAGTTGGTATATTGAGTGTCATATATAGGGAATAACAAAAAGGCCAGTGTCACTGGGCTACAAAGAGCAGGGCTTCTTAAACTTTTCCCACTAACTACCCCTTTGCTACCCCTTTTCTTTTTGGGTTGGTGTTGCATGGTCTGAGGGTATGCACAGTGCAAAGTGCAGGTGCTTTGTGTTCAGAACCAAGGCTTCTGTGACATTTACTAATGCAACACATGAAAGAGCTGCTAGAAACACCTCAAATTCATTATGTGTTTGATTTTTAACTAGCTTTTGGTCATGTTCAGAAATCTTTTACTGTTGCCGGATATTGTGGTTACAACCCACAGTTTAAGAAGCATTGGTATAGAGTATGTGGAAGTCAGTAAAGTATAAGAAGGCTGGAAAGTCAGGAGGGGGCTAGGTTATAAAAGGCAAACTTTATATTTTAGCCTGGAGATAATAGGGACCCACTAGAATTTTTATAGGGGGACAGCATGGTTAGACCTACACTCTAAGAACATCCCTTTGGCACTTGAGTGGAGGATGGACTAGAGTGCAGAGAGACTTGAGATGTGGAGATCAAGTAGATGTCTAGGAGTGAGATGATGGGGCCTGAACCAGGCTGGGTGTATCAGGGAAGAGACCTTGTGAAGGGAGAAACGAGACATGGCAACAGAAATGCCACGTGGGATAAGTGCTTGTGAGAAGTTGACAATGATATTGAGATTGCAAGTTGGGCAACTGGGAGGATATTGGTGCCCTTGGTAGTTATAAGGAAGTTCCAAATAGGGGAGGGTTTGGAGGTAAAGTTCTGTTTTGGACATGTTGAATTTGAGATTCAGAACATTCATTAGTTTGTTATATCCGTTAGTATATCCATTAATTTGTTAATATGAGACCAGAAGTTAGAAGAGACATTAGAGCTCATTAAATAGACCTGAGAATCTAGAGCAGTGGTTTTCAGCCTTCTAATGCTGTGACCCTTTAATAATCATATGTGGGCGTATCTGCCTGTAGACAGACCCAGTGGTGTCTTGGTTCCTAAGACCACTGGAAATATGTGTTTTCCGATTGTCTTAAGCGACCCCTGTGACCCCTGTGAAAGGGTCATTTGAACCCCCAAAGGGGTCGCGACCCACAGGTTGAGAACCACTGATCTAGAGAAAGGGTTCTTAAGGTAACTTCCAGGGGGTCTATGGATAGATTAAGAGGGCTTGTGAACTTGGATGGGGAAAAACACCTTCTATTAATCTTACCTGAAAGTTAGCATTTTCTTCATTTTTAAATTAAAATATTACAAAACATATCCTGAAAAAGGGTTCATAGGCTTTACCACACTGGCGAAGGGATCCATGTCACACACATACACACACACACATGCACACACGCACGCATACACAAGTTAAGAATTTTGATCTAGATCTAATTGATATAGATTTAGGTGGACTTAACAAGATGAAGTTCTTTTAGGGATAAATATAAAGTCTTATATTTGGGTACCAAAAAAAATCACTTTTACAAGTACAAAATGGAGGAGTCATGGTTCGATAACAGTTGTGAAAAAGATTTGGAAATTTTAATGAATTACAAACTCGAATCAATTTAGCCCCCAAAAGAAAAACTAATATAATCTTGGGCCACATCAAAAGAGACAAAGTTTATCAGAATTGAGACATGATAACCCATTATAATCTATTCTTGTGGACACTCATCTGAAGCATTGTTTTTAGATAGGTCTAAAACGACAGTGGTCTGCCAGGAAAGGTTCAAGTCAGAGGCTAGATAACTACTTCTATGCAATAATGGAAATTCCTTTCTAGTTCAGTTTGGATGGTCCCTTTCAACTATCAAATTTTGTGATTCTGAAGTTATAAAGTAAAGAATTGTGAATATATACATATACATATGTGTATGTGTGAGGCAGCTTGTGACTCAATGGATAGAGCATTGAGCCTGGAGTCAGGAATATCTGAGTTCAGATTCAGCCTTTAACAGTCTAGCTATGTGAATTGTGCAAGTCACTTAACCTCTGCCTGACAAAAGTATCCATTGGATCTGCTAGAGAAGGAAATGGCAAACCACTCCAGTACTTTTACCAAGAAAACCCCATGGTCCAGGGATCATAAAGAATCTGATATGACTGAACAACAAAATACATGTGTGTATATGTCATCTTTCCAAACAAGATTTCTTAGAAAGATAGAATCTACTGGGAGAAAATGCTTATGGAAAGTGGGGAAGTACATTTGGGTACTTTGCAGTATATATAAGAATTTCTTAATTGTGTAACTCTTTAACTATGTGACCTTAAAAGAGGTGTTTCTAATTTGTCAGAATAGTTTGCACTCAAATGGAGCTCTCACTTGAAAAACAATTGACTAATTTTTTTTTGTTGTTGTTCCTCTACAGGTACTTTCAACCAACTTTCCCCAAAAGCAAATTCCTAGAAGTTGAACATAAGTGTTTCTACTGGGTTTTGCTTATAAGAAGAAATGGACCCATGCACTTATATAGCTTTTTAATAGCGTTAACCAATGCATTTTTAGACATATTTTGATGTATATATCTATTATACAAAAATTGATCTTTATTTTGAGTCCTAGGACTTAAAAGTAGCCTTTTTAAATATCAAGCAGCACCCTTAAAATGAAGCCAAGCTTTTTTATACCAGATTGCAATCTGCTGGAAATATTGTATTTGTATGAAATACTTGCTTCCCCTACAGTTTTAGTATGGATGGATCAGGAGAACTGAAAAATTACCCAATTAAAGATTATTGTGACTTCGATGTATATAAATAGATTTTTATACTTCTATTGAAAGAAGACGCCTGTACATTCTTCCATCATCACTGTAAAGACAAATAAATGATTATATTCACAGACTGTTTGGAATCCTTTCTGTTTTAGAGAAACAATACAGGAGTCTCCTTTTAGAATTCCAAAATTAGACTTAACTCCAACCATTGGCATTGGATTTGGGGGGTGGGGGAGGTGCCAGAGTATATTTACTGTTACCACCTCAAGCAGTATCTCAGGTTATTATGGAAAGTTGAGCTACTTTCACTATGTATACTTTTGTTGCCATAATGTTTCTTATTTTTCTTTACTTCTCTCTAAAAAACATTCATTCCACCATTATTTGGTTTAGTAAGTGCCCTCTAGCTGTCGCTGATATTCTCTAGTTTCATCCAAAAATAGTTTGGAGTATCTCAAGTTCCCTATCACACTGAGTTATACAGGTATAACCACATTTGTTGCAGTGAGAAGCACTCTCTGGGCAGAGTCTCATAATGAATTAGATTTTGATACTTTCCCAATCAGTGTTCCACCTCCAAAGTACAAACATTTATTTTCTGAATTTCATAAACATAATTTTGAGTAGCTATACTTTAGATTTGGGATGATGAAAATAGTAATCGTTCTATCATAATTCATTAGCAAAATTGGAACAGCAGACTAAAACCACCATTCCACTGGTGGTAAGAAAAGAGATATGGGTAGGTTTGGGAAAGGGAAATACATCTGGGAAGTACTATGGACTATGTTGGGGATGTAGTACAAGGAGGGGTGGGAATGGAGGAGGAGATACCCTGAACTCTGGGTCTTTATTTCTGAGCTTGATATCTTAGAGTTCAGATCTGGGCAGATCTTGTAACCTCTCTGAACCTAAATTTTAACTTCTTTTTTTTTTAAATGAAAGTTAATACTACAGACCTTAGGAATAATAATAATGTTAGCAAAATCCTTTGCAACCATTACAGTGCTACAAAATATATTAATTGTAGCAAGTATGTGCAGAATTAGTGCAAATAAATGTTTAACAATGAATAAAGGTATTGCAGTGAAGTTGGAAATATATTAGATTTTGTCAGCCTTAATTCACAAAATCCATTACTTTCCTGATAGGATTTCAGAATGGATTGAGCTATTCTGACAATATTGGGCCCTGAGTAGTTAAACTGTTTAACTTACACTTATTTATCTAGTCACTTGCAAATAAGTGATTTACTCTATTTCTCAGGCATAATCT
Source organism: Pseudocheirus occidentalis (assembly GCA_028646575.1). Classification (NCBI taxonomy): domain Eukaryota; kingdom Metazoa; phylum Chordata; class Mammalia; order Diprotodontia; family Pseudocheiridae; genus Pseudocheirus; species Pseudocheirus occidentalis. Next base: position 288,913,692 of record CM053594.1, on the reverse strand, counting down.
ATCCTGCCCATATATCCTGAAATCCTAGAATTAGTGAAGGCTTGCATGGGCATCTCGAAGAGTCAACAGCAAGTTCCTTGTTAGGCCTACTGAGCGTAGTCTCCAAAGACTAGGGTCTTTGTCATCTCTCTTCCTTTGCTTCTATTTTTGGATTTCTCATATAGCCACTACATATTTTTTCACCTCCCCTGCCCATCCACTGCGCCTGAAAGTTGCAAAAGAAATAGAACAGGGAGATGAAGTAAGACAGTGTGGTAGGCTTAATTATTTTTGAGAAGTAGAGGCAGAAAAAGTTTCAAAGTCCTATGAGAACTCTTTTAACTTCTTAATGCCAGTGATTTTCCCTATAAGGTCATCTTAATATCTGTGTGATTGTAATTGCTCTATGTGACTTTTAGTTTTGAGGGAGTAGGGTTAGATGTTTAATATGAGAACTGAGGTTTCTGTTTTAATTTCTGACACTACTACTCACTGACTCCTTCCCTCTAGTAAATCATTTTAGTCCTCATCATATAAACTGTTTCTTCTATCTCTACAATGGGTGAACAACACAGTAGATAGTCAAGCTCTTGGGATCTTTATTTGAGGGCATGTAAAGGGCAGAGTATTTCATTTCTGATGAAACTTATTCATGTGCACAGTTAAAACATGTGCATTGAGACATGCATAGAGGCATGTCTTTACTAAAATTACCTTGTGTAAGTGATAGAGACAGGTGCAACTTCTTTAGAATAAAATATTAGTTATTTTTAACCATGGATTAGCAGTTTGTTGGGTTGTTTTTTGTCACTTTGCCAGCTCTTTGCTTCATGAAGTTGGCAGCTTAAGAAGTCTCATAAGGATCATACCTGTCTTTTAACTTTGCCTCATGTACTTCTGTTTGGTCTTGTGTTTGGGTAAGGTCAATAATGGCCTTCATGTTAGAGCAAACTGATCCTGCTGGCTGCCTCCATTATAGAGTAGACCCTGAAGGCAAGTTAGTAACCAGTTTTCATCTTGCCTTGACTGGATTTTGTTGCTTGATGTGTTCAGTCAATAAGTTGCCTTTGTTTTACCAGACAATTAAAAAACCCCTGAAGGATTGCATTTTCTTTTTCCTTTATTTCCAGGCCAGAACCTAGTATCTGAGCTTTTTTATCTTGCACAACTTGAAGATGCTGTTCAGGCAATTTTAGCTTGAGCTTTGTGTTCTGAATAGCCAATGTATATGTTCTCCCTTATGAGACACATGTAAAACAGATCAGTTTCCTGGAACCTAGGGCCTATGAAGGGTAGTAATAATGCATGATAAAGCTACAAAGGTAGAATGGAACCCGGTTGTAAAGGGCTTTTAAATGCCAGTTTATATTTCATCCTAGAGGTAATAAGGAGCTAATAGAGTTTATTGAGTATCAGTAAAGATTAGCACTGTGTGAAAATCACTTTGGCAACTGTATGGAAGAAGGGTTGACTCAAGGAGTTAATCCTTTTCTCTTTCAGTATTTTTGCCCAGGGGCAAGTCTACTTCACTTCCCTACCATTCAAATACACTGCTATTAGTCCTGCAAAGGGTAGGCTGTTTTGCTCTCCCTATGACTGCACTCATCATCCCAGTAACTTCCCAAACCAAAAATGTACCTCTCTGGCCAACACTCCCCTATGTGAGTTTGTCTCTCCCTTATAATGTAAGTTATTTGAGGGCAGGAACTGTCTTCACCTTTGTATTTATATTCCCAGTATTTGGCATATGGTGAGGTGATTAATAAATATGTTTTCATTCATTCATTCACTCCTTGAGGGAGACAGAGCGCTTAGGAGGCTATTGCCGAAGTCCAAAGGAGAGGTGATGAGAGTCTAAACCAGCATGGTGACTGTGTGGATAGAGAAAAGAAGATGGATGTGAAAAACGTGTTAAGTACTATGGGCCCCAGTTTCCTCACAAGTTAAAGGGGAGCTGATCTGTCCATTTCTAAAATTGCATAATTCTAAGTGGTATCTTGAGAGGTAGCATGGTATAGCAGATAGAGAGGAAATTTTGGAACCCAGAAGACCTGGGGGTAAGTCTCACTTCATAGAAATACTGTGTAACCCTTTGTAAATCTCTTACCTTTCAAGGCCTTAAGAATATACATTGAAGAGCCACTGTCGATCTGCATCAGTAAAGGGTTTTTCTCATCAAAAGCTCTAGTTGTTTTTCTCTGTGTAAATCATCTCTTTGGTGAAGGGAACTTCTAAGTGAGGAAGTTCCCTTTACTAGTGTAGGTCAGCAACTATTTCAAAGTTTAAGAATTCTAGAGTTGCTTGAGGCTTTGAAAAATGAAGGGGCTTTCAGGGTCTCACATAGCCGACAGGTGTTAGGTGGGAGACTTGAAGCCAGGTATTCTGTTAAGCTAGACTTCTGTCTATCATACCAAGCTACTGGAATGCGGTATTTTTGATTGATTAGAATAAATAACTTCTGGGGGGCAGAGCCAAGATAGTGGAGTAGAAGCAGCAAGGTCCCGCGGCTAACACACAACCACCCTAAACATCCATAAAATATGACCCCAGACAAAGTCTAGGGCTCTCAGACTCACAAAAATACAGAAAACACATCTTTTGCTGAAGGCAGCTTGGCAGCAGGGGCTCATAGTGGCAGGCCTGGACTCTAGGCCAGCCCAGCCTGAAACGGAAACGCAGCCAGGCCAGGCCCCAAGGTGGCCAGGAGGAGCTGAGCCACAGCCAGTCTATAAGAGAGAAGATCTCCTGCACCTCCAGCAGTGCCACATCTACCAAGGTGTGAAAAACAGGGATTGGAGAGGGGCAGCTCAGCAGGAGGGGCTCATCCAGCAGCCGGCAGGCTGGGAGCCGAGACCAGCCCAGCCCACAATGAAAACATGGCCAGGCCAGGCCCCAGGGTGGTCAGGAGGAGCCAAGCCTCCCAAGCCGCAGGTTGAGTATTTCAGAGATCTACTGACCTGAGGGGATCTTTACATCTAGCAAACCAGGAGTAGAGACTGTCAGTGAAAGTGAAACTTTGAAACTTAATTTGGGGGAGGAAAAGCAGTTCAGCCAATCTGTCCCCAGGGCAAGGAAGCAGTGGGGGAAGGGCAGGAACTGCTGTAACTGGTGGCTGCCCCCACTGGGCTGCTTCAGAGCCCCTGGCCTGCAGATTCTGCAGGGGGGCTGAATCAATTGATCAGGGCCAAGTGCTTTTGTGTTGAGCAGCCTGGATCCGGATCTTTGTCTTGGGTGGTGGTCCTGGACATCGTTTTCAGCAAGCCAAAACTGGGGGGTAGGGGGTTTGCAACATCCCCCTAATAGCTCTGGCAGCTGGGAAAACCCCAGCAATTTAGAACAGACCTTTCCCCCCTGGAAGCAGAGTTTCACAGAGCTAAAAAAACCCAACCAATTAATTGACTGGCCAACATGAGGAAAAGGAAGCAAAATAAGAATAGCAATAAAACACTAGAATCCTTTTTTTGTGGACAAAAAGGATCAAAGAATGGAACAGGAGGAAGACAACCCAGTCAGAACTCCCACACCAAATGTTTCCAAGACACTTGAAGAATGCCTAGCAGCTATAGATCAACTGAAAAAAGACTTTGAAAAACA
>CM053594.1:288888178-288909619 GCA_028646575.1 Pseudocheirus occidentalis | reverse complement strand
AATAAACAGAGTGTTCACTACTGCTGTGTAATCCGAATCTTAAAAGCTCTTCACAGTAGCATTCTCTCAGGAATCTACTACCATTAACTTGACAACCATTAACTTTAGTCTCCAATACAGCCCTTAGACAACCACACAATCCTTCCACCCCTTGATTTCCAACAAACCTCAGTTTCGTCCAAGGGGAGGCTTTTTCTTCACTTGGACTCTGGGTGGTCTCTCTGATCCCCTTCCCTGGTCCCAGCTCCCTCCTAGTAGTAGTGAGCACTCATTCCATTACAAATCAAGATTCAGTACAATATTCACAGTTCAATATTATATCACAATATTTAGCACAGTATTTACAGAAAGTCACAATATTGAGAACAAGGAACAAAAGAAGAATCAGCCGGTTTCCCTAAGGGAGAAACCAGCTTAACACTTAAAGATTCAATCAATCAATTCATGTGGTTTCTCTAAGAGGGGAACCAGCTTAACACTAAAAGATTCAATCAAGAATTCACAAGATACTGATCTTCCACTCATGGGGCAACCGTTAACTTTAGTCTCCAATACAGTCCTTAGAAAGCCACACAAACTTTACACCCCTTGATTTCCAACAAACCTCAGCTTAGTCCCAGGGGAGACCTTTTCTTCATTTTGACTCTGGGTAGTCTCTCTGATTCCCTGGATCCTCTTGTTCTAGATTTCATCCAATTTATTCCCTAATTAGTCTGTTTTAGCCTTTCTCCCAACTCCCAGTCCTCCTTTGGTCTTTCATCTCCTCAGCCCTGAATTACAGCATTTGCTTCCCAGTTGTTTATTTTTTTTTGCTTTCTAGTTTTGATCTCTCCACCCTCCAGTCCATTCTACATACTGTGATGAGATGAATCTTTTAAAACTATCACTTTATTTCCTGTTTAGAATCTATAATGCCTTTCCTTTTACTTACCAATGCCAAATTTCTCAGTTTGGCATTAAAAAGTTGTCCTTGCCTATCTAGCCTTAGCCTGATGAGCAGGACTCTTGACTCCAGCCGGCTCCCACGCATGCTTAGTTTCACTTTCCTCCCTTTTTTAATGCTGGTGCCATCTGCTGGTACATCCTGGTACCTCTTCTCTATCAAGTTCTGTGGCCCATTTGTTCTATGAAAACTTTTCTTCCACATCCCCAAATCTCCTTCTCTTTAGCACATAGTCTGTACCACATGTTCTAACATTTGATTTTTATTTTCTCTCACTTGTGTAGCTTGTCATCTAAACTAAGGTGTAAAATCAGACGTGTGGATTATGATGACTATTTTTCTGCAAGGTAGGTAGGTGGTACAATGGATAGAGTACTGGGCCTGAAGTCAGGGAGACTTATCTTTAAACTCCAGACCCTTATTAGCTGTGTGACCCTGGGCAAGTCACTTAACTTTGCCTCTGTTCTTCATTTTCAAAGGAGCTGAAGAAGAAATGGTAAATCACTCCAGTATCTTTGCCAAGAAAACCCCCAATAGGGTCAATGAGGAGTCAGATACAACCGAAAAATGACTCACTCTCTTGTATGAAGCAAGAAATGCACAAGCACTTCAATAAATCCTTATTAACCCATTAACAAAGGAGAGTGGTGATATATCTTGGGAGAGATACCCATCTGGAAGGGAAGATTTTTTAATTTGCAAGCTGGAGAAGGTCGAAGCACCTAGCATCATGTCTTGCCTACAGTAGTTATTCTGTGTATGTTGATGATGATTCAGTCAGATTGTATTCTAGAAGAGCCAAACTTTAAAAGCAATTTTTCTTCAGTTATTCCATTAACACTATCCTTTGTAACTTTGCTGTCTTCTGACTCAGAGACAGTTTCTTAAAGTTATCACACCAAAGAAAAGCGTTGTTCATTCTTTACAAATTATGTGATAAGATAATTAATCTATCTAGCTTTAGCCTGATGAGAAGGACTCTTGATTCCAGCCGGCTCCCACGCATGCTTAGTTTCACTTTCCTCCCTTTTTTAATGCTGGTGCCATCTGCTGGTATGTCCTGGTACCTCTTCTCTATCAAGTTCTGTGGCCCATTTGTTCTATGAAAACTTCCTTGTTTTCTTTTTTCTGGGTGAGATAAATGGTTTAAGAAAAAAAAATAGGCCACAAACTGGGTAGTCTTGCATGCACTTTACCTCCTGGAAAGAGAAAGTAATGATCTCCATTAAACTTCAACAATAACACTTAATTATTGCAGTAATTATATATTCCTGTGTACTTTCCATCTTTAATTTAATTTCTTTCAAGCCCTCCCTTCTATTCTTTAACCCAGGGCAGTGGAATCCTTTGTACTAACTTTCTGCTTGCCATGACATTTCCAAAGTCCAGTTTAGTTCTAAAGGTTTTATTCCTAAAACCATGGAGTTCTAACTACCACTTTGAGGCCAAGGGGCAGTGGAACTATGCTTACTCATGGTATTTCTGCATAATTATTATATGAGGCAATGCCAGAGTCAAAAAGAAGACTTTAGTTAGTAAGGCATGGGTTCAAACCCTGGCTTTGCCTCCTACCTGTGTGACCTTAGGTAAATAACATAACCTCTTTGAGCATCAATTTCCTTATCCGTAAAATGAAGTCGCTAGAGTAAATAATCTCTAAGCACCTTTGCTGCTCAAATTTTTTTAATATCTGTTTGCTTAATATTGCCTTCCATGTTTTTTCCACAAACAGTTACTGAGTATGTAATGTTAGTAAACATTTACTCAGAGCCTACTAGTGCTGGACACTGTGCTAAGCCCCGATGTGCCAGAATTATTCTAGGTACAATGAAGTGGGCATGGAGGCCAAAGGAACAGGAGTCCTCAGCATAGCATAACTACTCAGGCCTGACTCCTCACTTGTCCCCTGAAGATCCCTGCCATATCCATTGATTTCTTTATGTTTTTGGTGCTACTATATTCTTTGTTGCCTGGAATACCTTCCACTCATCCTCCAAAACAAAACTCTTGCTTTCATGCCCACCACGTATCTTTCCATTGTTCTATGAGTACCCCAAAATGCTATTCTCCAGAGTCTCTGACATTTAATGATGTACACTCACCTAGCATCATCTGAAATATTTTGATGCTAAAAAAATGGACCTTTATCCATTAGCATTCCAGCTCATTCTGTTGCTCCTATTCAATTCTGGACCCAGTTCATTGTCTGTCTATAGTTCTCATCTACAATATTTGTAGTATTGGACTGATTCAAGAGACTGACCTACGCTGAGGACAAGTAGGTTGTAATACATCACCAATGAAGTACTGTGCAGAAGTGGGGTAATGGGTATCATCAAAGAAATCTATGATCTGAAAAGGAGGTGTGCTTATCATTTATTTAAAGAAAAATATAGCTAGCTCAAGTGCTTTACAGATGTCCATGTGATGTCAAGAGAACCAAGAAGAAGACCCGTAGTCAACTGGGTGAACCCCTGGGGAAAGGATAATTAAGCTTAGAGTTTCCTAGGATGAGAAGGCATGGGTGGGTTGTGTGATCTGCAGTGTGGGAAGAAGGTTGAAACACAGTAATGCAAATTTTGATTTTTTTCAAAATCAAGTTTGAGTTCTAGGAAGGCTTTCTTCATAATAACAACTTTGATCTCTCCTCTTCCTGACTACTCATAGTTCTTACTGTTTGTATCCCACACTTCAGCTTTGGATTATAAGAAATTTGGCACTTAGTTGTATAGATTGATGATTTCCAATTCTTTCCTATATACTAGTTGTCTCCCTAACTGAAGGGAAGAGATCATGTTCATGTACTATTTCTTTGGTATCTCCCATAATGCTTGGTATGCAGAAGATGCTCAAATACTTGATTGATAGATATCATGCAAAAGTAATGTCATGTCTAAATGGTGCTTTGCAAGTCATTAAAAGAAATAAAATATAGTTCTCTCCCTCTTTGAGCATAAAACCCCCCACTTTATGCAATCCAAGGAAAAGTGAATATTAATGCAAAAACATTTTTAAAACAAACTACAGAATTCGTATAGGTTTCTCATTTATTGTTTTCCTATCAAGTATGTCTTGATGTGTTTGGGAATGCCATTTTTCCTTACTATAGAGGATAGAGTTCTTGTAATCATAAACACCTAGATTTGAGGTGTCGCTCACTCCTAACACTAGTTCTGTCACTCTTGGCAAATCACTTAAACTCTCTAAGCCTCATTTCTTCCATATATGAAATGGAATAACTATAATACTTAGTCAGCAAGTAAGTATTTCTTAAGCCATCTAGTGATGGCCATTTGTAAAGGCCATAATTTCTATGGGAATCAAAGTGGGTATGCAAATGGAGTCCTTGCACTATACTGGAATATGCTTTCTCTCCATAATACTTCAAAGGACTGATCTCATCATTGAATTTACCTCCCATGATGCAGATAACAAGCTATTCATACCTGCTCATCTATACAACTGTAGTCTCTGCCAGTGGTGTCCAGCTCAAATAGTAACAGGGTCACTAAACCATACATAAGGATCCCTGCTATTTGCACATTGACTTAGAAAATCACATATTTACACTATCTGTGTTCTACTCAATTTTTATTTATTTTGTTAAATATTTCTCAATTGTAATTTTATCTGATTCAGGCCCCCATGGAGTATTGTGAGTGGTAACATCTTTGGTCTATATTTTTCCAAGACTTTACCACAGACAATCTATCAGAATCTGCACGATAGGCTGGAGACTACTTTCAAGCTCTCTTGCAATTGCATTGAAACAATTGGAGCACTTGGATTAGAGTTTATCAATCATGACTTACTCTCACTATTACAGGCCTTAGATTTCTTCTTCTCTGCTGCCTGGAGGCTTTGTTTAGTTTGACACTTCTAGGGACTGTTTTCAGGTGTCTATACCCTAAAAATGATTTTGTATAATTTTAGAAATGCAGAGTTGGAAAGCGTTTTTGCCCATGCAAAGGAGTACAAAGTATATAGCTAATTAAAATTTTGTTTGGCTAGAATATTGGGTCAGATATACTAAGTTGAAATTTAATAGAGATAAATTCAAAGGTCTTATGCTTTTGTACAAAAAAACAATCAACTTTACAAACACAAGATTAGAAAAATACAATTAGGTAGCAATTCTTCTGAATGGCCCACAAGCTCATGGTTAGTTAACAATCTGATATGAAAAACCATCAGTATAAAGTAATCTTAGGCTATAGTAAGAGAAACATAGTGTAGAAGACAAGGCAAGCAATAGTCACTCTGTTCTCTGCACTGGTCAGACTACATCTGGACTACTGTGCTCAGTTCTGTATATCACATTTTAGAAAGGGCATTGACAAATTGGGGATTATCCAAAGAGCAGCAATGGGGATAGTGAAAGGTCTCAAGCTGATGCCATATGAGAATATATTGAAGGAACTGGAGGGATGTTTAGCTTAAAGAAAAGAAGAATTAGGGGGCACCTGACAGATATCTTCAAGATGTGAAGAACACAGAGGAGTAATATGTGTGTTCTATGAGGCACCACAGAACTTAGAGCAATTGTTACATACCAGGAAAAAAAAAAATAAACCTCTAACAATCATCATTATTCAAATGTAATGGGCTGCCTTGGGAGGTAGTGAGTTCCCCGTCACTTGAAGTCTTTTTTTTCCCCTTCAGTTAAACAGTGTGTATAAAACAGGTTTACTTTTTTCATATGATTTTTAACTCAAGACAGCTAAGTCTTAGATAAACAGTGAGTTGATTCTATTAGGAACAAAATATGGCACAGATTCCAGATACAATATCGTATCTAACTTTTTTTTTTTGCATTCGTATGCTTTCCTCTTTACGCAATAATGATTGATTTGTCAAAAACAGTTTAACAGTCAGGTAGAGATTGGAGAAAAACAGACTTGAGAAACACTTTTTATTTCTCTTAAAGAGGTAAAAATAAGTAAATGATTCTTATAGTTCTCTTTACTTGTAAGATCTTTAATTGTTAAAAAAAAAGCAGTTTCCTCAAAGCACATGCCATCTAAAAAAAAAAATCTCAGCAGTGCATATATGCTCTCAAACAAAACCAAGCAGCTCCTTTGTCTCTTAAAAAAAAACAACTTTGCACAAAAAATTCAAGACTTTCTGCAAAACTGTTCCCCTTGTGTCATTTTTGGACCCAAACCACAATAAATGCTCAGTGCAATTCTATTGCTTCTCATTTCCGTAGGAAAGACAGAGAAGAAGATGCCCCTGACCACAACTGTCTCCTGATGTTCAGAGTGATAGCTTCTCTGCTTTACTTAAAATATTCCTTTTTTTTTAAAAAACCTGTTTCAGTAAAGTACAAATAGAATTCAGTAAAACATGAGTATTCAGTGGAGGGGAAAAAACACATTTCATTTCTACACTGTGCCATATACTTAAAAATGATTAGACAAAAAAAACCCAAGATTTGATCCATTCACCCCTTTTAAGCTACTTTTTATTTCTGAAAGTTCTTAATTTCTTAATGCAAATCTAAAGCAGTTCTTGAGTAACTGCAGCAAATAGTCTCTCTCTCTCTCTCTCTCTCTCTCTCTCTCTCTCTCTCTTTCTCTCTCTCTTTTTAAATTTATTTTTTTGAGGGTAGCTAGGTAGCTCCAGCTCTGAAGTTAGGAGGACCAGAGTTCAAATCTGGCCTCCAACGCTTGGCACTTATTAGCTGTATGACCTTGGGCAAGTCACTTAACCTTAATTGTCTTGCCCGTGTGTGTGTATATGTACGTTGGTATATGTATGTATGTGTGTGTATATATGTACATATATGTGTATGTGTGTGTATACACATGTGTATACATACATATATATGCAATTCAGTTTGTTTTGGTTCTGCCTTAATTTGCCTCCCAGTTTTCAAGTTAGCTTATTTATTTATTTTGCTTTTTGGAGAGGTGAAGGTAGGGCAATTGACGTTAAGTGACTTGCCTATGGTCATATGGCTAGTTTTTGTCTGAGGCCAGATTTGAACTCAGGTCCTCCTGACACTGGGACCAGTGCTCTATTTGCTGCACCACCTAGCTGCCACATCACTTTTATTTTTTTTCCCCAGTTTTCAAATTTAATAGCAGCTCCTGTGCAAGTTCAATAGCTTCAGTTCTCAAGTCCAGTGGCTGCAGACATCCCTGCAGCATCATTTGACCATGCAGCTCAGGGTGTATCTCCACAACTGCTGCAGAGAGCACCCTAGGGACCAAAGCCTCCAATACCCAGGTTTCTTTCACATCCTCTTCAGCAGGGACCAGAACTGCCATGTGTGGCATTATTGTAGTATGTGTGCAGCATCTTTTCTATGTGACTTAGCAAATTTGTGCTCAAATACTGTCTCTGAATTTTTTCTTGAAATGGGTAGAACTTAGTAGCTGGGAATCATTCCAAGATACTTTGCATCGTCACTCCCTTTTTTTTTCTTCTAGAAATGGTGCATTAACTAGAAAATAGGACCCAAAATGTCTCAGCAACTCCTCCATGGTCACATACATGTGTTTGAGCTCTGACTGAATGTCATTTGGCACCATCTAGTTTATGGCTTGCTGTGGTCCTCCCTGCATAAGTGATCCTCCTAGGGACAGGGTTGTGATGGTACTATTTGTAGCACCACTTGAAAGAATCTGGGAGTGCGTAAGTTTCCATCTCTTGCTTAATACTCTGAAATGAATGGATAATATCCTGCCTTGTTGCATATTGGAGGGATTGGAGTTGGGCCATGGTAATACCTATCTGACTCCTTCAGGCTTAGTGCAATTGTTTTCATGTTAATGTTTTCCTTCAAGTTTTCATATTCAATGGATTCCTGTAACTTTACCCTTTTAATTGGTGGCTAGAAGTCTGAAACACCAGAGTTCCCATTTCTGCTGCTCTTTTCAGTGTTGTGATCATTTTGTGTTTCATTTTTCCTGAGAACTGCTGCCAGGACCATAGCACAATAATGGTAAAATCTCTTGATGATAGTGGCATTGCTATTCTCCTTTATGGATTTTAAAGAGTTGGAAGTACAAACACCATAGCCCTCATCTAACAATTTATGCTCCAAAGCTGTCAAATCTAGTAGTGGGTTTTTCCACTCCTAGAGCTACCATTGATTTTAAACCTTTTTCATGTATCCTGGCACATTCTGCAAAGAGATCTTTTGACCTTGTATTAAGCTGATCCCAATGAAAATAATGGGATTGCAAAAATGGCATCAAAACTCTTTTTCTGTTAACTTATGTGGACCATTTTCTGCATATTTAATTTTTACTGCTGTGTAGGTCCTAAATACGGACTCATTAACATCAGAAGTTAAGTTACAGGGGCAGCCAGGTGGTGCAGTGAATAGAGCACCGGACTTGGTCCAGCCTCGGACACTTAACTAGCTGTGTGACCTTGGGCAGGTCACTTAACCCCAATTGTCCTGCCTTCCCCCACTCCAAAAAGAAAAACAACAGAAGTTAAGTTATATCTTGGGCCATTACAGTCATGGGTTTGGGGACAGACATCAGCCAGAAATGCTGCAGAAATGCCCACATGCTGCTTGTGATGCTGCCAGGCTATCTGCAGCGTTCCTGCTTAAATGATGCCCCCAGAATTCCTCAGCCCTCTGCACCTGACTCCTGGCCTTGTCTTTAAGTAGCTGAAACAACAAAGAATGTTCTCGCAGCATTCTGCTTTTCTCTTCCAGTTCTTTACTGGCTTTCCTCTTGAATTTGGGTAGCAACCGCTGAAGGTTGTTTACAGCATATCGCTCCTTCACAGCTGTGCTTTCATTGGAAAAATGGAAGCCGCTTGTGTCTCCAGCATGCAGGACTAGCTGAAGCTGGATTTTAGCTTTACCATCTGGACTGATTTTCTGGCAATTAATGTCCGTGTACATATTGATGATTATGAACCTGCTTTTGCCTTCAGGTGCCCAAGCTCTCCTTTCTGTCATGAGGTACGTTGCCCCATCCTGCTTCTTCTGACACACGCTTCTTTCCACTCTTCTCTCCACCGGCTCTGCTTCTGGGGCTGGCGGCAGGTCTCGGCCCCTCCAGCGCTGGTTGGGAGAACACGTGCACGTGACCGGAAGAAACTAGGTGGAGCCAGAAGACCATGTGATAGTGAAACCCTCCTTGATACTTTCCATTCCCTTGCCCTCACACTTTCCCACTCTACTTCACAGGCACCTTTCTCCACAGCAGACAGTAGTGAGACCTTCGGGTGCCGGTGTAGCCCCAGATGACCCCACTCCACTAGACTTCTAAGGCCTCGACTTGCAGCAGACCAGGACTGGCCCTCAGCAGCCTGGTGGGGTAGTGTCAGCGTAGTCTCAGGAGGACAGGGGCCCCGCGGGAGGGCCACCGGAAGTCAATTAGCAAAAGTTGCATCCCCGTTTGTCAAGTAAACAATTGAGGGGCCTCTTCATCCAGTGTGGTTTGGCGCAGATGGGATTAGAGACCTCTTTTCACTCTTTACTGAGCTTCTGTGTGGCTGCTTATCTGGTCAATGAATCAAGCAACATTAACCCTAATCATTAATTTTTAATTCTACTTGAGTCACTGCTAGGTTCTGGGGATACACAGACAAAAGGGAAAACAGTCTCTGCTGAAACTGACTTTGTCTTGTTCTGTAGATGTTAGTTGTCCATCTTTTCTCTGTATTCTGGCTGGATTTATAGTTTTAATTTATAATTTTAATTGTCTGTTTTGTCTTTTTAATCTTTTCTAACCCACTCTTTAGCTATGTGTTCCTATTTTATTCAGTTGTAAAGGGCATAACACGTTCTCTAATTCTCTAATAGGTTGATCTTATTTTTATAATGTATCCATTTAAAATTTTTGTTTTATATGGTAAAAGATGCTGATCTAGACCTATTTTGAGTTAAACAGCTTTTCAGTTTTCCTGATAGTTTTTGTTAAATAAGGACTCTTACCTCCAGTAAGTTGTGATCTGGAGTTTATAGAGTCCTAAAATGCTCCCTGTATTTCTTCTAGGTTTTACTTATTTAGTCAATTTTGCTGATTTATTATTTTTTAGCCTCAAGATAGTTTTGATATTTACTGACTTAGAGTATAATTTGAGATCTGGCAATGCTTGACTCTCTTCATTCTTGAGATAACAGATCCACCAAAGAGAGTACAATATTTTATTGTGGTTATTGTTTGTTGGCTACAGAAAAAAGCATTTGATTACAACAGAAAAACTACCTTTTCTTCCAACATAAATAGGGAATTGGACTTGGAGTCAGGAAGACCTGTATTCCGGTTCTGTCCTAGATACTTACTATGTGATCCTGGCAAGTCATCCTTCTGTGCCTCAGTTTCCCAAACTGCAAAATGAGGATATTGAACTCAATGACCTCTAAGATTTTATCCAGCTTTAAATCTATGATGCATTTGATCAGTAGGCATTTATTAAACATTTACTATGTGATAGGCACATCAAAATTATACGATATATTCTTTGATTATAATGGAGATAAATCTTGTTTCACAGTCCTATGATTATTAGTATCAACTAATACATAAAGCAGGGAGACATGCTTGACTAAGGTATTCCCCATAATGGAAAAGAGCCAACACACAGTCCAAATTTGAAAGGGATTTTTTTTGCAAATGATGAAGTACTGTTTGTAGACGATATGCTGATTGCCTTAAGCCACAGAATATTGCAGGACTTCCTGGAAGAGATATGTAGCTAAAAGAATTTAACCTAACCATTCCATAAAAACCAAGTAAATGAAGAGTCTTTATCATTTAGACCATGATATACAATGATGTGAACAGTCTTATTTAAGATTTTTTTAATCAACATATAACATAGTTAGCCAGATACTGAAAATGGACAATGAGTTGGGCCCAGAGTTAAACAGGAAGAGAATAGGCTGGATTGTTTTTGGGAGCTTCAAATTTCCATTAAGGATTCCAAATTTTTGGAATTTGGAAATTTCTTAGGTCCATTTTCTTAAGACCAATATTCTGTAGGTATTGTGTGGCATTAAGTCATAGAAAGCTACAATATCCAGCAAGTTAAAAATGAGTATCATTTAAAGGGCATGACAAGTATTAACAGTCTTCAACTCATTGCAAACAAAAAAAACCATGATGAACTAAAATAAAAAATGTAATTAAAACATATAATAGAAAAAGATAATCTGATTACATGGCATTTGGGGATGATGAGGCAATAGGAAACCACATGCTTGAGAACCAAGAGAAAGTAAAGAAATAGGGCAGCATATTGGATGAAATCCCTGTGCCTTCATTCATCAAGGACTGCAATAATTTTATGTTTCAATAGACTGTCTTGCAAATTGATGTACCCCCAGTTTTATCATCCAATGGCCTTGTTTAGTTAGGTGGGTCCTTAGGTAAATTTGTCATAGGGCCAGCAATTTTTCTATATTGGTAAGATTTTCCATGTTTTGAGCAATATAAAGAAATAATGATCTATGTGGTTGCATAGTTAGGCTGATTAGAATTGAACTAATTTAGGGCGGCTAGGTGGCGCAGTGAATAGAGCACCGGCCCTGGAGTCAGGAGGACCTGAGTTCAAATTCGGCCTCAGACACGATACACACACACACACACACACACACACACACACACACACACACAAACTAGCCGTGTGACCTTGGGCAAGTCACTTAACCCCAACTGCCCTCCAAAAAAAAAAAAAGAATTGAACGAATTTAGCCAAAGACTAAACAAGGACTAAATAATTCAGAGATTATTTAGGATACTGTGAGAGGATCTGACTGACTTCCTAAAATTCAAATATCTGGCATACCCATGATCTGCAGTCTAGTAACTGTTAAAAAGAGGAAATAAATTTAGTCTGGCATGATTTGTTCCTAATGAACCCATGCTATTACCTAGTGATCACCTCTTTTCAGTGCCCATACTTCCTCTCATTAATAATCCATATGAAAATTGATTCAGTAATCAATGTCATTCTCCTTTCCTGGTGAATAGTAAGTGAGTGATAATTGCTTATTGGAATATTATCTTTTTAAAAATTGAGTTGTTTGTCCATGTCCAGTCCTAGCTTCATGATTCCTCCTTCAGAGATCACCAACATTAATTCGACAGTCGTATCTCAAAATTATTTCTGTTTTCTAGGATGTGGTTCTTCTGCATTAAATGAACTTGTTGAGAGCAGCTAGTTATTCTCATACTATATCAAATATCCCATTTAAAAATTCTCTGTTGAACATTCCCCTTCCCCTGAGTTTGAAGAAAATTCTTAGTGGTAGAGAATGATGAAGCAAGATACAGATTAGGGAGTTCTGCCTTCTCCATTGTTTTACCAGTCATTCCAAGCAGGAGTTCTCTCCTTACCTTAGTCTCTATTTCATATAGTGCAGAAAGTGCTGGTTTCTAATATTGGAAGACCTGTGGTCACTTTCTGTCTCTAACACATTCTGGGTAAGTCACTTGACTTCTCAGCGTTCTTGTCAACCCTCTGAGACTATAAATTACAGGAAAGGTGCTAACCTTCACTGGTGAAGAATTTTCTTCACCTCAGAGTTCTTCCTAACATTGAAATCACAGATCCTATTATTTATTAGGTATAAATACCACTTAACAGTGAGATCCAGTGAAATCTCTAAAGATAAGAACAATTCTCCACAGGTATTTGTGAAGAAACCAAAATTTAAAAAATTTTCATGAACTTAGCAGTCAACAAAATGAATATTTCAGTATATGGAGAACAAAAAAGTAGATTTTTGTATGACATTGAATTGTTACAGGTAGATTTTTAAGAGTGTAGGGGATATTAAATTTAACTTGGTAGTTACAAAAGTGTTCCATTTGTGTCCCCTTTTGCACTTTGTTTTCTTCTTTGTACTTTTAGGATGTTTTATTGATGAGAGGTAACAAATTTAGAAGAAGAGATAGATTCTGAGGGTAGAGCTTTTCCAATAGCACCAGTCTGTTTTAATATAGAGGAGATGCAATATACTGGCCCTTTGGGGAGCATATTTCTGCCAGTGCAAGGGAGCTGATGGGAAAAATACAATCTAGGAAAAAGGTTTTTTCTTCTTTTTTTGTTTCCTATTGGAAATTTTTCTCAGTTATGGAAAAGATTTGTTACTTCTTTCAGAGTCAGAAAGTTCTTGAAGTAAATCTCTAGGGATGATTCATTCTTTTGTGACTTTAATTGTGTTGAGGGAGGGTTGCAGTTTTTATAAAGAAGAAAAGATAGGGTGGTGGCGGCAAATTATTGTAGAGAGGTCTACTGTACCCTTTTATGAAAAGAAAAAAAAAGGTCACTTTTCCAATAGATTGCCAGTTAAAGCCCGTTGAACACGGCCATGGTTAAGAAAGCCAAGAGAATACTACTAACTGCTTGGTGTGGCCTTAGGTAAGTCAGTTAACCACTTGGAGTCAAAGTTTCCTTATCTGTGTAGCACACCCAAAGAGCTATGTCCCATGTACTTAAGGGTTGGGTCCTAGGAGAGTGAGTGCTATGCTTAAGTTCAAGGACAGCTTGTAGTTGGGCTCTGAGTACTGTAAGTTACCAGCCCCCACTAGTACGCTTTTCCTTAAGAAACAGCCAAAAAACCCAATTAACTCTTTGTAAAGACTTTTACTAAGGAGGCATAACCAAAATAGTAGCTACAAAAAAATCTATATGCCCTTCTATAAACCAGGGGCATACTTTACCACAACTACACAGAGAAAGAGGTAGTTCAAAGAGTACAGTGCTAGTGAAGCACACCTGTCGGATCCAAGGGTGGCAAAAAGCCATTTATAACTCCTGGGACTTAAAGGTCTAGAATCCCTTTCTCTTTTCAGAGAGCTCACTTTCAAACAGCTCTTCTTGAGTATAGCAGCTCTCCTGGGTGGTTGTCCATTTGGGTCCACAGGGTATGTTTCTCTCCCCAGCTTAACTCTTAATTGCAAGGCTATCTTTTGAATCCATAGCCAGCTATTTTCTCAGCTGCTTCCTGGGGTCCTCAAATCTACTTCCTGTATCAAATGACCAACTTTCTTTATTTATGTCTGTTTGGAGTGTGTGTCTCTGTTCTCTCAGTTATGCCTCAAATTTTTCAAATTTATTAACTTTAAAGCTATTGGTTGGGGTGTCTTCCTTTTGGCAAGTACAACTAGACACCATGGCCAGTGGGGCTGGGAATGAAAGAGGTGAGAAAAATCCTTTCCTTTCTTCCACTACCTCTATATGTTCTCTTCTGAAAAATCTCTGTACTCCCTCAAATGAACAAACAGACCGATTTTATGGGGTACCCTGGGACATGCCCATTTTCTGTCCACCAGTGGAATTGTTCCTTCTGAATCACTCAGAGAAAAGTATTTCAACATAAAAGGATGAGGCATGAATACATCTTTACAATTAAACACCTTGTTAACATTTCTTGAATGTGTTCTGTTTTTTCTGGCCTGGCAATTCCCCTCTTTCTATAGAATGAGGAGGTTAGACTAGAGTAGTATTCTCAACCTGTGCCTCACAACCCTTTGAGAGTTGAACAACCCTTTCACAGGGGTCACCTAAGACCATTGGAAAACACATATTTCCGATGGTCTTTAGGAACCGAGACAGTGCTCCACTATCCCTCTCCAGGTAGGTCTACCCACAGGCAGATACACCCATATATGAGTATTAAAGGGTCGTGGCATTAGGAAGGTTGAGAACCACTGCACTAGAGAGTCCTTGAGGTCCTTTCCAGGGACAAATTCTATGATACTATAAATCTAAGATATCATGGAAATAAATGCATATTGAGCAGTCAGATTGTTTTTGGGGAGAAAGAGAGGCACAAGAAGTATGAAAGAAGGGGAAGTGATTCTGGATTGGAAAAATTAGGAGAAACAATGAAGTGAAAAAATCAGTAACAAGGTTAGAATTAGAAAGATAAGAGGGAAATCCATACAAGGTACAATAATAACAATAATAATATTTTAAATAGGGAAAATTCTACTGTTTCAGCATTTTGCATCTCTGACTAAATAGTATGCTTTTTAAAAAGAGCATTTTTGTTTTTCCTAGTATTTGGTTGAAGAAGCAGTCTCATTACTTTCATTTTCACTGGTTGTCAGAGATGGCAGAGGTTCAGACAGACTAAGTTGAGGTAATGAACCAGGAAGGGTAAATGGAAAACTTTCTATACTCTTGGGAACAAGTCATCAGTTTCATATCTTTTCCAAGTGCTGTATTCTCTAAAAAGAAAATGTATGCAAGCTTGCCTTTTAAACTTGGTTTTTATTCAAGGAAACTTAAGCTGCACATTGGGGACTCATTCATCAACGTCTATAAAACACTGGTGCCCCAAATAGCTGTTAAGAAGTTAGTGCTCAATAAACCTACACAAATCATCAGCATTTCTATACATTACCAACAAAACCCAGTAGGAAGAGTTAGAAAGAGAAATTCCACTTAAAATAACTGCACAAATTAAAAAATACTTGGGAGTCTACCTGACAAGAAAAACTCAGGACGACATAAACACAATTACAAAACACTTTTCATGCAAATAAAGACAGATCTAAACTATTGGAGAACTGTTCATTGCTCATGGGTAGACTGAGTCAATGTAATAAAAATGACAATTTTACTTGGATTCATTTATATATTTAGTGCCATACCAATCAAACTACCAAAGAATTATTTTATAGAGGTAGAAAAAATAACAATTCATTTGAAAAAAACAAAAGGTAAAGAATATCAAGGAAATTAATTTTAAAAAAATGTTAAGCAGTAATATTATAAAAGCAGTAATCCTCAAAAACGATCTAGTACTGATTAAGAAATAGGGTGGTGGATCAGTGGAATATATTATATACAAAATCGTTGTTCAGTAATATCCAACTCTCATGACCCTATTTGGGGTTTTCTTGATAAAGATACTGGAGATAACTGCCATTTCCTTTTCTAGCTCATTTTACAGAAGAGGGAACTGAGACAAGCAAAGTTAAATGACTTTCCCACAGTCACACAGTAAATGTCTGAGGCCAGATTTGAACTCAGGTCTTCCTGACTTCAGATCTGGTACTCTATCCACTGTGCCACTGACTGTCCCAAGTACAAAATCCAAAGTAGTAAATGATTATAGTTATCTAGTATTTGATAAATACAAAGATCTATTTGGGCATAATAACTCACCATTTGACAAAAACTGTCAAGAAAGCTGGGGTTTGGCAGAAACTAGGCATAGACTAACATCTCACACTCTATATGTGATAAGGTCCAAGTGGATGCATAAACTAGACTTAAAGGGTGATTTTATAAGCAACTTAGGGAAGCATAGGACATTTTACCTTTCAGATCTATAGATAAGGTCAGAGATTATGATCAAACAAGAGATAGAAATAATTACAAAGAGGAAAATGGATAATTTTGATTACATGATATTAAGGTTTTGCACAAATAAAACAAATGCAGCTAAAATTAGAAGGAAAGCAGGAAACGGGGAAAATGTTTACACAAGTTTCTTCAATAAAGTCTTCAATTCTTAAATAGCTATGGAACTGAATTGAATTTATAAAAATACAAGCCATTCTCTAATTGATAAATGGTCAAAAGGATACGAATGGGCATTTTTTAGAAGAAGAAATTAAAGCTATTAATGTTCACATGAAAAAATTTCCTAAATCACTATTGATTAGAGGAATGCAAATTAAAACAACTCTGCAGTACCACCTCACATGTATCAGATTGGTTAATGTGACAGTAAAGGGAAATGACAAATGGTAGAGGGGAGATAGAAAAATAGGGACATTAATGCAGTTTGTGGGGTTGTGAACTCATTCTGGAGCAATACCATTACTGTGTCTGTATCCCAAAGAAATCAGAGAAAAGGGAAAAGGACCTATACATACAGAACTATTTGCAGCTTTTTTTTTATGGTGTCAAAAATTGGAAATCCAGGGAATGTTCACCAATTGGGAAATGACTAAGGAAGGTGTGGTATATTATTGTGATAGAATACTATTCTACTATAAGAAATGATAAACAGAATGGTGTCCGAAAAGCCTGGGAAGACTTACATGAACTTTTGCAAAGTGAAGTGAGAAGAACCAGGAGAATATTGTAATCAATAACAGCAATATCATAGGAATGATCAACAGTGGAAGACTTAGCTACGATGATCAATACAATGAACCAAGACAGTAATCCAGTGATCTAAAGGACTGATGATGAAAAATGCATCCACCTCCAGAGAAAGATCTTAGGAACTCTGAGTGCAGACTGAAGCATAATTTTTTTGGGGGAGGGCATTTGGGGTTAAGTGACTTGCCCAAGGTCACACGGCTAGTTTTTTGGGTTAAGTGGCTGAGGCCAGATTTGAACTCAGGTCCTTCTGACTCCAAGACCAATGCTCTATTGACTGCACCACCTAGCCGCCCCCTGAAGCATACTTTTTCACTTTATATTTCTTGCTCTTTTTTTAAACATAGCTAATATGGAAATATATTTTGCGTGACTTTACATGTATGTTTGACATCACATTGCCTTCTCAATAAATGGGGCCTCCCCCATGTGGGATGGATGGAGAGAATTCAGAAGTCAAAATTAAAAAAAAAATAATGTTAAGAACTTAGTGTTCAGTACCAGAAATGCCTAGTAGATGGCCTGCTTGAATTTTACCTCAATCACTTGGATATTTTCTCTTGATTCTTTTTCAATGTCTAATGTAATTATTGGTCTAGTAATTCCAATCCTCTCCTTCACCTTTCCTTGGTTTGCAAGTGAATACAAACTATCAGCCTACTCAGTCTAGTCTTTATATCCCATCCCACCATGTACCTGGCCCCATATTGCCATATGCCTTGCTAATATTTACAGATTGCTACCTACCCTTTTTATTGCTTGTTCTGGGATAAGTAATCAAATCAATACTTCCCTTTCTGTGCTCTGGGTCAATTCATTGTTCCTTCAGTCACCAGACTGGAAACTTGTATACGGATTGTCTCCTGTTAAATTGTAAACTCTTTGAGGGCAAAGACCATCTTACTTTTGTGTGTGTCTTTCTACCATTTAGCATAGAATCTGACATGTAGCAAAGGTTTAGTATTTTTTCCTCATTCACTCAAAATGGATCACAGAGAGCTGTTTTTTTCTTAAACTCTATAGATTTTTTATAGTACTGCTTCTTTTTAGCTTGAGCATTTTTCTGGTGTTGGTTCAGAATGGCTCTGCCACATCATCCATTCATCCATCAAATAAGCATTTACTTATTCAGCACTGCTACTGTACTTGTCCAAACAAGGGAGAAGCAATTCCATCCACTGCTGCAGGAATGATTGTGACAGGAGCCAGCTGGAGGCCTTGCCCTCGGGCAGAATGCACAAAGGAGGCTTTGGAAGACTTTTATTACTTGAACTTGTTCCTTACACTTAGGGCCTGTATGATTAAAATAGCAATCTGTCATCAAAAAAGCATTGATTAATATTGGATGGCTCTGTAACTAGGGCTGTCTAGAGAATGTTATGTGAGCCTAATCTGTCCCCTCTTGAACAAGGGTGCCAACCTGTCCAAAGATAAGAGCTAGGAGAATAAGGGGCTTTAGAGGTCTCTAGGTCATCTAGGCAGGTAGGTGGTACACATGGGTAGAGTGCCAGGCTGGGAGTCAGGAAGACTTCTCTTCCTGAGTTCAAATCTGGCCTCAAACATTTACTAGTTGTGTCATTCTGGGCAAGTTGTACCTTGTTGCCTCAGTTTCCTCATCTGTAAAATGAGCTGAAGAAGGAAATGGCAAACCACTCCAGCATCTTTGCCAAGAAGACCTTAAATGGGATCATAAAAAGTTGGACATGACTGAAAAATAACTGAACAACAAAGACATAGGAAACACTTTATATGACTTCATTTTATTCTGAAAACAACCCCGTAAATTAGATAGGATAAGCACCATTATCTTCTTGACAAAAGAGGGAACCAAGGGGCCAATGGATTAGATGATTTACCCAAATAGCCACAAACTGATAGAATCAGTACTCAAATCTAGGTCCCCTGACTGCAAAACCAATTTTCTTTTCCCTCCTTTCCATTGCTTTTCAGAATTCACCCAGTGCATTGACAAAGGCCAGCAATACTTTCCTTAAATACAATTACTAATCAATTTATATACTTTAACCCATATCAGATTGTTTACTATCTCAGGGAGGAGGGAAGGGAGGAAGGGAAGAAAGGATATAATTTGGAACTAAAAACTTTAAAAAAATGTTAAAACTGTTTTTACATGTAATTGGGGGAAATAAAATATTATTTAAAAATTTACTAAATAGAATATGAAGATTTGAAAAAATCTTTGTCCATTTTAATGCGAAATCTCAACTCTCCCATCTTCTATCTAAATTCCAACAGAGATTTCTTTATAGTCTATGAAAAGATTTGTTAATAAGGCTGTTGGTGAGAATAGTCTAGTGTTTCTCTACATTATAACTTTAGATTTTTCAAAAGACTGCATATGTTTAATCACAGCATTCATATTCTTTGTACCTCTTCGATGAAGGGAGAGAGAGATATTTTTTTATTAGTTTTGGGGTTATATTTTGGTCACTATAATTAGTGTTCAGTTTCATTATGTTTGCTATTTACATTGTTGCAGCTATCATGTATGTTACTTTTCCTGTTTCTAACTCCACGTTGCACCAGTTCATATAAATTGTACCGTTTCTCTAAATTCTTCATAATTATTGTTTGTTATGGCATGTAAATGCTTCATTACATTAATAGACCACAGTTTGTTTAGCTGTTCTCCAATCATTGGACACTTATTTTGCTTCCAGTTTTTTTACTGCATAGAATGCTGCTATAAATAGTTTGAGGTATATGAGAACTTTTTTTTCCAGCTCTGACCTTCTGGGATATGTGCCTAGCAGTGGGAGTATCGAGTCAAAAGAATGGAAATTCTAGTCACTTTTAAAGAGCAGAATTTCGAATTTCTTTCCAGAATGGTTAGACTAATTTCTGGTTCCACCAACAGGAAAAATACTTTTTACAAAGAGGAATTGGCAATATGCCACTTTGGAGAAAGGGTGGTAAGAAAGGACAAAAGTTTGGACTAGAGCTATAGTGGCTTTCATACTAAAAGAAGCAGTGTGCTTTGGCAGCTGCCTGGATGTGGGGAGTGAAGGATTATTCTGAGAGCTGCCTGTGGGATGTTGAGAGATGAATGCATTACCCTTGCAATCCTTGCATGCAGGCCTTGTCAGGAAAGATGAGTAGCTAGTTGACAGCCCAGTATATACTGTGTTGGAGTGTTATGCAGATCTGAACTGAGGAGATGAGGTTAGAGATAAACAAGCAGATTTTTGTGGTATCAGCCTATAGTGATTGTATATTTCCCCTTTCATGCATTTCTTTCAATATCCCTTGATAGTTAAGAAATTTTTTTTTTTACATTTAACACATAGGGAGTGGTATAGTTTACAGGTTTTTAAAGAGGAAAAGATGCAAAGAAAAAAATTTCTCTTTCAATTTAGGCCTACCATTGAGCCTAGTTCTTTTTTGTTTGTTTGTTTGTTTTTGGAGGGCAGTTGGGGTTAAGTGACTTGCCCAAGGTCACACGGCTAGGTTTTTGTGTTAAGTGTCTGAGGCCGGATTTGAACTCAGGTCCTCCTGACTCCAGGGCTGGTGCTCTATTCACTGCGCCACCTAGCTGCCCCCATTGAGCCTGGTTCTGTATATTTCCAAGAGCAATAAGCAAATAGCAGGGAGCATTGGGAGTCTCCATCCAGCCTAGCCAACAATGTAGCCATGAGAAGATGCTTGTAGGGTAGGATCAAAGAACTTTGCCAATGATAAAACCATGAATGAGGAAAAGATACAGGTAAAGACCCTGCATATTAAGCCCTCAAAGACAGGAAGGGTGGGGAACCTGCAGCCTTGAGGCCATATGTGGACCTCTAGGTCCTCAAGTGTGGCCCTTTGACTGAATCCACACTTCACAGAATCAGAGGCCACATATGGCCTCAAGGACACAGGTTCTCCATCCCTGTGCCAGGACATTGACCATCCAGGAGGATTATTTCTGATTTGTATATTCTTGCCAGAAAAAGCTGCTATTGCTTCCTCTGAGAGAAGTTTGAATCCAAACATATGATCTGTGTTCTTTAAATTCCTGGATATTTCATATTGCCTATAGGCAAATGGGAGGTTTAAATCTAAGCATCCAAACTGCATCTCTAAATTCCTAGCTTAAGTTGTAGCTAAGTAAAAGGCTAGGCGGAATATTGGTGCCAAACTCACATGGTAGGTATTTTCATTATAATGGGTGTTCCTGTTTTCTTCAGCAGAAGTTTAAAGTAAGAAGCAAAATCATGAGCAGCAAAGTGGCACAGTAGATAGAATAATGGGTCTGGAGTCAGGAAGACTCTTCTTCCTGAGTTCAAATCTGGCCTTAGACACTTACTAGCTGTGTGACCCTGGGCGAGTCATTTAACCCTGTTTGCCTCAAATTCTCATCTGGAAAATGAGCTAGAGAAGGAAATGGCAAACCATTCTAGTATTTTTACCAAGAAAACCCCAAATGGGGTCACAAAGAGTTGGACATGACG
>CM053594.1:288862263-288887678 GCA_028646575.1 Pseudocheirus occidentalis | reverse complement strand
GAAACTGTGAACATTGTACTGAATAAAGATTTGTAATGGAATAAACAGAGTGTTCACTAATACTGTGTAATCCGAATCTTAAAAGCTGTTCACAGTAGCATTCTCTCAGGAATCTACTGCTGATTGGCGTTACAGAGGCTGAGGTGCTTTTAGGGTTAGGGCTAGAGTCTGAGGCATTTAGGGTTATAATAGGCATTTAGAATTAGGGTTAGGTTTAGGATTAGGGTCAGAGGCAAGTGTGAGGTGAAGTCAGTGGCATTTAGGGTTGAAGTTGGAGGTGTATCTTTAGGGTTAGGGTTACATTTAGTGTTGGAGGCAGTTAGGGTTAGGGTGAGAGTCAGAGGTATTAGGTTTAGGATTGGGTTAAGGTTAGAATCAGAGGCCCATTTGGGCTAGAATTGGAGGTTAGGGTTGCTGTTAAGTTTAGGGTTATAGTGGGAGGCAGATTTAGAGGGTTAGGGTTAGGATTTGGGGTATAGTCAGAGGCATTTAGGGTCATAGTTGGAGGTGGAGTCAGAGGAACATTTAAGGTTATGGGGTTAGGGTCGAAGGTGAAGTTGGAGGTGGAATTAGGCATCTAGGGTCAGGATTAGGGTTAAGGTTAGAGTTGGTGTCAGAGGCGAATTTAGGTTTTGGGCTAGAGTCAGAGGAATTTAGGATTAGAGTTGGAGGGTTAGGATTATGATTGGAGCCAGAGGCAGAGTCAGAGGGTTAGGTTTAGGGTTAGAGTAGGAGACATGTATTTAGGGTTAGGGTCAGACTAGGAAGTGGAGGTCGAGGTAGAGGGTTGGAGTCATTGTGTTAGAGTGGTAGGCTTTTAGGGTTAGGATTAGAGTTAAGATTAGAATCAGAATAGGAGGCCCATTTGGGCATTTAGGGTTAAGAGTAGGAAGTATTTAGGGTTAGGTTTACTGTTTGGGTTAGGGTTAGAGTCTGAGTTGAGGGTGGAATTCAAGGAAACTTTCTTAAATTTTTAATTTTGCTTTCTGTTTATTTGCCATCTTTCTTTTTCATCTTTCCCATTCCCTGCTGAGGTAAGCATGTGATTCAAAATTATCCATCTCCATTCCCAACCTTTTTGTTTAAGTAATATTCTCTCTCTCTCTCTCTCTCTCTCTCTCTCTCTCTGTCTCTCTCTGTCTCTGTCTCTCTCTCTCTCTCTCTCTCTCTCTCTCTTTCTCTCTCTCTCTTTCTTTTAGACAGGGCAGTTGGCTAAGTGACTTGCCCAAGGTCACACAGTTAGGTGTCCAGTGTCTGAGGCCGGATTTGAACTCAAGTGCTCCTGACTCCAGAGCTGGCACTCTACTGTGCCACCTAGCTGCTCCTTATTTAAATAGTATTCTTAAGGTAACATTCATTAGAATGTAAGCTTCTTTTGAGTAGGGATTATTTCTTCCTTTGTATTTCTATAACCAGCTCCTAACCCAGAGCACATTTAGGGTCTCAGTAAGTGCTTGTTTTGTGACTGATTGTGATGTCTTTTTCCAAAAAGTTTCCGTTTATAGAAAATGCTATTCACATCCAGGAAAAGAACTATGGAATCAGAATGCAGAGTGAAGCTTACTATTTGCTCTCTTTTTGTTTCTTTATTTGTTTCTTCTTTCTCATGGTTCCTCCCATTGGTTCTAATCCTTCTTTACAGCACGACTAATACGAAAATATGTTCAATATGAATGTATTTATAGAGCCCATATCAGATTACTCACTGTCTTTGGGAGGGGAAAAGGGAAAAAGGGGGAGAAAATTTAGAACTCAAAATCTTATGGAAGTGAATGTTGGAAGATAAAAATAATTAATAAAAAGTTTTCATTTACTTTTGTCCTTTTCATTTCTTTCAGCTTCTTGATTCTGAATCCTGTTCCCCTGTTCTTGGACATATTTATTCCTTATTTATTTTATGTTCTAAGAAGTAGAGCTTCTAGTATACAACATTTTAACTCCCATTTAATATATTTCTGTTTTTATAGAGCTCACTTCATTTTCCCTTCTTGTATATGTTCATTTAGTTTTTGATAGGCTCATCTTTTTTGGGGGGTTGGTCTTTCTCATTCATGATAAAATTAAACTCCAGGTCTATGTCTTCTCTGTCACTTTGGTGTTGCAGGCCGATCCTGGGAACATATAAATCCTTTTTCTAGTTAGTACAGCCTGTAGTTTTGTGTTATCGCTGTTCTTCCTGTACAAAATCCATCATAAAACCCTTTACTCTCACCACAGACTTACACTCTTTCCTCCCCCCATTTCCCACTCCCTTCCACTGCTATAGGAAGGTTCTTTAATTGAAGCCTTTTATTTGCTCTTCTAAGCATGATACATACTTTCCAATCCCCCATCCTGATCCCCCCCCCAGTTACTTCTACTCTACTTTGAAAAGTCTCCAACCTCTGCATACTTTTTGAGAAACTATCGATTAACTTATAGGGAGTATTGAGTATGTCCACTGCTCTTAATCCTTTTCTTATGATGGTTAAGATTCTTTAAATTCTTTAGCCATATATATTATTTTAGTCTCTTGATGTTGTTTTCTTTTTCTTTTGCCTCTCAGTCCAACTTTTTTTTTCTTTTTGGGGGGTAACAGCTGCCCATAAGCAAGAGAGAATTTATTTCATTACTTAGGCTTCTCTTCCTAATTAAATCTACTATTTCTTGTGTCTGTCTGTTTGTCTGTCTCTCTTGTTAACTCTCTTTGTTTGCCTTTTTCTCTGTCTGTGCTTTTCTCTCTTAATAGCTGTCCTGTTTGCCATTCAAATAAACTGCCCTGTTTTTTGTTGTTGTCGTGTTTTTTTTTAATAAATGCATCCATTTTGTTCCCAACTCTACTAGCTATCACTTAATCCCTATTTGCTTCAGTTCCTCATCTGTAAAATGGACTGGAGAAGGAAAACACAAATCATCCAGTATCTTTGCCAAGAAACCCAGCATGGGACCATGTATAGTTGGACACAGCTGAAACAGTTAAACAACAAGAAATCCATTTTGTTGCAGGTCCATCTCTTTTTTTTTTCAGGGATCATTAGGCTCAGCTTTAGGAAGATACTTTTGTTTGGGATTGCAACTTGGACTATGATTTTTTTTTAATAAGACTCCATGGCAGTTACCTACAGTTTGTTTTTTCTTTAAGTATTTAATGAATTCTAATAAATTTTAAAGCTGTCCTATTTTGTTGCCTTCCTTTTGTTGTCTTCTTTGCATTTGTTTAAAATGTCCTTTTTCTTTTCTTTCTTTTTGGGTAGTTCTAGTCCTTTGCTTTTTGGAACATCCTGTTCTTTGGTCTGATATCTTTGGGTCCCTCTAAATTATTCAAACATCTGAAGGCCCTATTCCTGGCTGATTATACAATTTGTTGTTTAGTATTGAAATTCTGAAATATAACTAATTACCTGCCTTGAAGCTTCAAGTATGGTGTTTTTCTCTGTTGGCAGTCTGTGGATTCTATCCATAAGTATTTTAATGCCTCTATTCATAATTTATGGATAGATTTCTGGAATTGTTTCTTGTATTTATGGTATTCAGATCTTTTAAAGTAGTATGTGTTTTGGGGTATTCTGTGAGCCTTAAAGTTAGTTCTCTTTATCCTTTTATTAAGGTCAGTCAATTTGGTTTGAACAGAATTAGTTTAGTCAAAGTTATTGTTTGCTTTTGTAAAATTTATTTCCACTTTTGTGGAAAAGTTCCTAATATGTCACTTGTTTTTTCATAGCCTCTGCAACTTGGAGGATATCCTTTCTCCATTGTATGCTTTAAGTTATTTGCTTTGTAGTTCATATTGTTTAATTCTGTATTGAGAATTATGTTTTTATTATCTAGTTACTATCCTGATACATTCTTCTAAATATATGATTTCTCTTTTGACCAGTTCTGGAGTTCCTTGCAGTTTTTTCCATGATGTCTGAGAAATCTATAGAATTCTTTTCAATTTTGCATTTTTGGTTTTTCTTTGTAGTATAATACTTGTTTAGTATTTATGGTCCTTTTTGTTCGTTTTTACTAATTTTTCCTGCCATGAGTCTCACTGTTGTTTTATCTGGTCTGGAACTACGCTTATACCCACCCTTTTTCTCTTGGACTTTTTGTTTTTTAGCCTTTTTTCTATTCAGAATAGCTTGTCTCTGATACTCCTCCTCCCTCGTATCCCTTTCCCCCCTCTACTTCTCTGATGTACTTTGTCCCACACAGACCCCTGAATCTGGTTCATCAGCTTTCTCAGGTTATGGAATGTGGGACCTCAGTTGGTTCCTTGCCCAGGGTAAAGTCTTGATCCTTGGGTGGTTTCTGGTCTCCTTTCCCTTTCACACGAAAACCCTCTCATGCTGAGCCAGCTCTACAATGCTTTGTCTTCTGTACCTCTCTGCTCTCCCCACCCAAGTTATATTCCCTGTCCTTCCCATGGCTGAGCATCATCAATATTTTCAACTTCTTATGGATTAGGGGGAAGAGAATTTAGAATGAATTCTTGCCATTGGGGAATTTGGCAGGACTCTCCACATTTAGGATATGAAACACAAGTCTGGGTGATTGCTCAAACTGGTTTTGTCTATTACTTTGTGGATTGAGGGTGGGGAGGGTAAATGGAAGCATTAAGTATTTTAGTTTGACATGTTTTTCCTCCATTACTGTTTAACTTTTTATCTTGTGGATTCAGCAGTAATTATTTCTAAATTTGGCACTAGCCAAACAGTTTGGACAAGTTTGAGGAAAATCAATAACTATTCATTGCCTTTAATCACATGAGTTAGGTCTCTTGTCCAAGACTTTAGTTTTATAAGCAACCTGTGTCCTGGAAAATTATGGTCAATATTTGGATCAATATAGTATTCAAATTATGTAGTCTGTTTACTTTGAAGCACATTTTCTCTATTTCTAGTTATTAACTCTAATAGAATAATTTTCCTAATATTCACAATTACACAGTTGTATTACAAAATTAAGGATCTACCAGTGTGAGCAGATTGGACACAGATATTCACAAAAATGTCTTACGACCATGGAAAGATGAATAATCTAAAAAACATTCTTTTGGTTGTACTTTTGAACCTCATCTGCTGGTATTATTGCTTCAGAAAATCAACAGATGTTTTTCCTCAAAAATGTCATGTGTACCACACTGTTTAGAAATATACATTGTAATTTTTATTATGTTAATATATGTAGACATAAAGAATATGTGTATGTACACATGTATACATATGTGTTATATACTGTAAATTTTAATACTTAAACTGACTTGCTATTTTTATTGATAGGGTCCAGAGGATGAAGGGTCTACAAAGGAAGATGTAATTCCTATTGCTAGATCTCTTCAAAGGTAAGTATATTCTTATTTATACATATTAATATTAGTTAAAATATTTAATGAATATGTTGGCAGTTAACTTATCAGCTATTTCCTTACCTAAAAAAAAATTAAATGTTCCTAAGTATAACATTGCTGAACATTTTCAAGAAACTTGTCTCATTTATTTAAATCTGTTTGGGCACTTGTCTTTAATTTATGACTTAATAGAGTTTTCTTTGGGGCAAGCTGTTAATAATTCTTGTGGCACATATCTCCATGTAAGGATCCCATAAATAAATCATTGCAGATTCTCCTTTTATATCTGAGTAACAATTTTTTTAGATGGAATGTTTGATGTACATACAAGGACAGTTTACATTTATATAATCATAACTTTGAAAAGTGAAAATTTGAATAAATTAGACTACTTCACAGAATTCATTAGTTGTACTAATTGGAACCTAGCTGTAATTTATGCATTATATTTATATATGTCTCTTCTTAATTCAACAAACATTTGTTAAAACACTTATAAAGGTTGTGCTTACTACCAAAAATAGAAAGATTTTTTAAAACAGTCCCTTACCTTGAAGAGCTTATATTTTACTGGGAAGGGTGAAAATTGGGCATGCACATAGAAAAATATAAGAAAAATATTTTTAAAAATGTAAGATGTAATGGGCAGATTCAGACTAAGTGCTCTAGGAAAATTTGAGAGAGGCAGAATACTTACACTCAAGGGGAAGAAGGGAAGGCTTCACAGAGAAAGTATGAAGGGAGAGTTTGAAGTTTGAAGGGAGCTGAAGTTTGAAGGGAGAGAAAGATTCTAAAATACAAAAAAGAGGTAGCATTTTAGGGTTCCCTCCCCCCCCCCGATGGCCTCTATGAATGCTAGAATCATACATTGAGTCTAGAACTGCTCAAAATCTATTTTGTCTGAAACATAATATATATGAAGAAGAGTAATGCCTAATGGCTGGAAAGATTGTGGTGGGCCTTAAATACCAAGCTTAGGAATTTGTATTTTGTCTTAGAAGCAGTAGGGAGCTGTTGAAGTTTTTGAGCAAGGGAATGAAATAGAAGACCTTAGGAAATTCAGTGAGTCAGATTTTTA
The DNA here is from genome assembly GCA_028646575.1 of Pseudocheirus occidentalis. Taxonomy (NCBI): domain Eukaryota; kingdom Metazoa; phylum Chordata; class Mammalia; order Diprotodontia; family Pseudocheiridae; genus Pseudocheirus; species Pseudocheirus occidentalis. The sequence continues at coordinate 288,881,289 of CM053594.1, read as the reverse complement.
CAACGTTCTTACTATGTACAAGGAAGATTATTTTGGCAGCATTGTGAAGAATGGGGTAGAAAAAGGAGAGACTGGAGGCAGAGAAAACAAGACTTTTGTAATTTTCTAAGTGAGATGTAATATGAGGGTCTGAACTAGGCTGGTGGCAATGTAAAGAAAGCATGGGGATTTTTGTGAGTGATCTTGTTCAGATAGAACCAGTGAGGGTTGGTAAAAAGAGTTAAGGCATAAGGAAAAGTCAAAGATGGCTCTGAGATATATGCAGCATTTGCACGTACATGGTATATAAATAAATATAGGCTTTTTGTTTCAGGTTTTATTTTAATGATCTCTTTAAAGACAGGGACCATGTCTGACATTTTTTTGCAGATCACAAAGCTAGTTTGTGTAGTGGTGGATGTGAACCCATATGGTTTGAACTTTGAGGCCAGTGTTCTATACACTAAACTAAACTGCCCTCTATAAATACTGAAATATCTTTAAAAAAATCTAACCTAATTTTTATTTAAAAAAGAAAATTGTAAAATACTGTATTAAATAAGTTTATCATATAGATGGCATGTATAACATAATCCATCCTTTTCTTGATTATTCAGATCATAATATCACTTATTATGCTGTGCTATAATATAAAATTACAACCTTCAGTAGATATTGAGGTGTTTCAAACTGTTTGTCCCTATGCAAAATAATTCCAAGCATCTATGACTTTTCAAGTTTTTGTCTGCTTGTTATAATCTGATTTTGGGGGGGCTTATACCTCAGTGTCAATTGTCATTTCTCATGCCTGAGTCTGAAATGCCATTATTGGTGAATGAATAAGTATAACCCATTTTATCTAGCCAGCTCCAGAGTATATCTTACTTTCAGCTGCCCACACATTATCAAAACAATACTATCATTACTTCTGGAAAGGATAATTGATTGCTTTATAGCTTTATTCACCATTCCTGTGACTGCCCTAACCAAAACTCCCTTCCTAGATCACCACTTCCTTATATGTGTTGTCTCCTATAAAAATGTAAATTACTTGGAGGAAGGACCTGCTTCACTTTTTTTTTAAAAATGTATATCCCCTGCACCTAGCACAGTGCCTGATATGCAATGAAAACCAAACTGATCCCTGAATTAACAGAGCTGTCAGTGGGGTGTGGGAGGCAGGAGAAAGGGAGATGTATACAGATAAATAAATATATGACAACGTAGAATGTTATGAGAGCAGATACAGGTGAAGTAGTTTGGAGTGTTATTGAGATTTAAGGCATTACCGCTTTATGTAGATGAAGTTTGGGGGAGACAGAGGCCATGGGAGTTGAAGAAGTAAGGAACTCTTAAAAGGGTATTCAATATGAATACTGAAATCAGTGAAGATGATGACAGGTTTTGGGAGAGAAGTTTCTAAGTCAGCTGCTGAAGTTACTGAAGAAATTGTCATTGGGAAAAAATCCTAGAGACCTATGATCTATACACTTTGGGAATATGTGACAGTAATAATAGACAGTGGAAGCATCATGTGAAATACCCTAGAAAGTATGATATATTTTCATATGATTGATTGTATGCTACCGTGCATTCAGATGAAAAATAGAGGCCTAAAAAAGTAGAGGTTCAATGAGAATATCTACTGAACACATTTATTATTTTTCTATATTACCTTTCTTTTGAGGAGTGCATAGTATTTTTTTCTTTTCTTAAATAATCTTCACTATATTCTTGTTAAGAAGAGAAGGGATTCACATTATTTCTTTTTTTAAAAAGGCAGGAGCTGGGGTCAAGAAGTTACAGTATTTGCAGATTGTCTCATACCAAAGAGTTATAGCTGTTGAAATAGACAAACGCATATTTCCTAAATTCCAATATAACTTTTAAAAAATATTTATTTATTTATTTTGGCTTTAACTTTTGTTTACTTTTAGTTTACATCATTGATTTCCACAAAATTTTGAGTTAGAAGTTTTCTCACCGTCTTTCCCCTACCCACCCCCCCAAAATAGTGATCCCACTGTACCCCAATCTGCTCTCACCTATATCTTCCCCCATCACCCCTCTGACTTTCTGGTAGGGCACGATAGAGCTTCCTGTCCCAGTGCCTGTATATCTTATTTCCCAGTTGCATGTAAATAATATTAATTATATATGTGTGTGTATCTATCTATCTATCTATCTATCTATCTATCTATCTGTCTATGTGTATTTTAACATTTGAATTCAGAATTTTAATTCTAGATTCTTTCCCTTCCTCCCTTGTCACCCACCCCCACTGGAAAGACAAACAATTCGATACAGGCTATACATGTGTAATTACTCAGAACATCTCCACAATGGACATATTGTGAAAAACTGATTATATGTCCCTCTTTCCTATCCCACTTCCACCCTTGTTCTATTCTCTACTTTGTCCCTGTCCCTTTACAGAAGTGCATGCTTCTAACAACCCTCCCCCTAACCTGCCCTCCCCTCCATCATCCCCTCTCATCTCCTTCCCCTCTACTCTACTGTAGGGCAAGATACACAATTTAGAGTGTATGTCATTCCTTCTCTAAGCCAAATTCAATGGGAGTAAGGTTGACCCATTCCCTTTTGCCTTCCTGTTCTTCCCCTCCATTGTTAAGTTATCCCTTGCCTCTTCTGTATGAGATCATTAACCCCATTCTGTCTCTCCCTGTCTCCTCTCATTCTATCCCTCTCCCACCTCTCAATTCCACATTTTAAAATATCATCCCTTTCTATTCAATTGATCCTGTGCCCTCTGTCTACGTACACATAAATATACACACTCACATATGTATTTGTTTGCATATATATCCTCCTATATAGACATGTGTATGCATGTGTATATATGTATATACATATATGTATATACATACACACACATTTATATTTCCTTGAACTATCCTCATACTGTGAAAAGTTTCACAAGTTACAATTCTCATTTTTCCATGTTGGCATGTAAATAGTTCAACTTTGAAAAGTTCCTTATGATTTCTTTTCCATGTTTACCTTCTTGTGTTTCTTGTGTTTGAATGTCAAATTTTCTGTTCAGTTCTGGTTTTTTCAGCAAGAATGCTTGAAAGTCCTCCACCTTATTAAATGACTGTATTTTCCCCTGAAACATTATACTCAGTTTTGCTGGGTAGGTGATTCTTGGTTTTAGTCCTAGCTCCCTTGATCTCTGAAATATCATATTCCAAGCCTTTCAGTCCCTTAACGTAGAAGTTTCTAGGTTATCCTGATGGTGTTTCCACAGTATTCAAATTGTAATATTTGCTCCTTGATCTGGGAACTCCGGAACTTGGCTGTAACATTCCTAGGAGTTTTCTTTTTGGGATCTTTTTCAAGAGGTGATCGGTGAATTCTTTCAAGTTCTATTTTGCTCTCTGGTTCTAAAATATCAGGGCAGTCTTCCTTGAGAATTTCTTGAAGCATGATTTCTAGGTTCTTTTTTTGATCATGGCTTTCAAATAGTCCAATAATTTTTAAGTTGTCTCTCCTGGATCTATTTTCCATGTCAGTGGTTTTTGCAATGAGATATTTCACATTGCTTTCTAGTTTTTCATTTGTTTGTAACTGTTTAATAGTGTCTTGGTTTCTCGTAAAAGTCATTTGCTTCCATTTGCTCCACTCTAATTCTGAAGGAATTATTCTCTTCAGAATGCTTTTGAGATTCTTTTTCCATCTGGCAAATTTGACTCTTTAAGGCGTTCTTCTCCTCGTTGGCTTTTTGGGCCTCTTTTGCCATTTGAGTTAGTCTGTTTTTTAAGGTATTATTTTCTTCAGTCAGGTTGTTGACTCTCTTACCATGGTTTTCTTGCATCATTCTCATTTCTCTCCCCAATTTTTCTTCCACTTCTCTCATTAGGTTTTCAAAATCCTTTTTAAGCTCCTCTATGGCCTGTTTCTAGTTCGTATTTTTCTTGGAAGCTTTTGGTGTGGGAGTTCTGACTGTGTTGTCTTCCTCCCATTCCATGCTTTGGTCCTTTTTGTCCCTAATAAAGGAATCTAAAGTTGAATTGCTGGGCTTGCTTGCTCATGTTTCCAGTCACTTGACTTTCGGGTTCAGTAGAACTCTGCTTTCAGAGGGAGAGCTCTGTCCCAAATTGCTGGGGTTTTCACAGCTGCCAGAGCTATTAGGAGGCCATGGTCTCTGTAACCTCCATCAGCTTTGGCTCACTGAAAACATACCTCAGAACCACCACCCAAGACTGTGATCCTAATCCAGGCAGCTCAAGGCAAGAACATTTAGCGTCTGAATGGTTGCTTGGCCCCCTGCAATCGGCAGGCCAGGAGTTTCTGAAGCAGCCACATGGAGGCAGCTGCAGGGCTGCCACTTCAGACTGCTGCTAGCTCTGGAGGCTGTTCAGTCAGACCATCTCTCCCAAATTTAGCTGGGCTCTGCTGGCCTTTTCCCTTTGTCCTTAGCTTTTACTTGTTGGTCATTCTGGAAATTGCCACACCTACCCATGATCCACTCTCCTGAAAGCTCCAGCCATGGCTTCTCCTGGATGCCCTGGGGCTGAAACCTAATGGGGCTGGGCTCTGTCTTCTCCAAGCGTGCTGTGATGAGCCCTTTCTGTCTGTCTGCCAGGCTGCCTTCAGCAGGAGCTTTGTTACTCTGCCATTTTGTGGGTTCTGGAGTTCTAAAATTTGTTTTGAGTCTTATTTTATAGGTTATTTGAGGTAGTTATGGGGGGGAGCTCGCGTAGTTCCTTGTGTTTCTATGACCACCATCTTGACTCCACCCCTCCCAAGATAATAACTCTTAACCATTTTTGCTATAAAGATTAAAATACTTATGATTATTAACAACATTTATGGAAACTAAGATAAATTATTTATTAATCCCAAATAGTATTCAAATGTCTTTAAAGAGCTAAGTTAAAAAAAACACAAAAAGTTCCTTTGGTGGAAAATGTTCAAAATTCAATAGTCTGTCTTATTATCTAGTTATTTTATATAAGAACTATGCTATATATTTTTCTGCTATGTACTGAATATTATCTTTTTTTTTTTCAAAAAGGGCTTTGCACCATTTGTCCCGCCTAAGAGAACTAGTTGAAGATACTCGTGGCAAATCAAACCTTATACAATCACGGAAAAATGAAGAGATAAAAAATTGTCTAACCAACAAAAATTGAGATTTCTTTTTTAGTGTTCATAAAAGGGCTAAAGTGGATTTTTTGGTTATTTTAGAGGTCATTACCCTAAATTATCCTGCTCCCTTAAAATAAAATTCATAAAATGACATTGTTTTGTACCCTGGCTTCATTGCATACCCAATAATAGAATTGGAGATGTATCATAAAGCCCAGACCACCTATTTTCAGGCTAGTAAATGTCACATTAGATGGATAATTTCTGTTCTTTCCTTCAAGATTTCCATGATTTTTTTTTGCTAGATCCCATTCCTCTGTCTTAATACCTCAATAAGAAATCTATTTTCTTATTTCTCTCTATAGTAGTAGATTGCTTACTATAAACAGAATCCTATTTCAGTGAACTTGAAAAATTATTTTAAAATTTTAAGGTGATAATGTAAAAAATGGTATTGTGAAAGCTTATTGCTACAGTGTACACAAGATGCATCTTTTTTGTTTGCACAAAGCATATATTAAAGGCTTAATGTATTTGCAAACAAAAACAAATTGAGGAATTGGGAAATGTAGAGCTCAAAAAAATATTGCTAGTTCCTTAACAGTTATGCTCAAGATGTTTCACAGTCCCATATGTTGGCTCTGATTGTATTTGAATTTAGTTTATTGGTAGGTTACTTTCTGTCTATGGACATTTGGAGTATCTATTTAGCTGAACCAAACAAGTCGTATAGAAATAAGTGCATTACTGTGTATTGAAGGCCTTTTTAGGCATGTTGTATCATTTCAGAATCTAAATTCTCCACAAATCAGTTTGTTGTATTATACAGGTATTTCTCTAAGCAGATCAGAGCCCCTGACTGCCCAAGCACCGATATCAGGAAACATTTTTACAATTTTATTTTAGTGGAAAAGTTTTAAAATCTCACTAATACAACTTATTGAAACACAAGATATTTTAATAATAGTAGTATTGACATACAGGCAATATCTTAATATTGTTCAAAAGATTTTCTTCCAAAGGGACAACTTTTGAACCCATTATTTTACTGTATTCCTTCTTTAAATAATTCCTTGTAAATACTTTATAAGATAACAATAACTCACCACAATATACAACAGTCTTCATAGAATTAAAGTTATGACCAAATTCACATAAAAAAACAGACAAGACCAGATAACACTAAAAAAGAAAGATACCAAAGTGAGTCCTAACAGTAGCAAAGCAGTATTTATTAAAACTAGAAAAAGACTGTTAGAAAAAGAATAGAGAAAATAGATGGATAAAACAGAGAACCTAGAGACAGAAACAAATCAGAAAAAAAAAGTTTTGGGTTTTTTTTTATAATCCATTTTTTAAAAGTGCTTGGGATTGGTTAAATTAAGTCAGTAAAACTAAGAAAATTGGGTAGTCATATAACCAGAAAAACAGCTTTTGAACCATACCTCACCAAAAAAAACCCCACCACAAAAAAACCTAATTGACTCAGTGGTATAAATATAAAAAACCTAATTACATCAGTGGTCTCAGTGTAAAAAAATCTGGGGAAAGAAAGGAGTAACATCTCAGCTATAGAGAAAAAGAACATTTTTATCACACAAATAGAAATTGGAGACAAATTTAATGGCTTTTATTATCTGAAGAAAAAGGGATTTTACACAGAAAAAAATTTCTAAAATGAAAAGAAATAGGTTGGGAACAATAGCTACAGTTATTGTTGCATATTAGATGCTGGTATGGTATTACATTTGGAATTTGTAAGGAAATTATGCACATCTATAAAACTGACAATCCACTCTTCCTGTTGGGAAAATGGCCAAAGGGAAGGGTAGTCTATTTGTGAATGAGGAAATGCAAACATGAAAAGATATGCAAATCTTTAATGTGAAACTAAAGTCATGAAAAGCTTATGATATCAGTTTCCACTCATTTGGATAGAAAAAAATAGCAAAAAAATTAATCCATCTAGTGGTGGGACTGTAGGGAAGTAGATGTGCTATTGATGACTAGCCTGGTGCAAACATACATTTTGGAAAACAAAATTCATTAAGTCTTAAAACAACATATTTGGACCCAACTATTCCAGTTTTATACCAAAAGCATTATAAAAAGAAAAAAAAATACATTTGTACAAAATATAGTTCTGTAGTCACAAAAATTTAGAAAAAATACATTTCTGACAAGTAGAGATGACTGAATAAATTATGAAGTTAATATAATGGTTTATTATGGTAGTATAAAAAAGTCTAATGTGAAGCATACCAGGAAATAAAGAAATATCTCTATAAAGTGATGAAATGTGAAATATACCAGGAAATATAGAAATATCTATACAAAATGATGTAAGGAGATCAGAAAAACCGAAACTCTGTACTGTGTGTATATCTATATATCTATATATAGATTACAACTATATTTTAAAAAATAATAAATCTAGAGGTAACAACTAAGCTACCTGAAAGGGAAAAGGGAAATGGTATATGTATATATACATATACATATACATTTACATATACATATACATATAGTGCCTAGGAGGTGCTAAATGCTTTTAACAAACATTATCTCATTTGATCCTCACAAACAACCCTGGAAAGTAGGTGCTATTACCCCCAGTTTACAATTGTGGCTACTGAGGTAAACAGGTTAAATTAACTTGCCCAGGGTTACACAGATTGTAAGTAGATCAATCTGGATTTGAACTCAGGTCTTCCTGACTCCAGACTCAGTTCTATCTACTGCATCACCAGCCAGCTGTCTCTGAAGGGACATTGAGCAAAAGCATTTTGTTGTTTCTTTTTTGTTTGCTGTGCCTTAAAAGTATAGATTACTTCATTGTTTGTATTTGTACCCTCTGCATACTAGATGCATAGTAAATGCTTGCACTGATTGATGGAATTTATTTGGTTCTACCCTAAGTACAAAAAAATCTATTTGAGATTTTATTCCTTGTTTTGTATGCTTATTTCATTGTATTTGTAAGTAGTTATTACAGTAATAATAAAAGTTCCTTTTGGCGTTAGTCTCACAGAATTATCTCTTTGTAATACTGTAATGTCAGTAAGTAGTTTCTACTTGTATAAAAGAAGAAATGACTGATGGTTGGCTTGTTAGACTAAATTCTTAAGATTTAAGTTAGAATCTCTTAGAAATACTGTCAAAATGATTGAAAAATAGGGAATATGAATTATAGGGACATCAGGGTAAAACTATTGAATAATCAGGTAAAGTAAAAGATTAAGAACTCAATAGCTATAAGATATATTGACTTGAATGCTTATTAGATTAATTCCTTACATATCTTGGACATTAGGTAAATTTATTATGAATTTCCCCTCCAATTGTTTCTTTAGTTCTAACTGCATTTTTTTTGCTTCATCACAAGCTTTTTAATTTTATGTAATTAAAATTGCCCACATTACCGTTTTTTAAAAATCATCTTTGTGTTTAGGTAAGAATTCTCCTTAGGCAAAGCTGTAAAATACAAGGTGTCCCAAAAGTCTTAGTGCAGTTTTAAATTTTTGTTGTTGTTGGCTTAAAATTGCTCCAAGACTTTTGGAACGTCCTATATATCTCCTTTTCTCTGCTTAATTTGAGAGGCTTCTAATTGTTCTTTTAAAAACATGTGGGGGCAGCTAGGTGGCACAGTGAATAGAGCACTAGCCCTGGAGTCAAGAGGACCTGAGTTCAAATGTGGCCTCATCCACTTAACACAAAAAACTAGCCGTGTGACCTTGGGCAAATCACTTAACCCCAGTTGCCCTGCCCTCACACCTCCAAAAAGAAAAAACGTGTAAATCACAACCTTCTGTTTTTCCTGTTTCAACTATAGTAATCACTCATTAAATAGAGGCCTGATGTAAGCCTTGACAGTACATATTTTGTTAGTGTGTCCCCTCACTCTTTGTAATCCCTTCTCCCCCCAAGCTCCATACAGTGATATCAGATACCTTCCCTTCCCTATGCCCTAGCTTTGCAGCCCCCTTTTGCGTGTTGTCCCTATTAGAACATAAGTTCCTTGAGAACAAGAATTGTCTTTTTGCATTTGCTGGTATCACCCATGCTTAGCAAAGAGCCTTGCTTAATAAGTGCTTAATAATTGCTTCGTGTCTTGCCTAAGTGCACAAGGTCAGTATCTGCACAGTCAGTATTCAAGGCAAAATTTGAAACTGGGTCCTCTTGTCTCCAGAGCTCTTTTCCATTATATTAAGCTCAATCTTTGAGAAAATGGAAACATCCAGTTTCTTGGATACTAAAAGACCAGTATGAAGGAGTACATTACAGGCAGGGAGAACTTTTTAATACAAATGGAGAGAGAATGTCACATAACACAATAAGCGTGGAAAGGTAAGTTAAGGTCAGGTTGTGAGTGGCTTTAAATGACAGATGGGGGAGTTTAGATTATATACTGGAAGCAATAGGGAGCTGTTGGAGTTTACATAGGTTAGAGGTTAGATATGTGCTTTGGGAAATTCTGTTTTGCAGATATAATTGTATAGGGTCCTTGATGAAAAGAATTTCAGAAAGGAAAGTGATGTCAAGAGGCAGGTGAACCAATTTCCCTACATAGGACATTTACCTGCTTCTCTATAGGACACTTTTACAAACACATTTATAAAGAAACCTTACCCTGCTCACTGAACTGAACTGAATGAAAAAGAAATCAGGTAATAAAGGGCACAAAAGAATATCTTGAAAACTTTCATAAGGATCCTAACTTACTTAAGTACAAAGCTATTCACATAATAGTTATACAGAATAACAATACTACTTTCTGAAGAGACAATGAGATGTTAAATTTAGCTTGAGATTGATAAAATTAATAACACTGGTGTGACTGAGAAGATGCAAGAACGCATCTAGTCACATAAACCAAATTTTTCAGAGGTAAGATACCAGTTCTTTGACCTGGATGTTTATTATTGAAGCAAAATTACTTTAGAAGTGAATTTGCTGCTGTAACAGATTGAAATTCTCAGGTCTGAACAGTGGTGGTGCAAGGCAATGTATCTTTGTTATTCTTTTTCTTTTTAAAGGTTAATTATATTTGCTAATTTACTGTATGTATTGTTAACACTGTTGGATTCTTCCTTTCTGACTGCTTTTAGTATTTTCTTCTTGACCTGAGACCATCTAGAATTTAGCTGTAATATTCCCGGGAATTTTCATTTTAGGATCCCTGAAATTCAGTTCCCATTCTCTCTTGAGTCTACTATATCTGGGCAGTTTTCCTTTAAAATTTCTTGAAATGTCTTATCTAGGCTCTTTTGATCATGACTTTCATGTAGTCCAGTAAGTCATAAAATATCTCTCAATTTGTCGTTCATGTCAGTTATTTTTCCGATATTTCATATTTTCTTTTGTTTTTTTTTCAGTCTTTGGACTTTGTTTTAATGTGTTTTGATGTCTCACAGAATTATTACCTTTCACTTGACTAATTCTGATTTCTAAGGATATTTTCAGTATTTTTTGTACTTTTTGTTATTGTTAATTAGTTGTTTTTAGTTGTGTCCAACTTTTCATGACCCTTTGGGGAATTTTCTTGGCAAAGATACTGGAATGGTTTGCCATTTCCTTATTGTATAGTACCTCTTGCCAAGTTGGCATGTCTTTCCCCAATTTTTCCTCTGTTGCTTATTTGATTTTTTTTAAATAATTTTTTGCTCTTTTTCAAAATTTTTTTTCTTTAGCTATTTTAGGAATCCTTGTTGGATTTATGTCCAGTCTGCCCTTTTCTCTTTGGGGCTTTGCTTGTAGATGCCTTCAAGTAATTGTCATCTTGATCTTTCCTGTCACCATGGTAGATTTTTATGGTAAGGTTCTTTTTTTCCCCATTGTTTGCTCATTTTTTCTATCCTATTTCTTGACTTTGGACTTTTTTTGTTAAGAGTTAGGTTCTGCTTACCTTTGGGGTTTGGGGGAGGAATGTCTACGTGTATCTTCTGACTTTTATGTCTGCTGCTTTCACATCTAGGCCTAGAGGCCTGTAAGTTTTCAATACTTTTAAGGTGGAGAGATGCAGTGAGTGATCTGGTCACTGCTCTCTTTGAGCTCTTACCCAGGTAGAGCGTCTGCTTCCTCAAAACGCCTCTAACCTGGAACTGAATAATGAGCAATAGAGCCCAGTCCTATACCCAGTACTACCACAGGGTCCAATGGAATGTCTTTCTGGCCAGGTGTTTAGTCCCCTTATTGCCCATGGGCATTGGGAGACTGGGTGTTCCTGGAGCCCACCTTGAAGACACACAGTCTGTTCCACTTCTGCCATACCATGCTCTCAACCAGTCCCCACCCCAGTGTTTGTGGATCTCACTTTTTGTCCTCCTAAGTTGCCCTGGGCTGGGAAAATGACTCGCTGTGATTTTTATTGTTTTTTTTTTTCCATTGAGGATTTGGTTAGATATACTTTTAGAGGGATGTGTTGGGAAAGCTTGGAAAAAATTCTCACTTCACTCTTTTCTCTTGGCTCTACCCCCTGGTAATATTTCTAAGTGTGATTTGTTTGAAGTAGACTATAAAGCTGATTTCCAATGTCACAAAAGAATTCTAATGACTCCAAGGTCATCAGAATTTAAATGATGAAAGACCATACAATTGCTATATTCAGAAATTGTGTGTAAATGACATTTACTAGGCCCACCATTGAATGCTGGACTAATTAAAGATTCCGGTTCTGTGTATTTATTTGTCTCTGTACGTATCTTCCTCCACACCCCCAGAAGAATAAATTCCTTAAAGGGAGGCACTACTTTTTTTATTGTCATAGTTGTTTTTATTTTTTTACCCCCAGAACCTAGCACATTTTTTTTTTTTGGCACAGACTTGTGATATCATCAATGTAGGATCCTGGTGAGGAAACTATTCCAAGAAATTGCCACCTGTTATAGAACTTAGAGTCTTTCAGAACTAGTTGTGTTACTGGGAGGTTTAAGTGAGTTGGCCAGGATCACACAGCCAGTATGTATGAGGTAGGCCTTGATCCCAAGTTATCCCTTTTCCCATATGCCGACTTCTCCCTGACACATAGAAACATGAAAATGCTTTTGGAATGAGTGAGTACACATTGAGATTCAGTAATTCAATAAACATTCAGTGAACAACCACACACACACACACACACACACACACACACACACACATAAGCATTAGAGTAGATAACAGTTTAAGACCTGACCTCACAAAACTTCCAGTCTATTGGATTTTTGCATATTTCACATATGTGTGTTTATATACATAATTTATATAATATATAGATAAATAATCATTAGCCATTTTGTATTTTACTTAAGTACATGGATACAAGCAAAGTATTTCCAATAGAAAGCACAGAAGATGAAAAGGCTTGGTGAACATGTAGCCATTCTAACAAGCTAGAGGAGCTTTGAGGGGGAAAAAATCTGCTTTAAGAATGATATCACTGTTAAGTGGTTCATAAACAGGAGCAACCTATGGACTCTGAATCATATTGAGGTCAGACTTTACCAGGAAAGTCTTTGTCTTTTTAATAGCTTTATTTCTATCATTCATCCTTATCTTTGCTGGGCTACTGTTTCCTGGATTACTAGGGGAGAAAAATCGTAAATAAAAAATAACTATTTGGTAAGTCACTGATGACAATGTCCAGAAGTGGAAAGAGGTATCACAAAGTGCAATTGAAAACTTAAGGAGATTCTGTAATAGCTAAAAAAAAAAAGCAACACACAAGAGAAGACAGTGACTGCACAGCAGTGAGAGAGGTGAGAAATGAATGGGTCTCCTATGGACCAGCCACCACCCATCACTACTGATAGCACTACAATGAAGGAGTAAGTCATATGGAAGCCACCCAAACTCAACTCAGGAAAAACTGCAGCTGAGAACAAAGCTAGCAGCACTCAAGATTTCCCCTTCTAGACCCCCTCGGTCCTTCCCAGGGACAAGGAGCAATGGCAGCTAGGGACTCTAGCTAATAAAACTCAGGTCTTAGAAGCAGAAGTCCTCAGTTAAAATCCTCCTTCAGACACTACCTGGACAAGTCACTTAACCTCTCTCAATATAATAATGGCATCTACTTCACAGTGTTGTGAAGGTGAAATGAGCTAGCATATAAGATGCTTTGCAAATATGAGCTATTACTTAGAAAGAGGAGGATTTAGGGCCAGTGTAAGGAAAAATTTCCTAAAAATAATCAGAGAATCTTAATAAACATTCATTAAGCATCAAATATGTGCCATGCACTGTGCTAAGCACTAGGGATACACAAAGAGACAAAAGACAGTCTCTACCCTCAGGGAGCTTACAATCTAATGGGGGAAACAACATGCAATCAAATATATACAAGGCAAATTATTTGAGCCAATGAGAGAAAGATTCAAACAATGCTTGCTTCCTTTCTTTTCTTTCCCTGTCCTGTGATAGGTCTTTTGCACCTCTTCACGTAATATAATTTAACCCATTTAGCCTTCCTCTTTCTTCTCCCAGTAGAATTCTTTTTTTTACTCCTTAATTTTTTTATATCAATATATCAAAATCAACTTATACCCATACCCTCTGTCTATGTATACTCCTTCTAACGGCCCTCATAAAGATCCAGTTCTTAAGAGTTTCAAGTATCATCTTCCCATGTCAAGACAAAAACAGTTTAACTTTATTCAATAACTTGGTGGGTTTTTTCTTTCCTGTTTACTTTTTATGCTTCTCTTGAGTCTTGTATTTAAAGATACAATTTTCTGTTCAGCTTTGGTCTTTTCATCAGGAAAGTTTGAAAATCTATTCCATTGAATATTCCTCCTCCCTCCCCCCCAAAAAAAGATTATGCTCACTTTTGCTGGGTAGTTGATTCTTTGTTGTAATCCAAGCTCCTTTGACTTTCAGAATATCATATTCCAATCCCTCTGATCCTTTAATGTAGAGGCTGATAAATCCTGTGTAATCCTGTGACCCCTTAATATTTGAATTGCTCCTTTCTGTCTGCTTGCAGTATTTTCTCTTTGACTTCATGGTTCTGGAATTTGACTATAATATTCCTGGTAGTTTTCATTTTGAGGTCTTTTTCAGGAGGGGATCAGTGGATTCTTTCCATTACTATATTACCCTCTAGTTTTAAGATATCAAGGTGGTTTTCCTTGATAATTTCTTGAAAGACGCTGTGTCCAGGCCCTTTTTTTGGATCATGGCTTTCAGGTAGTCCAATAATTGTTAAATTATCTCTCCTGGATCTATTTTCCAGGTCGATAGTTTTTCCAATGAAGAATTTTAAATTTTATTTTGTCATTCTTGTTTGACTGATTCTTGATGTCTCATAGGGTCATTAGTTTCCATTTGTCCAATTTTATTTTTTAAAGTATTATTTTCTTCAGTTGGCTTCTGTACCCCATTTTCCATATGTTCAATTCTCCTTTTTAAGGAGTTTTCTTCATTGGATTTTTTCCCCATTTGGCCAATTCTATTTTTTTAAGGAGTTGTTCAGCCAATTTTTGTGCTTCCTTTTCCAAGCTGTTGACTCTTTTTTCATGATTCTTTTGCATAACTCTCATTTCTTTTCCCAATTTTTCTTCTACCTTTCTTATTTGATTTTAAAAATCTTTTTTGAGTTCTTCCAAGAGGACTTTTTGGCCTTGAGAGCAGTTGATATTCCTCTTTGAGGGTTCACATGTAGGCATTTTGGCATTGTCCTGTTTTGTATTTTGATCTTCTCTGTTGCCATAGCAGTTTCCCATAGTCAGGTCTCTTTTTTGTTTTGTTTTTTTGCTCATTTTCTAGCCTATTTTGTGACTTTTAACTTTTTGTGACCTATTTTGTGAGTTCTGCTCCTAGGGTACAGGGGCCACTGCTGCAAGCAGCTGGGTCATTGACTTTCTGTGCCAGGGCCTGTGACTTGCCCTCTAAGCTGGGGGGGCCCAGCCTAGTCACACCTGTTGCACCCCGAGCTTCATGACTGGAAGTTTGCCTGCTGCACTAGGGCTATTGACCTCACAGCTGGCCTGTTGTGCCACTGGCCTGCTAATCCAGGATCGCAGGGCCTTGGTTACTAATGTATGCTGTGGCTAAGAGACTCCTGCTGACTTCCCTGGATGCTACCTGTGCTGGGCTGCACTTCCCTTTTATCCAAGTGAGGCAGACCTTTCCTGAAGTCCTTCTAAGATATCTTGGGCTGCAAAATTGTTTCATTTCACCTTTTTCTGGGTTCTGTTGCTCCAGAATTCATTTAGAGACTTGATTTCACATTGTTTCTGAGGGAAACTGGGGAGAACTCAGGCAACTTCCTGGCTTTTCTCTGCCATCTTGACACCACCTCTCTCTGTTCCATTCTTATAAACATCCTCCCCCCCCCCGCCGCCTATTTCCATAGTAATTTGCACTGACTGTGTGGAATTTTACTCTAGATATTCTAAGTTGAAACCCAGAATTCATTTTCCCACAGAAACAATGCTATATATGAATGGTTTACTACTCCAGAGATATTATGGGTAATTGAGTCTTTGTGTGCCAGCCTGGCACCATTTGTAATACTGTTACAAACATCCACCTTAAAGAAAACTTTTGGGAAACTGCTCATTGCTAAATTGGGGGACTGTCTTATTAACATAAGGTATCTATTTGAGGAAAATATTGCCTGAAGTAAAATTAACTTCGCTAAAGTCAATGAAGAAAAGAGAACAGATGAATAGGCTTGGTAAAGAGAGGGCAAACTCCTTGAAAGGAGGAAGAAAAGTGGTAAAGCAGATCAAGTAGATAGTACCTTATGCCAGGAAGACTGGTCACTCTTCAGAGTTGTCCCTGGCAATAAGAAGTGGCCTCATGTTAGGGAGAAGAGAATAGGGGTGATATGTAACAGGTCATTTATGTTACCTTTTTATAACTAAGAAACTGAATCATAGAATCATAAAGCCTCAAAGTTCATCTAACCCAGGGCTGGAGAACCTGCAACCTCAAGGCCCTATGTGGCCCTCTAGGTCTTCAAGTGCAGCCCTTTAACTGGATCCAAACTTCACAGAACAAATTCCCTTAAAAAAAGTATTTGTTCTGTAAAACTTGGACTCAGTCAAAAGGGGGCACCCAAGGTTCCCCACCCCTCATCTAACCCTTTCCCTATTGAAGAAGTGAATTATTTTTATAGCATCTTTTATGAGTGACCAACCAACCCAAACATCTCCAGTGACAGGGAATTAATTCAAGCTTGAGTATGTTTTGCTCTATCTTCTGTTCCCCTAGTTCTTGTTCTTTCTAGGGGTGAGCACAGGGAGTCTTTTCCACATGATAACCCTTCAAATACTTGAAGACTACTCTCATATTCCCCCTAGGTCTTGTCTCCAGCTAAAAATATCCCTAGTTCCCTCCAAACATCCTAGCTTAGCATGGTTTTGAGTTTTCTCACCACTTTGAGTTAACTTTCTCTGACCATGAAAGATCATTGATTTGGAGTTGAAAGGGACTTTAGAAGTCACTGAGTGCAATCCTGTATTTTTAAAGGTGAGTAAACTGAGAAACAGAGTTGCTCAGTATCACAAAGTAAATGTCTGAGGTGGGATTTGAACTTAGGTCCCCCTGACTCCAAGTCAAGTACCTTATATAACCACGTCATGCTGCCTCACATACTCAGGCCTACCAAGTCACTTCTCAAATGTAGCACTCAGAAATAAACCCAGTATATCATGGTCTGTCCATACAACAGGACTATCACTTTTTTTACTTTAGAAACTGAACAGGAAAAGTAGTGGGGAAGTTCAGAAACATGGAGGATTGGGAGAGAAATCTAATGAATTCAGTTTTGAACATGTTGAATTTTAGATACCTATCAGACATTCAGTTCCAAATGTCCAAAAGGCAGGTGGCGGAGACACATGACTGTACAAGAGAGGGATGAGGGCTAGACATATAGATCTGGACATCATCTGCAAGGGGATGACAAATGAATCCCTGGGAGTTGTCACAAAGTAAAAGTATAGAGAGGAAAAAGAGAATAGGATGCAGGACAGAACCTCAGGGGACACCCACAGGTAGTGGGTATGGTGTGGATGACAAACTATTGAAAGAAACTGAAGAATAGTTAAATAGCTGGATGGAGAACCAGAAGAACATGTCATGAAAACATACAGAGGAGACAGTATCCAGGAGAAAAGAGTGATCCTCAGTGCTAAATGCTGCAAAGAAGTCAAGAATGATGAGGATCAGGAATAGGCCATTATGTTTGCCAATTAAGAGCTCATGGGTGACTTTGGAAAGGAGTTTTAAATGAATTGAGATCAGAAGCATGATTATGGAGGATTTGGAAGACATGAAAGGAGAGAAATTCAAGGCAACTAATGTAAATGGATTTCTCAAGGAGTTTAGAGAAGAAGAGAAGGAAAGACGGGTTGAGGGCTAGCAGGGATGGTAGCATCAAGTGAGGGTTTGGGGGGGTGTTAGGGTTTTTGAGGATGGAATAGAAATGAGCGTGTTTGCAGGCAGCATCAAAGAATCCAGTAGATAGAGACAGACTGAAGAGAACAGAGAGTGGGAACAATAGTGGGCCTCAGCTTCCTCATCTTTAAGATCAGGTACTTAGACTAGATAGCATCTCCTACTATACTTAACCAGCTGTGTGACTGAGCAAAGTCACTTACTCTAAGATCTGTTTGCCTCGTTTTTCCCAACTTGTAAAAAGAGGCTAATAACAGCATCTACCTTGTGAGGTTATGTGAGGATCAAATGTAATGATATTTTAAAGCCCTCAACACAGTGACTGTCACAGTAGTGAGTAGGAAAATAAATGCTTGTTCCCTTTCTCCCTTCCCATTACCTACCCCTCATTGTACAACTTATTCCCTAATGTCCCTACTCCCCCTTACTCATACAAAAAGCAAACTAGAGCCTCCCAACTGCCCTCTAGAACAACCCCCAAAACAGCAAATTCCCCAGCAAAGTCATATCTGAGAAACTGGGAAGAAGTTTAAAAAGGATTTAATTTGAAATGCAAAACATGATTCCCTGAAAATGAAGAGATGGTGCTTTTAGGAGACAATCTGGACTATGGGGCTAGGGCTTGGGTCCAAGCTCTGCCTCAGTTTCTACCTCTCTGTGTGGCCCTGGATAAGTCTGTCCTTGTGCCTCGGTTTCCTCACTGATAAAATGAGGTTGTATTCAACAGCCTCTAAGGTTCCTTCCACTCTAAATATGATTCTTAGTTTTCCATTCTTGTATGTATGTATGTATGTATGTATGTATATGTACATATACATACATACAAGAATGGAAAACTAATTATACTTGTAGATATATATATATATATGTATATGTATACATATTCATATATATATCTACAAATATAATGACAAATTTCCTCTCTGGCCTTAAATTTATTTTGGGGGCAGATCTGTGAGTTCATTAGCATAGTAACTCTAAGTAATTACATAACTTTTGAGTGGCATATATTTGACATATATCAGAGTCAAGACTCGAACTCAGGGCTTCTTGGCTCCAAGGCTAACACTTTAGCCACCAGACTACTTTTCCTGACCTAGCTTTTCCTTGGTGGTGCTAAATGCCTCTTGTAGATATTGTCCTAAATTGGCTCATCTGTGTGTGGGCCCAGTTCAATACCCCCAATTTAAAGGAAGCCCATCATTCTTTTTTTTTTATTTTAATTTATTTTCTTGGTTACATCATTCATTTCCACAGGTTTTGCGTTACAAATTTTCTCCCCTTTTTGTCCCTACCCCCCAGCCCAGAACATTGATCACACTGTAAGACCCCTCCCACAATCTGTTCCCTTTTATGTCCTCCTCCAACACCTCTCTAGCTTTCTAGCAGGGCAGGGAGCTCCTCCCTGCCCCTGTCCCTGTATGTATTATTTCCCAGTTGCATTTAATTGTATAGCTTTAAATACTGGATTCTAGCAATTCCTCCCCTGTCACCCACTCCCACTGGGAGGAGCAGCAATTCAATACAGGCTGTACCTGTGTAATTACACAGAAC
>CM053594.1:288841980-288861763 GCA_028646575.1 Pseudocheirus occidentalis | reverse complement strand
CAGTCAGGTTGTTGACTCTCTTTTCATGACTTTCTTGCATCATTCTCATTTCTCTTTCCAATTTTTCCTCCACTTCTCTTATTTGGTTTTCAAAGTCCTTTCTAAGTCGATCCATAGCTAACAAGCATTCTTCCAGTGTCTTGGAAGCATTTGATGAGGGAGTTTTGACTGAACTGTCTTCCTCCCGCTCCATGTTTTGGTCTTTTTTGTCCATAAAAAAGGATTCTAGAGTTTTACTGCTGTTCCTATCTTGCTTCCTTTTCCTCATGTTGGCCAGTCTATTAATTGCTTGTTTTTTTTATCTCTGTGGAACTCTGCTTCCCGGAGGGGGAAAGTTCTGTCCCAAAGCGCTGGGGCCTTCACAGCTGCTGGAGCTATTAGTGGGATGCTGCAGCCCCCCCCACTCCTCCGCCAGCTTTGGCTCACTGAAAGCGCACCCCAGGACCACCGCTCAAGACCATGATCCAGATCCAGGCCACTCAACGCAAGAGTCCTTGGCCCTGATGGATCGCCTCAGCCCCCCCTGCTAAATGCAGGCCAAGGGCTCTGAAGCAGCCCAGTGGAGGCCGTGGCCGCTTTCAGCCGTTCCTGCTGCCACAGCCACCTTCCACTGCTTCCTTGCCCTGGGAGCAGTTTGGCCAGATTCACTCTTCTCCTCCCAAGTTAGCAAAATCCACTGACCTTTCTCTTAGCCTTTTTTTCTTCTGGTCTGATAAATGTGGTAACTGTGCCTCCAGGGCAGCCGATCTGCTACCCTATAGACGCGGCTCCCCGCCCGATGCCCTGGGGCCTGAGCCAGCCGGGTTTCAGCAGAGGCTCCCAGACTGCTGGGAAGAGCCCCACCTGCTGAGCTCCCTGTAGCAACAGATGTGCTTTCTGTCTTTTGGAGAGTTTTGGAGCTTGAAAATCTGTTTAGAGTCCCATTTTATGAGTTTTTTAGCATGTTTGTGTGGGAGCTGTGGTGCTTTGCTGCTTTTACACCGCCATCTTCGCTCTGCCCCCACCTTGCTTCCATTCTTGATGGAAATTAGTCTTCATTGCAAAAGGCAAGGGAGAAGAGGTTAGAGATGTCTATTTTGAGGGCTTTTAAGTCACTCAATGACCCTATGCTGTATGTGGAAGATACCGCTCATTACAGTTATATGTGTGCCTCAAAATCACTGTATTTTATGTTTATGTCCACTCTCCTTACAGATACTGCATAAATCCATGGAATAATGCACCCCAGGCTTATTGAGGGAAAGGAGAGAGAATTGTTGCGTATCATTTTAGCAAATGTCTTTCCTGTTTAGGTTCACCTGTGGGGTCTTAATGAGATGTAGTTTTAGGAGTGCAGACCCACAGAATATATTTCATAACCTGGGATAATAGTCCCAACTCCCAGTAAGCACTGAGTGGGGAGGTAAACCAGAGAAGTTACTGCATCTAATAAGGCTTAAATATTCCCCTTCCAGGGAATATTTCCATCTAAACAAGATTAAATCATCAGCAAGGTGAAAGGGGGAGGAGAGGGGAGAAGTGGGCAGGACAGGGAGGTTTTGTCCATTAAATTGTACCACATATGCAACTGTTTATTCTGTTAATTTGCAAAGACAAGTTTGCTTAGTGTTCCTGTTGGTCCCATGCCCACTATGAGAGATTCTGGTGCCAAAAAGAATACAATCCAATCACTGCAGGGAGGGATACACCATTTTATAAAACCTCTGCCTATCTTATAAAGATTGCCCTTTGAGAGCTACATAAAAAAATCACACCCACACAAGCTCTCATTGCCATATATTTCTCTGGAATGAAACCCTCAGAACCTTTTTGCTATTCCTAAAAATACTATTATAATAGAAAAACGATCATAACATTAGTTAAACTCCCTAAATAAGATCCTCTTTTATACTAGCCTTCTTTTTTTCCTGTTCACAATCTGATACTCTCACCCTTTGTTCACATTACCATATTGTATCTTATTTTTAATTTAAAATAATGTGTCTTTCAACCCCATTTATTTTGTGTGATTTGTTAAGAACATCAATATCATCAGACTAATTATCAGAGGCAAATGACTTACCATAAAATTAATGTACCTAACCCCCCCTCAAGTTAGTTATTATTTAAATTCATTGATTCTTCTTTCTTCATGTATAATTACTTTTAGATATTTGAATGAAGATAATTAACAAGTTAAGGGAAAATGAAATTATGAAATTAATTCATATGTTCTGCTCTTCAGTATCATTAAATATTTCTCAGTCTCTCCAAAGCTGAAAGGAACATTGTGCAGAAAATGATACCATAGGAAGCACCAGAGCTTACCCTGGGCAAGGCAATTTTCAATTTCACTCTCATGGGCCCATTTTCTCCCCATGCCCTTCCTAGCCAAGACATTCAAGACAACCATGGTTATCGGCATCCTTTCTAGCTTGGAGAAAAGGGAACTGGTGAAATATTTCACATTAAGTGTTAGCAAAGAGAGATATGAAGGTGACGGGGAAGGAAATTTGGGGAGAAACATAGAGTTTAAAATTTTTACCAAAATTATTCAAATTTTCACTAAAAAATATCCTGAGGAAAAATACAAGAAAGTTCTTTTTTTAAGCTTCTCTTTTGTCCCAGAGAAGTGGCATCTTGTAATCTCTATAAATAATTATAGTTAATATTTATGTATGATTTTAAAGTTTACAAAGCATGACATACTATATCATGCCATCATATATCACATATAATGCACCATATATCATATAGAATAGATTTGTTTATATTCTACGGATTATGTTATATTGTATTAATATGATATATGATGATATTATACTTATATTGCTATATTATATTATACAATAGTCTATAATTATATCTGTAATATTACATTTGTTCTTACTATGTTATATTCCCCTCCTGGCTCTAATTCTGACTTTCTGAAGTTTGCTTCTATAATTCAGTTACCATTTTAACTGAAAATTATCCTCACTTTCTGGGGTTCCCTCATTCTGAAACACCCTTCCACCATGCTATTCCCTTCTGCCATTGTTAAATTTATCCAGAGGCCTCCATTTTGGGGAGAATACCTGGCCAACCAACTTTCATTCCCCTCCCGGCTCTGCTTCTGACCTTTTGGATAACCTATCCCTACATGGGTACTTTCTGATCCCCCTTTTCATCTTCCTTTTGAGTGTTGTCTCTCCCCACTAGGATATAGACAACTTAAGGATAGAGACAGTCTTTTTGTTTGTGTTTGTGTGTGTGTGCATACATAAATTTGTGTATACACACACACTCACATATATATGTATGTATATTTTATTGGTATAGGCCATTTTAATCCCCATTTTAGAGATGGTGAAACTAAGGTAGCAAAAGGTGACCTGTCCATAGACACACAGCTGGTTTCTGAGATGGGATCTGAGCCCAAGATTTCCTGATCCAAAATCTCCTTGGTTGTCAGTGAGGGCAGAAGGAGCAAAACTCCTATGCCCTCCCATTGCCACTCCCTGGTCTACACTTCACAATCACTCTGAGGCTGGGCTTCCTTGAAAGGGATCTTTGGAATACATCTCTAACTGTATGAGGGCATCCTAGTGGAAAGCAACTTTAATCACTAGATAAAAACCATACCTTGGGGTTAGTCACAGACAGAATATAGCAGCCCTGCCTCTGTCCCAGTGTGGTATATTTCACATTTTCATGCTCACTTTCATAGAGAACCATCCTGGAGCATTTGGAGGCATTATCCCATTTAGTGCTGCCCAGGTCACAGCTAGAAATAAGATCTCTCCATCTCTCTCGATGATTTATCATGTCTGCGTGTCTCATTCAGGCAGAATCTCTGTTGGCGTCCCTGACTAGGTTGCTAAGATGCTACTGGTGCAAAAAGATGTGACGATGCCCAGCAACTCTGACTGTAAATGTTTCCACATATAGACAGACCTAAGTCATACCCAAATGACAGCCTATGCCTGCTACTTGGAAAGGATGTAGATGTTCTCCCCTACTTAACCGGAGCTCCTTGAGGGCAGAGCTGGCACCTAATTCAACTTTGCATCTCCACCAGCAGCCGAGCATATGGCCTTTGTGGTGGTAGGTATATGGTTCATGTTGTTCAGTTGTTTTAGTCATGTCTGACTCTTTATGACCCATGGACCATACTATCTGTGGAGTTTTCTTGGCAAAGATACTGGAATGGTTTGCCATTTCTTTATCCAGTGGATTAAGGCAAACAGGGTTAAGTGACTTAACCAAGATCAGTCAGAGAATTATGTCTGAAGCTGGATTTGAACTCAGATCTTCCTGACCCCAGGTCCACCATTATGTCCACTGAGCCTCCTAGCTGTCTCCTAGGCAAACAGAGGTTAAATGATTTGCCCATTGTCACACAGCTAGTAAGTGTCTGAGACCAGATTTGAACTCAGGTCTTCCTGATTCTAGGCCCAGTGCTCTATCCACTGAGTGAACTAGCTACTTCATTTCACATATAGTAGGTGCTTAATAAATCTCCCCTAAGTTGAATTGAATTGAGAAAGTTGAATTGAATCAAATCAAAAGATTCAAGTACCTAAAAAGCATTTTACATCTTGATTCTGTGAACCTCTTAGACAAAGAACTGTTTTAACCTAAGTTATCTTAAGTTAAGATTTCAACATTCTGCATATCCCCTTCCTAACACAGTTCTTTCTAGCAAGTGTGAATTCTTCTTGTTGCCTTTTTTCAGTTTTCCCTTATCTTGTCCTTAGTAAGAAGAGAAAAAAAACTATTGTCTATAAAATATTAACTTTTTTTCTATCTGACCACATTAAATTTCTTGTCATTCCAATTTCATGTTCCAATCCTTCCCATATATAATATGAAACTGTACTCTTCCCCTTGCCCCCATCTGTAAAGTGGACATTTCTATTTTGTCCTCATCTGTAAATAAACTCTACCAACATCTTTCTTTCCCCTCATCCCACGTCCTCCCCCACCCAAGTGGGTGGAATATTTAAACCTGTACCTACCCCTTCCATTGTTCTGTATTTATTGAGCAGACATGGTGAACTTACATGCTGTAGCACTGACCTCATTAGTGGGAGACTCTTGGAGGCTGCCCTACTTAAATCACAGTCCTAATATAGTGTGAGAACTGGAAAAAATACCATGATGCTTCCCTCAGTGTGTAGCTCTAAAGGACCATAGCTCCAAATAATCCATTGTATTTATTTGGTTTTGTTTAGTGTATGCCACATTTCAAATTGGATCCCAAAAGGCATCTCAAACTTAACAGGAACAAAAGAGAATTCAATTTAATTTCTCCCTTAAACCCATCTTTCTCCCTAGCTGCCCTCTCTCTGTTAAGGCATCACTGTGCTTTTAGTTATCTAACTTCCCAACTCTGGTGTTCTCCTTAACTCCTCACTCTTCTGCACACCCCCTATCCAATCGGTTATCGAGTCGTATTGATTCGTCTTCCATAATATCTCTTGACTCTGTCCCCTTCTCTCCACTTAAAGGGCCACCTTGTGTAGGTTCTCACCACCTCTCTCCTAGATTACTACAATAGCCTCTCTGCTTCAAGTATCTCCCCTCTCCAAACCATCTTCCACCCAGTTGTCAAAGTGATAGTCCTAAAGTTCAAGTCCCACCATGGTACTCCCTGGTTAGATAAATTTGGAGGGTTCCCTCTCATCTCCAGAATAGGGATTCTTAACTTTTGTTTGATACCTTTAGCACTCCAGTGAAGCCTATGGACTGCATACTGCCTCAGAATGATGTTTTCAAATTAGTAAAATAAAATACACAGTATTACAAAGGTAACAATTATATTAAAACAAAGTTATAATTTTTCCTACCCATGTTGATAAATCCCCTGAAATTTATTCACAAGCTGTAAAACCCAAGAATTTCTCTTCCAGGATCAAATATAAACCCTAATTGACAAAGCTTTTCACCATCTGGCCCCTTTCTTCCTGGTCCTCTTATACATTACTCCTTCCATATTTTTATAGTCCAGTCAAACTGACCTTATTGCTGTTCCTAACACATATTATTTTATCTTTCATGCCTTTGTACTTGCTGTTCCTACTCCCAGAATGCATTACTTTCTCATTTTCACCTTCTGTGATCCCTAGTTTCTTTCAAAATTTAGTCAACTACAGCTTCTACATTAAGCCTTTCCTGTTGCATTGTTTTGTTTTGTTTTTTCAAAAATTACCTTGCATTTTTGTATGTATTTTTTGTGTATTTATATATGTGCAGATTGTCTCCCACAATAGAGGGTGAGTTGCTTGAGGATAGGGACTGTTTCATTTTTATCTTTGCATTCCCCAATATCTAACAGTGCCAGATGCACTAAAGTCTGGTTTCAAATCATTTTCAATGAACATGGCTTGCTAGGAAAAAGGTTATAGAGATCATGAAGGTACTAGGATGCTGAAAGGAAGAGGCTAGAGGTGTCACTGAGGTAGGAAATGATGCAAAGTATGGAAATTTGTTGTGATGAAGGGAACCTTAGCCTACTTCACCAGTTTGCTTGTGGCCAGTCACAATAATAATACTTAGCATTTATATAACACTTTAAGGCTTGCAAAATACTGTATAAATTTTATCTCAATTCATCCTCACAACAACCATGAGAGGTAGGTGCTATTATTCCTATTTTACAGATGAAGACATTGAGGTAGTTAGAGGTAAAGTGACTTTCCCAGGGCCACTCAGCTATTATGTATGAAACAGGATTTGAATTCAGGTCTTCCTGGGTTCTGAGTCTAGCCCTCTAGCCACTGTGCCACCTAACTGACAATAAAAATAACTCACATATATAGAGCTTTAAAGCTCATATACTCATGTATATGCAAATTAGCTCATAGCTATAAGACCTCTGTAATGGTAATGAGATACTTTCAGTCACTGTCTTTATCATGATTGTGGGCACTGTAAATATTGCATTGGCACTACACCCCAAAATTATTTTCCTCTGAGCACTCCAGTGAGGCAGGTAGTACAAGTACCATAATGGTCATTTTATGCATTAGGAAATTATTAAAAGAACGTTAGTGACTTGCTCAAAATTATGTAACCAGTGTCAGAAACAGGACATAAAGTTAAATCTTCTAACGCAGTCCAGTGATTCCACGTGTCACAGTCAGTGTTTCTCAGTGAGTTTCACATTAGAATTCAGAATATCTGATTCTTGGTTAGTCTTCTCACTTCAAATGTAAAAAGTGGGACATCATAAGATGTCAAAATATCTTTTTCTTTTTAAAAAAAATAGGGTTCAATAAATATGGTCCAAGAATACATATGGTGGTTCTACATCTTAAATTATAGTTTAGCAGCTTCTTAGTTCTTGAATACTAAGAAGGGTTCTTATTTATGAAATTAGCAAAAATATGAGCAGATATGAGTATCACAGTCTTAGCACTGAGAATTTGCAACTAAGATTTGTTTGTGGAACAGGCAGAATCTAAATTATTGTCCTACAAGCTCAGTAATATTTACAGCACTATCCATAGCCTAGAACTTTAAAAGAAATGGCCTTCAGGATGCATTCTGTGCAAAATACTATATTAATGCAAAGTTATAGGAAAGAAGGAAAGTGTAAATGAGGTAGGAAATTCAGTTATCCCTATGGCCTCAACCACATATGGAAAACCTGCATCTTGCTCCCTCTACAGGTCACTTAAGAAATGTGTGTGCTTGTGTGAATAGAGGGATGCTAGACAGAGTCTCCAAGGGAACCTGAATAATAGCCATGTTAAGGCATAAATTTTACAGCTTCTGCTGCTCAGACTCAGGGTAGGCAAAGCTTATAAAATGAAATTTCTTAATGTCTTGGTTGAATTCTCAGCTGTCATATTTCATTAGTTATTTTTCATAAGATTTTTTTTTTAGTTTCTTAAGTATTTTAAAGGGAAAAAAAGCAATGACTAGGCCATTCCAATTAGGAAGATTTGGCAAAGATGTCAAGTCAAAGAGACAGTAGGAAATGAATCCTAAGGAGCTGATTCAGGGCTTCTTGGGGAGGGTCAAAAAGTCACGTACAGCATATCTGTGGGTGATAAGTGAGCAGTTTAAGCGTAAATGAGGTGTCTCTGGTCACCTTACAATGTAAGATCCTTCCATGCAAAAGCTTAGCACATTGCTAAAGATAATATCAACTCCCTTAGCATAGAGAAAAATCTTGTTCTCGGCAAATAACAAGGCTTCATGGTTGCCTGACTATAAACTCAGATTTTAGCCTGTCCTAACATAACAAGTTGACCATCTGCTACCATTTTACCCTCAAAATCTGAACTTTTCCTCTGGAATTTCCTCTTTTGTGAGGGCACTGACATCCTCCCTGTTGTCTAAACTCCTAGCCTCAGATTCATCTTTCACTCTTCCTCTTCCTTCAACCCCAAAACCACATAATCTTAAATCCTGTTATTTTTATCTCCAAAATTTGCATTCTCACTGCTATCACCAAACTTTAATTCAATTATTAAAAAGCACTTATGAAGTCCCTGTCATGAAGTAGGGGCACATCGTGATACAAAGACCAAACCTAATTGGTCCCCTCCTTTCAAAAAAACCTACATTCTTTTGGGTGATATGAGGATTCTATCTATCTATTTATCTATCTGCACTATAGATATATATCCAAAAGAAAACTTGTGAGGCAGAGACAGGGAAAGAAAGAGAGACAGAGAGGGGGCATTTACTAATTCAAAAAGAGGGTAGCACCTTACTTGAGCTTCCTCAGAAGTCAAAGATTCTCCAACAGACAGAAAGTATCACAGAAGAAAGTATCACAGGTCCCCACAGAAACTATCTCATTTGTTCCTTTGAATCTTCCCATAAGACATTCTCCAAACACTCCTTACCATGTAGCAAAAATAATGGATTTGAATGAAAAGTTGGTCTAGTCTAGACCATTGGGGATTTTCTCAGGCATCTAGGGAGTAGCCTAAACTTTAAGGGAGGAAGCAGGGAATAGAAGAAATACTAGCCAGCCAGCCCTAGAACTAGATTAGCACAGTAAAAACAGAGTACTGGATTTAGAGTTAGATATCCCTTGTTTGAATTGTATCTCTCCCATGTAAGATGTGTTCTTGGGGAATCCACTTAACATCTATATGCCTCAGTCCCCTCATTGTAAAATAAGATCACTGGATTAGATGGCCATGAATCTGTCTACCTCTAAATCTATGAGCCTTACTAATATCCTGGAAAATAGGGCAATGCCCAGTCTACTTTAGGGAAGCTGTGTCTCCTTGTTTGAACATTGTAAGGGTGAGGATTAATTAAGATGATATGGTTAAGGATTAACTGATTTAATAAAAGAAACTAAGTCCTAATTATTAAGTGAGAGAAAATCTCATTGTTCACAGGGATGAAAAGGCCCAGACACCTCTCTAGGAACTAGTTCATACACATTGAGACATGTTTAAAACTTCTGAGCTAGTTGGAATCAGAGATTTTTAGTACTTAGCAATAGAAAGGAAAGAGTATTCCAATTAAACCAATGTTGGGAGTCAGTTGTAGCGAGAGTAGCAAAGTCTCAGGCCATAGTCTACAGTCTCAGTGTCCCCCTCACTGCTGAATCATGGAAGACCTAGTGAACTTCAGAAGTCCACAACATTTGGATGCCTAGAGGATTTTGAATTTTCCATCTTCCCATTGGCATCCTGACAGCATCCTTGGAACAGCTAGTGGTAAGTGTCTACATCAAAAGCCAAGGACATACTGGACACAGATTCAAGGCAGTACCAGAGCCCAGCAGAAAAGCTAGATCATGAAAACATCTTATGGACTGTAGCAAAAGGTCTTTAGAAACTGAGAGTTACCCCTTTGCCTAAGTTCCCTAAGTTTGCACCCACTTTTCCCAGGAGTGAGCATGAATTTATGGGAGAGTGTACCACAGACTTTTTTTTGGAGGAAGGGATGTTTTGTAGTTCGTATTATACCACTTTAGTAAAATATCCCCTTCTAAAAGCTAACTAAATCTGGTTGAGTAATTTATATCAACTGAAAATCAGGATAAGGAAGCACACCAATGGGGTTCATGAGCAATATAGTACTAGAAGCAATCCATTTTAAAAAGATTTATTAAGTGCCTACTATGTGCCAGTCTCTATGATAAATGCTATGGAATTAAAAAGATGGAAAACACAGTCTGTACTCTCAAGGAGCTCATAAGTAAACAACCCATAATTCTTCAGGGATACTCCAAGATTCTGAAGGGAAAGTACCCATTCTTTGGGCACCAAAGCTGTCAGTTAAGTTGGGACTAGGAAAATAACACCTAAAACTTCACTATAGCATTATTTTTTTCTGATCCCATATAAATTCATGGAGAGAAGGGAACAGGCATATGCATGCTTATGAGTTGTGCAATGTGCCCAGGTACAACCTAATTTTGGACCCAGAATCTGAAACAGACCAGGAAAAAAGACAGTTTTCCCAATCCCTTCAAATCCCCAGTTGCTGCAGTCACAACCCTCCTGTTTATTTTCTCCTGGCTTTCATTTTATCACTTCCACAAAGCTCTGGTCAGGGAAGAAGAAAAAATTACATCTAGTTACTTGGTCAGCTCCCTGCAAGGACACTTGACTCTCTCCACAGTATATTTCTGGTTGGTGGAACCCACTATCTGTTTGAACCAGAGATTCTGTTTGCCCCTCTTTCTTCCTTCAGAAGCAATCCTCCCTTCTCCCAGGGTACTTCAGGAGGCTGCAACCTGGTCAGTAAAAAAATTTTCCAGAGTTTTTTTTTCACCCATGACTCATCTGTACACACTTTATTTTCTGTGATTCAAGTCATATGGCATAGCCCTAGGTTCTGGTTCATAAAGAAGGGAAAAATAAAATAAATTTGCAAATTGTAAAGAAAATACCTCTGGTTATGATTCTCAACAGCTATCACCAGTGCTTCATGGCAAAAACCAAGTGAAAATACATGCACATACAGTACACACACACACACACACATGAGTCAAGAAGATGAGGCTAAAAAGGTTCTTCTGTATTTTAGGGGAAGATGAAAGTTGTGATTATAAAAAGACTTTTGTCTAGTTCATTTTTGAAAGTAAAGTTTAGCTGTTGATTTTTTAAAATTGTGTTTAAGTTTTAATTTCTTTAGATTAATGAATAAAAATAATATCCTTTATAGGTGAATATTCAATAAATGTCTGTTAAAATATGAAAAATAAAATTCCCTAGGAGTCCACACTAATGGACTATCCACACCTGTGGTGGGAAAAAAAGGAGTGGAATGGTTGAAAGACAAAAAAGAGAGTAGTCATGAGAGAAAGGCAAAGCATGTATATAATCCTCCCAGTGAAATCCTCAGACTGAGAACAAGTGGAAATTTGGTTGAATTACCCTCTCCAAAAATATTCAGGAAGGTGCCAGTTAGAGGTTAACTACTTTCCCAGGGTCACAGGGGCAGTTACATGGCACAGTGGATAGAGAATGGGGCCTGGAGTTAGGAAGAGTCAACTTCATGAGTCCAAACACAGCCTCAGATACTTACTAGCCATGTGACCCTAGGCATGTCATTTGCCTCAGTTCTTCATCTATAAAATGAGCTGGAGAAGAAAATGGCATATGAGGAAACGGAGACTAACAGGACTAAGAGTTTGTGACTGGATTTCAACTCAGGTCCTCCCGACTCCAGATCTGGTGCTCTAAGAGAGCTACAAAAAACAATAACAAAATTAATCTGGGGAAACAAAAGTTCAAGAATATAAAATGAATCTATTTTTAAAAATGTGAACAAAGGCAGCCTGGCAGTACCAGATCTCAAACTACATTACTAAGCAGTAATTATCAAAACAATCTAATACTGGATAGGAAAAAGACTGGTTGATCAATTAAATAGACTAGGTACCCAACATACAGAAGTGAATGAGTACAGATGCAGAAAAAGTTTTTGACAAAATAAAATACCCATTCCTATTTTCTAAAAGACCTTTAAAAAGTATAGGAATAAATCGAGCTTCTCTTAAAATGACAAGTACTATCTATTTAAAACTAAGAGCAAGCATTACTTCAACTGTAGATAAACTAGAAGCCTTTCCAATAAGCCAAGGGATGAAGCAAGGATGTCTATTATCATCATTATTTTTCAATATTGTACTAGAAATTCCAACTTTAGCAATAGTGTAAGAAAAAGGAAACTGAAGGAATAAATATAGGCAATGAGTAAACAAAACAATCAGTTTGGGTGATTTCAATCAATAAGGTGATATACTTAGAGAACTCTAGGATGTCAACTAAAGACCTAACTGAAACAATTAACATCTTTAGGTAAGCTATGCAATATGAAATAAACCCACACAAACATTCTCTTTACTACCAATAAATTTTAATGGAAAGAAATAGGAAGAAAAATTTCATTTAAAATAACTGCAGAGAATATAAAGTACTTGAGAATCTACCTGCCAAGACATATACAGGAACTATATAAAAGTAATTACAAAGCACTTTTCATACAAATAAAATCAGATCTAAATAACTGGATAAATGTTAATTGCTCCTGGGTAAATTGAACCAATATAAAAAACGACAATGCTACTCAAATTAATTTACTTATTCAGTAAAATACCAGTCAAACTCTCAAAGAATTGCTTTATAAAGCTAGACAAAATAATAACAAAATTCATCTGGAGGAACAAAAGGTCAAGAATACAAAAGGAATCCATTTTTTAAAATGTAAACAAAGGCAACCTGGCAGAACCAGATCTCAAACTACATTGCTAAGCAGTAAATATCAAATACTGGATAGGAAAAATAATACCTAATACTGGATAGGAAAAAGAGTGGTTGATCAATGAAATAGACTAGGTACACAATATACAGAAGTAAACGTGTACAGTAATCTTGTGTTTGATAAAAGATTCACTTCTTGGGGCAAGAATTCAGTACTGACAAAAACTGCTAGAAAAACTAAAAAGCAGTTTGGCAGACAATGACTTCAGAGGCTACTGACTTTGCACAACTCTGCCTGACCCAAATCCAATTCACTCACAAGTCATCACCCTTATGGTGTCATTGGTCCTCTTCAAAAGAAAAACAAAGCATAGATCTATATCTCACACTCTAAAGCAAGATAAGAAGCTCAAATGAGTTATATGATTTAAACATTAAGGGTGAACATGGGAAAAAATGCTTGTCAGATGTATAGATAAGGGAAGATTTCATAACCAAACAGATAATAGAAAGATGCATAAGAGATAAAACAGATCATTTTGATTGCATAAAATTAAAGGATTTTTTTCTACAAACAACCAATGTAGCCAAAATTAGGAGGAAAGTAAGAAACTCAGGGAGGGGGGTGGTGAGTGGAGAATATACAACCAGTTTCTCTAATAGAGTTATCATTTCTCAAATATATAGGGAACTGAGTTAAATTTATATTTAAAAAAATAAGAGCCATTCCCTGATTGCTAAATAGTAAAAGGATCTGAACAGGCAGTTTTCAGAGAAAAAAGTCAAACCCCATAAATAGTCACGTGAAAAAATACTCTTAATCATTAAGAATTAAAGAAATACAAGTTAAAACAATGAATATCTATTAGATTGCCTAAAGTGACAGGAAAAAAATGGAGGGGATATGGGAAATATGGAATATGGGAAAATAGGTATATGAATGCACTTTCAGTTGTGAACGAGATTAAGCATTCAGGAGAATAATTTAGAACTATGTTCAAAGGGCTATAAAACTTTTCATGCTGTTTGACCCAGCAAAACTGCTACTAGATCTATAACCCAAGAACAGCAAAGAAAAAAGAATAGGACACATAAGTACAAAAATATTTATAGCAACTCTTTTTTCTGGTAGTAAGGAATTGGAAATGGGGGGAATACTCATCAATTGGTGAATGGATGAACAAGTTGTGGTATATAACTATAATGGAATCCTATTATGCTATAAGAAATGATAGGGGGAGGGTTTCAGAAAAACCTGGGAAGATCTATGTGAACTTATGTGAAGTGAAGTGAGCAGAACCAGGAAAACAATCTATACAGTACCAACAATATTGCAAAGATAACCAAGAAAGATTTAGTAACACTGATCAATACACTCCAACACCAAAGTACTCATGCTATTAACCTCCAGATAGAGAACTAGTGGCCTCGAAGTATGTATTGAAGCATTTTCCCTTTTTTATTTTTTTTGTTTTCTCTTTTCAGACTATGGATAATGAGGAAATATGTTTTATATGATTTGATATTTATGAGTTATTATATTTCTTGCCTTCTTAATAAATTGGAAAAAGGATTGGGAAAGGAAAGAATTTGGGTGTGAAAATAAATTTAATTTAATTTAATTTTTTTTATTTATTGACTTGTTTATTTACTTTTAGTTTACAAGATTCAGTTCCAGAATCACTTGAATTTCACATTTTCTCCCCTCTCTTGTCCCCCCCCCCAACCCCCGGTGGCATACAATCAATAAATTTCATTTTAAAAAATAAAAATAAAAATAAAAACTCTGAAGTTTCTCCTCATACCTAGCAAAGACAGGCAAAAGATAGAAACAATAAATATTAGAGGGATTGAGGGAAGATAAATACACTAATGTTCCATTAGAGGATCTGTTCATTTGGATTATGGAAGCTAATTTGTGATTATGCTTTTTAAAAAGATGACTAAAATGTCTATACCCTTTAAAAAGAAGACATCAAAACATGAATGATCAGAAAAAAAGAGGTGGATATAGTGAGATTTGGGGAAAACAGATAGTTGACCCATGTGTTTGTTCTACTATTAATATCCATGAATGATTGAAATTCTTTGACAAAAACCTTTAGACTGTGGGGTAGATAGATCCTTTATGAAGAATACATGAAAGGGCATTAAAGAGAATCAGACAAGACAAAAAAGTATTGCCATCCATTTCAATGAGAATTGGACTCACACCCATGAGATCATACATTCATGATTGAATTAAGTATCATTTTTGACTAATCGGGGTCAGAGTGTAGCTATCACATAAAGAGGGAGTCAATAAAGTGTGGAGAGAACAAATAGTCTCTTTTCTTAAAACGCTCTCTCACGTCTGATACTTACTATCTCTGTGACCTTGAATACATCACTTACCTCACTTGACCTCAGTTTCTTGATCTGTAAAATGAAGGGTTAGTCTAGATGGCTTTAGTTGTACAACCCTATAATTCTCCTGTCTAAAAGGAGAGGTAATACACACCTTTTTACTAGCCGTTGTCAAAGGAAAAGTAGATGCAGATCCATATAAATTTGCAAATAAGCACATAAATCCATATATCTTAAATACTAAACAAGAATTTAACAAGAACTCATAAATCATCATCATCACTAAGACTACTTTTATTTATGCTTACATCTACTTAAATATTAGTTAAAAAAAATAGTTTCAGATGAGGTTTGGGGTTTACCTAATGTTAATGTTCTAAAAAGTTTTTCCTATTCATACATATGCAATGGATAAATTCTGACCCTGGGCATTATGGGCATTAATGAGATATGGCTTATCTCAATATTAATTTTAAAAGATTATCTTATAACCAAAAAGACTTTTAGGTGAAGAGAGGGGATCACATCTTACCTGTCTCCATAAAATGCAACATTTACTGGGTGGTTGAAATTAGTTGAACGTGAATTCCTTATTTTTCAAGCACATCAAATACTAGTCAACTGATAGAATTGACATTAACTAGCTAATATCAGTATTAACCACAACTGGAGTCTAATCACACAGAATTATCTTGAGTACAAATTTATTTAGAGCAACGTTTTTATCATTCCATCTTCTAAAAAAAAAATTGACCTAGCTCAGAAGATGAATGTGAACCAAAATAGCAACTTGCAGTTTGTTCCAAGTTGGGCGGTCCTACTCTTTGACCAGATTGTCTTTCATTGTCTCTTTCAGCAGAGCCTGTTTGCTTTGGGACCCTGACATTTCACAGCAGAAGTGTGATTTTTCATGAGGATTCAGAAGAAAATTTAATTTTTATTAATCATTGACTAATGTGTTCTGACATGGCTATATTTCTGTCCAGAAGTGATAATGGCATTAACGTCATTAGCAACAGAATTGTTCTCCTTCCCTACTGTGAACCATAACTTGGAAGATGCTATTTTTTCACACATTTTTCCCTTATTAACACATTAGATCTTCAGAAGCACATGAAGCATGTGGTATACAAATGGAGAAGTCATTTTCACTGTAGGCAGGAAAGGTACCTAATCCTCTAACTTTTGACAAAGCTATCATTCAGGCTTTTGTTTCCCTTTATTTCTCCTTTAGGAGAAATAAATGTTTCAGAGAAACAATAACAACAGAATACAGTCATGTTACCAACTCTATACATCTTGGTGATTTGTTGACATCTCCTTCTGCTGAGGTAGAGACACGTGTCTATTTGCCTGGTCCAGACAGATTTATTACTGTTTGGAAAGCACTTTCTTTCCCCCTTTCCACCTACAACTTCCTCTTGGTCTGGATGTATGATTTAATTGATATAAAAACACTCCGGGTAAGGAAACTCCCCTATCAGTACTGATTGTCTACTAGTCTACATTTGATCATCTAAAGAGTTGGCCGGGACACTAAGAGTGTAAGTAGCTTGTCCAGGGTCATACAGGCAGTCTATGTCAAAGGAAGAATTTGAACCCAGGTCTTTCTGAATCCAAGGGGAGTTTTCTCTATACTGTGCCATGTAGTCCCCCAAATTCATAAAGATATAGATATGTGTGTGTATATATATATATATATATATATATATATATATATATATATATATATATATGAATATATACGTATACATAATTGTTATGTGCTGTGACAAGCACTCTGGCATACTCAGGATGGTTGCTAGCACAGGTTCTTTGATCTGCTTTTCTAAAGGAAAGCAACTTTAAAGTGGTCAACAGTCTTACTTAAGATGTATGTATGTGTGTATGTATTTGTATATGTACGTGTAGGTATGTGTGTGTGTGTGTGTGTGTGTGTGTGTATTCACTTAGTTCAGGGGGAAGAGTCAGCACCCTGCACTTAACAGAAAATGCAAACAGAAATTACAAGCAGAAAAATAACAGAGAAAATAACAGAAATCAACAGACAAGGCTTCTAGCTGTCTGATCAAAGCTATACATACAGTTACCAAAGAGAGAAGCACCAACATCTGAGTTTTCAAAGTCAGGGTCAGTGGCTCTTTAACATCTAACCAGAGTCTCATCTGGCCAAATCACACAAACACTCTTCCAGTGAGTGAGCCCTAAGCAAAACCTCACCTTAGAGTGTGTGTGTGTGTGTGTGTGTGTGTGTGTGTGTGTATGTATACACCCTTCTTCAGAGCCAGAGGGCATCACAACCCTCATGACTCACTACCTAATTACAATTACAAAATTACAAAATTACAATTACAAAAGGTATGGGCCTTCCAGGAAAACAAGCCTCTCCTAATCAAGCTTCTCTTGTTGGGTTCCACTTGAGGCCTGTTAATGGGTGGGGAAGACCCTCAACTCCCATTAACATTACATGTGCATGCATACATTATATATAATATATGTGTATGTGTATCTAGATATAACATGTGTGTGTATGAGTGTGAATTTAAAATCTACTTCAACCACCTACACTAAGTAGCAACACAAGTCAACCAGAAAGGGTACTATGGAAGAAAAATAATCATTCTGTTTCATAAATAGCAATTGTTAAAGCCTTTTATCTGATCTCAATACCTTGAATACTAATCCTTTTTTAGAGCCCCTGATGTATATGCATGGCATTCTCATCAAAGCATACAGTATGCTACAAACTCACAAAACAAAATAGTCAAATCTTTTCCATTTATACTTTGATAGTACCTATGTACTATGAGTAGGTACCATAGTCATATGAATTTTTAAAGTTTTTTAAATTTTTTCCATTATACGTTGCAGATACAATTATTAATCACACTAGTAATTATTCACTATATTTGCTGGTTTGCTGGTTTGTCAATGA
This sequence comes from Pseudocheirus occidentalis, assembly GCA_028646575.1. NCBI lineage: Eukaryota > Metazoa > Chordata > Mammalia > Diprotodontia > Pseudocheiridae > Pseudocheirus > Pseudocheirus occidentalis. The sequence goes on along the minus strand of CM053594.1, from coordinate 288,843,832 downwards.
ACTATTTCATCCCTTTCATTAGCTTCCCATTCACTTTTTTTTTTTGTTACATGTTGAGCTCTGAGTTGTCTCCCTCTCTTCCTCCCAACTCCACATTACAGAAATCCAACATTGGATGTCTATGTGGAATCATAAAACACATAATTTCACATATCAGTTCTTTCTCTGGAGATGAATAGCTTTTTCCTTCATAATTGAATTGAATGATCATATTACCCAGAATAGCTTAGTCATTCACAGTTACTCCTTGAACAATTTTGCTGTTACTGCATATAATATTCTTTTGGTTCTATTTGTTTCATTCTGCATTATTTCATACAAGTCTTTCCATGTTTTTCTAAAAGCAACCTGTCCATCATTTCTTACAGCACAGTAGTATTCCATCTCAATCATATATCACAACTTATTCAACCATTCACCAACTGATGAACTTTCCAGTTCTTTGCCACCAAAAAAGAGCTATTAGAAACATTTAAGAACATTTACCTTTTTCCTTTACATTTTTTCCTTAATTCCTTTGATATTCTTGTTGGGGGTTTTTTTTTTGTTCTTCCAAATGAATCACATCTTTTTTCTAGCTCAATAAAATAATTTTTGTAGTTTAATTGGGGTGGTACTGAATAAGTAGATTAGTTTAGGTAGAATTGTCATTTCTATTATGTTGACTCGGCCCACCCATGAACAATTAACATTTCTCCAATCATTTAAATCTGACTTTGTGCAAAAAATGTCCTGTAATTATGTTCACGCGGTTCCTCGGCCCGTCCCGGCAGTTACCCCCCCCCCCCCCCGGTGCTTTATACTGTCTACAGCTATTTTAAATGAAATGTCTCTTACTGTCTTTTCTTGCGGGGTTTTGTTGGTGATATATAGAAATGTTGATGATTTATGCAGGTTTATTTTATATCCTGTTTCTTTGCTAAAAATGATTAACTGTTTCAACTAATTTTTTTTGTTGAATCTGTAGAATTTTCCAAGTTTATGAACATATCACTTGCAAAAAGAGACAGTTTTATTTCCTTACTGCTCATTTTGATTCCTTTCATTTCTTTTTGTTCTCTTTTTGCTATTACTAATATTTCAAGTACAATTTTAGATAATAGGGTGATAATTGGCATCCTTGTTTCACTCCAAATCTTATTGGGAAGGCTCTAGTTTATCTCCATTAGTGATAATGCTTGCTGGTGATTTTAGATAGTCACTTATTATTTTAAGGAGAAACCCATTTGTACCTATGTTTTTAAGTGTTTTAATAGTAATGAATGTTATATTTGATCAAAAACTTTTTCTCCATCTATTGAGATAATCATATATAGTTGTTCTTGGGTTTGTTTTTTATATCAGCGGTTATTTTAATAGTTTTTATTATAGTGAACCAGTCTTTCCTGATATAAATCCCACTTGGTCACAATGTATTATCTTTGTGACTTTTAATGATTTTTAAAGGTCTCTTCTAAACTTCTTTAAGTCAGTCTCCTGGATTAATGTTCATTTCTATTCTCTTGGTATGTACTCTGTGGAGGGAGCAATATCCTAAATCTTTCTTCCCTGAAAATTATGCTAGTTCCCCAATTCCCAAAGCAACACAGCTGCCCTGAGATTTGACTGGCCCCAGGGTTAAAGCTCAAAGTAAACAAACTTTCCTTGATGGAGCTTTTTGGTAGTCTCTAGACCTAAAAATGTGGTTTCCTAGGCACCCAGGGGTATGCGAAGGCCTACCCAGATAGAGCTGGGGCCATTTAGACCAAGCAAATGTTTGGAACTGGAAATGCTTGGAATTATCACCACATTCTGCTCTGCAGCCCATGTGGAAATGAAGGGGAAGGGGAAGAAGGAAGGAAGGAAGGAAGGA
>CM053594.1:288795972-288841480 GCA_028646575.1 Pseudocheirus occidentalis | reverse complement strand
TGCTCTTCTCACTTAGCATCAATTCATATAAGCCTCTCCAGGTAATTATAAAGTCCATCCCCTTCCCATTTCTTATAGTACAATAGTATTCCATTACATTCATATACCATAACTTGTTCAACCATTCCCCAGTTGATGGGCATCCCCTAAGTTTAACATGGAAAGATTTTAATGAAGAGATACAGAACAAAGTAGAAACACAAGAACAGCACACCCCCATGAAAAATTATGTGAATTAAACCAACACAAAAAGACAATTGAATCAGACTCATTTTTATAATGCTCCCAAGTGTGACCTGAAGGAAGATCCTGCAAAGCAGACTAAGATGGAGTAGTCAGACATGTTGGAGGAGAACCAGGATAGAGAAGTATCACAAAAATAGAGAGGAGTATCCAGAAGAAGAGAGTGATCATTAAGTGTTGAGGGCTGCAGCTAGGTCAAGAAAGATGAAGATAGAGAAAAGGCCATTAGACTTGGCAATTAAGATATTATTTGGTAACTTTGGAGAGAGTAGTTTCAGATGAAGTCAGAAATCAGACTATGGAGAAATTTAAAAGAGAGCATCAAGAAAGGAAGTAGAGGCATTGGTTTTATATGGCTTTCTCAAGGAGTTCAGCTACAAAAGGGAGGAGAGACATGGAATGATAGCTCTAGGGGATGGAGAGATCAAGTGAGGGCTTTTTGAGGCTGAGAAGGGCTTTTTGAGACATGGGACATATAGAAAAGTACCCAGTATACAGAGAGAGATTGAAATGAAATGAAATAAAATAAGAGGGTGAAGATTATGGAAAGAGCAATATTACAGCAAAGATAGGACGGAATGAGATCACTTGTACATGTAATGGGATTTGCTTTAACAGGGAGAAAGGCCAACCTTTCCTATGAGGAAGGAGAGAGTATGGGGTGGCTAGGTAGTGCTGTAAATAGAGCCCCACCCTGGATTCAGGAGGACCTGAGTTCAAATCCAACCTCAGACACTTAACACTTACTAGCTGTATGACCTTGAGCAAGTCACTTAACTCCAATTGCCCTGCCCTTCTCCCTCCAAAAAAAAAAAGCACCAAAAGAAAAATTAAAGGAGGGAGTAAGGGAATATATCTGAATTACATCAACTGAGGAAGAAGGGAGAAGAAGGAGCTTTTAGTGAATGGTCTCATTTTTTTCAGTGAAGTATGAGGCGAGGTTTTCTACTGAGAGTATGAGAGAAGGGTACCATGAGAGGTTTGAGAAATTAAGGAAGGGTTTGGAATAGTTGCTATGTTGAGTATGACAGTGAATCAATTATGCAAGTGTAAAAGGATTTCCTTGCTTTAGTGAGGACCCAGTGAATTAAGAAGCAAAGACTTTAACTTAAAAGGGTGAAGGGAGGTGGAGCTATGGGAGGTTTAGGCAAGTACAAAAAGGTCATTGTATATGGTTGTCCTCTCAGTACAGAAGTGAGAATGATCTGTATAGAAGATAATATATGTTGTCATGTTTTGGTTCCTTTTTCAGTTAGCTTGACCTGTTTTTCTTTGTAAGAAAGGTTCAGTGGGGAAGAGCAATATATTAGGAAATGGTGATGACATTTAGATATACATGCAGGTATGTTTAGGGGCAGCTAGGTGGCACAGTGGGTTGAGTGCCTGGCCTAGAGTTCAGGAAAACCTGAGTTCAAATGCAGCCTCAGACACTAACTAGCTGTGTGACCCTGCACAAGTCACTTAACATTGTATGCCTCAGTTTCTTCGTCCATAAAATGAGCTGGAGAAGAAAATGGCAACCATTCCAATATCTTTGGAAGAAAACCCCAAAAGGGGCCACAAAAATCTGGAAATGACTGAAAATGACTAAACAAAATAGATGTGTATGTATACATGTATATACACATATGTTTTATACATGCACATATATACATGCATGTATGTACAAGCATATATTTTGCCCCATTTTTAAATGGGGAATAAGGGATGAATACACCTTCCAAAATGTCATATTTAAATCCATATAATAGCTTTCCTCCTAACTAGTTCTAGATTATTTCCTCCATGGAAAGTCTTTATATAAGTATTAGGCATTAAGACTGCTGTTCCTTCCAGTCTAAGAATATTCTACCTAGTAGGGGTAAAGTCAAAAACATCCAATTTAGGTAGGAACAAAAGCTATGAATTTAGGCCATTGAGCTAATTCTTTTGAATCCAGAGCTCCAGGGAGTTACTTATCAGCCCAACTCTCAACTGCCAGGAGATATAACAGTCAGATTGCTCCCAGTCCCACCTCCTTTCCTGGGAGTGAGTGGGTGGGGGAGAAAGAGGAGAATGATGCTTCTCCCTAAGCCCTCAGGCCTCATAAAGCATTGTGGGGATGGCAGAAGGCTGGAGAATAATCACTCAGAAAGTGGTCACTGTATATCTGTTACAACACCACAGGAAGAGGTTTGGAGGAAAGTGCAGGGACAGAGTTGTGAGGAGCAGGCAAAGGGAGAATCAGAAGGAAAGAATCACCTTAAGGAAGGTTCAGATATTTAAAATATAACACAGTGGCAGTACCATGCAGTTGGAATTAATGTCAGCTAACCACAGTAACTCTGAGATAACTCTGTAACACAACTCCATTTTAAAAAAAATCACCATCTGGTTTGTAATGCTTCATAATACTTTCCTATTTTCAAATGACAGTGTCCTGGTTTAGCTTGAAATGAAAGGAAATGAATGTAGTCCTTAGGTTGTTATAGCCTTGGCATTGTATATTGGGCAATATATGTTCATTTGGGCCCTTGTCAAGTGCCTAGGAACAATGATAATGTCTGAAGGGTCTATAAAAGAAATCCAGAGGCTGACCTAAGTTCATGAGTTAACTAAATGCCTGAGTTTTATGTATTTGTATGATTAGGTCTTTAAGTTCCTGAGCCCCATTGGAGGTATTTTTAATACAAAGTTTATTTCAGTGACAAAGTTTTTGAAAGTAGAAAAGCTGAGGAGAAGCAAGAGAAGCCTAGGGCCTAATTGCACTGTAAGCACCAGGTGGGATTTCCTCACTTCATATAGAATATTCTGTCCTAGTGATTTTGAATTCATCTACTGCTTTAACTAGGCTTAGGTGGCTGCCCTGCTTACAAGAACCTAAAACACAGGAAGAAAGCTATTCCTTTGTGTACACAAACACAATATAAACTTATTTGATTTGTCTCTTCTGTTTCAGAATTTGTAGGATTGGGTTAGAGAGGAGATTTAGGGAGCATTTTTTACCAGTGAGTACAAATGAGGAACAAAGAAGTCATTTCTTGGTGGGTTCTTGGTGAGGAATGAAGTTTGTTCATTATAGCTAAATGCAGGAGGCTCCTATAGCAAGTCTGGGGAATAACAGATCTGACTGCTGATTGTCTTGCCATCCACACAGTTAAGGAAAGTGAAAATGGTTCTCCACATAGCCAATCCTATAAGCACTGACTGAACTCCTACACTGTGCTAAGTAAGCAAAACAAGAGACAGCCTCACTTCTGCAAATAGCTTACACATAGCACAGTAGGGGAAGAACTTGCAAACAGGTAAACTTCACAAGAGGTAGAATGTTTTTTATACTGTGAAGTAAGTAAGATATTGTGAAGTAAGAATTGGATAAAATGTTTGTACATTTTTGTAGATCCTTAATTTCATCAATGTGGCTATTCCCTCCACAGGTAAAAATTTTGAAGTATCTTTGTCTTCCCTCTCCACATAAATGTTTTACAAGACCAGTGCCCATCATACAAAAAGCAAATAGTATTTCTGCTAAAATGGAAAGTTATGCTACTGGTTGTGATGAGATTCAGAGCCTCCAGTAACCCCAAAAATCAGAGTTCCCAGAAAATCGTCTGGAATGAATTCGCAGACTCAAGCATTCTTTAAGTCAAGGTGGCAAAGATTTATTGTTATGCTATACAGCAGGCAAGAGTTCTTAGGGAACCTGCAACCTCAAAGGGGTACAGTTAAAGTTTGTATAGGATGACCTATAGTAAAACATGTGCCAAATATGCTAACTAGGTGAGTCAGGGTGGGATTAGGGAGTGGTTAAGGATTGGTCAATTCTTAAAGAAACATGCCCTTTTAATATCTACTACTCAGGATTATTGCCCAGAATTCACTGGGAGTCACCCAAGAGGAGGCTACATGGAGGTGTGGTTTTGGGCTTGAAGCGTCACTAAGTTAGGGTTGACCAAGAAATGACCAGTCTGCCACCCATCAATGTCATGCTTGACAAGATGGATGTTGGGAGTGTAAGAGATAGCAAAGGGTTAAGTTTCCACGGGAATAAGGTAATGAAACTTAAAGGAAAAAACACTAGCCTTCTTCTCATTGTTTGCTCTCCCCCCCCCCCTTCCATTTGGTATGTAGATATGCACAAGTAAGGGATTGAAGGATGTTTCCTTCTGATTGGGTAGAAGAGACAAATGAATAATGATGACAATAAAGAATTGTCAATTGTAACACTCATTGGCTGTCTCCAAATTTGGCGCATAATGAGGGATTGGAAAATACCATCCTCTGATAGGATATTAATTCATGAATAATTATGGCAATGAAGGATTGAGATTGCTTTGTGCTGATTAGCTTGAGATCATGAGCCCACCTTACCCCACCAATGGTGATACCACATTTAGGATTAGGATAACAGAAGCCTGTGAGCTTCTGCAGTTCACACTCCTTGGCTGACACCCCTTGAGCAACTGAAAGCTGTGCTCTTTCTCATGAGAAAGAATAAAGACCTTTTCTGAACTCAGACTCAGATTCTGATTTTGAAGATCTGGCAGTGGTTTCTATCCCACATAGGAGTATACATATATCTCTAGCCTAAGGTATACATAACGAGGAATACAGGATGTGTATAATGAGCTGGGGAGGTAGTATAGATAATGCAGTGGAGTTCTCACTTGCTGTTGTACCAGGGAGATAAGCATTTGGCTGGGGCCTAGTTATAATGACTACTAAACGTAGTGCAGGGGATGGGAAGAGATGGGCAGAGATTATGCTCTTAAGGCAAGGGAGAAAGATGCATTTGAAATTGGTATCCAAGCACATAGGCTCAGGCACTGTGTACTCTAAATATGTAGAGTTGAGCCAGGCATTCATGGATAGGGACTGTAAGAAGACAGCAAGGTAGAGTAAAAAACTGCTGAATGGCTGAAATGCTATAATTTAATTTAGAGAAAGTACACTTGTGAATTAGTTTGGCTAATAGGGTATTAACTGAGTGAAGGAAGCAGTCTGGTATTAGTGAGTACAGTTCATGCTGAACACCTGTTGTGTTCTGCCAAACAATGGCCAGAGTTTGAGTCAGAAATTAACTTATCCAACTTCTGACTACATGTTGCAAAATTCATTAGATTTAAGTGAAAAATTGTAAAAAATATCATTTATCCACTATTTATATGAAAGGGAAAATGAATGGATATAGAGATTAATAGTAGCTTTAGTGTTGCTTTCTAAATATGTTTCTACATTCAGATGTTTCTATAGAGTTCCTGGGAAATTGTAATCAGTTTTATAAATGTTTTTAATGAAATAAGATATGATTTGAATCAACAGGCATTTATTAAGTACATGCTATGTGCCAGGCAGGCACAGGGAATAAAAAGATGGAAGAAAAACAATGTCTGTCCTTGAGAAATGCACATGTATAAGGAGATTTATAAACTAAATGCCAAAAAAAAAAATTTACAAGGTAAACTGGGGGAAGGAACTAGCAGCTTGAAGGATCAAGAAAAGCCACCTGCAGAAAGAACCTTGAAGGGCAGCTAGATGGCACAGTGAATAAAGCACAGCCCCTGGAGTCAGGAGGACCTGAGTTCAAATCTGATCTCAAACACTTAACATTTACTAGCTGTGTGACCTTGGACAAATCATTTAACCCCAACTGCCTTGCCTTTCCCCCTCAAAAAAAAAAGAAGCAAAGAAAGCACCTTGAAGTGAGCCTTGAAAGAAACCAGAGGTTACAAGAGATGAAAGTGAGGTAGAATCTCATTACAGGCAAGGAATGTTATAGCTATAAGGACGCTGGAAATGGAAGGTCCCATTGAGAGTATGTTATAGTAAATAGGTCGATTTGACTGGACTGAAGGGTATGTGGAGAAGTATAATATATTATCACACAAGAAAGGTCTAGGTTGGAGTTTGGGTGTGAACAGCTTTAAAGGACAAACAGAAGAATTTGTTGTTAATTTGTATTATTATTGCTGTTGGTCCCTCCTTCCTCTGAGGCAGAGCTGCAGAGCCATCGGTCCCACTCCAGAGTCACAAAAGTCCAGCAGCGAGGCAATGGTCAAGATGGCTGGTCATGGCCCAGGACACAGTGGGCGGCCTTGGCCCTTCTAAATAATAGTTTGATCCTATACTTTACTGATTGGGAAGGCTTGGAGGTGGGGAGGTGGGAGTGGTTACATAATCAAACTATATAACAAACGATGTAACTAAATCGCTTTGGCAGCTATGTTGGATTGCATTAGGGAGATATTTGAGGTAGGGAGACCATCTAGGAGACTAGGCCAACATTAAACCATTAATTATTTGAGTGAAGATGTGTTTGGGAGATGCCATGCAAGTAGAAACAGCAAAACCTGTCAACGGATGTGGAGTGAAGGAAAGCAAAGACAAGGATGACATTATGTCAACTCAGGGTTCCAGAGGTTGATGAGATGTTAATAGAAAAGAGATGTTTGGAAGCGGGGGCGGGGGGGAATGAATTCTGCTTTGGACAGGATAAGTTTGAGAAGCCTAGGGAGGTACCCATGTTAAAACAGTCAATAGGCAATTGGAGATGCCTCACGAATGTGAATGGTGGGGCTGGATATTGAGATCTGAGTACCAGTGAGGAGAGATGTAAGAGCTGATGAAGATAATCAACTGAGAAATAGAGATAGAAAAGAGCAGAGGACGAAGGACAGAATTTTGAGGGATACTCACAGTTAGAGGGTAGACACAGATAATGGATCCTGAAAAGGAGATTAAAAGGGAAAGGGTCAGACAGGAGAAATGAGAGAGAGACAGACAGACAGAGACAGACAGAGAGAGAGAGAAGAGACAGAGGGGGGGAGAGAGACAGAGACAGAGACAGAGAGAGACAGAGAGAGACAGAGAAGAGACAGAGAGAGGGGGGAGAGAGAGAGACAGAGAGACAGAGGGGGGGAGAGAGAGAAAGAGAGAGACAGAGAGACAGAGACACAGAGACAGAGACACAGAGACAGAGACACAGAGACACAGACACAGAAACACAGACAGAGAGAGAAAGAGACAGAGAAACAGAGATAGAGACAGAGACAGAGACAATGGGGGTAGGGGGAAGCACAAAAAATGAGACAGGAAGGAGTATCCCCAAGGAGAGAGTGGCCAATAGTCAAACACTTCAGAGATATCAATAAGGAAAGGGAATGAGAAAAGGTCGTGAGATTTTGAGAAGGCCTGTTTTCTGCTAATTTCTGCTCCCTAAGGATCTAAGTTAGACAATGATAAGACTGCCAAATTATTCAGAAGACTGGACTAGAAGTCAAAAACCCATGTTCAGGTTCTCACCAACAATTTAGCATCTGCTTGTACCTCATAACAACAAATCCTTGTGGTTGAGATAAAATTCTTAAGAGGGCTAGGATGACTTTCAGTTGAAAAGGAATATACTTCTGAATGAGTCAAAGTGCCTACCTTTCTGGGTCTCCCTTCCCCACCCCCAACACCCTGCCCTTGCCTGCTAGAAACACCTTTTGCAGTCATTTTGTACATAGTATGTATATAAATTTATATATGTGTCTATGCATGTATATATGATGTATGTGTGTATATGTATATGTTCATACACATGTTGTCACCCATTAGAATTTAAGCTCCTGAAAGAATGATTTCATTAATAATTAGATCACTGCAAAACAAAACAACCTCATACATAGCAAAGGGACAAATATGACTAAAGATGGGAAGCTGATGTTGACAGGTCAATTAATGCATTTTAGGCAGATTGTGCAATGGTACAAGCACTCTAGAAAGCAATTTGGAATTATGCAAATGAAGTGGCTAAACTGTCTATACCCTTCCATCCAGAAATTCTACTGTTAGGTATATATCCCCATATGGAGATCCTTGAGGAAAAGAAAAACCCTAAAATATTTATAGCCATGCTTTTTATAGTAGCAAAGAGTTAGAAACAAAGCAAAAGCCCTTCAATTGTGGAGTGTCTAAACAAATTGTGGCACATGAATGGAATGGAATGTAAATTTCTGTGCTGTGATAAAAAGCACAAAGGATATAGAAAACATGGAAAGACTTGTGTGAATTGATGCCAAGTGAAGTGAACAGAACCAGGTAAACGATATATACAATGACTATGCCAATTTAACTGGAAAAATAGTCATTAAACAATTAAAACTGAATGCTAAGAATAACTAAAGACTAAACTTGACTCCCAAGAAGAGATATGAAAAGACACCTCTTCTCTCCTCCAGCTACTTTGCAGAGTTCAGGGTCCACAAGTGTAGAACATTGTATATAACATCAGACCTTTTCAACATCTTGATTATTTCACTGATTTTATTTTTCTTCTTTATATTTTTTAATTTAAAAAAAGTATTTCTGATGAGGGATGGTTCTCTGGGAAGGAGCAAAGGAAATGATATAAGACAAAACCTAAGAAATATATAAAAAAAGAAAGACCAATGAATATCCATTTTCCTAAAAAAAATTCATTAAGTTCTTTGAGAGTATGTATTATTTCACTTTTGTCTTTGTATCTCCAGCATTTTGCACAATTCTTTGCTCATAGTAAAAACTAACATAGATGCTCTCTATCAATGCAGATTATGACCCAACCTAATATTCTTATCCTGAGTACTTCTTGTCTGTGTATTTCCATTAATTCTCCAAAGAATCTACTCAATGCACAAGAGGCCTAACTCTTTCTCTAAAACCAGTAAAACTGCAGGATTCTGTTATCCCCTCAGCTTTGCTATATGAGTAGCTCACCTCTCTTTCCAATCATACATTTCCCAAATGATGGTTTTTATGCCACTTCTGTTATTCAAGTTATCATTGTTTATACCCTGCAGCCTATTTAAGGCCATTATGCATTATGTGGATGATCTTTGGGTCATCCACAATTTTGACTTTTCAGAGATGTGTTAAAAATATCTTTTTTTGGTTAGGAAGCAGCTTGGGATCATTTAAAACATTATACTATTTTAAAAAGATAATTTAATCATCTTTCTTCCTTCTTTTCTGTCTTCTTCAATTCTGAACCTAACTCATACATCTATGGTGCTTATCCAATATATATGTGCTGCTGGGATAATGTATTATGCATCTTATCAAGCAGCATGAAATAATGGATAGAACACTGGACTTGGAGGCAGGAGACCTGGGTACAAATCCTGTCTCAGATATTTACTGGTATAAAGGAGGGGTGAGGATAGGCCAATGAGAGCCCAGTTCGTACAGCATGCTCATGCTCATATTTCCCTTCCCTTGTGGATCACACAAAGTATACATAAACATCGCTTACCTTACCAATGCTACATTTGGAACTTTGCAAAACCAGTTTTGGACCATGAGTGATTAAGAGGCTGGTGTTACATGATAATGAAAAGTTTTCTAATTGGCATCGGAGGAAATTAATGGATAACTCCAAAGATGCTGAGCCTGAACAGAAACATATCAATGAATGATCTCTCAACCTCTTCCTTGGCAACTTTCAAGTGAAGAGGAGAGATGTGTGCTACCTGAAGGAGGGAAAATGGCTGCTTTTCTCCACATGTAGCTACCACATAACCCTGAATTACATGAAGTCTTTGTTTCTGTTGTTTATTCTTTCCTATTTTAGATGACTTAGTATCCTAAGATGAGAGTATCCAGGGAACCAGGATGTCTGGGAGGTCCTGGAATCCATCCAAGGTCCCATTAACAATGGCACATTCATCAGAATCATCTGAGTCCACTGGCAATCCTCCTTATTAGCATAAGCTGCTGGAGCAGTAGTAGCCAGTGACAGAGGAAATCCCTGCAGACTGAGACATAAAGACAGTCCTCCAAAGACAATAGCAGCTTTAGGTGTTTAGAAAAATACTAATCCTTGGAGACCAATAGAATGCTGTCCTTAAAGGGGACCTTGTGAGAACTCTACAAAGAGAGAAAAGCTAAAAAAAAACTTCTAGGACCCAGATTCAGGAGATAATGCTTGGTCATGTGTATTCTGTCCACATGTGCCTCATAATGATTGCACTTTATGTTTCAATCCACACTCCCCAGGGACTTTGTGGGTACAGAGGGAGAGTATGCTCCTAATTTGGGAGAAATGTTTTATAACTGCTATTCTTTATATACTTCCTCTGCAAATACCCTTTTCTGGAAGTTACTAGATTTCTTCTTGACTGATATTGGGAAATACACCGGCTGAGGAATTTTGAATGATGCTAGTTTCTTCGTCTGTAAAGTGAGACTGATAATATCTGATAGGTTTTTGTAAAGAAAACTCTGCAAATATTAAGGTATATATAAATGTGTTGTTTTATGTGGGTATGTTTTGCATGACTACACATATATAACCTATATCTAATTGCTTGCCTTCTCGATGGGAGGAGGGGGAAGATGGAGAGGAGAGGATTTATAACTCGAAGTTTTAAAAATAAATGTTAAAAATTGTTTTTACATGTGACTGGGGAAAAGTAAAACACTAAAATAAAAAAAGAGTAATCCAAAAAATGTGTTATTTTAGACTGAACTTTTCTGAATGGTCATGGATCACCTGAGGAGGCTCTGTAGTCTCTGGGACCTTGATACAATTGGCACCAAGCTATTGACAAACAGGAGCATCTGGGAGATGTCATTATCTATATGGAAGCTCTCTTCTATTTGAGCTCCCCTGGGCCTTTTCCATGTAGTGGAAAACACCTTCCTTCAGTAGACGTAGGTCTCCTTGTTCCATATCTCATATGGATAGTGATCATCAGAAGGAATCATTGAAGGATCTCTGTTGTTACATTTAACAAGGAATTAACATAAACATGAGAGATTTGTTCTTAGAGGAGAACCTTTCAGGCTGAATTTTTATCTACTGAATATAATGCTTTATTTTATTGTTATTATTAGCTAACAAAGAGTGGGATTTTGTATTCTTTGTTTATTGCTATCAATTGCCTGCTTCACAGTAGTTCTCAACCTTTCTAATGCCATGACACTTTAATACTTGTATGTGGGCATATCTGCATATAGGTGAACCCACCTGGAGACAGAGGAGTGGTATCTCGATTCCTAAGACCTTCAGAAATATGTGTTTTCCGATGGTCTTAGGCAACCCCTGTGAAAGGGTTGTTCCACCCCCAAAGGAGTTGCTACCCACAGGTTAAGAACCACTGTAATCCAAAGCTATGGTTTTCTGTACAAAATCATTTACAAAAGTCTATCTTTTCCTTTCTCATATTTTCTTTCAAGGACACACTTGACATACTGTAGCATGAATGCAATATTTACAGCATCCATGATCATGATAAAGACCTTGACCATAAGTATCACATGACATTCAATCTCTAAATATACCAGATTCTCCAGGTAGAGAACAGAACTGAAACATTTATTTAGACACAAGAAAACCAAATCCCCAAACCAGCAAACTGATTCCATCATAATACCAAAGATATTCAGAAGCCATAATAACACTGAGAGCCATGCCATCATTTAGCCTTCCCATAAGCCAATACAAAATCAATAGTTGCTCATAAACCTCTCTATCTCCTTAATGAGCATCCTCTCCCCCCAAGAGTCTGACTAGCTCTCACCACCAGCTTCCTGTGGGCTCTGCTCCCCTTCAGCAAAACTCCTCCCACTACAGGTTCCATGTGACTTTATTTAGCCTTTTAGGGGGCAGAGTTTACTTTCAAAGCAGGAGAGATCTTCAAACTCCCCTATAGGTCTATTAAGGGGCAGGGAAGATCTTTAAATTCCCATTACACATACATGTAAATAATTACCATAAAGCTATTACAGAAATGAGAATGGAAATATATGGGGCAGTAGTTATAGATGTCTTCTTGATGGCCTTATTTTTTTTATAATAATATGGTCTATGATTTTTTTCCAAACATTTGTTATCATCTCTTTTGGATATCTTGGATATTGACTTTTTTATGCTTTCAAAATTATGCTGCCTCTGGCATGAATATGCCCTGTGTGTCCCTTTTTTCTAACTAGTCAATGGTTGAACTGTAAAAAGACAGATGATTCCTAAATCATTCCCAGCTATTTGCTGTTTGTCAAGTTATAGTTAATTTCATTTTTGTGATGTTGTTCGGTGTTTACCAAAACGCCCAAGACCTTCTAGTACAGTGGTTCTCCATCTGTCGGTTGCAACCCGTCTGAGGATCGAATGACCCTTTCACAGGGGTCACCTAAGACCACTGTAAAACGTACATTTCTGATGGTCTTAGGAACCGAGACACTGCTTCTCTATCTGTCTCCAAGCAGGTCTGCCCACATGCAGATATGCCTACATATGAGTATTAAAGGATCACGTCATTAGGAAGGTTGAGAACCACTGATGCAGATAATAATAGCATCCACTCCCCCAGGATCATTGTGAGGATCAAATGAAATACCAACTGTAAAGTGCTTTTCAGCCCTTAAAGTTCTATATAAATGCCAGTTATTTAGTTGACATTTACTTGTTCCTTCTGGTTTCTTTTATAGGGAAAAATGTTCATCTTAATTTGGTTCAATTAGTCAAGAATCATAGAATCACAGGGTGATTGAGTTGCAAGTGACCCTCGGTGGTCTCCTAGTCCAATCTATATCTAATATCAGAAATGACTTTTACAACATCCTCAACAAGTAGGTGTTCATACTTAGCAGAGGACTTTTAGTGACAGAGAGCCCACTATCACTAGAAATATTCTATTCTGTTTATAGATAGCTTTAATTTTCAGGACATTTCTCCATCAAACCTGTCTCTTTTTTACTTCTACCACCGTTCTGCTCTCTGGGGCCAAATAATACAATTCTAACCCATCTTCCATTTAAGTCTTTAAAGACTTAAAGAACGGTTTCAAGTCTGTTCTAAGCCAAATAATCATAGCAATAACATTTATATAGCATTTACTGCATGCTAGACACTGTGCTAAAGGCTTTACAAATATTACCTCCTTTGATCCTCATAGCAGCCCTGGGAGGTAGGTGCTGTTTTTAGCTCCATTTTACATTTGAGGAAATTGAGGCAAGTAGACATTAAGCAGTTTGCCCAAGATCACACAACTAGTAAATATCTTAAGGCAGATTTGAACTCAAGTCTCCCTGATTCCAGGTCATATCACTAGCACTTTCAAGCAATCCTTTTACAGCATGAACTCAAGATCCTTCGTCTTCCTGGTCAATCTCCTTTGCATATTTTCAAGTTAATCAATATCCTTTCAAAAACTTGGTACCCAGTAGCCCGTCAATTGCTTGATTATTGAACAAAAATCTCACATCAAGAGTACCAAAAAATAAACTCAAGTATAAATGGTTGAAAATCCGTGTTTTTCTTCACACTATCTTCCTGCCCCACTCCTCTTGCTCTGCTACTCTTACTGTAATGTTTCTTTAATAGATTGATGTGGCCAAATAATTTATCACCAAATGTCTACCCTGCTGGTGGTAGACCTCTCAATACTTAGCCTTTATATGGGGCAGGAGACAGTCTATTGTTGGCACCATACTAACAATCTTTTTTCCTTGATACCTGCCAGATCTTGAACTCTGTTGACATAAATTTTGAAAAAGTCTATCAATATTTACCTCCATGCCATGATGAAGTGATGAAATAGGACTTCTGTAGAAGCTGTGACAAACATATGAAATAATAAATGAGACTATACTTTGAACCAAAGTATAAAATGCTAATTTTATTATTATAAAATAATAAAATGTAAGATTTCATTATAAATGAATGAATAAATGAGAAGACATTTATTAAGGATTTATTATGCACAAAAGCACCAGAGATACAAGTAGAAAGGTAAAACAATCCCTGCTTTCATGGAGATCACACTTTAATAGGGGAAGAAAAGACTTCTAAAAGATTTCAGCTGCAAATCAATATATAGTAGTAGTAGTAGTAGTAGTAGTAGTAGTAGTAGTAGTAGTAATAGTAGTAGTAGTAGTAGTAGCAGTAGTAGTAGTAGTAGTAATTGTTCTTGTTATGTTCGCGTACATAGAACATACCACACTTAGAAACTGCTCTCATGTTTTATCACCATTTGATTCAATTGATGAATCATTGGATAGCAACTACGCATTTTATTAGTATTCCTAATTTGACTTGAATCATAGTACTGCAAGTAATTATACCAAGGGTCATTTCAGGATCCATTTTTACTTTATACATTTGATCTAAATGATAAAGTTCTTTTCAAGGATCAAGTCTCCCAAAGAGGCAGCTCCAGGTATACTGCAGTCTTCATTACCCAAATAAACTAGAAGAAAATTAAGGTAATTGAACCAATCACATTTTCTATTAAGGATGATTTGAGAAAGAGAATTAAGGGGTAAATGTAACTCCATTTCAAAGCACTAAGGCTTGAAATGCACACACTCATATAGCATACGGCCTTCTCAAGTTCTACCAAAAACTGCTTGCTGGCCAGACTTCTTGGTAATCAAAGTGGGGAATGGAGTTCTAGTTTAGGTAGCAGCCAGAGAAGAAAGCTTCCTTCAGTCATGGTGTATTACACCTGAATGGAATGTCCTTGTTATGTAAATACTTATTTTAAGATAATAGAGGCCTTAGGGTCAATTGGTTTAATCACTCCTGCCCCTAGAGTGATTAGGTAATTGTACAGACTAATAGATATACCTTATCCCTGGGACTTTACCAGGACCTGAAAACCTCTCTATGAATTAAGCAGAAAATGATGGCTGTTGCCAAAAGAATAATAATCACAGATTCAGAGAAATTAGAGTATATAGGGAACTTAGTAACCTTAGAACAAGTAACATCTTGTGCAACCTGTACCCCAAAATGAAACTCTTTACATCATTCCCAAGTAGTCATTCAATTATTGCTTGGAGACTTTCCATAAAGGAAAACCCACCACCTCTTGAGGCATTCCACTTTTTGACAGTCCTAATTATTAGGAAGTTTTTCCATGCATCAAGCCTAAATCTGACTCTTTGAAGTTTCCAACCACTAGTGTTAGTTCTACCTTCTGGGCCCAAGCAGAGATGACTAATCTTTCGTCCACATGACACCCTTCAAATATAGTCAAAGAGGTATATTGTTCCCTCCCCACCCCACCCCCAAGATTTCTCTGCTCTAAGCTAGTTTATTCCTAGTTTATTCCTAGTTTATAGGATGATCATAAATCTAAAGCTGGAAGGGACCTTAGAAATCATCTAGTCCAACCCCCTCATGTTAAAGAAAAGGAAACTGAGACCCAGAGAAGTTAAGTGACTTGCCTAAGATTCCAGAAGTAGTAAGTGACAAAGCTGGGATTCAAACTCAGCTCCATTGTACACAGGTTCAGCCCTCTGAGGTCAGTACTCTCTGCTCCTAATGTTTTAACCAACCAATCTTCACATGAACTCAAGGAAAGGTCTTTAACATTGTGTTCTTTCTGCTCTAAGAAACTGCAGCTTCTTAAAATGTGGAACCCAAAACCGAACAAAAGATTCTGTAATTGTACAGAATTTGGAAGCTTATTTTTAGAAGCTATGCCCTTCCATCT
This sequence comes from Pseudocheirus occidentalis, assembly GCA_028646575.1. NCBI lineage: Eukaryota > Metazoa > Chordata > Mammalia > Diprotodontia > Pseudocheiridae > Pseudocheirus > Pseudocheirus occidentalis. The sequence continues at coordinate 288,825,797 of CM053594.1, read as the reverse complement.
TACTGGCACAAAATTTTAAAAAGTGGGGGATTTAAATAAAATAGATTCCCAGGGAGGTGCTGAGTAATTTTTTTTTTAAAGGAGAAGGTAGGACAAATAAGTTTGGCAACCTCTGACCTAGGTCAAGTCCTAGTATTTTCATTAAACCTTCCTGGACTGATATAATCATTGTCAATCTTTTTTAACACAGCTATCACATCCTTCCTGTGTCTTCGCTTTTCCTCACTAAACATGACCGGTTCCTCTAGGTTAATTTCCTGCCTCATTCCAGAATTCTCTGTATGATATCTCTAACATATGCTTACCTAGTCTCCTTCTAATGCTTCCATTGGGGAACTCACCACTCAATAAGTGAATCCATTCCACTCTTGGGCAGCTCTAATTGTTAGGAAGTTCTTCCACATATTGAGCCATGTGATGTACTTCCTGTCATTATTCCCACTGCCCCCATTGTGCTTCTCATCTTCAGGCATTCATTCTTCTTCCAACAGAAGCTGACAAGAGTTGAGATGTCCACAATTCAGATACATTGGACTGGATAGAATCTGATCTTGTAGTCAACCACTGCTCCATCTATACCAGTCACCAGCTCTAACCCTTTAACATATATTATAATACTCATTAGTGGAAGAAGCCTCATAATAAGTCCCATGCCACTGCGAACTTCCTGGTCCTGTACTCATCCATTCACACTTTCAGGGCATATGTTAAGTTTCTTGTCTTGCTCCCCATAAGCAGCTAATTTACAATCATACTGACTCATTCTCTTAAGCTAGTCTTGAACATACTACCACTGCAACTACTCTCACTCCAAACACCTTTCCTAGTCGCCTCTAAATCCCACATGAGTGAATGCAAAAGTTCTAGCCACTTGCCTGATCTGATTTTTCACTCTCCAGTCTCCATAAACACATTCCCTGACTCTAGCCATCAATTTCATCTCCACTGTAGCTATTTCTTTCAATTTGCCCCACTCACAGTTCCCAGGCTATTCTAATCCATCAGTAGACACATACTAACCCTCAAGCTACTTCCAAGCTATGTCCTAAACACCCCTTATGAAATTTCAGGACCTGGTTTGTCCTTTAGAACTATCCCTGAATTGACAGGAGACGGGGTGGAATCCTCCACAGTGGCCCACATTTTCTCGTTTCTCTCCTTTCTCTCAGTCCCATATGGTTCCAAGATACTGAAAATATCTCTAAGGGAACCTAACAAAGTGCTGGGCTTAAGTTAAATACTTGGCAAATTCTAGCTAGTAAATTACACTTTCTGAGATGGAGGAAGTGTCATTCCAGAACTTCTTGGATTATAAAAGGAAAAGATAGAATCAATCAGTTTCTCAACCTAGATGTTAGAACTGTAACTAATTTGGGAGCACCAGGAAAAGTGGAGCTTCCAGAGCAAATTGTAGGGAATTATCAAGAATATGCAGTTGATTGCACACCAAAGCACAGAATTACAGGTCTTTAGAGCTAGAAAGGATATCAGGGATCATGTAGGCCAAGGCTTTGTAACCTTTTTTTGCTGTTGGGGTTCCCATAGTGGCAATTTGGTGAAATCAAGTGTGTCTGGACAATCCCTGCTCAGGATAATAATAATTTTTAAAACTCATTATTGAAGGAAATGCTACATTGCAGTCAGAGATTTGTGAAGATAGGTTTTTTCCCCCATCCAAGTTCATCAATCCCCTGAAATCTAGAGATCTGTGAACCACAAATTAAAAATCCCTGACACAAATCAATCTCAAAGTATCTCATTTTACTGATGAAGAAAATAAGTCCCAGAGGTCTTCCACATAAGAGGGATTGAGGGACTAGTTTGAAGTTACATAATTAATAAGTGGTGGAATTAGTATTTGAAAAGAAGTTTTAAAATTCCAATTTGAATGTTATTTCCACACTATCATATTTTATTATTACATTATTTTATATCATCAAAAGATTTCGTATGAAGTATTTTTGTTGTTGTTTTGTTTTTTTCTTGGAGTGGAAGGAGTAATAACAGCCTTTGACTTTCCGAAAATCTCTGAGGATTAGATCAGAACTGAAGCAGATCAAGAAAATCATTAGAGGTAAATAGACAGACAGTTCACCAAGGAGGTCTACACTCTAGGAAGTTCATTTGCTGCAATACTTTTCTGAATTACTTCCCTTGGAGAAGATGCTTCTGCTGTAAGCAGATTGCCTCTCCAATCTGATCATTTCATTTGAGCTAAGGTATTAATAGGTGGCTTAATGATTCCCACCTCTTAGGTAACATTTGCATTTTAACAACAGCCTCAAATGTTCTCAACTCTGGGAGTGAGTCAAGTTTGAACTCCTGGAAAGGCTCAGAGATAAGGCTCAACTAGGAAGATCTATTTATGTCCTAGGACTTGTTAGTTTACAATGCTCTTCAACTCATACAATGTAAGATCTATCTATTCAACCTAAACATAACCATGCATAGATTGAGAGATGGGAGGTCATTAGAGGGCATCTAGTTTAACAATTTTAAATAGTTTAATAACATAGTTTGAATATTAATTTGAACTTAAATATTAAATATTTTTTTTATTTTTTTTGGAGGGCAGTTGGGGTTAAGTGACTTGCCCAATGTCACATGGCTAGCTTTTTTTTGTGTTAAGTGTCTGAGGCCGGATTTGAACTCAGGTACTCCTGACTCCAGGGCCAGTGCTCTACTCACTGCGCCACCTAGCCGCCCCTAAATATTAAATATTTTAATAACAAGGGTATTGAGACGTAAGGAAGCAAACCACTGGCCCAAAGTCACACAGATAGTAAGTAGTAGAGTTGGGATTTCAGCACATGCCCCCTGACTCCCAAATTAGTTCTTTTTTTACACCCTGCATGCATTAGACTTGTTCGTTTGTATCCATTGAAGTCCTCATCTAACTCTTAATCCTGGCATAGTGGCAAGCTGGATGTCCCTGAAATCAGTGGAGTAGGAGTTCTGATAGAGGCTCCCAACCAGGAAGACCTTGAATCAGATTCTGGGCCTAGTCCTTTGAGGAAAGGCACTAGTTAGTAAAATTCTGAGATGCTCACCCCCAGGAAGATGGTTTTGACCACAGCAGCTTATAAAATACTTTATTATGGTAAGAGAGGAATCCTATAGAGATCCTTGGATCCTTGATGCATCAAAGAAGCTATTAGGCTTATCATTAAGAGCGAAGTCATTATTTTGACCAGATTTCTCACTATATATCCAGATGCAGTCAAGAAAAAAAAATTTTTAACCAATATTCTTTATTACTTCCTCAGCAAAAATGGTTATAAGTCCCAAGTAAGTTTCTCACATAAATGTGTTTATCACAGAGCCAGATCAACAAGTGTTTATTAAGTCCTTACTAATGTACCAAGCACTGTGGATGCAAATAGAAGCAAAACAGAAAATAGCCCCTACCCTCAAGGAACAGAGAACATATAAGACATAAGGGGGAAGACAACATACTAAAGGATGCAGTGGTACCTAGGTCAGGGTGTGATAGAGAAAGAAAGCCCAGAGAGTCAAGAATAGGGCCCTAAGAGGAATAAAGGAGTGAACATGGCTGACTTGTGGGCCCTTCCTTAAAATGAAAGTTCTAGGAAAAGATGACCATCACTATCATTTGCCCCTTTTGCCTTCCCAACCATTAACCCAATGCCAGGTACACAGTAGGTATTTAATAAATGTTTGGAACTGACTGTCCAGTCAGAGGAAGGAAGTGCAGGGATGTAAGGATCTTCTAGGATGAAAAGGTTGAAAATGTTCAAGCCATGGTAACCAAGGCAGCTTCCATGATGATAAAGGAAGCAGTTTAGAAAATTCATATCTTCTAGCTGTCCAACTATGCTTCACTAATTCCTTTATTTATTCATTTCTTTAGGTCCTAGGGATTTATTTACTTTTAGTTTACAACATTCAGTTCCACAGTCCCTTGAGTTTCTGATTTTCTCCCTCTTCCTCACCTCCCCCATCATGGCATACACTCAGATACAGGATCTACAAATATCTTCCCATTGATCATTAATCAAGTTGTAAAGTAGGATTGTAACTGATGGAATGATCAGTGGGAGAGAGGAAACAAAACAAGACACAAAATAGAAACAGAGCAAGTAGTTTGTTTCAGTCTGCACTCAGACTTTGCTTCTCCTTCTCTGGATGTGGATATCTCCTCCATTCATGAGTCTTTTAGAGCTGACCTATAACCTTGTATTACCGAGAGGAACCCAGTCTATCGAAGTTAGTCATCACACATATGTTGTGTCTGAGATTATGTACAAATTTCTCCTGGTTCTGCTCTTCTCACTAAGCATCAGTTTAGGTAAGTCTCTCTAGGTTATTATGAAATCTGTCTGCTCCTCATTTCTTATAGCACAGTAATATTCCATTGCATTCATATACCACAACTTGTTCAGCCATTCCCCAATTGATGGGCATCCCCTTGTTTTCCAATTTTTTTGCCACCACGAAAAGGACCATTATAAATATTTTTGTACATATGGGTCCTCTTCCCACTTCTCTGATCTCTTTGGGATATAACCCTAGAAGTGGTATTGCTGGGTCAAAGGGGTATGCACTTATTTATAGCCCTTTGGGCATAGTTCCAGATTGCTCTCCAGAATGGCTGGATCACTTCACAGCTCCACCAACAATGCATTAGTGTTCTGGTTTTTCCATATCCTCTCCAGCATTTATCATTTTGCTGTTTTGTCATCTTAGCAAGTCTGGCCAGTGCAATGTGGTACCTCAGAGTTGTTTTGTGCTAACTCCTTTAGATTCAGGATGATTCTGCCTGTGATCCTCTTCTCCTCTGGGAAGTGTTATAGTTTCAGAAAGCACCTGTTACTGAGTAGTTACACCAGCTCAGGAACCCAGGAATTCATGAACTCAGGAGGTAGGTATTAAAAAAGGAAATTGTCCTTTTCTCATCATTGTTGTTCAGTGACCTAAAGTGGGTTAGGAGATGAATGATGACTCAGCAAAGAGACTAACAAGGAACATCAGAGAGGAAGAGAATGAGGAAGGAATAGAATCACAGAAGCCTTGGGATGACAGAATGCCCAGAAGGAGAGGGCAGCCAATTGGATCAAAAGCTACAGAGCAATCGAGAAGAGTGAAGACTGACTGTATAGGAGATGTTGAATATTGACAGGAATCACATTCATACTATAAATGGAGACATTCACTGGGATTTCTAGCCATCTAAATGTCCATGTCAAACATCACTTGAAAGGTTTTAAGATTTCTGATAGTTTTAATTGATTTCCTTCAAAGTAGATCTCTTTTGTTCTCCCAAATGTTCAAGATTACTGGCTTTGAGATGAAGATGAATGCACTTCTGTCAAAGTGCAGTTATATTTGATTCTGAGCTCTGTCTGAGCAGGTCAGTTATTCAAGGAGGAACACTAAAATATTGCCACTTCCAGGAGTCATTGCAGGTGGCATTAAATTATGGCATCCAGTCAATGTTTTATGAATAACTCATAATAAATAAATATACTGAACATTTACAGGGTGACTAATAGAGTTTGATGTATTCCTGTCGTCTAGCTCCTTCATAGCCTTCCCCTGGTGAAAAGAGCCAAGGAAAAGTATAATTTCCCTTTAGGGAAGAACAGACCTTGACATTATAGCCAAGAAGTGAACCAGACTGGTTGGATAAACTACCCACAACCTGACAAATAATTTTAACCAATATTTATTATTGGTTGTAGAGTTGTAGAGCCCTGTTTTCAGTTCTATAGAATACCCAAAGTCTAGAGGAGATAAGATCCCTGACCATGTATAATACACAGTCTTGCAGAGGATCCCAAAGTCTACATAAATAATTATGATACAAAATAATGAACAAGTGTATAAGAGAGATATTAGGAGGTATATGAGGTCTTTTGGAGGAAAGGGTCATTACTGACTGAAACTGGGGGTTATATCAGAAAAGACTTCATGTAGGAGGTGGCACTTGAATTTCTGCTTTTAGTAGGAAGAAGTTCACATCAGTCAAAAAGCCGTTATTAAATACTAACTGTATGCCAAGCACTGAAGATACAAAGAATAAAACAATTTATACTCTCAAGACATTTACATTCTGTCACCAAGACAACAAGTACACATGAACAGAATAAATAAAAAAGGGATAAATACAAAGTAAATAAATTTTAAAGGTAGGGAAGGAGGACTCAAGAATGATGTCTTTATGAAGAAAGTGGTACTTGAACTTGAACTATCTCCATTTCTACCAGAGCTGACCTTATGCATTGGTAGAACAATTGGTTGGCTATGTGATATGATTTCAGACACTAAAAATAGCTGATGACCAAAAATAACATCCAATCACATGTCATGATAACTAACCATCAAACCCATTCCATTGGAGTTAGGTAACTATTATCCTATGAGCATTTTCCCTGCTTTAAAGCATTCGGCTATTTAAGAGGATAGAAAAGCTAACACATTGACAGAGATTTGTTTATCTGATTGTTGTTTCTTGTAGTAAAACAGAGATCAGGGCCCCAAGGGAATAAACAATACAAAACCGGTTCATACAGGTGCACAAGAGTCAATTGTAAAATTTTCTGTGTGAGCATTTACAAGTCAGAAATGAGCAAACTCTACAAATCAGAGCTTGATTTAGTGTTGTGTTGATTGTCTAGACTTAAGAAAGTGATAAAAAATGTTAATAATATAGATTAAATTTACAAACATGAGATGACTTTTTAGAGAGACAATTGTTAAACATTTATTATCCTATCCTTGGATGGATAGATCCAAATCATAGAGCTACTGCATAAACTTTTGGAGGGAAACTGGAAGGTAACATAAATGAACCAACAAAGGAAGGACACTCTCATCTTTCCTCCTTCCTCTCTGCACATAGTTTTGTAATTTACTCTAATCCTAAACTTTCCATTAACTTTGACACATGTTCAGATACATTGGACCATAGATCTAGAAAGAGGAAGGATCAGTAGAAGTTGCCTAGTCTAACACACTCCTTTGATCCCAAAGCTCAGAGCAGTTAACTGACTTGTCCAAAACATGTAGGTCCAAAACCATTGCTCTTTCCACTGTGTCATACTGCTTCTGACATCTTCCCTCTGTCCTGCCACGGCTGAACTGAGGGTTAGAATGGTCCACCCTCACTGCTTCTTTTTCCTCACCACTGACAAAATCTTCCGTCCCCACAACTAAATTGAACTATTTTTTTCTCAAAATTCTTCAATGGTGTCCTTGATATCAAATATGCCTTTTCATCCTTCACGCTCCTGATTTCTATACAGCACTTGGCAATGTAGACTATGCTCCCTCTGTAGATAGAGATAAAGAGACAGACAGACAAAGAGATACCAATTACTCACACACATACATACACATTTACACAAAAGAAGTATATCTATGTGTATTCATGTATACATATGTGTATATGTGTATATAGATATACATGTGTATATGCATATGTAAATACAGGTGTATGTATATACATATTGTCTATATGTATGTACATGTGTATATGTGCATTTATCCATGTAGGCATATATACATATCTCTTTATATATGTATGACTATGTCTACATATACCATGTGTTATAGACCTCTACTTATTTATATATTTATATACACACATATCCACTTGTATATATATGTATATAAATACATATGCACAATACATACATGTAACTCTCTATATAGATCTGTATATCTGTCTATAAACATAGCACATGTTATAGATCTCTACATATGTATATATATTTTATATGTGCATATATAATAAATATCTATGTATGTCTCTGTATAGATCTATATGTTTATATCTATATCCATACCATGTAAGTGTTATAGAAGTTAAAAGCAAGAAACCTTAGATATAGGTATAGATAGATATCCATACAGACAAAGAGAGATAAAGAGACCTTCTTGCCTTTAACTTCCATAACACTTAGACATTCCTAGTTTCATGGTTCTTCTGATTAGTCTCTACATTCTTCAACGACTTCTCTTCCTCTCTTATCTTAAATGAAAGAATTTCCTAAGGTTCTTTAGCCCCCTTACCTGTTCTGTTTACATCCAAGATTTGAATTAATGAATGAAAAAGCACTTGTTTAAGGGCTTACTGAGTGTAAGGCACTGTGCTAAGTGATGAGGATACAAAAATCATAAGGAAAGTCCATTCCCTCCAGGAATTCATATTCTAAAGAAAGAGGCAGCATGTAAATACCTATGTACATACAAAATATATAAAGTATGAAAGGGAATCTCAGAGGGGAAGGTACTAACATCTGAAGGGGCCTGGGAAAAGCCGCCTACAGAAGATAGCATTTGAATTGTTTCAGAAGCCAGGAGCCAACTGGACTGCTTGCTCTTTCAAAAACTTGTTCTCTGGTTTCTTTATTCTGTGCATTTGGACAGGTTAGATCTGCTCCTGAAAAGGATCCTCTCCAGATGCAGCCTGTGCATCTACCCTCCTATTCCTTCAAGGCCCAAAGACATTTTCCATCTCTTCCATGAAGCCATACCTCTCCATTCCTTTCCTCTCCCCACTTCTCCAAAAATTATTTTTCCTTCATCAAGTTTTCTTCTAGAGTTTTGTCTGAACCTCTCATTTGCTATGATTATATTCTACCTTGTATCATTGTAGAGATGATTGGGCTCCCTGTTAGGTTATAGGGTCCTTGAAGGCAGGGACTGAAGCTGTCTTTGTTTTTGTATCCTGGCACGTGACACAGTGACCAGCACAGGAGATACTAAATATGAATATGTTGAGCTGACTTGAACTTATTCTCATAAACTTTATCTGAATTGTTCAGTTTGTCACCTGCCTACTAAAGGAAATTTGCCAATCTCCCTGTGAGAGTTATTTTTTTTAAATTAACTTCTTTCATTATGCATAAATCCACACAGATTGTCTTCTGTCACATAGCCTCTTCTACTCCATAATTGATATTTAGCAATTGTTTGACTGCTCATAGTTCCTAGTGCTTACATTAGTGGAAAAAGGTCTGAGGCCAAGTGTGACCTTCATTTGAAATTCCCACATTAAATGCATTTTAAGTCCATCTAACTGAAAAGTTTTGCTGAAAAGATCATTTATGTGGAGGAATTTTTTAACCTTTCTTTCCTCTCTCTAATACAAAAATCTGTCACCTAGGACAAGGTGAGAGGAAACCTACAATCTCAGTATTATCCAAACAACATCTAAATCAGTTTTTTTTAAACTGAGAATTATAAAAGAACCTTCGTATCATCCAAACAACATCTAAATGTTTTTTAAAATGAAAATTATAAAGAGAAGACAATATTACCCAGTCTTTTTTCTATCATTTGTGAGTGAGAAGCAGTTACTTTAATGTTTTCCAGTAATAAGAATACATTTACTGCCTTTTTCATTGAATATCTTTATCTGAGAGGGCATAAAGTGTCTAATGAGACCTTTCTAACATGCACTGAGATGAAACATCTTAGAATGGCATAGGGATGAAAGGAGCTCAAAATATGAGAGCAAACAGCACTTCTCAAATGCTAGTTTTCAGAGTAGGGGTGAGGTCTGCTTTGTTTGAAAATCAAGAGGACTTCCTTCTTTGAAAGCCAGTCATAGAAATGAGACCTTCCTTTTATGTGTGATAACAACCTTCTACAGCTTGTAGAAAAGAGGATGAGAAGTTGCCGTAGAAATCACTTAGTTCAATTACTTATCTTAAAAACAAAGAAATTGAGACCCAGAGTGTGGGAGACACAGTTCTAAAGTCACAGAACAACTTACTGGCCCAAATAACAGAGTTGAGACTAAAACCCAAGTTTCTTGACTCCTGCTTTAGTATTATTTCTACTTGTTTAAAATATATTTGGAGGGGATGCAGAAAATTTTGGGACACTAATTCATTGTTGGTGGAATTGTAAACTGATCCAACCATTTTGAAGAGCAATCTGGAATTATGCCTAAAGAGTTTTTAAACTGCCTAAACCCTTTGACATTTCCCAAGATGATTAGGTAAAAATAGAACCTAATAGAACCTGCAAAATGGTTATAGCAGCTCTTTTTGTGGTACGAAAACTGGAAAAGTACAGGGATAGATTTAATTGAGGAATAGTTGAACAAGTTGTGGTGTATCAGAAATGATGAGCTTGATGATCTTAGAAAAACATGGATAGACTTACACAAAATAATGAAGAACAAAATGAGCAGAACCAAGAAAACACTGTATACAGTAACAGCAGTATTGTTTTAAGAATGACTTTGAGTGAATGTCATTTTGATTATTATAAATACCCAAGTTAACTAGAAAGGTAGTATGAAGAAAGATGCTATCTGCATTCAAAGAAAGAACTGACAAAAGAAACATTTATAGAATGATTTTACATAAATATACATATTGGTGTCTAATGGTAGCCATTTATAGGGCAGGGGTAGGGGAAAGGAAAAAAAGAAATTTACATGATAGTTTTATTAAATATTTGTTGTACATATGTAAATTGTACATAATAGAATTACAGTTTCTTTATTATACTATGTTATAAAAATGTCTTTTTATTCTGAGTTAAAAATAAAATAAATAAATAAATTTTAAGTACATTCTCCCCACTTTTAAATATATAGAATTTATAGCAAGTTATTTCTACTATGAGATATGTTTAAAGATTTATTTTTAGTAATGTTCTCTGCATTTCCTTAAAGAAAATTCTAAACAAAATAACATTGACCTATTCTTAGTCAATAGCAAATAGGTATAGGGCCAGAGGGAAAAACTAAAAGTATATCGTTCTCTGCCTTGTAATTTCCTGACTAGAGACAATGAAAGAGAAGGTAACTAGAACCTTTATAAACCTCCTGCTTAGGTATTTATCTTTTAAATAGAGGACTGCGACAGAATAAACTATAAAATCTCATTTTCAGTTTTTCTACTCTGATTTTCTTGTCAATGGTGCTTAGAATTTTTTTTTCCTCAGCAGGCAAAAAATTCTTTCTACTACAAAATATGACCTTTCCCCCAGCCAATGGCAACTTATCATAAATAATAGTAAATTTTCCAGAATCTTTTCAAGTTATTTTAATGGAGGGAGTAAAACTCTAACATTTTGTAGTTAATTTAATTAAGGCAGCTACATAGCACAGTGGATAAACTATTAGATTCGAAATCAGAAAAAAAAACTGAGTTCAAATCCTGCTTCAAACATTTACTACTTATGCAACCCTGGGCAAGTCTCTTGACTGCTCTGTGCCTCAATTTCCCCACCTGTAAACTGGGGATAATAATAGTGCCTATCTCTCAGAATCAAATTGTTGTAAGTTTCAAATAAAACAATATATCTAAATTTTCTGCAAATCTTAAAGTATTATGAACATGTTAATTATTATTATTAATTTGTTAAATTAATTAATCACCAGTCTACCAAGGTCTGTAAAGGGGTAAGAAGAGAAAACAGACATTGATTTGGAGATATCTTATGAGGTTGGGATTTTAGGGGTATAGTGAAGAGACTACTATTTAACTATGTTACAAAACTAAAGGAGTCAGAGTAACCGAGATTTGAAGGCAACAAGATGTTACCAGTAACCCTAAAGACTACGCCAGGTTTTCTCCTGAATTAGTAACTCCTTCAACCAGCAAATAAAAGTAGGAAGAAAGAAACTTTGTAAGCTGCTGTTTGTAAGAACAATTCATTCTACCACTGTTGCTGAACTTATCCTCTTAGAAGGAAGAATAACTAGCAAATCTTACAATTCTATTTTGTAACAGAGTAATGTGGTTTGGGATTGTGGGGAGCTGCTCCTGAGTGATTTTCCCTGTATGTGTCTGTTGTGTTTTTCCTCTGTTGTGTTTTCTGGGGGAAGTTTTGTAAACTAAGACATGCTGGAAGCTTCATGAAGTCTTGGGCATGGGGGAAACAAGGTATACCTGACAAATCTGTATTATAAGATCAAAAATTACTGTGTCCTTGACCACCCTTTCTGTGTTCTTAACTAATTCTCTTTGTTGTGTCGTTTCAGTTGTATCCAACTCTTCATGTCCCCATCTGGGGGCTTTTTTGGCAAAGATACTGGAGTGGTTTGCCATTTCCTTTTCCAGCCCTTTTTATAAATGAAGAAATGAGCAAAGAGGGTTAAGTGACTTACCTAGTGTCATATAGTTAGTAATTATCTGAGGCTGGATTTGAACTCAGGAAGATGTGGCTGTATCAGGAGTGGCTATATCAAAGATTGTGAAACTATCATTTCACAGAAAGCTTCAAGCTACTGAAATAAAGCTCTGAACTCTAAAAATAAATATTCCCAACTATCTGAACAGAAGTTGTTTAAAAATAATGATAGAGATGCAGAAGAATATTTTCCAACGGGTGTTTCAAAAAGACAAGCCTTTCATTTCGTCTTTGTTTTCTCTGTCCTCCTCCCAACCTCCCCTGGGAGATATGTGAACGATAATTCTCTTGAATGATTTATCTTTTCTAAGATGTTCAACATCTTTGCTTGAGAAGTGAGATAGATACATTTCCAGCAATTTATATACTATATATATATATTTATATATATATAAATATGTTGTATTTATATATAATTTATATACTATAAAAATATACAGTCAATTATATATAATTATAATTTATATTTAAAACCCTGCTCTAGGGGTATTTAAGGAAGATGCTACAATACAATAAAGGTCAACTGCTGTATACCTCTCTCTTGACTTTGGTCTCTTCTGTCCCTCCTGAGAGTGCAGCCTGGGGCTGGACTTGGGCTCCTGAGAAAAGCAGCCATTACTACATCCCAGGGTTCTGAAAACATTTGCAGAGGAGTTCAGACAATTCCAATGTCAGTAATCTCTTAGAAATCATGGCATATGAGAGGTGGCAGAAGACCAGATGCTTCTATTTTCAAAAGTAGGGGAAGAAGGTATTATCTGAAAACTCATGGCTGATGATCTTGATTTCAATCCCTGGCAAAATTATGAAATGAATGTGAAAGGCATGACTTTTAGGCATGTATGGTAGACTGGTTACATTTCCTCTTTTTCACAAGGTTACTTGAGCAGTAAAAAATAATATAATATACCTATCTCAAGAGACATTTTGCAAGTTCTCAACATCTTTATGCAAAAAAATAAATAAAGACCAGTTAGGGTGATTGAGAGCTTATTGGATGATTGGACCCAAAGGGTTTTGATTAATGGAGTGATTCCATCTGGTGTGAGGAGATCTGTAGTTGAGTATCCCAGGCCTTGGCCCTGTTTGTATCGACATTTTTTTTAAATAGCATGCTTGTCAGATTATCTGGAGACCCAAAGTTGAAAGGTATATATAGTTAAAATATAAGACAACAGAATCAAGACCTCAAAAGTTTTCAATAGGCTAGTGCTACAGATAGAATCTAATTAAAGGGAACCAAAGTCAATAAGCAGTACTGTGTAGTTGAGTATGAGTATAGAATGGTAGAGACAATGGTTCATGTGAAAAAGACCTGTGGGTTTTAGTGGCTTATAAACTCAGCATGAATCATCAATATGATAATATTAGTCCAAAAAGGAATTTTTTTATATAGAACTTTAAGGAAGAGTTTCCCTACCTTCAAAGACCAAACAAAATTCTAGAAGCAGTGAGTAGCATTAATAGGCTAGCTCAATATAAGAATAAACTTCCCAATAACTAGCTGTTTAAAAAAAATCTTCTCCAGGAATATTTTAAAAGTGATTCCTGCTCAAGTATGGGTTGGTTTAGATGACCTTTGAGGTAGCTTCCTTTTCTGAGAATATGTTATATTCTCATCCCTTCCCCAACCTCTAGCAATTAGAAGTCCTTAAAATAAAGGTGGGAAGGGATTCTTGGATTCATTCACCCATCTATGAAAGGAAAAGGGATTAGAAAAAGTATTTATATAATGCCACTTATATAATTTATATAATGCCATTTATATAAATTTATATAATTTATATAATGCCATTTATATAATGTACTAAGTGTGTTTTACAAATATTTCATTCTATCTTCACAACAACATGGGCAAGTAGCTGCATTGTTATCTCCATTTTACAGCTAAGGAAACTGAGGCAGACAGAGGTTAGGTGACTTGCCCAGGGTCACACAGCTAGTCAGTGTCTGAGGCCATATTTGAACTCAGGTCTTCCTAATTCCAGCTCCAAAATTCTACCTACTGTGTCATGAGGTAGAAGATAATTTAAAATGGCATTAATTTATTAAATCTCTATACTCTGCCTCTGAATAAAATAAGAAATATCTCTGATTCCCTGTATCATCTGAAAGAAATTGTACTTTACAAGTTAAAAATTGCCTAGACACAACTCTCTAAATAAGGAGGAAATTTTTCAGGACCCTTTCTATGACAGAGAAGTGGACTAGTCAGACACTGTGGAAAGGTTCTACATAGAATGAGCTGGGCTCAAACCAGAACACAGAAAATTCAAAGGTAAAAGGTTCCTTGCTTTGAGATAAAGATATTCTCTACAGGAAAGTAGGGGGAAAGGGAATTAGAGGGGACATGATGGAAGGGACAGCAGATTGCAGGGGAGTGTAGTTAGAAGCACACAATTTTGTAAAGGGACAGAGAAAAAGTAGAGAATAGAACAAGTGGTGGGCCAGGATAGGATGGAGGGAAATATAGTCAGTCTTTCATAGTATGTCCATTATAGAGATGTTTTGCATAACTACACATATATGGACTATATTGAATTGCTTGTCTTCCCAGTGGGGGTGGGTGATGAGGGAGGAAGGGAAAGAATCTGGAATATAAAGTTTTAAAATCAAATGTTTAAAATATATAATAATAATTGTTGTTATTATTATTATTATTATTTACATGCAACTGGGAAATAAGATATACAGGCACTGGGGTAGGGAGATCCATCCTGCCCTACCGGAAAGTCAGAGGGGTGATGGAGGAGGATATGGGAAAGAGCAGATTGGGGGAGGGGCTATACGGTGGGATCGCTGTTTTGGGGTGGTGAGTAGGGGAACAATGGGGAGAGAATTTGTTACTCAAAATCTTGAGGAAATGAATGATGTAAACTAAAAATAAACAAAAGCTAATTTTTAAAAAAAGATATTCTCTAATGCAAGCCAATTTTCCCCCCAAAAATGGTTGTGATAAATAAGAGATATGGATAGGTTGCCCTGTGATTTAGGTACTATAATCTTATCCCTGGCCATCCATAGATCTAGATGGAATAAACAACGGCTCGTGGCATATGTTTGAAGAGTTACCCAAAGCTCCAGAACAACAAAAAAAAGGCTCCCTCCCACTTACTATAGAAACCAAAGTTCTGGATATAATTTTGACTAAATTAAGCATTTCTATCTGAGAGGACTAGCAAAAATTCATATTCCCAACCAGTGACGCGTAATGAAACACAGGACCTTCTGAAAATGGGACCTAGTCCATCTTAAAGAGACAAAAATGGTATCTGCAACCCAGAGTGATTCTCTGGAGTGCTAGGAATTAGCATGAGGATACAGAGTAACTTGTATGAAAGCTAGAGAGAAGACTGAAAGGAGTAGGGTTTCCCAAAGGCAAACTTTGCCTTGTTCACAATTTTGAATAGAATTTGCCCTGACTACAAGTTTCAGCTGGTCTGGTGTGATTTCATTTTTCTTTCATAAAGGTTTCCAGAGGATACATTAATACACTCCAAGCTGCATCCTGGTTGAAAACCATTTGAACACACAGAACGACAATTATGGGCTAATGTAATAATTCTAGATTGGCTGGCAGATGTTAAGGAACCAAAATTTATCATTAGACAGCTTCCTCTTAAGACTTCAGCTTGTGGCAGGAGGTTCTGACCTGTAGATAATTAGGAATGATGGCCCCAGGTTACATGAAAATCTCTAAGCTTCCAAATGCTTTTATGCAAAAGGAATATTGTCCAAGTGAGCCAGGTAACTGGTGATCTTGACTGGGATAAAACATGAATTCAAGAAATCTTTCTGCACTAACTCTTTTTTAGAGCTCTCCAGAGAAAGAATCTGTCTGACAGGAAGAAGAAAAGTATTTATTCTTCCCCTACAAAAATTCCCTGGAGACAAGTAACTGTCAATACAATGGTTCTCAGGCCCAACCTACCCCAACTGAAGCAAGAATCAATAGTCCTGCTTTATGTCTTCAGAGAGTATTTAGAGCCACTAAAACAGTTCATAAAGGATTAGATATCAACAGTTTTATTGCTTGTCAGGTAGTTGGGAAGCACTTCATAATCATTTTTGGTCATCCCTCTAAGAGCATCAGAAGAAAGATGCCACACTTGCCACACTATTGAAATTTCAGAAGGAGTTTGTACAGAAACAAAGGAAGTTGAGGGAAGAAATTTGCAGTGAACTCAAAGGCATTTCCCAGGCCTTCAAGTCTCTGCCAGTTTTTGCTCTCTCATGAAGGAGTAGGGACAGCCGTAACAAAGACTGTGCCAACCACATCTTTAATTTTGCTTTCAAACCACTGTATCCAAAAATAGCTGCAACTTCTTAAAACTCTCAGCTTGGGCACAGATTGGAAGACTGGAAGAAGGACTGGTATCAATAATGTTTCAAAAACCTACTAAATCATCGTTTAGTAGTTTCAAAAGCTGCTAAACCAAAGTCACTCCGAGAAACTCTCATGAGGAAGCTTCTTTAGTCAGTGTCCCTGAGTAAGAGGGTCCTATCCAGGACCCTTAAGGATACCTCTAAAACCTGTTTCTTGGTTTGCAAAAGTTATCCCCTTTGTTTGATTTTGGTTTTCATTAGGTTTTGGTCCTCATCTGTCTGTGTAAGGAAGACCTTCTAAAAGAGGTTCTTAACCTAAGATCCATGAACTTGTTTTTTGTTTTCAATGTTTTGATAATTGCATTGGTAATTCTACATGTCTTATTTAATTCATTTAAAGACATTATTTTAAGAAGAAATATCACCAGACTGTCAAAGTGTTCCATCTCTCCCCCTCTCTCCCTCCTTCTCCTCCCTCCCATTCCCCTCCCCATTTCTTCTTCCCCCTCCCCCTCCCTCCCCCTCCTCGTTCCTCCCCCCCACCACGATCCTGTAAAGAAATTTCTTCCACCAATACACATCAGTAATTCATCTACGACTTAGTCTTAGTTGCCTAGCACTGGAAATAAGTGACTAGTGACTTGTCCATGGTTATATAGATACCATATATCAAAGGCAGAACCAGAACTGAAAACAAAGTATTAGATGAATGAAAAGGAGTATGATTGCACCATTAAGAAACAACAAATATAAAGAACTGAGAAAAAAATGAGAAAACATGACCTGACAGAGAAAAGAAAGCAGAACCAGGAAAACAATTTATATAATGATTACGACAAAGTAAATGGGGGGGGGGGGGGAAACTTAATGCTATATAATTATAATAAACTAACTTAAACCTGGAGAAGAGATGAAAAATTCTCCTTCCTCTGCTCTTCGTAAAAGTGTGTGAGGGGAGTTAAGAGGGACTATGGGTATAGCATATCACATTTACTCTAAGAGACATTCAACATGTGGATTTATTTCACTGAAATGCCTCTTTTTTGTCTTTTTTGTTTAACTGTTTGCTATACAAGAAGGTTTCCTGGCTAGAGGAGAAGGAGCAAAATATTTGGAATATATTTATGTCAATATATTATAATATAAAAGCAAGTCATCAATCAATATAAGACACTTGGTAAACTTTCAGTTCAATTGAGTAAAGTTGGAATCCAAGTTACATGAGGTTGAGAAATAAGAAATATGATATAAAACATATTATAATATATTTTGCTTTAGGTCATATAAATGTATATTTATGTATGTGTGCATATATACAAATAGAAAATATGATATAGTGAATACTGAAATTGAAATCCAGAGCATCTTGATTCAAATTCTCTTTATAACACTTTCTATTTATAGGATGATGGGAAAGTCACTTAACCTTACCAACACTCAGTTTCCTTCTCCATAAAATGGATATAATAGCTTACTCATTATTCCTTAACTATCACTTTCCTCATCAGGTTGTTGCAAGAATAAAATGAGACTATATGTACAGTGTTTAGGAAAACCCTCTTATAAAGTGATATATAAACATTTGGTATTTCTTCATCTTTGAGAACAACAATACGAGCTAGACATCTCAGAATGGTGGTTGTATTTGGGTGGTCTAAAAGCTTCCCCTTTGATGACAACCCAGTAACACTACTGGTTACGCTACACTCCCACTTGATAAAATCAGAAATCATTGCTTTCCTCTTCTCCTCTCTTTGACTCAGATTTTCTCTCAAATAATCATCTAGTTAGACTGAATATGTAAAGTTGGTCTCTGTTCAAAGGGAGCTGATAAACCATGCATGCAATGCCTTGTAATTTCTGGGCACAGTATGCTCTTTTTTTAAAAATAATACAAAGGACCAATTTTTAGAAACAGTGAAGAATCAAAGATATCCAGGGGCAAATCATGGAATGTGAAAATTGCTGAAAAATCAAAGTTTCCCTTCTTTCCAATAGTGAGAGATAAATGATATATGTAAAAAGGCCACAGTTATTAATAAAAATTAATACCATGGATTGTGTGCAGGAAGCAATGTAAAAGAGCTCCAACTAGAAAGGCAAGTAGAGTGCTCATGAAACAAGAACAGGAGTAACACATGGACAGAACATTTGCTCCATTGATGCCCATATAATAATTGTAACAATAGCTAGCACTTACTTAGAGTTCTTAATGTTCCAGGTAATGTGTCATGTACATTATAGCTATTTCATCTGATCTTCATTATAACCCTGTGAAGTAAGTGTTATTATTATCACTATATTACAGACACTATATTACTATATTAGCACTATATTATCACTATTTTACAGTTGAGGAAACTGAGGCAAACAGAAGTTAAGTGACTTGCCCAGGGTCACATAGGTGCTAAGTGTCTGAAGCTATATTTGACCCAGAGGACATTGAATGGATTCCCGGTAAAGAATTAAAGGGATAACCTGGAGGAGAAAGCACAAATGGACTGTGTTCTGTGCCTCTGGAGGGAATAATAGCATTAATGAGACCACAGCATCATTAAAGCAAGAAGAATATGGATATTTGACATCATATTGATAAATATAGCTACACATTTTAAAAGTAATAGCCCAACCACTCTTAATGAAAAAACAATCTCATTATAATAGCTTTTAGCTACCCAGTTAGCCAATGAGAAATCCAGAATGATTTTTACCTGACCAAGATATTTGCAAGACTTCCATTTTCCCCTGCTGGCTTGAAGAACTGCATAATCCAGTAGCAAAACAGCATTGATATTCATTTTACTTCTTTATCTGAGAGAAAAAAGATCTATGGAGGCTTTCTTTCTTCTTTTTTTTCCCTTAAGATGCTCAGTATCAAAGCACACTGGAAATTTAAAAGCAGGCACATCCCTTAGTTGCTTTAAAAACTTATAGTAAAAAAAATTAGTCTTTTAGAAATAGTGCTCATACAGGTATAGAGGGTAAAAAATGAGCATGGAAACTTGTAGTGAACACTTATCCCCACATGTTTGTCCTTTCTGAGAAAAGGGATAGCTAGATCAAAACAACCTTTTGTCCTAAGAATCACTGATAGAGCTTAATATTTATCTTTTTTTTAATTTTTAATTTTTAATTTTTTTTTAGTATGCTATACCATGACATAAGACCAGCCACTCTGGATACTCTGTAAGACTTGAAGATAGATTTTCACATTAATTATTTTTTTCCTTTTTTACAGTCATTATTATAAAATGATAGCTCAAATGTATTCAACAGATATTTCTGCCCTCTAGTGGAAAGAAATCATCAACATATCAGAACTTGCTAATTAGGTTCTTGGTGTGGAGACAATGTTATTAGGATACAATTTGAATTGTTATTTGGACACATGGTTTACTAGTGAGACTTTTTCAGTACTGTCCAAATGTATTTTAGAAGATATAACAGAATGTATTTTAGAAAATGTAACAAAGATACAACAAAGCTATGAGTGAATTTGCTATCATTCTGAATTTGCTATAGATGTTACCCTAATGGCTCTCTGATCTTGTCAGGATGAATGTTTTCTCCAACTACCCATCCTTTGTGATGTTTTTCCATGTCCTTCCCTCATAGACCCCACTGAATACCTTCTGGCATCTTTCTTGACACCTTAAAGATACCAGTGGAGATTTCAGATGTCTATTGGTTATCCCTTCACTCTCACTGTTATTAGTCCATTTTTATGTCATATACTTCTTGCATAGCCTTTAAACCTTCTTTTGTTTAATTCATTGTAATGTACAGTATCCTGCTTACACCCACCCCGCACCTCTTCAATTCATCCACAAGTACTTATCAATTACCTATTACATGGCAGACAGTGATAGATGATAGGGATACAAAAGAAAAACAAAAATAAAACCATCTTTCTCTCCAAGGAGTTTATAGTCTAATGGAGTAGACTCCATACATAAACCAAAGCATGAAAAACAAATGCAAAACGCGTGAAAGGTAATCTTAAAGGAAATGGTCCTAGCAGGTGAGGGGACTGGGAAAGCTCTTCTAGAGGCTACTTTATTGCTAAGTATTAAATAATTCTAACATATGCATGGGTGATGCTTTGTTGGCAAGGAGCATTTAAAGGATGTTTTGCTTTACTGAATCAGATGTTTTCTTATCAACAAGCAGCCCTTGCTCTGAGCATGGATTTTTTAAAAAATGGAATGGGGAACTACCTTCCAAAGGGTCACACAGCTAAGAAATGGTGAAGCCAGGATTCAAATCCCAGTGTTTAGGGTCCAAATCCAGTGTGTTTTTCTACTACACCAACTACTCTTTTTCAAATCAACATTTAGTCCGCACATACTATATGAAAGGCATTGTCATAGGATCTGGGTGGCAAGGGGAGACCTGTGTTTTCATTTTCAGGGTACTTGCCTTCAGTGCCACAGAACTCAAATTATTGCCAACATTCTCCCTCCCACACATTCCTCAGTTCTATGGATTTCCTTTCTAAATGCATTAGTCACCTATTACATTCAGATCATTATAGCAAAGGGGAAAAAAATTCTCTGCCAAGTCTCAGTTACATGGGGGCAAGAAGTGTCTTTTATATAAGTAGCACCCCCTCCAAACTAAACTAGTCAAGTGTCTTTCTTATGGAAAGGCTATGAATCCTAAATATGGGCAGAATCACATCCTCTGCTGGCTGAGATGCAGGCAGGGGACAGGAGAGAGTAAGCCTTAGCTGGATTCCTAAAATCAGGGATATCTATCAGGGAGAGTTAATGCAAAGTAAATTGAAAACAGATCTCTAGCCACTGACATCTGGTCAGAAGCTGAGTGAACATCTGAGAAAAGACAAAGGGGATGGGTGACTTGTGCCATGCAAGTAGCAAAGGTGAAAGGAAAAATATCTTAAATTGACTGCAATGGGCCAAAATTCCAAATTAGTATTGCCTTTGATTGCAAAAGTTTAAATGTATATTAAAGGGAAACAGCCATCAAGGGAATTGTTCTTCAGCTGGGCACAGTATGGGGTAATGGGGCAGTCTCTTCTTAGAATGAAATAAGCCACAAGTTATGACAGAAATGTAAGCAAGTTTTCCTTGTATAGTTTGAGTATTGGCCATTGTTTAAGCTACACTGACCCCTAGAGGTTCTCCCTTTTTCTTCATAATGTACCATACCAGGCCCACGGGGAGGGAGCCAGAGAAGACTTCTGTGACTGCTTTGTTGTGTTGTTTCTTGGCTCAGCAGAGATGAAGGCAGGAGGGAAGAGGAGGAGGAGGAAATAAGGCTCTCCCTGCCAAGTGCTATCGCTTAAAACCAGGGTAATAGAAACAAATCTTGTCAGCACATTTCTCATGCCCTGGGCTCCTGCAGTTAAAGCTTGCAACAATATTAGTCAGAGATTAGAAACAATATCTTGAATTTTAAAACAAACCTTGATTTCCTGCCCTATATTGCTTCTTGATGGTGGCTGAGCCTCCAGTCAAGCTGTTTGTACTTCTAGGATTATACCAGCACAAAGAAGAAATCAGAGGATTGATATGACTCCAAGTCTCCACCCAGCAAGGTCAGAGAATCTTAGAGCTAGAGGTAGAAGGGAAATCAGAGACCAACTCCCATTGCAAATAGAAGGAAACTGAGGCGATGGAAAATCAAGGGACTGGCCCAGGATCACACATAATATACATCAAAGGAACCCAGGTCCTCTATCAGGAAGTGGAAAAATCAAAGAACTTATACTCTGCAGTGACCAGGACATGGAAGCATTCTGTACCATGTGGATGGAACTATAGGATCTAACAGGGAATTGGAGTTCTGAAGTTAACATTCCATTCCAAATACCCATAAGATTACACAGTCCAGTTCAATCAACTTCATGACAAAATTATAAGATAGTTCACATCTATAAAGTATTTTGAGATTTGTGTTGGAAACATTATCTAAGTTGAGCCTCTGGAATGGGAATGGGAATGGGAATTTGAAGATCTTCCCTGCCCTTTAATAGGCCTAGGGGGAATTTGAAGCTTCCCTGCTGTGAAGATAAACTCTGCCCCCTAATAGACTGAATGTAATCACATGGAGCCTGTGGTGAGAGGAGTTTGCTAAAGGGTGGAGCAGAGCCCTCAGGAAGCTGGGAGTCAGAGCTGGAGCGGTTTGTGAGTAAATATTGATCTTACTGGTTTGAGGGAAGGTTAAAGGATGGTGTGACTCTCTGTGTTATAGTTATAGCTTGTTAACTTCATAACTACTTTGATGGAATCGGCTTACTGGTTTGGGGATTTAGTTTTCTGGTGTCTAAATAAATGCTTCTGTTCTCTCCTCTGTATGGAGAGTTTATTATATTTTGTGATGGACTGTCATGCAATATTTATAGTCATCATCTTTATGGAGATTATGGGTGATGTAAATATTGCACTGGCACTACAGCCTCCTAACAACCTTTTGAGTAGATATTATAATTGGTGCAGTAGCAAAGGTAGTCAGAACCTAGATCCTAGGAGTCAAAACTGCAGGGCTTACAAAAGTCAGCTGCTTCATCACTGGGGGAAGAGTAGGTGAACAGTTATTCTGACAACTAGCTTCCTCTTAGCTCCTGTACAAGTTGCTTAGCATTCCTGCCCTACCCATAAAGGCCATTGTACCCCCTAGCTATCCCAGCAAGGCCTTACCTACACCAGAAGAACTCACTGCCCATGTCAAAGACAGGGCTACATTTTCATGATAGAGGATTAGGGGTTAGAAGGGGGAAAGGAAGTGGGGTTCAGGCAGTAGTTTCCAGGAGTGTGGAAAGAAACTGGAGAAATTTGCATTTTCTTCTTCAGTTCATTTTACAGAGGAGGAAACTGAAGCAAACAGTGACCTGCCCAAGATTACACAGTTAGTAAGCATCTGAGGTTAGATTTGAACTCAGGAAGGTGAGTCGTCCTAACTACAGGCCCTCTCTTTCTTTTTGAGTCTCAGACTGGGAGTTCTGACAAGAATTCCTAATAGTTTCCTCTAGGGGTGGTGATTTCACCTCTAAGACATCTAGCTCGCTTTAAGGCTTTTTTTTTTCTTTTTTTTTGTGGGGGGGGGGGGATTCTCAGCAATGGTAAACACTAAAAATCTCGAGCAAAGTCTGCCTCTCCAGAAGCAGGAGGATGGGAAGAATTCGAACTTAGAGAAGAATGCTATAGCTGAGAAAAATAATCCCAGTTAAGTCTCCTTATCCTTATGAGCAATGGAAAAAGGATTATAAATCTCAGCATATATGAGACAAATGTGCCTTTAAAACCTGTACTTAAAAAGGGAGAGAGAGCTGATGTCTAAGATGTTTTTCCAAAAAGTTAAGTAAAAGTAGAAAGGAATCAGGTCAACTAAAAAACAGGAACCAGCTCCCTAGCCCCCTGGCCAGATACGGCAGCTGAGTCTTCACATGCCATCTCAGGCAAATTCAATCCAGAATTTTCAGCCAGATTCACAACTGAGAGTAGGGTAACTTATCATGTAACACCTGTGTGACTTTTTACAAGTTATTTCCTTTTTCTATACCTCAGTTTCCACCTCCAAGAAATGAGAACGTTGAAGCATATGATCATTTAAGTCCCTTTGAGCTCGGGATTCGATCTCTGCTCCATCTTTTGTCCCTTATCCTGAGAGGCAGTATAAGTGAATACAGCGCTGAACCTCATGTCACAAAGATAGGACTTGCTATTTGAACATGAGCAAGTATTTTAATCTCTGCGTCTCAATTTCCTCATCTGCAAGATGGGAATACTTGCAGTATCTACCTCACAGTAGATGAGACTCAAATGAGACAATATAGATAAAGCACTTCATAAACTCAAAGTATTATATGTGTTGGCAGTTAGGTGATGCAGTGGATAGACTACTGGGCCTGGAATCAGAATGACTTATCTTCCTGAGTTCAAATCCAGCCTCAGATATTAGCTGTGTTGCCCTGAGCAAATCACTTAAATCTGTTTGCCTCGATTTTTTCATCTGTAAAATGAGCTGGAGAAGGAAATGGCAAGCCACTCCAGTATCTTCGCCAAGAAAACTTTAAATGGAGTCAAGAAGAGTCAAACATGAATGAAAAGATTGAACACACAATTTTGTCACTTATTACCTACCAAAATTTTGCGCAACCTTAACTGTTCTCATGTTTATAACAATCTTCTACCATATTTACTAATTTTTTTTCTCATTCTACCTTCTGAGTCCTTCACTTCTCTATCAGGAGGTGGATAGCATGTTTCATCATTCCTCCTCTGAAATCTTGGTTGGTCATTAGCCTCGTGAGAGTTCAGCTCAATAGTGTTCTATCACATTTTTTTTTTGCTCTTTTTTTGGAGGGGAGAAGGGAGGGAAATTGGGATTAAGTGACTTTCCCAAGGTCACTTGGCTATTAAGTGTGTCTAGTGTCTGAGGCCAGATTTGAACTCAGGTCCTCCTGACTCTAGGGCTGGTGTTCTATTCACGGTGCCACCTAGCTACCCGTCTTATCACATTTATATGCCACAACTTGCTCATTATACCCCAATGTATAGATATTCCTTTAGATTCCTGTTCTTTGCCCCCTCAAAAGGAGCTGCAAATATATTTATACATCTTTAGTATCCATTTTACTCAAGACTTATCCTTCTTTCAGTTTACCTTGTAATTCCTCTTACCCTTTCTCCTCTTTCCCTGTTGAATGAAATGTATTTCTGTACCCAAATGTGTGTGTGTATATTTTTCCATCTTTTGACTAGTTCAGATGAAAGTTAGGTTCAAGTGTTAGTTCCTCTCCACAACCTCCCTTCTTTGTGTAGATGTCTATTTGTACCCCCTGTTTATGTAATATAATTTTCTCTAACCTTCTTTTCCCTCATTCCTCTCTTCCTGTTTTCATTCTTTCAAGTTCATCAAAACATAACAGAACCATTTCTAGTCCTTGTCTAATTGGAATCCTATGAATCCTGATGATAATAAGGGCCAGAGAGGCCACTTGTATCATCTTCCCATGCTGGAATGTAAGCACTTTATCTTTGTTTAGTCCCTAATCATTCTGTATTCATGTTTACCTTTTTATGTTTTTCATCATTCCTGTACAAAACTTCAGAGTTTCTCTACAATTCTGGTCTTTTAATCAGGAATGCTTGGAAGTCCTCTATTTGATTAAAGATCCAGTTTTTCTCCTGTAGCATTATACTCAGTTTTGCTGGATAATTTATTCTTGGTTGTAAGCCCACATCCTTTTCCCTCTTGAATGTCATATTCCAAGTACTCTACTCCATTATAGTGGTGGCCGCTAAATTGTATGTAATCCTGACTATGGTTCCTCAGTACTTAAATTATTGCTTTCTGGCCTCTTGCAGGATTTTTCTTTGACCTGGAAGTTCTAAATTTTAACTTTGATGTTCCTGGGAGTTTCCATTTGGAATTTAAACCTTTCAAAGGGTGACCATTATGTGCCCTCTGGTATTAAGAGAACTGGGTAAATTTCTCTTAAGATTTCTTGAAAAAAAATACACATGGGCTCTTTTTTTTTTTTTTGGTCATAGTTTTTAGATAGCCCAATGATTCCTAATTTTTTTCTCCTCAATCTGTTTTTCCAGTTCAGTTGGTGTTTTCCTATAAGATACCTTATATGCTACTCTATTTTTTTCCACTTTTTGATTTTGTTTTATTACTTCTTATTACCTTATGAAGTCATTGGTTTTTACTTGGTCCATTCTAATGTTTGGGGAATCTTGTGCCAATTTATTGATTGCCTTTCCAATTCTTGTTTCCATAGCTCTCATTTCTTTTCCAATTTTTCTGCAAACTCTCATTTCATTTATTAAAAAACTTTTTATACTTTTTTTTTAACTCTTGGTTCTCCTCATTCAAGAATTCTAGTTGAATTTGTGCCCAAGCCACACTTTCCTCTGAGGCATTGCTTGTAGACATTTTGGATTCATTCTTTTCTTCTGTATTTGTATATTGAGCCCTCCTGCCATTATAATAGTTCATTATTGTGGTATTCTTTTTTTATTTTCCCATTATTCCAGCCTACTTCCTAACTTCAGATTTAATGTTAGGGCTGTGCACTATGCACTTCTGGAATAGAAGTTATTCACCTATCCTGCTGTTGTTTTCTTGGAATACTGAGCATTGTATTATTCCAGGATATCAGAGAGAGGCTAGGGACCTGCAAGCTTTCAGTGCTCACAAAATGCTCTGGTCTGGGGCAAAACTGGATTGCTACTACCATGGTCTGTGTTCTTAAGTTCTTTTCCTTGGTTTGGGTCTGTGCAAGAATAGACAGCTGCTGGGACTCAATCCCTGTAAACCAGCTAGAACATTCTACTGATTCAGAGTTATGAAACTGTAGGCCCTCATTTCCCCTCCAGGATGACTGACCTGTCCTTACAGAGGGACTTGCATAGCTCAATACAACCATGAGCTATGCTGTTCAGGGTTACCCAAGATAGGCAGGTCATAGTGGAGAGCTCTGACAAAAGGTGATCCCCTAGAGAAGAAAATGACAAACCATTCCAGTATCTTTGCCTAGAAAATGTCATGGACAGTATTAAAATGATAAAAGAGATGGCATTGGAAGATGAGCCCCCAGGTCTGAAGGTGTTCAATAAGCTACCGAGGAAGAGTGGAAGAAAACTACAAGTAGATCGAGTACTAATAAAGCAGCTGGGCCAAGGCAGAAAGGAAGCTCAGTTGTAGATGTGTCTGTGATGAAAAGAAAGTCCAATGCTGTAAAGATGAATGGTGGATAGGAACCTGGAATGTAAGATCTACAAGCTAAGGTAAACTTGGTGTGGTCAAACATGAGATAATACCTGGATATCTTGGGTGTCAGTGAACTTAAATGGACAGGAATGGTTGGATTTAATTCAGGTGATTATTACATATACCACTGTAGGCAAGAATTCCTTAGAAGAAATAAAGTACCTCTGAAAAAGCAGCAATGGGGTATAATCTCAAAAATGACAGAATGTATGTGTTTAAATTCAAGGCAAATCATTCAACATCAAAGCAATACATCTCTTTTCCAACCACTGATGTCAAAGAGGCCAAAGATGATCAGCTCTACAAATATCTACAACACCTTTTAGAAATAACACCAAAAAGATGTCATATTTATTATAGCAGATATCTCTATATGTGTATATGTATAAATCCATATATGAACCTATAGATATAGGTATATCAAAATATTCCTCTATTACAGAAACAGTCATATCCTTTAACAGTTGATATAACTTTTTTTCCTTTATGAAAAGGGCACTTTTTCTGTCCCTTTCAGCACTAAATTGTTCCATACGAAAAAAGGCAGTACCTCAAAGGGAGAGTACTTTATGTCAGGAAGCAGAAACAAAAGTGAAAGAAAGGTAGCTTAGAGAAGTGAAGCTAACTAGCCTAATACTGACCTTAAACTCATCTAGAAACAAGCATAAATTTCTCTTTATTTTTCCTTTTATCTGCACTGATAAAGACATAGAATTTCCTGCTTAGAAAAATCTCTGACATTGTTATCATTTCCAAGATGATAATAGTAGTGGAAACTGTATAATTAAACCAGCAGGGGATGCTGCTGACCACGTACCTGACCCTCTCTGAAATAAAGACACAGTTGGCAGTAATTTACTCACCCCTAGGGATACACACTCACCTAACACCAGAGGGTATGCTAGGGGAAACTTTAAATTCTCTGGGTCTTAAAACAGGGTACTTCTGTTCCCTAGAGCAGGCTGTTTCGTGATCAGAAGTTCTAAGCATATGGGTTACTTGGGTTTTTCCCATTCAGACTCTTCTGCTTCATTATAGCCTGTCACCCACTGGGACAATTCCCTTCTCAGCTGCATTTCATTAGATTTCAGTTGTAAATATGTATAATGGAGTTATTCACCCAAGTATAACTTAACTAAATATAGTTCTTTACTCAACCATAAAACAAAAAAGAAAAATGTAACACCATCACTCCCCAACTTGCCCTGGCAAGCAAGGTTCCCAAAGGGGTGACTCCCACTACTCTTAGGGTATTAGGGGTAACCCTGAAGATAATCATCTTAGCACTATATCTCACAAAGCCCCAACCTTTTCCCCTTAACAGTCAGCTAGTAGAATGAATAGATGTATGAAATAATTTAAAACATATACATATATACACATATGTGTATATGTATATAAGTGTATGTATATATATGTGTGTTTGTTCATGTGTGTATACATACACAGAGTTATGTCTAAAGTTAGCAATCTCTAGGGAGGGGTAGGGAAGAAAAAAAGAAAAAGTTTACATGCCTTTGATATATATCTAAAGGGAAGAGCAAGTTGTACATGATAGACTTGCAGTTTTCATGTGCAATCATCTTTTTTTTTTGTACTGTGTTGGAGAAATGCTTATTTTGTGCCCTGAATTGAAAATAATCTTTTTGAAAAATTTAAAAACCAGAAAAAATAATAGTAATGATTTAGAAAAAAATCAACCACTAGACTTTTAGTTCTTTGGAAAAGGCATTTTCAAATGGTACAGCAAGAACCATAGTTACATAGTTACAAAGAATTTTTCCCCCAAATCAGTGGAACACTCTAACACACCAATACACACAGAGGCTGGTATGGAGGGTTGAAGTGAAGAGTGTACACAAACTTAAAGAACAATGGTAATGAGGGGAAAGTATAGAAAACACATGAAGACAATACAAATCACTGCTCCAGAATTGCAGGGCTTCGATGTCCTTTCTCTAGAGGTTCCTCTTGAAGTTTGCTATGGTACCCGGGATGGACGAGTTACTCCAACGTTCATCAGGGTCTCTGATCAATGGCAGAAACAATGGACTTATTCTTCATGTGGTGTAATTTCCCTGCTGGACAGGTCAGTCTACTGACAAGCTAGGTCATGTAAGTCATCTGACTGTTATGCTGGCTCTTCACAAAGCTCAGATGCTTTAAGGCTTGCATAGGCAAGGTTGTTCAGCCTCTGAGATACTGTCAGACAGGCAGACAGTTTACTTTGCTACTGGAAAGTATCTTCTCCGGGAATGGTAACTTACTGAATAAGTAGGGCAGCTGTAGTCTTTTGTCACCATCAGCCAACAGCTTGTTTGGGTGACACTTTGCTTTGTCTAGCTTGGGTACTACAATACCTTCAGCTGGGGCAATTATCATGAGCTGAGAATTGGCAGAAGTCTCTCCATTTTGACTCTAAAGTTCATCATCTCCAAACAAAAGGTGGAAGTAGTCTAGCTTTTTGTTTGCTTGTTTGTTTCATAATCTTTCTTGATTCAAAGCCAGTTCCCTCAATAAGTTATTCTACCTTGGCTTTTTGGAGACCATTTTGATCTGTTACATTTTTTAGATATTGTTTGTTTTGGGGGGGTAGGGGAGGGAAGACAGAGCCTGGGCCCTAGAAGCAATTACTATTC
>CM053594.1:288758432-288795472 GCA_028646575.1 Pseudocheirus occidentalis | reverse complement strand
CAAAATGAGGTTAATCATCCCATATAGAAGAGGCAAGGGATAACTGTTACAACTTTGCTATCAATTACTCTCATTGAATTTGGCATAGGGAAGAAATGGCATAAACTCTAAACTGGGCATCATGCCACACAGGAGAGTAGGGGGCATGGGGATGAGAGGCGGGATGATGAAGGGGATGGCAGAGTCTGGGGGAGGGATGCTGGGAGCACACACTTCAATAAAGGGACAGGAACAGTATACAGAACAGAATAAGGGGGGGGAGGGATAGGAAGGAGAGACAGATGATCACTGTTACAATATGTCCACTATGAAGATGTCCTGTATAATCACACATCCACAGCCTATATTGAATTGAGTGTCCTTCCAGCGGGGGTAGGTGACAAGGGAGGAATCAAAAGAATCTAGAATTTAAAGCTCTGCAATACCTGCAACTAGGAACTAAGATATACAGGGGCTGGGATAGGGATACCCTCTCTGCCCTACCAGAAAGTAAGAGAGGAGAGTAGGGGAGGGGTTTTACAGTGGGATTGCTGTTTTAGGGTGGGGGCAGGGACAAGACGGAGAAAATTTGTAATTAAAAAATGTAATGAAAATGAATGATGTAAACAAGAAAACAAATTAAAAAATAACAGCACCCATCTCTCAGGGTTATTGTAAGGATCAAATGAGATAATACTTGTAAAGTGTTTAGCATAGTACCATGACTGATACATAGTAGGCACTATGTAAATGCTTATTTTCTTTTCCTTCCCTTCCTCTTTCCTGCTCCTTATCATCTTTTAAATATCACTAGCAGTGATTATATAATTACCTCTGCCATGTTTCAAAACCTAAGGACATAGTTCCTTTGTCAGGTGACTTGATGAGGTGCCATCTTAATTATCTTGAGTATCAAGTACCTATTAAGTTTTCTCCTCTCTTGTTGTTTCAATTTCCCCCCTATGTATTGTGTTTCTTAAAGAGGGATGCGACAAAATGAAATTCTGAGAAAAACTGGATCTTTCTGAAGAGTGATGTGGCTGAACAAAGAACTCACCAACCAACTTCAGCTTTTAAACAGAAATAAACAGAAGATGGAAGGCAACAGAGGCTAACTGTAAAGTATAGTAGGATTGTGAAAGGAGAATGTGACAAGTTAGGATTGACTGACGTTGGCAAGAAACACTAGGAATCAATTTTTATTTTCTTCTTCATCTAAATCTCAATGAAGTGAGAGAGAAGAATCACAGAAAGGACAGACACACGGTCCCAAGTGGAGGAGATGCTGATAACTGAAGTCTTATTTTGTTTCTGTTTTCTCTGCCAAAAAATAAACTTCGTATGGGAAAGAATAGAAGGAAAACGGCCAACAGGGAGCCAACGCCCAGGATTTATAAAGAAACAGAGAACACTTAGCTACCATTTTGATGAATTGCGTACTTGGGCAATGACATAATCAGCAGATGTGGTCAATTAACACCTGTTATTAATATTTAATAGATCACGTGGAAGAGAGATAAGTCATGCACAAAAATTAACCATATAAAATATTTAACCATTGAGATACGCTGCTAGCCACTTACCTGCTCAACATCAAGAGGAATCAAGAGCTGAGTTTTCCATGCTCATCCTCACATCCATGTGCTCTATATAAATAAGTAGAAATGCAGAGAAAGTGTAAAGTTCTCTAGGATTCCCAGGGAGGAGATAACCTTTTCTTCTTTATATTTTCTGCTTGCCAATTGTCTGCGACATCTCATCAGTGCAAGAAACTTTGTGGATTTACCAATCAGAATCAGCCCTGAGCCCCTATTTACCCCATCTTTTTCTTTAACTACCTACTTTCTGAATCCTTGTCATATATCCTAAGCATGACAGTCACTCTTCACAGAAACAGATAGAGTTTGCTTAGATATACCATGCTTGCCTCTCAGTTTAGTAATAAAAGCAGTAAGAAATATATAAGAAAACATCCATTATATATGACAATAGCTTGTCTTATTCCCAGGATTCCCTTAGGCCACTCTGAACCCAGTACTTATAGTAAGGGAATAGTTCACTTTACCTAACTTGGCCATGACTGCTCTTCCTGTGAATGGGCAAAGGGGGACAGATATTATAACAGTTTCCAACAGATGTTCCACTCATACTATGCAGGGGTCTGATCATTAGATGGAGACCTAGGAACTCTGTACCTAGTTTCTCAGCTCCTCTTTCAATGCATGGGGAATAGATATTACAATAATATGTTAATGTAATGTCTTATTAGCTTTCATAGTGAAGCTAATAATAGCGAGTGCTTTTCTATTTGATGCCCTGTTGCTGGTAGAGACCTAGGATTGACCTCATAAAGTCTAGCTATTTGTTGGCAGAGCAATGACAATCAATTCAATGGTAAGCCTTGGTCAGGAGAATGCTTCTGCCACTGTTCTGTCCAAGGTCTCTGACCTTGATTTTTTCAGTTACTAGTTCAAATGGCCAAAAGACATGGCATATCCCCACTCTAAATCCCTTATTTTGTCCCTGTCACCTTTCTTTTGTCACTTTTCTCTATCTAGTCTTTTGCTGCCCATTGGACAGCCAAATTCCAGCTACTTTGCACTCACATGAGGGGATGAAGAATTCAAGGGGTGTTACATATTAAATAAATTGCAAAAAACATAGAAAAAGGAACAAAGTAAATTTGGGGAAAAAAGGTGCTGAAGTCCTGCTTAAAATTCAGAACATGAAGCATGAAAGTGGATACTGACTTTGACCAAATGAGTTTTACTTCAAGCCTCATTAGTAACAAATTGAGGTGTATGATCTGTTCCAGGGTATAAGGTCTTAGGCTGTGTCTACATGATGTCAAAATAGCTTGCAGATTCCAGTTAGCTCAATGAAACAACTGGCCTAACTGGCTATTTCACTGGTTAATGGGCCCAGTCAGTTAGAACAGTTGGTCCCTGTGTAGATGCAGCCCTGATGGAAACCAATCATTCCTTAAAAGGCTGAAGTTGAAACTAAGTGCAACCTAGTTTACTCATAATCTCGATTTCTCACCAGACTAAGCTTGAACAATCCTCATCAAATTATCGAGAACATAGTCTGCCTTTTAAATTAGTTTAACAAAATAACAAACACTCTCTGAAGTGGTCCCCAAATTTGGTAATGGAAAGTCATTTGCAAAATGAGCATTCATGTTACAGCAAGCACAAAGACTAGCCATTTTTGTCAAGGGAGTCATCACATGGCTAAGTCTATGCCCTGACATCTCTAGGAGAGCAGTTTTGTCTGCAAAATCAATTGTATTTGAAAACTCTTACATTAGGACAAGACTTGTGTGCTGTCCTTTGGAACAGTCACTTAAGTTGTCATTACAGAGATTCACGATTTTAACAATATTCTTAGGACAATTCAATGAAACATCCAGTTTGATTCCCAATATCATTCTCCACCTCCACATGTCCAACTCAGTATTTTGGTTTCCCAAATTCCTGTCTAAAAACAATAGAATTGTTAATTTAATCAGAAATACTTGAGAGACCCAAGGGTAAGCAAAAAAAAAAATTGGGAGTGAGGTGAAATGGATGTGATGAGCTCTGCTTTCATTTTTTAAAAATTGGATTTTCATTAATGCTTACTATATACTCATTTACCTAGAGTATAGTTCCTGCTAGATGTTGGGGGAAAAAAGGGGAGAGACTGATTACTTTTCCACCTTCTGAAATTATCCCACCAAGCCCAGAACGCTGATTCCTATAAAACTTTTATCAAGAAGGTTGAAAACCAGAAGGAGCTGAGACAAACCATGAATGCCAAGGGTAACAAAAAGGCTTTATTTTTATTTAATTTTTGAAACTATGTTGGGGACATGATGAAGACAAAAGAAGGGATGAGAATCATGAGATGATATTGGATGATGGTGAGGTGACTGAACTCAACCATCTTTTCTTCTTTTGAGGAGTGTGATCTTTTGACTAGAAAGGATAGAACAAAAAAGATTATCAAAGTGGAGAAATGAAAGAAAAACAAGAAGATAGACCATGATATCTTGCTGCCTTCAATGAGTTTGTCATCAGATCTAGAAGATTTATGTCTTTAGCTTCCGAAAGAATTGGCAGATATTACCGCCAATTTGATGTTCACTGCTGGGTTATGCCAAAGTAGCACCTCCCTTGGACTGCTTCCCCAACACCCACTTGAATCAGCATTTCCCGTCTTTGCCTTTTCTTCTTATAAAATTCCAACATCTATAATTATGGAGAGAATTTTCATGGAACTAGGAGATTAAGAGTTATCTTCTAATACACAAGTGTCAAAGGATTTAAGCAAATTATTTTAAAATGAAAGGCAAATTATCAACAACCATCTGAAAATGCTTTTAGCATTATTAATAATCAGAGAAATACAAAATTAAAACAACTGTGAGACACTCTATAGCTTATATCCATCAAAGTAGCAAAGAAGGTAAGACATAATAAAATTCAGTATCAGAGAATATGTATGGGGAGACAGGCTTGCTGATTTATGGCTAATGGAATCTATTCTGGAAATCAATTTGGAATTAAGCAAAAAAGTTTACTAAACTGTTCTTTCTTTATGTCCTATAGATCTCATTATTAATTTTATACCCCAAGGATATGAGTGAATGGTAGTTAGAAAAGACTCACGTATTTGAAAACAAATTATTATTTTTGAATGTTATAAAAAACTGGAAACAAAATAAGTATGATAGGGGAATGGCTGGACAAGTCATAGTATAAGGATATAGTAGGATATTATTGTACCATAATGAATTAAAAGTATGAAAAATTCAGAGAAACATGGGCAGACATGAAAAATGAGATGGAGTTTAGAATGTCAAAGAAATATTTTACTACTCAAAGACAAGAAAAAACCCAACTAAAGACAATATCAATAAACTTTAGTTCAAAGATGATGGATAATGTTATTTACTAAAGTTAAAGCATACTTCCTTTTCAATTCTATTAACAAGTGAAAAGAGGAATGCACAAATCAGCCTCACTCACTCTATAGAGCAGGGTTCTTTTGGCGGGGATATACTTCATTGAGGGTTGCTTGGATGTTTGTTGAGAGATGTCTGTTGCAATTAAGCAAATGTGTTTTTTAAGAGAGGAAAAGAAAACCACTCTATGATCATAAAGACTTATGATCTCTGAATGACAAATTATGGAATGCCTCATTACAACTTCACAGAACAATACTTTCGCTATCTTTGTTGAATTTAGTTTTATATGGCTAAGGAAATTCTCCTCCTGATTGGTCAGTCTCTGGTTGCCGTGGTAAATTCCATTTTAGAACTGCATTTGACTGACTGCAACCCATAATTTTTATTAAAAGTATTCTTTGTAAGCTATTAAAATGACTAACATTTTGTTTTCTTTTTTGTAGCTTAATGAAATTATTGTGAGTCACGTTCCCGATTTCATTTGCTAAATATCATGAAAGCTCCATAGCTCAGCACTAGGTATAGAATGTACAATTGCTGTTATTTTACTTCTAAATCAATGCCACTCAGTGCAACAAATAGAACGAAGGTTCCTTGAGTCTGAAGAATTTTTTTAAAAAATATGGCTGAGATGATGAGTTTTTCCTATCCAGGTCAATCCTTTCATTTTGTGGCAAGTTGCTTTCCAAATGAATGACTTCATGATGATTCAGGAAGATGAGTTTAAGTCTGATCTCAGATGCTTTCTAGCTGTGTGACCCTGGGCAAGTCCTTAACTTCTGTCTGCTTCAGTTTCTTCATCAATTAAAGAGGGATGATAACAGCCAGTGTTATGTGAGGATTGAATTCAAGTATCCATACTACAGAGGAGATAAGTAAGCCCATACCTGAGACTTACATGCTCCAAAGATGTTGATTAAGGGGTATATTTTTTACTGTTAATCAGACAAGAATGGGACATTTCAGGGCTCCAAATCCATGTCCAGTTGGGAAGGATGATGTAGAACGGTTCCTCAGATTGGAATGGTATGGCAGCTCAAAGATGGTTTCCTAGCTTTCCCTTTTTGTATAGAAAAAGTCTTATCTCTATATTTTTCTTCCTTTTATAAAGTTCCAAGATGGTGATTGATTTCTTTATGTCCTATAGATTTTCTACTACCTCTACTCCAAGGTTTATGCTTTGGAATCTTTGAGTGCAGTGATTGGGGAGCAGGGATGAGATCATGACCCTATAATATTTCCTAATATAGCTGATCTTAGTAAACAGTGGAGAAACATAGAAAATCTTATTTATGATACCATGTGTTATGGGGTTGTCTAGTGTCAGATGGATACTTATCAATGAAGTAATTATGAAAAGAGGGTGAGACCTACCTGACTGTTTTAGGGGTGAAAGAAAAAAGCAAAGAATAATTAACACAAGATAAATTCCAATATCTGGGCAATTTCCAGGAAAATGTTCTTTAGTTATTCTCTCATGTGAGGAATAATTTCCTAACAGAAATACTTATATTTCACTTGCTCTTTCACACCCTTGATATTCCACATGTGAAATGCTAACTCAAATTCCTTAGGTAAGAGGAAACAAAACTCTTCGCAGGGGACTAAAATCCTTACTTATTAATATAAATGTGTGTATACATGTATATATACTGTAGTAAGCAGTATTGACTCATTTAAATTTCTTAGAGGGAGGAAGGAGAGCATTTACAGTCACAAAAGCCTAATAAAAAAACCATATCCTTATACACACAATTAAAAGGGGGTGTAGAACTCTAGAGACCTGGAAAGTCTTAAGGAAAGGCTACTTCCATATAGTTCAATATCTGACCTGGACAGATTTTTTTTCTTCCTAACTTATTCAGGAGCCTGGATATGGAAATATTCCTTACCTCCAACTCAGGCTACTAAGCGTAGTTTGTGGCTATACACTATGGCTACACCCCAGTAAGTTACCTAGAATAAAGATAACATGATGCCATAGAGAGTTTTGGATCTGGAATCAGACAACTCACATTTCAACTCTGGCTCTGTGGGTAACTTTCAAGACATCTCATCCAACCTTAGTTTCCTAGTTCTGTCATCTGTATGATGAAAGGTGGCATAATTTCTCAGATCTGTCCTAAAATCCAGAATCCTAAATACTATTTTAAAAAGTAGAAAAATAATAATGTCTTAGATTTGTGTAACATCTTGCACTTTTCAAAGCTTTTTCATTTTATTTTATCGTGATCAGAATTGATTTCTTCTCTTGCTTCATATCTTAAGTAGTATGACTCCTTGACAGGACCAGAGGGACTGTGGTGCAGTCAACCTTTTTTCTTTTTTTCTTCTTTTCTTTTTCTTTCTTTTGCATGCAGAAATGGCTGAATGATACACAATTAATCACATTGTTGCACGGGACTGACTGATCTGCTCTCTACAGCCACCATAATGACTTAATCCGATCAACTGTGCAGCAGATATGATCCATTGTGTGACATTCAACTATTAATACAATGGAAAAATGACAGAATCAAATGCTTAATGGTTGATTGGTGGTGTCATGGAGACATAGCCTCGCTTCTGGAAGATAAAATAGATGAAGCCAGGCCTTTAGCTAATGGTGCTTGTATTCTTAAAATAGGACCCTTGTAGACAGTTTCTGTCAGTCTATGTTTTGGGCACTTAGCATATACTGCCTTCTATAATTAATCATCTTTTCCTGTATTCAGAGACAGTTCTTGGCTAATGTAGCTTCTGCAGGAATATTCCTTTCTTCCTCACTGCCCTAAAATGGCTCAGGAGAAAAGTAGCAGCCTGGGATCATGCTTGTCTTAAGAAATGCTGAAGATACCTGAGGCCATGGGACAGGTAAGTAGTAACTAACCTT
Organism: Pseudocheirus occidentalis; assembly: GCA_028646575.1. Taxonomy (NCBI): domain Eukaryota; kingdom Metazoa; phylum Chordata; class Mammalia; order Diprotodontia; family Pseudocheiridae; genus Pseudocheirus; species Pseudocheirus occidentalis. The sequence goes on along the minus strand of CM053594.1, from coordinate 288,787,670 downwards.
GGACTGCCTTGGGTGGTTTGAATAATCCTACCCAAGTACTACCTTAGGGAGTAAATTAAAAAATAAATGGGAGTGTGTGTGAGCCTCAAAACAAGCAGGGAATGATTCTTTGGGTCAGGAAGATCGGCTCCTAATATTAAATATGGAAGGCCCTCAGAAGTGATTGGTCATCCCACCTAAACATGGGGCTTGTGTTGGAAACTTCCATGTGACTAGATCATAGGGTGATAAGATCATAGATGTAGATCTGGGAGGGACCTTGGAGGTCATTTTTCATTTTGCTGATGATAAAACTGAGGCCCAGAGCAGTGATAACACTTGACCAGAATCATACAAGCAGTAAAGGGCAGAGCTGAACTTCACATTCAAATTCAAGTCCTGTAAATTCAAATTTAGTTCTCCTTCCTTAGCACCTCACTACTTTATCTTCAGATCAGGGGAGATAGGAATTTAGAGAGGAATTCTAAGGGCAGGGATTTTGAGGATGGAGAATGTCATTCTTCAAAAGCAATGTTACGATACTCTTCCTGATTGAATTGTAATAAGGGAAAATTCCTGGTCTAATATCCTGCCTGATAGACAAGTTCTATTTGGGGGAGCTGTAACCTTATCTAAGCTAGAAGAGGAATTACTGAGGTTCACACCCATTTAATTCCCAGGGCACAAATTGCTGAGAGTGTTTGTTAGTTGAGGGTTGCAGGTGGACCTCTATAAGAAGACATTCCCCAAAGATCTAGGGATCTCTGGGGAATCAGAAAAAGTTTTACCACAGGATCTAAGGTTGAGACAGTGATAAAAACTAAAGAGATCATTTCGACTAAGGGGTTCTTAATTTGGGGTCTCTGAATCCCCAGAGTCTCTAGACCAATTTTTAAGGATTCTGCAAATTAGTTTTAAAAAATATTTTGATGACTGTACTTCAAAATAATCGATGTCCTTTGTAATCCTATGTATTTTGTTTTATGAATTTTAAGGCATTTAAAACATTTCAGGAAGGTTAAGAACTCCTGACCTAATTCAATTTTCTCACTTTACAGTTGAGAAAAGCTGTAGAGAGTAGTAAAGAAATGCATACATGGAGAGATCAGGTGAGGATAGGAGAGGTTGGAGAGACAGAGACAGAGAGTGGCAGAAAGAGAGACAGAGAGGGAGGGAGAGAGAGAGAGAAGGAGGGGAGAGAGAGGGAAGAAGGGAGAGAGAGAGGGAGAGAGAAGAGAGAGGGAGATAGATAGACAGAGAGAGAGAGAGGGGGGAGGGAGGGAGAGAGAATATGGTCAGATACAGAAACAGAGAGACAGAACGTAGAGTGCCTTGAGTGATAGAACCACCTGGAGAGAAAGACTTCCAGTAGAAAAATGTTCCTACTTATTACTCTAAGTGACACTGGAAATTTACATTGATGAATCTTTGGGATTAAAACTCATTTATTTAATGGTTTCTGACTTTTTTTTCTAACCCCCCTTTTAATAAAAACCTCTTCTCTAACACTGGGAATTGTGTACTTGAAAATAGTGAATTTGTGCAGGTACATTAGGTGATCCTGGTAAGAGAATTTTCTGAGTGGGGGCTCAAGTCAAGAGAACTGCAAAATTTACTGGGACCCTTTGTTTGAGTAGTCAAAAAGGGCACTACATACCTTGGAAAGAGTGATTTCCCTAGGTTTATAGGGGGCAGAGGCCAGATTGCAAAGCATTGAAAAGTGAGTGCTTAATGGAAAAGTATAGACTGCTCTTTAAAGACATTTAGTACTGAAGGTGAGGAGGGATGCGTATTGATGGCTTAGAAGGAGAATTATGGGGTGAAGATAAATACTTTCAGAATAGGGGAAACATAAGCACATTTATAGGAGAGGGCAAGTTGTCAGAAGACAGACAGAAAGCACCTGAAAATAAGAGTGAAAAAGGTCATGATTGATGGTACTAGGTCCTAGAGGAAATAGGAAAAAATGGGATCAAGAGTGATTAACTCTTAGAGTGGAGTGATTAACTTTGGCAAGGAGAGAAGTACTTTATCCTCTAAAACCCAAGGTGGATGGCTTGCCAATCAAGCTGACATCTAAGAAGAATCCTGCTGGGCTGAATGGCTATATTAGTGCACAATTAGTCTGTGAGCAAACCCCACTTCCCTTGGAGCCTTCCTTTGTGGTCATCCTCTGTGCCCACCCCCGTGTCAATTCCAATGAACAGGTATGCAGAAGGGCACAGTAAATTAAGGAAGTTGTCCTTGTAACCGGGGAGACCTGAGTGAGTACAAGTCTGGCCCCTGACACATATCCATTGTGTGACCCTGGGCAAGCCATTTACTTAATCTCTGAATCAGAGAAGATGTCTACATTGGTAGAGGAAGTTTCCTTACCTGGAGATTGCTTAAATCAATACCGTGTCAGTCTAGGCCTTATCCCTCTTCTAATATGCCCTAGGGTCTGATTCCAAAAGCCTGAATTTGGTACCCAACTCTGCTATTTGTTAACTGTGTAACCTTGTACAGATCACTGGACTCTTTCGGTTTTCAGTTTCCCATCTAGAAAATGAATGGTCACTTCTAGCTTTAACCTTCTATGAATGTGTAATTTTGTGTCATTTGTTCAGTCCTGTACTAGGCACTTTGGAAAAAAAAGAAAGGAAAAATGACTCCTCTTTTGAAGAAGCTTATATGTATGAAAAAGGAGAGATTTAGCTAGATTTTAAGAAATCAATGGAAATGACATTTGCAGGTGTTCTTTGCCTTTCTTCCTTGATTTCCTAGATCGCTTTCCCAATTGCAAGTCCAAAGCAAAATTTTACCCATTTGCAAAACATTATTTTTAATTAAAAGCTCTTATCTCTTAAAACCTATCAACTTAAAGCAAACTGACTCAGCCTTTTCTATTCTTCCTTCATTAGGTATCTTTCTTACTGTAGGCTCCCTAACCTTCCCAAACCATCAACCTAAAGCTGGTATGGGAGGAGGGAACACCGTGGTCTATGTTACAAATATAGATAAGTTTACTCACTCATAGTATATTTGGGGTTGGCAAACATGATTCTAGGCCATACTGATGTGTAAATGGAGTAATGGGAGAGAAACGGTGTGTGTTCCTTGTGTTTGAGGTGGTGATACTATTTTGAGCAAATGTGGCTGTGGGTTTATCTGTGTGAATCTGGGAAGTTGCAGGGAATGTGACTGTGGGAGGCTAGACGAAATGAGCAAGGCCCACGAAGGGCTCATATATTTTTTTTTGAGAACATTTACAAAGCTGTAGAATTTAAAGTCTTTGAAAATTCCTTAAGTGTGCAGAAGTTCTGAGAAAATGATGGCTGTTTTCAATCATGCCTTTAATTTGTTTACCAGAAAAGAAGACTAATTTCTGGGCATCATTATCATCCCTTTACAGATCAGTCAGTCATTTCATGTATTTTAGTCTGGTAATCCCAGATCAGATCAACTGGACAAAGTTTTACACACCCTCCTTCAAAAGAAGCTTCAGAAGAGTTTGACAGAGACACTAACCTCCTCTCATCTCTGATGAATTAAATAAGTGTAATTAAACTGAATATTCTATCAGTTTCCCCCTACTCAGTCCCTTCTGAGTCTTCCCTAGTTTTCTCTAACTAATATTAATTAATAGCCCTTTTGAGATTCATTAAATGAGTGGAATTGAATTTCTGAATAACCATCTTAGGAATGACTTTAAAAGGAATTTGGATCCTAGCAAGAAAGGGGGATCTTTTCTGAATGGATTATCCTGTTTTAATTTTTATATATATGTATGGATATATGTATGGATATATATGTATATATGTATATATACATATAAAACATTATACACATAATATATGTATTTATATATAAATATATGTAAATTCTGGTTTTTCAGAACTACCCATCTTCTAAAGACTAAAAAAAAAAACCCAATTAAAATTCCTCTCTTAATTGATGAAGGACTCTGTTAGGGTTGCCATTTCCTCCTCCTTATGGTTTTTCCTAAGTCCCCACCCCTACCCTCCCTCTTCTTGTAGACGGCAACACCATCTTTCCATCCTTCCCATCACAACCTAGAAGTCATGTTGGATTCCTCATTATCAATACCTCCCCATCTCCTTCAAGAGCCAAATCAAATACTATCAGCCTTACTTTTGCAAGATCTCTGGAATATCCCCAATTCTCCTCTGACACTGTTATCACTCTGGTAAAGGCCTCATTACCTTACACCTGAACTATTTCAATGGGTGGATCTGGCTGCCTCGGGTCTCTCCCCATTCCAATCCATCCTCCATTCAGCCACTAAAGTGACTTTCTGAAAGCACAGACCCAACCATATTACTTCCCTACTCAATGCTTCCAGGATGAAATACAAAATGCTCTGTTAAGTATTCAAAGGCCTTCATAACCTAATACCTTCCTGCCTTTCTAGACCTCTTATACCTTACTCCCTACAGGTTCTATTTGATCCAGTGATACTGGCCTCCTGGCTGTTTCACCAGCAAGACATTCCAATTCTCAACTCTGGGCATTTTCTCTAGTTCTCCTTCATGCCTAGAATTCTGTCACCCATTCCTCCTACCCCCACCACCACCCCCTCCCCACCCCCAGCTGTACCTACTGTCTTCTCTGGCTTCCTTTTTTTGTTGTTGTTGCTTTTTAGAGGTGGGAAGGAAGGCAATTGGGGCTAAGTGACTTGCCCAAGGTCACATGGCTAGTTTTGTGTTTTAAGTGTCTGAGACTGGATTTGAACTCAGATACTCCTGATCTGAGGCCAGTTCTCTATTCACTGAGTCACCTGGCCACGCCTCTCTGCCTTCCTTTAAGTCACAACTAAAATCCCATCTTTTACAGGAAACCTTTCCCATTTCCTCTTTATTCTAATGCTTTCCCTCTGTCAGTTATTTCCTATTTATCACTTATCATTATATATCATATATATATATATTAGGTTATGAAGAACTTTGAATGCCAAATGGGCACACACACATGCACACATTCTCTCTCTCTCTCTCTCTCTCTCTCTCTTTACACTCTCTTTACAGAACATTATTTTTTAACAAAAGACCCTTACCTTTTAAAATATATCAACTTAAAACAAATAAATCCTGACTTGTCCTTTTCTTTTCTTCCTTCAGTAGGTATCCCTCTCCTACCACATGCTACCTCTTTGTCTCCCTGGCTTCTAGTTCCTTAACTTCTCCAAACCACCAACTTGAAGTTGTATGGGGTATATATGAATGTGTGTCACACACACACACACACACACACAGAGAACTTGCTTTGTTTATATTTGTTTGCATTTTGTCTCTCCCACTAGATGGTAAGCTCCTTGAGGGTAGGGGTTGCCTTTTGCTTCTTTTTGTGTCCCTAGAGCTTAGCACAGTGCCTGGCACATAGTAGGTACCTAACAAATGTTTATTGATGTTTTTATTACTCCACCTTCATCAGACAATTTTCAGGCTTCTCATTCGATTGTATTGGTCGGTCCATTCCTTCATTTAAAAGGTTCCCATTGTCATAGCCATCTAAGAATGCTCCGATAGTCTTTGAAAAGGTTTCTTAAAAGGAATGTTGCCCAAACTACCTTTTCAGATTCTGTTTCCCCTTCATGGAAGGGAAAGTCTACTAAAATGTGGCTTTAACTAAAAGCACCATTGTTATTAACTCGTCTAATAAGAGTCCTCAGGACCAGAATAATTAGCCTGAATTATTTGTTCTCTGCTGTATCTGTGAAGAATAGCCAATCCTATTTACATGGAATTTGGCCTGTCAGATAAATCAGACAACCTAAAGCCAAATTTAATGCCAAGGAACATAATGAGAATTTGCAACGCTTTCTGAAGGTCTTAGGGTCTGTAAACCACTAAAGAGTTTACAAAGAGATGTAAATATAATGCATAAAATAAGCAGTCTTTTTTCATAGAAGAAAATCCTGGTTTGATTGAGACCTGCTGAGCAGTTTGGAAAGAAGAAATAAAAAGCTCAGTGTTCTAGGAGGGAAATGTCTGCAATGATGTTTGTAGTGGAGGGATGCTCTTATCATTATTTATCTAATGTTAATAAAATAAAACTTCACATCCTTTAATTAGACCCACCAGAATACTGGCCCCCCGTGACTGGGAAGAATATCATTGCTGAGTACCCAAGAGACTGATCACAAGCTGACACAACATGGGTCCTTACTTGTGGTGAGTGTTGTTTTACTAGGAATTGTCTAAATGATGGAATCAATGAGGGATTTTCTGTTAAGAACATAGCTAGGAGAATGGTTAGAAGCAAAATGAGGAAAGTTCCCAAATGAATAATTTATGATCAAGCCTATGCCTACATTCTTATTTTCCTTAAAGAGCACACAAATGATTGCCAGAAATAAGCCAGTATTCTTGAAGTACCAGTCCAAGATAAATTTTCATGGCAAGAGTAATTGTAAGCCAAGAGTATTTTTCAACATTTACCTAAAGAAATTTCATCTATCTATTTATTTGTCCTTTTATTTATTTATAGCTGCCTGGCATATTAGCAATTTATGCATTTATGTTATAGTAGAAAGAACACTAGATTTGGAGTGAGAAGATATGAGTATGAATTATATTTCTGATAATATCTGTATGACTTTGGGGAAGTCACTCAATCTCTCTGGACCTCAGTTTCCACATCTGTAAAAATGAAGGGCTTACACTCCAATGTAGTGCAGTGGAGTCATAAAGCTCTGGATTCAAATGTGGCATTTGATGCTTATTACCTGTGGAACCCTGAGCAAATTGTGACCTTTTTGTCTCACTTTCCTCATGTATAAAACAAAGGAGTTGAATTAGATGTCTTGTGAAGGTCAGCAGGTAGTGGAGAGAGCACTGGGCCTAGGGTCAGGGAAACTGAGTTCAAATCTGGCTTTACTTACTAGATGTATGGTCCTGAACAAGTCACTTAACCTTTGTCTGTCTCAGTTTTCTCAACTGTGAAACAATGCAATAATAATTACCTTGCACGTTGTTGTGAGGATAGAATAAGATTGGTAAAGTGTTTAGTATAGAGCTTGAGACGTAGCAGATATTTAATGAATTCTTGTTCCCTTCTTTCCTCCTTCCAATTCAGTATCTAGGGATTCATGCTGTATCAACTCTAGCTCCAATTCTGTGATGCTATCATCCTATAATATCTCTGATTCTAGGACCTCTGACTTCAGGAGTGCTGGGTGGTCAGGAGTGTCTCCTACTGATCTCAAGTTCTCAGATGTGTGTCTCTGTGAGAAGGACCTGAGAGGACCCCCATCAACTCTGTAAGCAACACTGCCATATTCAAGTGCTTTTCTCCTTGACTCTTCTCTTAAGTCCATAGCTGATGAGATTCCACTGAATGACCAAAGCTCCACCAGGCAAATCAAGAAGAACACTCCCTGGTCTCCCTTCATACACTTTGACCCAGAGATTCCGTTGTTATGCTTACATCCCAAGGTGACTATCAATAAGCAGAAAGTCTCCATTTACAACAAAGTATTTATAGCAATACTTTCTGGGATAACAATAAATTGGAAATAAAATAAACATCAATCAATTGGGGTATGACTTAGCAAGTTGTGTTAACATGAATGTAATGGAACATTATTGTGCTATAAGAGGTGAAAAATGGGATGAATGCAGAGAATCATGGAAAGATCTATATGAACGGATGCAGAAAGAAGTAAGCAGAACCAAGAAAATGTTTCCTCAGTTGAAAAATGGGGATAATAATGTTATCTACCTCTAAGGGATGTCATGATGATCAAATAAGGTGATAGTTGTACAGCACTTAGCATAGTGCTTGTCACATAGTAGGTACTATATAAATGCTAGCTATGATTATTAGAATAATATTAATATTATTTGCACATAATATTTATTATTATTTAACTTGATTCTCCTCCTGCTTGGCTAACTGCTCTTCAGCCTAGAGTGATCATTAGTGATTCAAAGATGTTAGATTAAATTAGGTATTCATAGATAGATTCATTATCTCTGTCATGCCCCTAACTGTGGATATATTCCCAGCCCTGCTTTTTTATCTGTTACTTGGTGATCTTATCAGATTGCATAGGTTTAATTATTATTTTGTTATATATGATTCTTGGATCTCTGTCATCTGTCTTTCTTTCTTTCTTTCTATCTATCTATCTATCTATCTATCTATCTATCTATCTATCTATCTATCTATCATCTGTCTATATATCTAGTTCTAGTCAGTCCCCTGATCTCTATTCCAAGGATCAACTATTATTGACATTTTTAACTGAATTTCCTTTCATTTTATCATTCCCATCATATTGAGATAGCTAGGTGGCACAGTGGATAGAATGCGGGCTTGGGGTCAGGAAGACTCATCTTCATGTGTTTAAATCTGGCTTCAGACACTTACTAGCTATGTGACTCTGGGCAAGTCACTTAAGCCTGTTTATTTTAGTTTCCTCATCTGTAAAATGAGCTGGAAAAGGAAATGGCAAATCACTCTAGTATCTTTGCCAAGAAAACTTCAAATGGCATCACAAAGATTTGGAAAATACTGAAAATGATTGAACAACAAAATTCAACTTATCCAAAATAGAGCTCGTTTTATTTATCCCTGTTTCTGTTGAGGGCACTCCCCTTCTTCTAGTTGCCCAGGTTTGCAATGGTCTCACCCTCAACTTCTCATTCTGACTCACCCCATATATCCAATCTACCTCATCATTTCTACCTCCACGTTTCTCATACAATTCTTTCTTACTACCACCTTAGATCAGGCCCCCATTACTCTTCTCTTGGACTATCTTAGTAGCTTCCTAATTGATATCCCTTCCCTAAGTCTCTCCACTCCAATCTGTTAACACAGATGTCAAAGTGATTTTTCCTAAAGCACAGATTCAACCACGCCTCTTCCTTATCCAATAAACTCTACTGGTTCTTTATTATCTCTAGGATCAAGTATAAATGTTTCCTTTTGAAATTTAAAGTTCTTCATGATCTGGTTTTATCTTGACTCTGTAACCTTATTGTATGTTACTTCTCTACATTCATTCTGTGATACAGCCATGGTGGTCTTATTGTTTCTTACACTTTCTATCTCTGTGCCTTTGCCCTCATTGTCCCTCTTGCCAAGAGCATTCACCTTCCTCATTTTTGACTTTTGGCTAGTTTCTTTTAAGATTCCCCTAAAGCACTGCCTTCTGCATGATGCCTTTCCCTTAGTGCTAGTGTCTATCTTGTGTTATCTTGTGTCTACTTTGTATATGTTTTGCATATCAATGTATATGTGCATGTTAAAATGTAAGCTCCTTGAGGGAAGAAATTATTTCACTTTGTTTTTTAATCTCCTGCTCCTAGTTCAGAGCCTGGCACACATCATATACTTAATAAATGCTTATTAATTTATTAATTGAATGACAAAATCTCCAAGATTGATAAATAAAAGAATTTTACAGTTTAAAAGGAACCTGAAAAATCATCTAAACCTATCCCTGTATCTTACAATTGTACAGGCAAGTGGAGTGACCTGCTCAAACTCATATAGCTAGATAGTAGCAGAAAGAGATGTAGAATGATACTTATACATTTATACTAATATGTCTGAGACTGGGTTTGAACTCAGGTCTTTCTAACTCCAGAGTGAGCACACCCTCTATCCAATGTGCCACCTATCAGTCCCACACTAGAACCTGAACTCAGGTCCCCTGATTCCTAGACCAGTGGTTTACTCGCTATATCAAATTGTCTGTACTATGAAATTTGTAGTGGTGTCATGTCATGGCCTTTAATACATAAAGGCAAGGCTTGCTATAGTGTGGCATTTCTAGAATGGAGTGGGCAGAAATGGAAGCAATGAAAATTTAGGTTCAACATTATAAAAAAGTTTCTAACAATCACAGGTGTCTAAGAGTAGAAGAGGCTGCTGTGAGAGGTGATGGATCCACCCTCATTAATAGTCCATATTTGTGTAGCTCTTAAAACATGTAAACATTTTACATGACCTCATTCGATCCTCACATGCTGATGGCATTACACATTTTTCAGGAAAGTGGAGCTCAGAGAAGTGAGCTGACTTGCCCATGATCTTATAGTTAGTAAGTGCCTGATATAAGATTTGAATTTAAATCTCCTTAACTCCAGGTTCAGTGTTCAATCTACTGTGGCATATGACTTCACGTGACCATGTACTCTTCAAGCAAAGCCTGGATGACCTATTGTTAGAGACGGTGTAGAGGGGATTCAGAGGCAAGTATAATTTGGACTAGATGGCCACTGAGGCCCTTTTCAACTCTAAAATTCGGTGGTTTTCTGTGAAGGCAGGTGCAGGACAAGTTGAAAGAGGAACAAAATAAACCTGAGTATTCTTTTTGCCCATCTTCCATGATTATTTTTGGTACATGACTGTTAGCTATTTTTCCATCCTCTTCTTTTGACCCAGAAGTCTCATAATTATCTTCAAAAGAAATTTAAATGGATGGACCAAATTGTGACCTCAGTCAGTCTTTGGAAGTCATTCTTAGTGATGTCAGATGGTACTGCTGGTGAAAAGGTGACTGGGCTAGTTGCTTACTGCTTTTGCTGAAAAGACCCAGGGCTTTAGATTAAGAGGGTAATTTCATATAAGATGAAGATGCCAAGTCTTCTAAGGAAAAACAGTTTTTCTGTCTTCCTTCATTTTAGCAGTGTTTATCATAATACTTGTTGTTTGTCCTCCATTATTGCAGACAACTATGACACCAGGACCGTGATACCATGACTTGCAAGTGAATTAGATTAAAGGGAGGGTTGTGCAAAGGCACCAGCCTCACTCTCTATTCCAGAGAACTCTGGGTCCAGTGGCAAGATACAAATCAGGAAGACTGTAGATGGCCCTGGATACAGTGGGAGTCTTTAGTCTTTCCCAGCTAGGGTCTTTCCTAGGTCTCGGCTTGACCGAGGCAATGACCATTCAGTGATTAAGGCTAGGTAAGAAATGGAGCAAAGAATGACCTCTTTTCCAAAATCAATCAATCAATCAACCCGGGAGGGGAAGAGCCTCAGGATTTCTGGCCAAAACAGAAACAATTGCTAATTACACTCACTCTGAATCATCAAGGCCCAAACAATGACCAAGTAAGGCTTGTGCTGGGACCTATTGTTGGCCAATCAATGACAACCAGAGTGATTTGGGCTTAAGGCATGATTCTTAAGAAAGAATTCTTTCTCTTAAACCCCAAGATATCTCGTGACATTTCAGCAATCAAAATTTATATTCCTTTGGGTAGAGCACCCACAGGTAAGGTTATAATACCATTTGTGGACAGAGGAAGAGTATGGAGGGAGAAAAGGGAAGGAAAGAAGGAGAGAAGGAGGGATGGAAGGAGACAAGGAAGGAAGGAGTTAAGGAATAAAGGAAAGAAAGAAAGAAGGAGGGAGCTGCATTGCAAAGATGCTTTACAAGTTCTATTTGGAGAGGTAAATTGGGTTGTTGGTGTTGGTATTATTGTTGTTACTGATTTCCTTCATTCTCAGAGGACTGTGACAAGCGGAAGATGAGGCCTTGACTTACAAGTGAATTGGATTTAAGTGAGGGAGCCTGTGCAGCCTCACTCTCTCCTCTGGATCTCTCTGGGTCCAGTGGCAAGATATAGATCAGGAAGACTAGAGATGGCCCCCTCACAACAGTACCCAGACACTAGTACCACCAGGGACTTCATTTACTGCAGTGATACAGACTAACGACCAACAGTTTTAAAGGACTATTGTTGCAACAGTGCTTAAGTACATCTGAGTGGTTTTATTTTTTACATTATATTTTAACTCAGGGAGCAATGTACCAGGTGCTATGGTCATAGGTACAAGAGAAATGCATGGATGAGTGTGATTGTCAAAGTGAGTATGACTACAATATTGTTTGTACATGCTAAACTATTACAATCATGATGAATATTACATCACAACTTTTACTTAGTTTGGTTAGCTCAGCTTACAGAGCTCATCATGTCACATGAATGAGCGGATAACATGGATAATGTGCAAAGTCTATGCCGTTTTTTTTCATTCCTCTGGTTTCACAGAAGTAGAAAGTAAGTCAGAGTCCATCTTCTAATTTGACTTGCTCATTCTGTAGATGGAAAAATCAAGGCCCTTTGAGGTCACTAGTTTTCATATAGATTTCTCTCTCATTATAGTATGCTGAAAAGCTCTATATGGTAGTTAACAGATAATCATATTCAGAACTAGTATTCTCACCCAATTCTTCTGATTCTATTATTTTTTTCTAGTGTCCTTTCCACTATACCATTTATCTGCCTAATTCCCAAAATGACCTCCAAATTTTGGTGTGAAATACTGAAATCTATATTTTAATGTAGAATTTAAGATTCTTGAGAGTGGGGACTGTCATGTTTATTAATCTCTGATTTTTTTCATTCTAAATACTTAAGAGTGTTTAGAACTTTGTAGGTGCTCAGTACTTGATGAATTAAATTGGATTGAATTATCTCACGATGTATGTGTAATTTTCTGAACTGAAATAATTTGAACTTCTTTACATTTAATAAAGAATATCTATGGCCTAGATAGAACCTTTTTAGTTGCTGAGCTGTGATGGAAGAAAGACTACCAGGTTTCCTACATATCTCAGGAGTCCAAAACCTTATACTATGACTTACTCTGTTCAAGGCAAAAAAAAATCAAGTGGGTCAGGATGGGGAGGAGGGATGGAAGAGAGGCATAATGTCAAATTAAGAATAAGAATTTATTCTAACTTTCAACAAAAAAGGTTAGTAATTCCTGCCCCGTTACATAACTATTACATTAGATGATGTAAGCCGAGAGGGATAGAACATGGCTGCTTAAGGTTGTTTGGGAAGTTAGCAGTTATCATAAGTTAAGGATAAGGAGAGGAACTTCCTAGTGGGATACAGTAGAAAATTTGTCCATTGGGGCAATTTTAGTGGAAACCAAGGTTATAGGCTTATTTATCATCTCATAACAATATTTTTTGTGATGAGCTCTGGCCCTGCCTCTTGGTTTGGGTAGCTATTTATGATGTTCTCATGTCTCACATGAAAGGTTTTAGCTGGGTAAACAATCTGTTTATGGTTGCAATGGAGAAATAGAAAAGTTTAAATGTTTCTTCTGTTTATGCTCCCTTTCTACAAAGTGCCTTACTTTGTAAAGTCTCCTGCTGGCATTTAAATGGTAATGGGCCATGTACTGAGGTTGGTTTTACCTGTGACTTTCCTGATAGGACTTAAGTATGTACAATTGAATGCCATAAATAAACTGATCTTTTTGGGTACTATGGTATGGGCTCTTCAGTGGGCCTTAGTATCTGCAACGTTACTCCATAGTGCAAGTCACTAGTTTTTGGACAGATCTCTCTCTCTTAGGTAGTTTAGATTCTAGTCAGTTGTTGACATTAAGCATTAATTGACCTCTTAGGTTCACTTTGAAGCATCCTTTCAGGCTATATTAAGTGTCAACTGGACTGAAACCGTATCTAACCTGTGGGTGGCTGGAGCCGAACAAAGCAGGCCAGAGACAGAAGAGTCAGGAATCAAACAGAAATTTAATTTCAAAGGGAAGAAAACACTTGCAAGTGAAAGGGCTTGAGAAGAAGGGCTTGCTCACTTGTGGCAGGGGTTAGGGTTTTTAAGCATGAAAACCACAAAAGGGCGGGGCTCAACACTGCCATTCTTATGCCTTGAGTAAACAGTTTTCATGGCAGATCCACATGCAAAGGCATTTTGGGGGCAATACAGGCCTTCTTGGGACCTATGAGAATAGTCTCCAAGCTGTTAGAATCATTGTGCCTTGTGATTGTCTGAGACCTTACTGTTTGTTGAGACTCGTGATTATTCAGTGAGGTACAGAATCAGAATTAGTGTGGCAGGAACAGGAGTGTAGCTCCTGGTTTAGTTCACTTAGCAGTTATAAGTGCAGGAATTGTTCAGAATGTTGGGAGATGTGACTGATCACTTTCTGCTGCAATATGATGGCCGCAGTTCCAGCTCTCAGGTCACGATCCCCTGGGAATAGGAAAATCATAAGTGCTGATTCTGGGACTTTGCTGTGGCTGAAATCATCCAGAGGGTGAGTACAAAGAATTGTTGTTATGCCAAGCTCAGGGGCACAGGCTTCTTGCTGGGTCTTAGTTATGGAAAACAAGCTTAATTGAAACAATCAATTAAGCAAACAAGTAAATAAATAAGCAATCAACAATCAAACACTGAGCCTTCACTTACTGTACCTCGGGAATGAACTTTACTGCTTAGTTTGATGGGAAGTTATAGAAGTGCTTTTATGAAGAGCCTACTATCTACCAGACCCTGGGCTAAATACTGGGGATACAAAGAGAGATTTTAAAAATCTTTTATTTCAGGAGGATCATATTCTATTTACACACATACACACAAACACACAGCGTAGCCACACAAAATGGCACAATAAAGAGGGGAAAACACAGATTGGTTGATTTAATATCTGGTTGTTTTTAAAAGAAAAGCTGTGCTCACATGCGCTATACCTTGACATCAAAAAAACAAATAAAACTCCTAAGACAATGGTTTGAATCTTTCTTTTCTTTGGGTGAAAACTGTTGCATATATAGGAGGTACTTTCTCTACCTACCTAGAGGTTGCACAGTATGATGATCTGGATGGGCCATTAAAAATACCAACATGACTGATTTTTACTGTTTTTCAGTCCAACTTCCTCATTGTGAATAGCTACAAACTAATTTCTAGTTCTTGTTTTTAGGTCAGACTTGGGTTAAAATAATGAACGCTTTGAAGTAATTAATTGGCCAATTGGTATAGGCATTAATTTTTCAAAGTGGTTGTGGGAGTTATAATTCCCATTACTCCCACTGTAGTTCAAATTCTATTAGCTTTTACCCATATTAGTGCAAGAGCCTTCTCATCAGACTTTCTGCCTCCAGTATCTCCTTCACAATTCATACTTCACATGGCTGCCAAATTTGTCTTTCTAATGCACATTTATAATAATATTTTACTACATGAAAATGACTTCCAATTTTCTAGTAAATCAAATTAAAATTCCTTAGCCTGGCATTTAAGGCTCTCCATTACTAGGGTCTGTCAACTGGACCAAATCTAGCTTCTAACCCGTGAATGACTGGAGCTGAACAAAGCAGGCCAAAGGCAAGTGTGTCAGGAATCAAGTAATGGTTTAATTAATTTCAGAGTGAGGAAAGCAGATTTTTAAACCAAAGTTCTCCTGAGGAGGGTTTGACTTGCCGGGGCAGGGATAGGGCTTATTTATATTCCTGAAAACCACGAAGAAGTTGGATAACAATGCAATCATCCTTTGGTCTTGAGTAAACAGTTCCCATGGCAGACCCACATGTGCAGACATTTTGGGGACAATACAGGTGTTCTTGTGGGAATGTTCTTTAAGTAATTAGAGTCATTGCATAACGGTCATTAAACCTTGTGATTGTACAGCACGATAGAGAACCAGAGTTAGCATGCCCAGAATGGGGGTGCAGTATCTGGTTGGGTTCATTCAGCAGTTACGCAGGAGTGTCAGGGGAGGTGATGGATGGTTTTCTGCTGCAGTACATTGATTGTAGGGCCAGCTCTCAGGTCCCTGGGAATTAGGGATGCTCCAACAAATCTAAATAGTTATTGATGAACGTGAAAATCATAAATCCCTCAGCTGGTGCAGGTCAAATAATACTTTTGCCAGAGGGTGAGATCATCCAGAAGGTGAGCATAAAGGATTGTTGTTATGCGAAGCTTGGGGCACAGCTTGCTTGCTGGGCCTTAGCTCTGGAAAACAGGGTGTCTACAAATATTTTGACAGGTCCAACTTTCCTGTTTTATATCACTTTTTGTGCTCTGTGTTCTAGTCCAATTTATTTCCTTGCTATTTCTTGGACAAGTCTTGTGCCTTTCTACCTTTACATCTTTGCTAAAAATATTCCTTGAGTCTTGAATGGTGCTCATACTTTTTCCATGCCCTCTTTGCCCTCCTCTATATTTGAAAAATTATACCTATTTTATCTCAAAACCCAGATCAAGTGCCACCACGTCATTCAGCTTTCCCAGATGCCTGATCCTTGAGGTCAGCTAGAAATTAATTTTCCTTCTTATGAAGAACTTTTATAGCACCTTGTGGATCCCCTTTTCACACATTTTTTGTTTTGTATTGTGATTATCTTTACATGTCATCTCCCACATTGGATTATAAACTCTTGAAGGGATAGTATCATGTCCGTTCTCTTTATATGCCTCTGTAATAGTGCAGTACCTTACACATAGGCATCACTCAATAAATGTTTTATTGATTGATCAAATGAATGAAAGAATGGAAACTTCTTACCTGGCTCTTATTGGGTTATATCCTACTTTGTCTTTTAAAGAAAATGTATTTTATTAATCCTTTTTACATAACATTCATTTCTATAGAAATGAAACCTAATGAAATCAAACCCTTCTTCCTCCAGATTGAATTTTCTTTTATAACAAAGAAATACATTAAGCAAAATCATTGTAAATAGGTACCACATTTAACAATGTAAACAATTTTCTTCCTTGGTAGTCCTCCATCTCTTTCTTGTGAGGAAGGAGGCATGTTTCATTTTCTGTTTTTGAGTACCATCAACTGTTTTTCTTCCTAAGAATTCAACTTCCTTTTACTGATCCATTCATATATTGTCTTTATTTTTGTAGTTATTGTGTACATTCATTATTGTAGTCGTGTTAGATTGTCTCAGGTCTGTTATTTTACTTCACGTTGATGCATATACATCTTTCCTTCCCCGAATTTCTCATATTTGCCATTTTTTAACTGTCCACCAATATCTATCGTATACATTTACCACAGTATTTTCAGCCATTTCCCAAACAATAAACATTCACTTTTTCAGGTCTTTTCAATTGTGCACAAAGACTGTGCCTATGAATACTTTGGTATATATTGGACTTTTGTTTCTATCTATAACTTTCTCAGGGTTTATATTGTACCTAGTAGTGGGATCATTTAATAAAGGAATACTGACAGTCACTTTTTTTGTGTAATTCCAAAATGACTAGGCCAATTTCTGCAGTGTTTTAGAAGACTTTTGTCCTTAAAGCTCTTCCAATTTTGTTTTCATTTTTTGGTCTTTTTTGATAATCTGTAAGGTGTAAGGTGACCCTCAGAGTTGTTTTAATTCCAAGTTCTTTTAGTATTGGTGATTTGGACCATGTTTTCAAATGGCTGTTTGCAGTTTGCAATTCTTTTGAGGACTATTTGCTCATATCTTTGGTCTGCTTAGTTATTTAAGTGATTCTTCCTACCTTTCCTTTAATAAACACTGAAGTTCCATCTGAGACCAGCAATAGAGACTAACCAGTTATGTTGTGTTTGTAAACGGTGCAACTTTTAGTGTGGTCTGTTTGTAAAGCAGCATATTTGACTGTAAGCTGGAAGTAGTCTTTGCTCATATTATAGGGATAAACTTTTGTAATCAGTTTGATAGAAAATTATTATAGGAATGTATCACAGAACCATTCTATGAAGAGCATGTAGAGACCTATCTCTGATTTCCAGTTTACCTGTTCTGTCAAAGCAGGTATGGGACCTTGCCCAGACAACTGTCCTTGCAACTTTCCCCTTTGCTTTGGAGGAAGAATCTCACTACTAAAGCTTCTTCAAACTCCCCAAATGATAGCACAACTTTAATCAATTTATAATGAAACAATCATATAAATGATATTCTACTCCTCTTATATTTCTAGACATTTGGTTGAATCCCTTATTTGAAGACAATTATCCCACCTTTTGGCTACATTGAATTTCTTCTTTTATTTTATGAATTTCATCCCTTTAGTGCAAGATACTATTTCATAGTTTCTGACTTACACAGAATAATTTCCATTGCTGCTCACTATATCCTGTTTTTGAGACAGCTTTCTACATTAAAATTCCTTAAGATAAACATTTAATCAAAGAGGGTAACAGATATTTAAGGGTGATTTGATAGGTCAGCTAAGGTGGAAAATGCAGGTATATAGTTCTTTCTGAAATCACACCATAATTTGGAAATGCAGGTTTACATATTTATATTTCAAGAATGCATGTCTCTTTCAGAAGGTTTGGATGGCATACACTATAATTCATTTTGGTGTTCTGGAAGAAATGAGACAGAATTATTTATGGGCATGGAGCACTTTTGTGATATGTGTAAGTGGAAGGGGCTGATATATTTTATGATCTCTCATCTATAATAATTCACATGAGCCAAAATATGTTTCTTGTATACAGACTATATATTTAGCAATAATATATGGTATTCTCTCTCCCTTTTTTTCTGTTGTCATCTCACCTTTCCTTGTTCTCACTTTCTCACTCTTTCCAACACAGACCAATTTTCAATTTGAAAAAAAGAAGCCACTTTGTTGACACAACAGAGTATACATATCAGAACCTGACATACTAAGATATGTGGTTTTAATAGAGTTTAGGACATCTTATCATATTTTCCATTTCAAACTCGATTCTGGAAGAAGCTATTACTATTGCACGTAGATTTCTTTACAATAGTAATAATGGACATATTATGTAAGATATACATTTCCCCTAAAATCTTGTTTCCATGGGTATGAGAAAGGATGAGTGAAAAGGGATTATGTGGTTTTGTTCAGATGTATCCCACTTGAAGCATATCCAGTACAGGCATATTCCCTATAATGTTGTCCCAACCTTGTTATAAAATACATGACAATCCAACCCAATCATAATATCACAAAACCCCATTATGATGACATCAAATTTACATGAGATAAAAATTATAACATTGATACTATAAAACTGCCTTCCCTTTAATGATCTCTTGCCCAAAACCATATTTTGTCACAGCTAACTGACGTTTTATGGTGTACGTTTGTTTATTAAAATTTTAATTTATAATTCTTTTGTAGAGAATTTTAAACTTTACACAATGATCTGTTTTAGTTTATGCTCTAAGTAGTCAGCCTCATCTCTGTCTTTAATGGTTTAAATTTTTTAAAAAGCCTTATTACTAATTTTATTTCGGGAACACATCTATTGGCTAAACTGAGGCACACTTCTATTGGCCAAAGAACATTTCAACAAGTGCAAAAAATTAAGTTAATTATTTTGCAATGTCATGAAGGAGGCAGCTTGGTGACACAGTGGATAGAGTGCTGGAGCCTGGAGTCAGGAAGACCTGAATTCAAATCTGACCTCAGATACTTACTTGGTATGTGACCTTGGGCAAATCACTTAACCTTGGTTTGCCTCAATCCTTTGGAGAAGGAAATGGTAAACTATTCTGGTATCTCTGCCAAGGAAATTGCACAGACAGTATTGGTGTCCTATGATTCACATCACAAAGAGTTGAACACAATTGAACAACAATGTTGTGATACAGGAGTAAAGGCCATTCTCAAGGATTGAGAATTCCTCTGTCAAGGGACTGTGAACTCTTAAGTCTATAAACAGTTTTATCTCATTTTTACAGGGATTTGGTAGAGTCAAGAAGGTGAGGGGAGCATTTGGTTAGTAGTATTGGCCACTGATGGAGAAAGGCCTCTGCTGGAAGTACTGACTCAAGGGTTTTAATTCTTGTTCTCCCATTGACTCCCTGTATGACATGGAAAGGTAGTCAATCTTTCTGTGCCTCTGTTTTGGCATCTATAAAACAGGAAAAGACCATTCTATAAACTTAATTACCACACTTGATTGTTTTGAGGAGAAAATGAGAGAATATCAATTGAAATGCTTAGTAAATACTGTTATGTTGCAATTATAGAATGAGACATACAAACTTTACTATAGAGTAGAGAAGAGGGATCCTTGCAAAGAAATGGTTATGCAAAAAGAAGTAACTCACGTTTTTTTTTTCTCCCAAGAAACATTGAAAAACATCCCAGTGCATTTGCCTATTATAGTGACAGGAGTTAGTGATGGTCTAAGAAAATGACACTAAGAAAATCATATAATTTGCAGTCAGTCAACAAGAATTTATTAAGTGGCCATTGTATGCCAGGTATGTACTAAAATGAAATGACTTTTAGTCGTCTCTCCTAAGTGAGTTTCCACAGATTTGAACTACCTGCTGACAACTAAAATCATGTTCTGTAGATGCCTATCTTAACTAGCTCTCTAGGGCAAACAATCCAAATTCAATTCCTCTGTAGGCAACAAGGAAGGAAAGCTATAAGAATATTTGATGAATTTGGTCTTTATGTACTAGTGATCTCTAAAGAGGGTTATAAATGATCCCAATGGAATCATGTCTATACTCTAATGCATGGTTTCTTAGCTTGGTGTCCATGAACTTGTTCTTAATTAATATTTTGATATCTATTTCAATAGAATTGGTTTTCTTTGCAATAATATCTGCTTTCTTTTATACATTCAAAATCATTATTATGAGAATGACAGAATTTGCCAGATTACCAAAGAGGTCTATCACACAGAAAAAGTAAATATCCCCTGTTAAAGGTGTGTGTGATCAACCACTGTGAAGTTAGGAAAAGAGTTAGGCATATTGTTACATATACCCTAGATTTTGGAAGAGTAACTTCAAAAAGTTCAGAGGAAGGGCAAACACATCGCCATACATTTTGTAAGGGAAATTGGACCAGGGGGGATAGGAAGCTCTTGAGAATTAAATTTTGATTACATTTTTTCTTGAGAATTAAATTTTGATGACATAAAAAGGAATAATTCCAAAGGCGAATAAATGGCTGAACAGTTTAAGACAACAGTTCTCAGCCTGTGGGTTATGTTCAATTTGTAACAATGAAAATACATCCTGCATATCAGATATTTATATTACGATTCATAGCAGTAGCAAAATTACAGTTATGAAGGAGCAACAAAAATAATTCTATGGTTGGGGGTCACCACAACATGAGGAACTGCATTAAAGGGTCATGCATTAGGAAGGTTGAGAACTACTGGTTTAAGGAATGCAGAAATAATTTATCCACCAACAAATCATTTGCAAAGAAGATTGAAAGAAGGACCAGTAAAGAACATGTATAAAGAAGAGAGACATGATACTTGAAGAAGAGTGTTAAATGTGCTCAAGCTGAGAGTGAACTTCAGTACCAAAAGCCGAGAACAAAGAAAAAAAGTGGGCTTGAATATGATTTTCAGGTGAATTGAAGATGGCAAAAGACTGCTATTCTGAGTGGATGGGAAGATGATAACAGATGATCCAAAGAAGACAGAATTACTCATTTCTTATTTTAATTCTGCTTTCTCTGCCAAGAATGACCTTTGGGCTGGAAAGTATGAAACAAAAATGGCTAACAGTTGATACACAAGATAAATAGAGTATTTATACTCTATATAGGATAGAATATTATATTAGAATATTATAATAGAATATAACAGAATAAATAGAGATTAATAATAGAGAGTTAGCTATAGATTATGTAATTGTCTTTGATGATCAAATCACCAGTCTAAAATGAACTATATCCCAGTGCACTGAAAGAACTGAAAGATGTGATTTATTGACTGTAAGAGATCTTTGTAAGACTGGAGAAGAGAAGAGATGTGGCAGGATTAGAGATGGGCAAATATTGACCTGATTTTCAAATCTGAGACATCTATAGAACCTGAAAATTGAACACCAGTGAATATAACTACACAGTTGATAAGCGTGCCATCTATATCCAATAATAATAATAATAATAAAAATAATAATAATAACAGCAATGACAATATTTATATAATACTTATTATGTGCCAGACACTTCCTAAATGTTTTAGTTATTAACTCCTTTGATCTTCACAACAGCCCTGGGAAGTAGGTGCTACTATTATTCCCATTTTGCAGATGGGAAAACTGAGGCAAACAGAAGTTAAGTGACTTGCTCAGGGTCACACAGTAGTAAACATCTGAGGCTGAGGTTTTTCTGACTCCTGGCCCTGTGCTCTATCCACTGTGCTTCCTAGATGGCAAATATAATCACTATCATGAACAGCAAAGGTCCAATAACAGATGCTCCAAGTATTCCCTTGGAAATCTTTCTACAACTTGATATGCAACCATTTATAATAATTCTTTGGATTGAATTAGTGCTGAATCAACCTAATCATACTGCCACTGAGCATGAATTACTTTGTTAAATGCTTGCTAAAATCTAGGAGAAATATTGAGGTATATCTATATATGCAGATATATAGATATAGATATATAGATAGACAGATGGATATAGATAAAATATATTAAAAATATAAAAATAATAAATATATAAAACACACACCTTTATTTACTTACTTAGGAGGGATAGCACCTGAATCTGTGATTTCATGGGTAGAAACTCCAATATGAGGAAACTCCTTCTGTCAATGCACATAGTTGCCAATATAGTTACTTCATTGTTCAGTTTTTTCAGTCAACTTTGTGACCCCCCCCGCCATTTTTTTTTGAGAAGGGAGTGGTTCTTGGCAAAGATACTAAGGTTTGCCATTTCCTTTTCCAGTTCACTTTACTCAAGAATCTTCCTGAATCCAGACCTGGCACTCTGTCCATTGCACCACCTTGATATCCCATAGTCTAGTTAGCAACTAGTTAGCAACTAGTCTTAAATTCTAGAGCTCTGAGAGGCTAAATAACTTGCTCAGGGTTACAAAGACAATATATTTAAAAAGAGAGATTTCAATACAAGTCTAAAGCCAGTTCTAGATTATCCATAAGTGGTCTTAAATTGTTCCCTGTTTTCAGCTGTATATGTCTTGCCTCTCTATTGAGATGATTAGTTCCTCAGTGGAAAGAACTGCATCTCATCCTCCTTTTACACTCTTAGCAAGGTTGTGTACATGTGGGATACTCATCTATATTTCTAGAGTAACTTCACTAGTTACTCAAGCCCTGAACTGGGTTTCCCATTGTAGACTCAGTGAAAATGCCCTCATTATGCCCTTGGAAGGTCAGTTTCAACATTTTTCTTTCTGTGGGTAAGAGTTCTGCTTTTTTCCTGTTACCTGATCATCTTATTTAATCTCAAACCAATTGCCTTCCCCCTCCACCATTTTTTTCTTTTTGGATTCCCTTCTTTTTTGTTTCTCCCTATTTTCTCTTATTATTGCTTCTCTGCCTCTGTTTGGTTGGATTGACGGATGCTTAGTATCTGTGCAAAGTTCCTGTCTCTGTGAAGAGCACCTCATAGACCACATTGATCAATGTCAGATATCCAACATGACTGAACTTTTGACCAAACTGATGAATTGATCTGATGTTTTGGCATAGGATTGATATAGTCATAGATTTGTTCCATATTAGTCCTTCCTGCTTTTTTTCTTTTTTGATATTTCAAACAGTAGTTCATAAAGTCACAGCTCTAATGCTAGAAGTTACCTCAAATGCCATCTGGTCCAATCTTACTTTACAGATAAGAAGACTGAGGCCCAGGAAGGTTAAATGATATACCCAAGTTCATATAGAAAGTAGCAGTAGCAGAGTAGCAGAGTAGTAGACAGTAGCAGAGGAGGTAGAGTTTGAACCCAGGTTCTTTGACTCCAGAACTAGTGCTTTCTCATACTGCACTATCAATGTTTACTCAAAGTCATATACTTTATACTAAGGCTAGTGTATTCTTTTGTTGACACCAAATGTCACTTATTTTTCCATAAAGCTATGATATTAAGCAGGCAGCTAGGTGGCTCTGTGTATAGATTTCCAGGCCTGGAGTCAGGAAGACTCATCTTCCTGAGTTCAGATATGGCCTCAGATACTTCCTAGCTTTGAGACCCTGGGCAAGTCACTTAGCCCTGTTTGCCTCAGTTTACTCATGTATAAAATGAGCCAGAGAAGGAAATGGCAAAACCACTCCAGTATCTTTGCCAAGAAAACCCCAAATAGGGGCATGAAGAATTGGATATGACTGAAACAACAGTTTGTTACCACCAGCAACATAGAACTTAGCAGTTCCAACAATTCAGCAGGCATTTTATAGGAATCCCACTTTTCATGGGACCAATAAAATAACTTGTCTGATTAGAGCTGAGAGCATGTAGTAAACAGAAGGGGTAAATCAGGGGCAGCTCAGTGATGCAGTAGGTAAAACTCTGAGCCTGGAGTCAAGAAGACAAGTTCAAATGCTACCTCTGACACTTATAAACTGTGTGATTCTCAGCAAATTCCTTAACTCCTGTTGGCCCTGGTTTCCCCATCTGTAAAGTGGGGATGATAATAGTGCCAATCTCCCACAATTGTTGTGAGGAAAACCCTCCCGAGATAGTATTTATAAGATGCATTGCATTTATAAAATATATAACTTAAAGAACCATAGAAATGCTAGTTGTTATTATCTGTTGGCTGGAGACAGATTTGTATGGTTTTTTTTTATATAGCTATGCATATTACATATTTGTAAGTACATGTATTTCTAGATACCCCTCAAGTTTACGTCTCTTTAAGTGAAAACTTACTTATTGCTTTCCCAGACCTCCATTATCTCCGTGTATTAAGATATTGTGAGAATCCCTTCAGTGACAGGGGATATGGTAAAAATAAGAAAAGAAGGTAGAAAAAGGGCTTTTATGAGGAGTAATATGGCCATTCATCTGTGAAGAAAGTCTATCTCTACAAAACAGTAAAATGCAAGCCCTGAATCTAATGGAGGCAAATGGCATGGAATAAAGAGTGCTTTTTGCCAGAGCTTCCCTGTTTTATTCAATGACACGTCAGGTTCACTATATTTGATTCATTGGTTTTAGTATGGGATGTTAATGCTTTCAGCATCCAATTGGAAAAGGGGGGGGAACGATGCCATAAATAGAAGGCTCAATATCAGCAGAGAGTTGGGGTAGCTAGGTGGTTCAGTGGATAGAGCATCAGCCCCACAGTCAGGAGGCCCTGAGTTCAAATCTGGCCCCAGACGTTTGGAATTTTTGAGGTATGTGACCCTGAGCAAGTCATTTAACGCTGCCTTGCAAAAAATAATAAATAAAAACATCAACGTTGGGCCTCCCTATGTTGAGAGTCAGGTCATGGAGAACAACTGGGGATCTCTCAGCACAATGCAAACTCCTTTATGAATTGATGATCTCATTTTGATAGGTCTGTGCCTCACTGGTGGGTCTTTTTTTCATAGCTGCAGATCACAACACCCTCTATCTTCTTATTGTGTGTGATTCTTGTCTGGCAGTAAATTCTAGAAACCTTTCTCTATTTTATCTTCTTCAAATTTTATAGATACACTTGCACTCTTCAACTATTTTCCCTCACTTTTACTATGTGGATGAGCCATCTCCTTTATCACCCTTACCTCCTTGGTTATGTCCTTTATTCCCTCAGAGTCATATGACAATACACTTAGGGTTAGAAGTTACTTTGTTGTTGCTTAGTTTTTTCAGTTGTGCTCAATGATTTGTGACCCCTTTCTTGGCAAAGATACTGCAATAGTTTGCCATTTCCTTCTCTAGCTCACTTTACAGATGAGAAAGTTGAGGCAAATAGGGTTAAGTGACTTGTCCAGGGTAATACAGCTAGTAAGTATCCAAGTCTAAATATGAACTCAGATCTTCCTGACTTCAGGCCTAGCACTCTATCCACTGTGCTTCCTAGTTGTTTAGAAATCACTTTAGAGTTCTAGTTTAATCCCCATCCCATCATTTTTCCAGGGGAAAAATGAGACTTAGAAAGGATAAGTTAATTGCCTAAGGTCACATAGTAAGTAACCGAGGCATAATTTGAATACAAGTCTTCTGTCACCAAATCGAATCCTCTTTTCACTATAATCTCTTCTTATATTTAAGTCTACTATAAATTTTGCCCTTCTGCAATGATAGTATTCCATAATTTGCAGCCATATGATTTTACTGGGAAAATATTATCATTAAAGAAATGGATGATGCACTAAGGATATAAAGAAAAGTATAAGACAGTTCCTGCCTTCAAGGAGTCCACAATCAAATGAGGGAGGCCAACACAGAAAAAGAAGCTGGGGATCAGGAGGTTACCCTGTGCAAAGCCATAATGAAGTTCTGTAGTCAGAGTGGGAAATGATCTGACGAAATGAGGGTTGTTTTTCTCTTGTGGTTTGAAGATTTTTTAGAGATCATGAAATCCCGGAAAATAGCTGGGTGGGAAATGATGAAGTGATTTCCCCAGGGCCCCTCCTTTAAGGGTGGAGGATCTGGAAAGGACTTTCCAGTGTCCAACCTCCACCATCTCCAAACAGAGAGAGGAAGGTGCTGCATTGACAGAGTGATGGTGAGAAGGTATGAGCTTTAGAGTTGATTTGAACTTGTAGAATACTGAGTTTATGAAGATCATGAAATAAAGCAGCCAGGTGGGAAATGCTGGAGTGCATTCCCAGGATGTTGTCGTCAAACTGAGCTACAGTGGAGGAGTAGGTCAAATGAGTTGTGGAGATTAAGGAAGTGGGAAGTTAGGACTTTGAAGGAATCCCTAACATGACTGCTGAAGTTTTCCAATATCAGGGCATGAATTGACAATGAGAGGGAAACAATGAGTTAAGTGCTGAATTCCTTGAGAAAGGAAGGGGTTCACAGACAATAATCAAAATGATCTATTTAGGGTGAATAATTTTTATAGTGAACTTCAAAGAAAGGAAAGGATACCAAGTGGTAATGGTAAAGGAAACATCTGGAAATGGCAGTGAAGAACAAGGAGCATTATGAATCTCCCTCAGAAGTGGTGTCAAGGTTTATGAGAGAAGATATAGCCAGTTTTAGAGAGGACTGCCAATGATACAGCATCATCT
This sequence comes from Pseudocheirus occidentalis, assembly GCA_028646575.1. NCBI lineage: Eukaryota > Metazoa > Chordata > Mammalia > Diprotodontia > Pseudocheiridae > Pseudocheirus > Pseudocheirus occidentalis. Next base: position 288,761,023 of record CM053594.1, on the reverse strand, counting down.
TGCGAGAATGATAATGAATCTCAATTGATGGATGGAACATGCCAGCAAATGGTCCAGAATGAGGGGGGAAATATTAATTAGAGAATGAAAATTTCATAGAGCACAATGGAAGAAGTAGGTAAAGTTGGAATGGGTAGCAGAATGGTTGAGGAAGATGATGAAGGAACCAAAGGTGACATCTGGGTATGATTTGCTCTTAGACAGTGAGGGAGAAAGGAATAGGGACAGGGTCAAGTAGTGGGAGTTTTGTAGATGTAATATGTAAAATAAGTAGGAGAAGAGTTGACATGACTGAAAAACAACTGAGCAAAAGTTAGGAACTAGATGAATTGGAGTGTTTGTAGTCTCTATAGAGTGGTGTTATGAGGAAAGCACTAAGGGCCATGGACCTTGACTGATCACCTCCTGCTCTCCTGGTCTGGGGGCAGGGGACAGAATGTGGTGTTACATAGACTGAGATATATGTACTGATAGATTATTTATTTACCTGCAGGTTATAATCTAGGTGATACTCATTCTTCATCTTTGTTATTCCACAGTGAAAGGCTATGATAGTCTCTTTAGTGACTTTAAATGCCCCTTATGAGATCTTATTGTTTTCAAATCAATTAGCACAACGTCATTGCCAAACAAGAGCATCAGGAGATCTCTTTGTTGATTAAACAGAAGAAAAAAAACCTTTCTTATGTTTGTACTTTATGCACTAATTTTATTTTGTGTATTATCTTTTGTGTATTATTCACTGGTGAATGAATTTGGTGAGCATATATCTCCTTGTTTTATATCAAGCTTGATGTTGATAGTCAGCAGATTCCTAAAACAAAATTATCTCTGTAGAAATAAAGACATTTCTTTATAGAAGTAAAGGGCAATCTGGAAGAAGAGAAACAACCCCCCCAAAATATTAAAAGAAAACATGGAGCCTAAATAAGCAAAACATGTTCATTTGAAAAACAGGATCTAGAGAGATGATTTAAAGATTATCGATCTCCCAGAAGAAGAACATGCCAAAAACCTGCATTCCATAAGGCAAGAATTAAGTCAAGAAAACTGTTTAAGACTAAAGTAACCAGAAGACAAAGGGTCAATTGAATGAATCTACATAATTTCTCCAGAAAAATTCTATGTTGCAAATTCCAAGACATGTAATGATTAAATTGAATAATTCTAATGACAGAAAACAGGTTCTATAAGCAACCAGGAGAAAACTTTCAAATATAAAAGAAAAGAAATCCTAATAACACAAGACTATTCTGCGCCCACAAGAAACCACAGAAGGGAATGTAGTAATGTGCTCTGGAGAACAAAGGAACTTAAGATGTAGACAAAAGTGACCTGTCTTACACATTTTGAGAATATTGATGAAAAGACTAACATTCAACAAAAGAGAAGTATTTGAAACATTTCTATGAAAAGAGAAAACAGACTTTAATGAATTGTTTTCTTTATAAATATGCCAGACCACAGAAACACAAAAACATAAAATGCAGCTACCAAAGAAAATACAAGTGACAAAATAAATTACTGCAGAAAAAGAAAACCAAAAAAGAGAGAGACTCCTATGATTTTTAAAACAATAAATCATAATGATAAAGGGGATATTAAGAGATTTATCTCTAAAAGTACACAGAGATAAGTATGAAAGTGGAACTTAAAGTAGAAGAAATGATAGTAGAGAATCTGGATCAAATGATTGATTACTAAATTGTAGGAAAAATTAATTATTTCATTGTTCAAATATTGTCTTGATAGTAAGAAACCAAGCTTGTCTTTGCTAACTTATTGTTGTTAAGTTGTTTCAGTTATGTTCAACTCTTTGTGACCCTATTTGGGGTTTTCTTGGCAAAGATACTGGAGTGGTTTGTGTTTTTCTTCTTTAACTCATTTTACAGATCAGCAAACCAAGACAAACAGGCTTAAGTGTCTTTCTCATGGTCGCACAGCTAGTAAATGTCTAAGGTCAGATTTTTACTCATGAAAATGAATCTTCCTGACCTCAGGACTGGCATTCTATTCACTGAACCACTCAGCTGACCCTGTATTGTTTAGAGACAAGATTAATTTAATGTTTAACTTAAGACCCCTATCCCAGAAAATTCTGAAAATTCCAGGGAACCCAATGATTGATGTTTAGAAGTTCCACTTAATTTCTATTTTACTGAAAAGTACATTTTAATTAATATATGTGAAACTTAATCTATGTGTCTTTTGGGGAAATGTTGAGGTCCACAAGCAAGTGGGACTACTTGGACCATGATGGCTGAACAAGCCCTCTCAGGTATTTGACCTGCTGATGGCCTGGATCAGTTCCCTACCCCCCAAGAAAAGTGCCCAAACATACAGGTGTAAGAATGCTACTATGAACAGCTTTTAAAGTTCTGATCACACAGTATAGTAAATACTCCATTTATTCCATAACAAATCAAGGCAAATATTCACAACAAATCACAATATTCACAACATCACATCTTATCAGAGAAAGTCACAACATAGTGTTCACAACAGTTTAACATTAGGATGGCCACATAGTTTTCACCTAAGTGGTCACAGTATTAAGAACAAAGAACAAAAGAATAATAATCTGATATCCC
>CM053594.1:288735247-288757932 GCA_028646575.1 Pseudocheirus occidentalis | reverse complement strand
TGTATGAATACATATCTGAGCATGTGTGTATATGTGTATATAGAGGGTATAAGATCAATTGAATATGAAGGGATGATACTTTAAAATTCTGAGGTGGGAGAGAACTAGAATGAGAGGAGATAGGGAGAGACAAAATGGGGTTAATCATCCCATATAGAAGAGGCAAGGGATAACTGTTACAACTTTACTCTCATTTACTCTCATTGAATTTGGCTTAGGGAAGGAGTGACATAAACTCTAAACTGGGTATCATGCCACACAGGAGAGTAGGCGGCATGGGGATGAGAGGGAGAATGATGGAGGGGAGGGCAGGGTCTCGGGGAGGGATGATGGAAGCACACACTTCAGTAAAGGGACAGGGACAAGGTAGAGAACAGAACAAGGGGGAGGGATAGGAAGGAGGGACATATGATCAAACTGTCACAATATATCCACTGTGGAGATATCCTGTGTAATTATACATGCACAGCCTGTACTGAATGGCTTGTCCTTCCAGTGGGTGTGAGTGACAAGGGAGGAACTGAAAGAATCTAGAATTTAAAGCTCTGCAATACATGCAACTAGGAATTAAGATATACAAGGGCTGGGGTAGGGAGACCCTCCCTGCCCTACCAGAAAGTTAGAGAGCTGATCGGGGGAGGGGCTTTACAGTGGGATCGCTGTTTGGGTGTTGGGGTAGGGGAAAGATGGGGAGAAAATTTGTAACTCAAAAATCTCGTGGAAATGAATGATGTAAAAAAGAAAACAAATAAAAAATTTATATTAAAAAAGATTTGAAAGCAAAAAAAAAAACAATTTAAAAATAGAATTTGCCAAATGGCAAATGAGACACAAAAAAATTCACTGGAAAAGAGAATTCTTTTTTTGTTTTTTTTAACAGAGAAGTAACTTTTTACTTTTTCTATGGCTTACACAGTAGATGCTTAATAAGTGGATAGACAAGGGAAAGTTCAAGCAAAGTGATTCTGTGTAGACCAGTGAAGTGCTATTCTGCTGTGGGGAACTTCCATTTCTCCTCCAGGGCAGACAGACAGATACACCAGGCCTTGAAAGTATCTCTGGATTAGTAAAAAAGACTTAATGTCCACTGCTGACACTTGATAGGGAATCAAGCTAAACAACACAACAGTTTGTGTTTAAAATTGAGAAGGATAAAATCCTACTGATAATTTTCCTTCAGTCTGCATTTCTGTTTTGTTTTATACAGTCAAGATTTCAAGGCAATCCTTTCACAAGACAGCAGGGAAGTTGTGGGAAAGCTCCAGGCAGAAGCCTTGGGTGTTAGCTAGTACATAAGGGAAAAAAGGAAACATTCTTTAAAAAGGGGGGTGCAACCAGCATCCAAATATATTGATCAAACTCTGTTCCAGAGTTAGGTAGTATTCCAGGAGCTAAGTGTAGAAAGTCTACAAAAACTGGCAAGAAAAATGAAAGTGTTTAATGAGGAATGAAAATCTTTAAGACCATACCTTTTTGAAGTACAGAAAGACAGGGAAGAAGCTCATACATTTGCTCTATCATATCCTTTTCCATAGAACTTTTGCCTTACTTTTGTCAATTCAAATGCCTTGGGTTTACTCATTTACAAAATGCTGATAGGTATTCTGAAATCAAAAATTAAAAAGAAAAAAAAACCTAATTCAATCTGTTAGTTGCAGAATAACTAAAGCTAATATACACTCCTTTGTGGACTGGTATTGCCTTCTTTAAAAAGATCTAAGGTCTTTTCTAGGCATCAGAAATGTATCTCTACTATATAGGGTAGGAGGTCACTCTGCTTAAGGCTGAATATTTCAGCCAATTACAGGCTCTTGAGAGACATCTGCCTTTGATCCAAAATTAATTTTAAAAATACATAACCCCCCTTACTATGGTTAAAGAAAACAAGAAGGACCTTATATAAAATATTTGAAGTCTATGAGTGTCCATTCAAAAGGTGACAAGGTCCTTTAAATAGAGTCTCATTAAAATAAAATTATTCAGAAATCTACAAAACAAACAGAAAGGAACAAACGGTGCTTTGAGTACTGATGGTGTGGGTGCCTTAGGGAAGCTCTTTCATATGTGGGAAAATGAGACAACTGACATGTGCTGGAACTGATTGGCAAGGCATTGGAACCAATGACAACTTCACAGTCTCCTTTCTACCACTGAGTCACGTTCTACTGTAGTAGGGGCTTCTATCTGAATTGGTGGTGGTTTCTCGTGGTGGAGTCTGATAGGTACTTCTACTGCTGGCTCTGCATTTGATATTCCATATTAGCACTTGGTCCATCAAGGACCATTAACTGCTGAAAATACCTTGGTTAGATTCCAGAGGGTTTTTTTAAGTGGACAATGACCTTCTTAAAATAAATTTGCTTCTTCTGTTCCAGCTTAGTTTGCAAAAAAAATCTAAATATTACTCCTTTCTTTGGCTTGTAGAAGTAGAATGACTTTGCCTAATCTTCTCTTATACCCTTACTTCTTCCCAGAATCCTTGTCTAGTTTGACTGGTTTGGTTGACTGAACAACTGGAAACCTAATTATGTCACCTAATTTGTGTCCACCATTCCGTGAAGACTGCCACATCTGGTCTACAAAGCTGTTCCAAGGTTGGAGAATCCAAGGGTCCAACTAGGTATACCTGCTCTAGGAGACCCCTGCAGAAATCCAGGTTTATGAAGGTAGGACCCTTCCTGGACAGAAAAAAAGGTGAATTGCTTTCTTTAGTGCAAAGTTTGCCATAATTTTGACCATGATCTTCTTTACTCACATCTTCCTCCAGGAAGGAGAGAGTTCCTAAACTGTCTGCATTACTGTATCTATCTCTGGAAGAAAATTCAGTCTTCTTTGGACCAAGTGCATCATCACAAACTATTGTATTAAATGGTAGGACAATAGTTATTTTCAAGATATTTTTTTCTGGTACAAAATATCTGCTAGGCAATTTAGTTGGAATGGGTATATGACTAGTTGGGGTATTTATCTGGGGTAGTTAATAGATGTTAGCTGGTCTGGCCCTGGGTCCCAAGCTGCAGTGTATATTTATATCTTGTGGAAAGTCAAGTAAAGCACAACTATCACTCCTCAACTTCTCAGTTTCACCACCTGCACCTTCTCATAAGTCTCCCAGAGACTGTTCATTTAGAGAGTCATCACTCTCCAAGAGCTTCTGAATCTCTCCTTCCATGTAATTGAAGTGACATCCTCTTCTCTGTCAGAGATTTCCAGTAAGGAGTCATGGAGTCCGTCTTCATCCTGTCCACACCTATCCCAGGATGAGGCTGGAAGCACTGTCTTTAGGTAGGAGAGAGGTGATTTTAACCTGCTCAGACCCTGAGTCATTAAAACCACTAGAGAACTCCAAAGAGCAGGTCATATTGTGGGCCAGCATTGAAACAATCAATAATTATCTCTCTGCCTCTGCCATAAGTTCAGTTGGAAGTAGGGGTCAGCTCCTACCGAATACTCCTTTAAAGAAATGTCAAAACGACTGACTCTCATCCTCCCAAGGGCACACAACTAGTCTTAATTTCAGGTTATCCATTTAAGAGGTGGGAAGAGATCCACTTAAAGGTGGCCCTAAGACAAGTCACTGGCCCAGGGTGCCAGGGCTAAATGATAAGTCATAGAGTAGGAGATCAATTTCAGTGCTTCTTCCACTACCTGAGGTCCAGGCAAGGTATATTCATGTTCAAAGGTCCACCTATGAACTATATCAGAGACCATTTTTACTCTTCTAGGTACTGACAGACTAACCCCATGAATCCAGGACAGGAAAGCTGAGTTCACATAGCCTGTGGTACCATCTTCCCACTCACCTGAGCCCTGGCCTTGCCTATCCACAAGGCAGTCCCTGAGCCAATACTGGCAAAGAGGTGGGAGATCATTCTTTAAAAAGTAGAATTGTTCAAATGGAAAAAGAGGTACAAAAGCTCACTGAAGAAAATAATTGCTTAAAGACCAGAATTGGGCAAATGGGGATTAATGACTTAATAAAACATAAAGAAAAAATAAAACAAAGTCAAAAGGATAAAAAAATAGAAGAAATTGTGAAATATTTCCTTATAAAAACAACTGCCCTTAAAAATAGATTGAGGAGAGATTATTTTAAAAATTTTAATTTCCCTGAGACCCATGATCAAAAGCAGAGCCTAGACATCTTATTTCAAGAAATTGTAAAAGAAAGCTGCACTGATATTTTTGATCCAGTGGGTAAAATAGAAATTTTAAAAATCTACAGATCACCTTCTGAAAGAGATCCATGAAAGCTTCCAGGAATATTATAGTCAAATTCCAGAGCTTTCAGGTCATGGAGAAAGTATTGCAAATGGTCAGAAAGAAACTATTCAGATACCATGGAGCCAGAATCAGGATCACACAAGATTTAGCCACTTCCACATTAAAAGAGCAGAGGGCTTGGAATACGATATTAAGGAAGACAAAGACACTAAGATTACAACCAAGAATAATCTACCCAGAAATGGAAATTTAATGAAATAGAGAATTTTTAAGCATTTCTGATGAAAAGAGCAGAGGGGAACAGAAAATTTGAAATCCAGACATAATACTCAAGAGAAGCATAAAAAGTTAAACTCAAAAGAGAAATCATAAGGGCCTTAACAAGGTTAAAATGTTTACATTCCTATATGGGAAGATGATACTTGTAACTCCTAAGAACTTTATCATTATTATGGCAGTTAGAAAGAGTCTATATAGACAGAGGCAGTGGTGTAAGTTGATTATGGTGGAGTGATATTAAAAAAAATGAAAAAATGAGAAAGGACAATGCTTTTGGAGAAGGGAAACAGAGAAGAAGAATGGGGCAGATAATGGTGTGTAAGATAGACATGCTAGAAAGTGCCTTTATGATGGAGAAGATGGGAAAGGCAGAGCAATGGGGGATACTTGTATCTCCCTATCAGAATTGGTTCAAAGAGGGAGGTGTGTGTGTGTGTGTGTGTGTGTGTGTGTGTGTGCACGCGTGCGTGTGTGTGTGTGTGTGTGTGTATACTCAGCTGTGTATGGAACTCTTATCTTACTCAGTAGGGAAGCAGGAGAGGAAGGAAATAAGATAAAGGGGAAGGGGGAAAAGGGAAGAGAGATTAAGGGAGGCAATGGTTAGAAGCAAAACAGACTTTTGAGGAGAGACAGGGTAAAAAAGAGAGAGAGAAGGATAAATAGAAGAAAATCTGTGACACCACCTAGAAAAATGCCTGACACTTCACAGATGCTTAATAAAGTACTTGTTCACTGATAAATTACAAATATGAGAAAATATTTGTAAAGGACTTAACTCAGCGTCTGACATGTTACTGGTGCTTTACAAATGCCCATTTCCTTCTTTTTCTCTTCCCTCAGCAATATAAGAACTCCATTTTAAGATTACAAATTCTTTTTTTTTAATAACCCTTTGAGGTAGAAAGTACAATTCTTATTATTTCTTATTATAGATCTTATTATAGATTAATTCTTATTATAGATGAGGAAACTGATGACAAAGGTGGATAAGAGAATTGCCTATAATCACATTGGCATATGTCAGAGCCAGAGCTGAACGTAGATATCATGATTTCAGGTCCAGTAGGCTTTTCCACCATACCACTCTTCCTCTTGGAATTCATCAGTAGTAAAACTGGAGAAGTACTGGAAATTATATAGATGGGTAGAGCTGCTGCAAAGGTGTTGGAATTAATAAAACTGATATACTCTAATGATGGCTTAATGTGATCAGCAAAATATTAATATACTTACTACTAGAAATACATAATTCACTTCTTTCTGGTATCTTTTGGAGTTTATAGAGAGTTTGTGAAATAATGGAGCCATTCTATGAGAAAAACAAAAAAAATACTTTGATATATATTTAGTTTCTTCCATTTTACAAAAAAAGTTCTAGCAGAATTCAATGTGGTTCTTGATTCGCACTTGTAATCACTGATCAGAGGTTTCTGGAACGGGTCACCTAAATCAGTTGTTACAAGTTAGTTTCTTTGGGAAGCCACAGGACTCAGAGGAATAGTATTGTGGGGGGAAAAAAGGAACTCTATAGTATGTCATAATGCTGTTCCATTTTTATGTAAGACTTTGGGGGAAAACTTCCACTTCTTTGTGGCTAAATTTCAGGCTGAGTCATAGGCAGCATTCAGGACTGGAAACTCCAAATCTGAAATTCAAGGTGTAGGAAAGCAAGGGGGGAGCATATGAGCAGAGAGAGGGTCAATGTCAGACAAGTGATCAGAAACCAGAGGTCACTACTAATTAATGGGGTAAAGCCAAGCAAACAATCAAAAAAGTAAAAAACCAAATCCAAACAAAAATATTTTGTGGTTTTTTTTTTAAAGCTGTACTGAGAAAAAACAGAAATCCAAAGAAAGAATAGGACCACAGTTTAGGGTGGATGAAGTGATTATAATAAATGACAGTGAGAACAGAGTTACTTAGCTTGTAATTTGCTTTTGCTTTTTTGCCAAAAAAAAATGATCTTTGGATTGGAAAAGATAGAATAAAACTAAATACCAACAAAGCCCAAGGTGAGCAAAGAGAGTAGGAAAGCCCTTAGCTATCTGTGATAAGTTCAAGTTATCAAGCCCAGATGAATTATGTCCCAAGCTACTAAAACAGAGGTTCTCAACCTGTGGCTTGTGACCCCTTTGGGGGTCGAATGACCCTTTTGCACAGGTCACCTAAGACCATCGGAAAACACATATCTCCGATGGTCTTAGGAACCAAGACACCGCTCCTCTATCTGTCTCCAGGTGGGTCCACAGACATGCAGATATGCCCACATGCAACGATTAAAGGGTTATGGCATTAGAAAGGTTGAGAACCACTGTACTAAAAGAACTGACATAAATTATTGCTAAACCACTGTCATTGACTTTGAAAGACCATAGAAAACAGAAAGGGAAATGCAGAATAGAAGGCTAAATGGTACCCCAGTATTTCTCTCAAAAGCAAGAGAATGGACTATTTATAGTCCATTATAGACCAGTAAGCCTGATTTCTATCCTTGGGGGAAATAATGTATTTATTTTAAAATGCATAGTGTCTAGGAAAGGAAATAGTGATCACAAAGTACCAGCATGGCTTCATTAAGACCAGGTCATGCCAGTCTAACCTTGTTTCTTTGGGGAGATAGGGTTATTAGTATGTTACATCAGACAATGTTGTAGATATTATTTGACTATTTTATAATTATTATTCAATTAGCAATCATCAGTGAGCACAAATATTTCAATAGACAAAGAACACAAAGGAGTTTCACATATTGAGCCCCATCTGTTTAAGAAGTTGCTTTTTAAGTATTTACCTGTATTTTTGCAAAACATTTGATGAAGTCTCTCATCCTAATCTTATAGAGAGGATGCAGAGAGCCACAGAGTAGGTTAGTCAATGACATGATCAAATGAGTGTAGAACTACTTAAGGCAGACCTGACTAGTCAACACTAATGATTCCGTATCTACTTGGAAAAAGTTTTCCAATGAAGTACCTTAGGGGTATGTGCTTGACACTGTTCTTTCAAACATTTTGTGCTCCATTCTGGAAGCCATATTTGCAAGAAGGATATTGATAAACTAGAGAGCCTCCAGAAAATCACAAGAGGAGGGGGAACGTCTTAAGATATTCCCACATGAAGATCTATTTTAGAAACTCAAAATGAAAGACTTAGAAGAGGCATATATCCAAGAATTTGAAGGATCAGTAGGTAGAAGAGGGATAAAACTCATTCTATTTGACCAAAGAGGAATGAAACAGGAGCAGTGAGGGAAAGTTGAAAAAAAGGCATATATAAATTTGATCTTCCTCACAATTTGATCTATTCAAAAGTGGAATGGGCTGTCCCTAGAGAAACTGCTTGAAGTAGCAAAAGTTAAATGGCACCTTGTTAAATATATTATAGAAGGGATTCTTGTTTCATTGTAGGTTGTCTGAAGACTCATCTAACCTACAAACTATGGCTCTGAGCCCCCCAATAACTCTGGTCTCATATGACCTGGTTTCCTTCCATAGGGATGATCCTAAGAAAAGAAGTGTATCTTTTGAACTCACTGTCCTTACCTGGAGTTACTCCAGGAAAATTTCCTACTGTACTCATTACATAACTTGTATTTAACTTTCTATACATTACTTTATTTGATCTATAACCAATCTTGTGCAATAGAATATATTGGTATTATTATCCCCATTTTATAGATGGGGCACTGAGCTAAGAGAATTTATGCAACTTTCTCATAAATCATAGAGTTAGCAATATCCAAGCCAAGATTCAGAACCAAATCCTCTAACATTAGTTCAGTTCCCTTCCTATTATACTATTCTGAAACTAAAACAAAACCTATCTCAGAAAATCAGCCTCATATACTTTTTTTTCTCTTTTCCTAGAACTAATAAGCAGTTCCCCAGGCAATGCCACAATTGTCCACACCTGGGAAATTCTAACAAACAGAATCACTCTGGATTGCACTCTGTGGCTTCTTCTGTCTTGCCTTCCTATCACTCATTAGTACCAGCACATTTCTTCGGAAAAGAAACTGTGAGTTAGAAATGGGAAGCCATGAAGACAAGAGCTGTTTTAGCTGAGTTTTCTTTTACCACAACCTAAATCCTGTAGAACCAAAAGAAAAATTTTCTCAGTTCAGAAAAGTAACTGGGAAAATCTGACTCATAAAATATAGTTTTCCTAGGCCCTAGGGTTAGGGCAAACTGTAGTGTAATAAAAAGAAACTTGTTCTAGATTCAATGATGCCTATGGATATCCTAAGCCATGCCACCTGAAGGCAGCATGATAGTCCATAGGGGACTGAAGAAGAGCCAGTTTCCATGTTTATCCCGGATGATTCTAAAGCCTCTACAATAAGATGTCATAGATTTGTCTAGGGAGTATACCTAGATTGTAAATTCCTCAAAAACTACATTTTCTGTTTTGATTATATTCAATGCATGGGTTGAATGCTATGAATATGTCTGACACCGTGCTGGCACTATTGGGAATTTAAAAGAAGCTGAATACATCATCCTTTCCTCTTTAGTTTTAAGAGGAAACACAAACATCAATGAACAACTAAGAAGTGAAATAAGACAATGTTTAATGTGTTATGCTATGCTTTGGGGCATAGACTAGAAGTGTTAAAAGATTCAGAGAAGGGAGACATGAAAGAAATAGAATTTGAAAATGAAGAAAGTTGAAAAAATAATTATGTCAGATAATTATAGATAATTATATCACATGATGAAGTTGCTGGAAGAAGAGAACATTTGTGTGTCTAAGGCTGCAGTGACATCCAACTTCCACTTATTTCCTAAGTGTGATTACTCAATCTTCTTATTTGTTCATTAGAAAATCAACTAGATGTTGTAAAGGAGGGATTATGAGCTCGTTGGGTTATTTATTGGGTATCTTCTAGAAGACACTCTTGTCCAGCTATGGGCTGGACCAGAGGGTGTCCTAGCTCCATTTTAATGCCAAAATTTTTGTGATTTTATAATTTAACCTATTTCTTTTCTTAAGGCAAATGTAGTTTGGCTTTGAATACTTACAATCAAGCAGCTGTGTTGAATTGTAAAGGGACAGGTATTGGAGTGATGGTGAAGGCAGTATGGCTCTTAATATGAAACTGATAACTGTTCACAATTTTTGTAATATTTGATTGAGAGAAGCAGCTTAATTTTCCCTTCCCCAATACTGGTAGCTTGAAGCAGTCAAGATTTATGGACCTACAAGGATGATGAGAGGAATGAGCTGAGACTGTCTTTGTGAATGTCATTAAAGAGATTAAGTGCACGTGAGCCCAGCACAGCTGGGCCACCATGTCAATGTCCTGTGTAATTTGCCACCTGATCACTCATCTCTGCTATCATTGTCATACAACAACAGAGAAGAGACTGGCAGATATTGATGACCTTATCTGTGTAGAGTAGAACCGAAGGACAAATAAGGCTCCAAAGGCATGACCTAGGAAACAAAAGAAACATAAAATCATAATCATATTTTTTTAACTTTTCTAAGGATGTCTATAGTGATTAACAGCTCATGATCTTGCCTCAAACTATCTGAGACAGAAAAAGAAAGAATTCATTCAATCATTCATCAAATATTCATAAAATATCTACCACTTGTAAGACACTGTGCTAAGCATAAGGTGGATAGAAAGATGAGCTGGAATCAGAGTTAGAAAGGACCTCAGGTGTTACCTTGTGCAGATTCTGTTTAAACAGGAATCTTCTCTACAATTTCCAAAACAAGTGATCATCTAGTTTCTTTTGTAAGATCTCCAACGATGAGAAATCTACTCCTTCCTGAGATATGTCATTCTACTTAAAGAAGTTTTAATTCTTCAGAAACCACATTGTTATTAAGACATGGTTCATGTATATAAGCAACTTAAGATCTCATAAGACATGCAAATAGATAACATACACCATAAGCATATGCTGAGTACATACAAGGGGTATAAACAGAATGTTATGTGTCTAGAAGAAGTAGACATTGAGATTACCACCATCTGACATATCAGGAAACTGAGATCAGAATAGTTAAGTGATAAAATGGTTCAGTGGAAAGGACACTGGATTATGAAGCACAAAATAAGATTTTTTAGACCCAGCTTTACCACTAACTTGAGCTCTCTCCATACTACTTCTTTACCTATTCAATAAAGCTACATAGCTTCCAAGAGACGAAGTATTACTTTGAAGAGCTATGGGATAGAAAAAGGCTAGCATACTCATGACAGCATTGCTACCTACTAGAAACTAAGTTGACAAATTTTGTTTTCCAGAACCTATAATATTCCCATTGCTAATACCTCTACCTTTCTGTTGCTTCCATGCCCCATCTCTACTGCCCTGATGGCATCCCTCTTGGTTGTCCATGTAGGCTTAGTGTCTCTGGGCAAATTTTCATGTACCTAACATTTCCTTTGAACCCATCAAATCTTACCTGCCTGTGTTCAATTCACTCAGGACCCTAGACAGTGATATACTAACTTAAACTGATAAACTTGTTTGTTTTCTATCTCTGGTAACACTGAATTTTAACTAAAGGAGTAGGAATTTCAGTGAATGTGGATTTGTTGTTGCTGCTGCTGTTGTTTTAATTTTGATGGTGGAAAGCTACAGCAGGGTGGGGGTGGGGGAGAAGATTTATTCAGTTCCCTAAAATCACACTGTTGCCATAGTTCTCTCCCCTGGCTATGTGAAGAACTGTGTGCTTTTTGTAGACCATCAACTGCCAGGACCAGGAAACTCCCAAATTAGAAATATCTTTGCAAAGAGGGGTCTGCTAGCAATAACTCACCAACAAGGAGAGACCAGGTGAGAAAATATGGAAAGAATAATTCATCTCTTGCTTATATTAGTGAAGACTTAGAAGAAATAGAGCTGTGAGGTCTAGGGAAGGCTTAAACAAGATTAAGGCAAAATTAGAGGGTTTAGCTAGTTGTTAGCCTGAACAGCCAGATCAAAATGGTGAAAGAAAAAGTAGTTATAGGTGTATGGAGTATGCAAGCCCTGAGACTGTCCTTCCATATCACGTTGTTCTAACATACTTAGAACTATAAACAGAAAGCTTAAAATGACCTTAAAGAATACTTAGGTCTGCCACCTAGTTTTACATATTAGCCAACTGAGACCCAGAGAAGTTAAGTGACTTCTCCCAAGAGCACACAAGTGGCAGAGCTGAGGCACAAACCCAGGTCCTATGATTCTAAAATCAGTGCTTCCCCCCCCCCGCCCATGCTGTCTACAAGTGATGTGTTGCATTTTGTGCTATCTTTATTTATGTATGGGTCCCACTCCACTACTACACTGCAAACTTCATAAGGATAGGATCTATATCTTGTTCTCTTTGTGTCTTTCCTAGTGCCTGCCTGGTGTCCTATATATAACAGGAGTTTAATAAGTATTTGTTGAAGGGAATGGAGTAGAAACTAATCAACTAAAATTAGATATAATTTTTAAGGTCTGTTTTTTCCTTCTCCGGGAACAAAAATTTGAGGTTGGAGTCTACAATAAGAGACCAATGTATAAGGAAAAACAAACATGAGAAAAAGCCTAAAGCCAGGATGACAGCCGTGGTACTCAGTGAGATGGGATTATTCTCGTTTTATGGGCACATATACACATCAAGCAGCAAATCATAACATAAGATTAGAAAATTAGTGCCAATTGCAGAATCCTAAGCTAAAAAGGATGAACTTTATTCAGTGAGCAATAGGAAATCACTGGCAGTCTCTGAAGAAAGGAATAACATGATCAAATATCTGAATAAGGAATATTAATCTTGTTGCAATCTGAAGAATGATTAGGAAAGGGAAAGATTGGTTAAAAGTCTATTATAATTTTCATGTATAAAATAATTGGCATGAACTAGGTGATTTCTAAGGCCCCTTCCAGCTCTAAAATCCTATGAGCCTAATGCAGCATAAAACATCTTTGTTAAGGACACTGCAGGCCTGGGGAGAAAACATAGATATTGCTGTTTCTTTCAGAAAGACTCAGAAGATAATAGCTGTAAAGCTAGAAAGGACTTCATATGCTATCTGACTCAACAACTTCACATTTCAGAAAAGGAAACTGGGGTTCAGAGATGTGAATAGACCTCTCCCAAAGTCATAAATGAGTAGAGCCAAGTGTAAAATTCAGGTCTTGTGTTTCCAAGCTCATCCTTCTTTCCATTATGCCTTATATTAAACAAATGCCTACAGTACCCAGTATTCCCAGGACCCTCCATGCATATACAAATCATATCTGACCCCGATTAGCTTCTGGGATCAGATGAAATCAGGCACATTCATGATAGTCCATGACTTTTGGATGGTAGGGCCATAGACAAATTCTCTCCAATGTTCTTCCTATTATGGAGAAAGGGACAAATCAGGGGGTATAAAGCCATGTACAAGCAGCTTTCCAGGGGACTGCTACTGTGAACAGCTTCAAGGTTATCATTACATCATATAGCAAACCCTCTATTCAGTAAAAAAACTAAGACAAAACATTCAAAGAAAATCAAGGTACAGCATTCACCATGTCACAACTCAACAACTTAACACTAAAATGGCCATGTGTTTTCACAAGAGTGGTCACATAGTTTTAAGCAAAGTACATTCATTTAGTTAATCAAACAGTCCTTAATTCAATCACAAAGTACAAAAGTCAAAGTCCTCCACCCATGGGGTTCAATTAAGTTACAATGTCACTAGTCTCCACTCAGTACCTGCTTAAAGGGTAGTGAAGAGTACAAAAGACCATCCACTAAGTTACAGTTTCAGCAGTTACTACTCAGTAACCATGGAGAGGTCTTTTCATCTTGACTCGAGGCAGGGATTCAGCTTCCATGGTTCCTCTTCCATGGTCCCAGCTCCTGCCCAAATCTAACCAACTGCCACCTAGGTTCAAAGGCAGACAGCTCACAGTTTCCGGTCCTTCACAGTTTCTGTTACTGGGAAGAGAAAACTTAACAGAGCCACAACAATATCTACACACATCAATCTTAACAGAATTACAATATTCACATACATGGTCACGACTATCATCTAGACTCATTTTCTGCCTGTGAAATCAACATAGACCCCAAATAGACAAATTACCAACACCATAGTCATGCTTCCTCTGGCAGCTCTATTTGGCCATTGGAAGTCTTTGTCAGCTCTGGCTGGCTCTCGAAAGAAGTTCCACCACCACAAGTTTTGTTCTCAAAATCAAAATCACTTTATCCAAGTGATACCTATCACAAGGGGCATTTGGGGACCATTCAAAAAGAGTCAGTTCACTGGTAGCATGGCAAAGGGCAGTAGGTTTCTTGGTGGTCTGGGAATAGACAGTACTAGGATATTTTAGGAAATCCAGTAGTAGTTGTGAACTGTGAGTTTCAGGGTAAAGAGAAGTTTCAGCTCAATAAGAGAACAATACTCTTTGTCTTAGGTCACCTTGAATATTATTTGTGGCATGTTGTGGAGAAAGGATACCCTTAGGTGTTCACCTCCGTCAGGGTTTATGCACTGCCTACTAATACCCCAATAGTATATCCTAGTGCAGAATAAGAAATAATCACAGTTTTGCTATTAGATTCAACATGGTATAGTAGAAAGAGTAGTGGCTCTGAAGTCATAAAACCTGGGTCAAAATCCTTTATGGTGGTACTCACTGATCATGAGACCTTGGGAAAAATCACCTGATCTTGGACCTCACTGGGCCTCAGCTTCTTCATCTGAAAAGGCAATTGGGCTAAATAGTCCTATGAGGATCCTTCCAATCCTAAATCTACGATCCCAAGACATCTGACCTGATTGATGGACACAGTTAAGCCCTCTAGTTCCCAGTCTCAAAAAGAAGAGCAACTTCAGTTGGGCATAGTGGACACAGAGTAAAGAATCAGCTGCAGTTCTCTCTCTCAATCTCTCTCATTCTCTCCATCTGTATGTGTCTGTTTGTCTCTCTGTCTCTGTGTGTGTCCCTCTTTCTCTCTCTCCTTCCCTCTCTCCATCTTTCACTCTTGCCTTCTGTCTCTCTGTCTCTGTGTGTGTCCCTCTTTCTCTCCCTCCTTCCCTCTCTCTTTCCATCTTTCACTCTTGCCTTCTGTCTCTCTGTCTCTTGCTCTTTCTCATATTCACATATACATACATACAAATATATTCAAATCTATAGCCAATCTAAAGCAAAACGATGAGAAAATCTCTGGTCCTCCATTTTCTCCCATGTAAAATGAGAAAATAAGAGGATTGGACTAGATGATCTCTATTGAAGGTCACTTCTATTTCTAACTAGCTCTGTTTCCAAGCTTTAAGAAAAAGTCCTTTGTTAGGTCAGGTTCTGGGAAACCTGCCACGTCCCTCATATGCTGTGCATGACAAGCACATTAAGCTGCAAACTTGAAGCTTAGACCTAAAAAAAAAATCAAATAATAAACACTATTTGATAATAATGAGAAGAAAGCGCATAGAAATTAAGTGTAATCCAAGCTGACAGTTCATTAGCAGAAACTGTCCACTCTGCCAAAGTGCAGGGTGAATAAAACCTTTCCTGGAATATTTGACATATATTCCACTGGCTCCCCCAACAAACAAGATGGTCATCTCATACACCTTGACCATAATTGCTGTTTAAAATCATCACAGAGGCTATGGTTCCTTACCATGCCTAATCAGACACAAACAGCCAGCCAACTCCCAAGGAAACCTCAGAATGAGATCAACCCATGAGGAGCCCAAAAGTACCAAAATCCACCCATGACAGGAACTGAGCTGGAGACCCTCAAGTAACCCAAGGACAGTAATTGTGTTGTGTTTTTTTAAGCCCAAGGAGTTAACATTCTTTCAACATTTCTGTGAAAATGTTAATTTGCTTACTGCCAATGCCTAGAATATAGCCATGTGTGACCCCTTGTTAATTTCTCTATTTCAGTTTCTTTAAGTGCCCTTCATGCCAAGTGACATTTTTCACAAATTGATTTTTCTACATTCTACTTATTAATTTAGCTTCTGAGAGAAGTAAGCAAGTACAGAGGAAAGGACACTGTCTTGAACTCTGAAGACTAATATCTAGTTGTCTTATGACTATGGCCATGCCACTTAACATCCCTGGGCCTCAGTTTCATCATATTTTAAATGGGTATAAATATACTTTGTCAAGAGGCAACTTGTCACATTAGTTAGAGAGCTAGTCAAGGAATCTGTAAGATCTGGTTTTAAGCCTTGTTGCTAATCCTGGTTGTGTGACTCTGAACTAGCAACTGAACTTTTTACTGCTCGAGGAAATGCTTTGACAAACAATGCAGAAGATGCCAAGAGACTTTGGGAGTTTCCTCATCAGAAGTTTCCTACACTGGTTCTATCGTCCTATCCTAGTCCAAATACAGATAGATAGATATGTATGTATGTGTGTGTATACATATGGCATAAATATGTATCTATATGTAAATGTAAAATATGCCTATATAATATATAAAATAAAATTTATAATATATACCTATATTACATAGAGATATATGTGTATACATATTACACATATATTTACTTGGATATTAGGAGGAAAATTATTTATAAATCTTAACATAACAGACATTATTGTTATATAAATATGACTTTTGCTATGATTATTATTCCTTGTAGGGAGGAGAATGAAGGAAGGATACATTTTATTAAGTGTCTGCTTTGTACCAGCCACTGAGTTAAGCATTTTATAAATACCATTTCTTTTGATCCAATTAACAACCTTGGGGGCAGAGAGTTAAATATTATTATTATCCCTCTCTTTTCAATTGAGGAAACTGAGGTAGCAGAAGTTAAATGATTTGCCCAGAGTCATACAGCTAGTAAATATATGAAGCCAGATTTGAACTCAGATATAGTCTGAATGCAGATCCAATGCTTCATCAGTTGAGCCACCTAGCTGTGTCTGGGGCAGAAAACTCTGAGGAAGAGACCAATGAGAAAAGTAACCTGGAATAGCTGGAAATAAGTGAGTTAATAAAATTATTTTAAAGAAAAAAATTGTGATATATGAATGTAATAGGTTATTATTGCACTGTAAGGAACAACTATGATGACTATAGAGAAGCAATAAAAGATTTATATGAACTTGATGCAAAGTAATGTCATCAGAATCAGGAAAACAATATATATGATGACAATAATCAAAATGGAATGAATAACTACAGAACACTTAAAACTAAATGCTATGAGATTATAATGACTGAGATTAACCCCAAAGAAGAAACACATGAAACTATTCCTCTCTTTTCTTTTTCAGAGGTAAGGGGCTATGAGCATGGAACACTATCTAATGTTAGACTTTTTCTGTGTATTGTTTATTTTGTCAGACTTTTTTTCTCTTTTTTATTATTTGATATAAAGGAAAACCCTTTGAGACAGGAGGAGGAAGGGCTGTATTGGGAAATGTGTCATAAAAACAAAATGTATTAATAAAGCTTTTTTTTAATAAAAGCATCAAAACAAAGGGGAGAATACCCTTTAGGCAGTGGAGGCAGATTAAATCCAAGGCCTTGATAACTCTGTTCAATATTTGAAATGTTGTCCTGTGGAAGGATTAAATTTGTTCTACTTGGCACCAGAAGGCAAAACTAGGAGCAATGGTTAAGGGGTACAAAGAAGCAACTTTACACAGAATTAAAAGAAAACCTTTTTAACCATTAAAGCAATTCAAAAGTAGAATGTACTACCTTGAAAACAGTAATTTCCCCTTTGCTGTGGAAGTATAAAGGGCAGCTATGTGGTGCAGTGGATGGAGCACTGGGCTTGGAATCAGGAAGATTCATTTTCATGAGTTCAAATTTGGTCTCAGACTCTTGCTAGCTATGTGACCTTGGGCATGTCACTTAGCCCTGTTTCCTTCAGTTTCATTAGCTATAAAATGAACTGGAGAAGGAAATGGCAACCCATTCCAGTATCTTTGCCACAAAAACTCATAATGGGCTCACAAAAAGTCAGACATGACTGAAATGACTGAATAGTAGCAATGGAAGTATAGCCTGGCTATATTTGAAGAGGGGATACCTGTTCAGATATAATACAGGGTGGAACACTTTGTGGTTTCTGAGGTACCTTTAAATCCTGAGAATCTGTGGTCTTGCTCAGCACCTACTTAGATAATTTGCTCATGTCCTTAAATTTCATAAGATTCATCATGCACACAAGTCTTCAGGTACAAGAGGATCCAGTTATCATAAGGCAGGACAGTCTTACTTTAAAAAATTATGAAGTTTTTTTTGTTGTTTTAGTCTGATGAACAAATGAGATTTCACTGGAATGCCTACCATGATCCTAGACACATAGGAGTTAAAAAAAATACTTGTAGATCTGGCATGACCATATGATTTGACTCAACTAATGTCATCAGAGTTCTCTGGAGAATACCCTGAGTGAAGGGTTCACTGTGGATGCTATCCTCTGCTGAATGTCATCGAGCATTGGTCAAGGACAAAATAATGATGATTACCTCCACTCTCTTCTTTCAAGCTCCCCCCCCCCATTCTTCCTCTTTTTATACCTTCTTTTAAACCCTTTTCCCATATTAGTTACCCCTCTTCTTCCCTTTCTCACCCTTAAAAAACCTACTTTGGGAATAATCCCTCTGCATTTCACCCAAAGGAGTTGGTGTTTTCATATAATTAAGTATTTAAATTAAAAGGACAAAAGTTTAACTGTGAGGTTTTAAGAACAAGCTGATGGATGGGGAGAGATATTTTGAGGATCTCAGAACCTTGCCCGGGCATCCTTGACATCATGGCACATAGGCAGGGAGTAGATTCATATAGGAGATGGTTGGCCCTAAGGAACAATCTGTGATCACAGGAAAGATTTGTCCTGGTCACTTCTACAAAGTTGGGGACCTGGTGAACCCTGAAATTTGTATGAAAAAAGAAAAGGAAAACTAGGTGAGTAAAGCTTTAGTCAATTCAGCAAACATTTATTAAGTAACTACTCTGTGTAAGACACTGTGGTAACTGTTGAGGATATAAGCACAAAGTGAAAAAGTCTCTGAGTCAAGGAGATAACATCCTACTGAGAGAACATGTATGCAATGAGTAGTTGGTCAAACAAGACTGATTGCTTTTATTAAAGGCTTACCATGTACCAAACGCTGTGCTAAATTCTGGGATTATAAAGAAAGGTAAAAACTATCCCTGCTCTCAAGGAACTCATTCTGATGGAGGAGACAATATGAAATTAGTTATTTTTTCAAGGTAAACCATATTTGACATTTGAAGGACAATAATAAATGAAAAAACAATCCCAGCATTGAATGAATATGCACCACTGGCATAGTGGTTATATTCTTATAGTAAAAGCTAACAGAATTACAAAAAGATATTCATGGTTAAAATAAAAATAAACATAAATAATGAAATTAACTCTTTATGAACAAGCTATAGGCAGGTCCAATTGGAAATATCTATAGACAGAAGACCCTACATTTAAGAGGCATTAGGAAAAGGCTCCTGTATAAACTGTGATTCTAGCAGGGAATTGAAAGAAGTTGGGGAATGCAGCATATGCAAACAAGGAAAATCACATAAAGTCAAGAGAGAAGAGCTTAGTAATAAGGAGTGGAGGGGTATGAGATAAGGGAAGACCTATATAGGAAATGGCACATAAGCTGCACTCTGAAAGGAACTATGTGTTGCGTGTGTCTGGATAGAGGAGGTAATGAATTCCAGACACTGGCTACTGCTTGGGCAAAAGCATGGAGGCAGAAAACTAAATGTCACGTGCAGGAAACACTAGAGGGCCAGTTTCATGAGAATGGCATTTTCATAGAATTTAACAGAATTGATTATAATTTTAATCATAGTGTATCATATTTGTGCAGCAAATGGAGAGAACACGGAAGAGAATAATATGCAACAAATCTAGAAAGGAAAGTAAATGGAAGACAGATTATGGAAGGCTAAAAATATTTTAACAATAACAGTCATTTTAAAAATCTCATATTTGCACAGTACTTTAAGGCCTAGAAAATGTTTTCCTCACAATAATCTTGGGAAGCAGCTGGTGTAGGTATTATTATCTCCACTTTATAGATGGGTATACGTAAGTTACTGAGGCCCAGAGAGGTTAAAGAACTTAGCCTCTCACGTAAAGCCAGGTCTTGTGACTCTAAGTCCATTACTCTTTGTGCTATCTTGGAGAGATTCAAGGCAACTGTTAGCACAGTGCCCAACTTGTTATCTGAAGAAGTCAAGTTAGACCTGAGATATGTCCTTTTAAAGGTCAAAATCAGCATATTCTCACTACTTCTGATTAACAGGACAAGTAAATCAGAGGTCCCATTTTCCTCAAATGGACTTCACCATGACAAGCAGCATGTCACTGATTAGGATGCTTCCCCACAAGCCCACTGAAGCCCTTCTAATTAGATGTAGCATTCTGTTCAGAAGCTCTCTTGGCACAGCCCAGCCAAGAAGAGTGTTGGTAATTGGCCCAAATGTGTCAGGTACAGAGTCCTCCAAGTCGAGCAGCTTCTCCTCTTGCCAGTGTAGTTGTTACTGTGATTCCAGGATGAAACACCAAAGGAGAGAGAGACAAGCTGAGAGAAATTACCTAGAAAAAGCATATATATATTGTTCTGTGCCTTCATTCAACAACCATCTATGAGGCTTAAAGTAAACTCTGCACAAATAAATAACAGAGCTAATATAATATAGGTTAAATCATACTATTCTTCTGAATGACACATATATGGAAAAGCAGAAAGATGGTGAAGAGCTAAGGTCCATCATTAGATCTTGGCACTTCACCACCAAAAGGATTTGCAGAAGTCATTGCTATCACCCTGGCAGCCAGAATGTCAGGTTTGTCTCTATTACCATCTCCAACAGCTTGGGCATTTCATAAATGCCAACAAATAAAATTGAATGCCAACAAAGCATAATTCAGAAGGAATCCCCACCTAACTAGAGATCATTCCAGAATCAAGAGAAGAGATGAGATGGGTGGGAGCACTAAAAGACAAGGGGATTTCTGAGGGGTTGAACTCAAGAAAGAGAAAAGTAAGAGGAGGCAAAAAAAAAATCCTGGAAAAGTTTCTCCCGAGTATTCCCATTCTCCTGTATCTTACCAGGAGCTCCTGTCTATCCCTAAGCCATCCTACAGATTCCTAGAACATTCTCTATTTATGGATCTTTGTTATATTCCTAGGATCTTGTAAATTCATGGGCTCTTCAACTTATCTCGAGGCTTTCACATATTCCCAGAATTTCCTATATATCTTTCTGTTAGGCAAGGCTATAATCAGGTTTTTTTGGTTTGTTTGTTTTAATCTGAGGTCAAAGAACTGAGTAGGGGGTATGGGAAGGGATGTGGTAGCAGTCAGAGGACACCCTAACTGCAGTTATAAACTTGGCATGAGAAGGTACAGTCCAACTCTCTGCCTTGCAGGAATGAGCATGGCTCCCAGAAAGGGGTGCCACACTGAAAGTTCCCTGGGAGTGCCAGACAACATTAGCTGAGATACAATGCAGGCCAATAGAGGACCACAAGGGGAATCATGGGATTGGTAGTCACCAGAGAAGAAGTTTTTCTCATCTCAGGGGAAGTAGACCTCCTCCTATAAGCATCCTAAGACAAAGTCCATTTTGACCCCTGCTGATTAAAGTTTTCTGGTAGAAGTCTAAACCCAGAGAAAGGAAAAAATTAATTTTTTTCTACCAAATGAAGGATTTAGATCCAGCTGCTATTACATCTTTATGTTCTTGGAGTGTAAAATTCACTCCAAAGACTTTAGGGGTAAATAAATTATCTAATATTAATTTTAATGTTATTTGGGATCATTAAACCTAATTTTTATAACTTGACAAATTGTTGTTGTTCAGTAGTTTTTGGTCATATCCAATGCTTTGTGACGCTGTCTGGGGTTTTCTTGTCAAAGATACTAGAATGATTTGCCATTTCTTTCTCCAGTTCATTTTACAGATGAGGAAACGGAGGTAAACAGGGTAAGTGACTTGCCTAGGGTCACATAGCTGGCAAGTATCTGAGGCTAGATTTGAACTCAGGAAAATGAGTCCTCCTGTCTTCAGGCCTGAAGCTCTATCCACTGAGCTACCAATCGGAAGACAGAAGAAGAGATGATAAAAACAGCTTGACTAATTAGGACAGTGTGAGGTTTTTTGTTTGTTTGACTATTAAATATTCATTCCCTACATATCTTAAGTAAAATTGCTGTGTTCTACTGGTCCCATGTCATAGAAAACAATAGATGAGAGTGTGGTCAGCTCAACATAACCCCGTTTCCACTACTGGGCAAATTGCTTAAGGGGGATGCTTTCCTCAAAGTGGATCTTAATGTTGAAAGGCCATCCCATTCAGTGACCCGGGAAAGTATGTCCAGTGAGACTGCTGAAGATGTACAAGAGAAGAGTCTGAGAGGAGTCAATTATCCATCCAATATTATCTGTCTATGTATATTAACATACACACATATATATAAATACATAGACATACACACACATACATATATATAAAAACAGAGGCTCAGAGAGTTATGCTGACTTGGTAGTTGGTGGCACAGCTTGGATTACAATGCAGGGTTTGGGGCCATCTTTCAATGAGTCAGTATGCCAATACTTCAAACACATCCAGGTCATGGATGCTCTTGTCAACAGTACTTGGCATTAAGTAGATTGATTGCATAAGGAAAAGAAAGAAAAGGGAGAAGAAAAAAGCCAGCCACATGATATAGAATGATGACTTCCCTGAATTGGGGGGGAGGAGTATTTTCATCTTCTTTGAAGCCTTTCATAGGCAGTACAGCATGAAAGCATTTTTTAAAATTCAAGGAGTCTTTCAATCTTCTTTTTCATTATTATCATCTGATGGCCCATTGCACAGAGGAGCTGTTCTAACAGCACATTCAGCTGTAGCAGCAGCAGCAGCAGTCAAAGCTTCTCACATTTAAAGCCTTCTGTTTAAGAGATTACAGCATATTCACAACTATGAAGGCACTTATATGGAGCACTCAGGGCTTCTGATGCCCATTTTGACAAAACCAACAATTACCTAAGCAATTAAGAAGTATTAAGCAGGGGGGCGGAGCCAAGATGGCAGCGTAGAAGCAGCAAAGCACCACAGCTCCCACACAAACACGCTAAAAAACTCATAAAATGGAACGCTAAACAGATTTTCAAGATCCAAAACTCTCCACAAGACAGAAAGCACTACAGGCAGCGCAGCAGGTGGGGCT
>CM053594.1:288706294-288734747 GCA_028646575.1 Pseudocheirus occidentalis | reverse complement strand
ACTTTTCTTAGTATGAGGATAGGTGAAATGAATACAGATGTATACATATATATATATATGTATATATGTATGTATACTTACACATATTCTATATAGGAGGCTATATAAGTGAATAAATACATATCTGAGCATGTGTGTATATGTGTATATAGAGGGTATAGGATCAATTGAATATGAAGGGATGATACTTTAAAAGGTGAAATTTTGAGGTAGGAGAGGACTAGAATGAGAGGAGACAGGGAGAGACAAAATGGGGTTAATCATCCCATATAGAAGAGGCAAGGGATAACTCTTACAACTTTACTCTCATTTACTCTCATTGAATCTGGCTTAGGGAAGGAATGGCATAAATTCTAAACTGGGCATCATGCCACACAGGAGAGTAGGAGGCATGTGGATGAGAGGCGGGATGATGGAGGGGAGGGCAGGGTCTGGGGGAGGGATGCTGGAAGTACACACTTCAATAAAGGGACAGGGACAAGGTAGAGAACAGAACAAGGGGTGGAGGGATAGGAAGGAGGAACATATGATCACTGTCACAATATGTCCACTATGAAGATGTCCTGTGTAATTTACACATCCACAGCCTGTATTGAATTGCTTGTCCTTCCAGTAGGGGTGCATGACAAATGAGGGACTGAAAGAATCTAGAATTTAAAGCTCTGCAGTACATGCAACTAGGAATTAAGATATACAGAGGCTGGGGTAGGGAGACCCTCCCTACCCTACCAGAAAGTTAGAGAGCAGATTGGGGGAGGGGCTACACAGTGGGATCGCTGTTTGGGTGTTGGGGTAGGGGAAAGATGGGGAGAAAATTTGTAATTCAAAAGTCTCATGGAAATGAATGATGTAAACAAGAAAACAAATAAAAATTTAAAACTGAAAAAAAGAATTTTTAAAAAGTGAGCTAGGACTGTTGGAAATATGGATCATGTAGAAGATGGGATTTCTAGAAAAGTCATGAGGACTGCAAGCTAGTAGTACTGAACAGTGTATCAGATCCATAGCTATCGGGAGAAGAGCTCCTGATGCAAGCTGGGAACTTTAGGAACCAGCTAGAAAATGGATAGCAAGGGCAAACAGGCAACCACAGCAGCCATGAGTGAGGATAAGGAGATCAGATACTAGAACAAAAGGATCACAAGCTCCCAAGAAAAGGAGAATAGTTAGCACTGAACCTAACCCAGAACTCCATGTGACTTGAATAGTTGGTGCCCTAAGTTTTTTGGAGATTATATGACTGTATCATTCCCTGGCTTCTTACTAAGAGGAGGGATAAGAAGGTTCCCTTGTTAACTAGAGTAGAAAAGTAGTCTGTTTTCTTGTTATCTTTCATAAAAACTATTCAACTAGTACTCTGTCAATGCCTTGGCAGCTTGTTATTTGCAGGACACCAGGGTCTTGGGAGACAGAAACCAGATTCTGATGTCTGAGAGGCTTCTAAATAGAGATAAAATGTGCCATAGAATTATTATTGGGAAGCCTTCAAGTTATAGTTTGCTCTATGATAAGCCTAGAGCAGGGGTGGGAAACCACATGTGACCTTGCGGCCATAGGTTCCCCACCCATGAACTTCAGTAATGAAAAACAGGTTATATTTTTGGAAACTCATTCAAGGTAACTTCTGAGGGATAAGGAGCAGTCCAGGCCAGGATCTAAACCTATGTCCTCTGATTGCAAATCCTGAATCTTTTCCTTGGTGCCAGATATATCATGTAGATTGAATTGACAAGACTTGGCAAGGGGAGAGGAAGAGTGAAAAGTTGAGAATAGCTCTAAGGTTTGGAACCTAGGTGACTGTAAAAAAAAAAACAACTGGGAGTAATACCAGGCAATAATCCAGACTTCCCCTATCATGTCCCAGAGCCCTCTTCATTCTGAAAGCTCACTGCAGTCTGGAATTCACACATTGGAAATACTCTCCACCTCTTGTGGCCTCTCTCTTTTAAGAGGATGACTACTCCCAAATCCTCTAGTTAATAATGGTTTTTAGGGCACCTGCATCTTTTTCTACCATTCCCCTATGCAAGATACATTCATCCTTCACTTCCTTTTCTATTTTCCTTTATATGTTGCATATATTCTTTATGCTTGTGTTTGCATTCATAGCACTTAGCACAGTACAGTGCCTAGTACACAATAAAAATACTTACTAAATGTTTGTCTAAAAAATAAATCAAGAGGATTTGGGGTTTGACATTGTAGTAAGCTCTGGGGGAGGGGGTAAACAAAAGAAACATGAAATATTATGACAAGGAATTTGGGTACCAAGGCATATAGTTGCCGATTGCCATCACCATTCCCGTAGAAAGCCTTCTTTGATAACACCAGCTCCCTTCTTTAAATCTCAAATGAGATAAATTTTTTTGAGTACTAAGTATCTGGCATACAGTAAGCATTTAATAAAGATTTGCTTCCTTCCTTCTTTCTAGAGAATGAATTATTTTGGCCCTACCAAAATACAAAAACTGTCCACAAGGGTGTAAAGAGTTTGAGATCTGCATCAGTAGAGGAAATACCCATACTGGCAACATCAAGAGTCCTTAGAGGATGGACGTGATTTTCAGTCATTCTCACTCCCACTACTCACATATATATGTCACAAATTGTGAAGGAATTCTTTCCTCCCTCCTCATGACTTGTAAGTCCTATACATCATTCCAAGCCCAGCACAAGTCTTCATTTCCCCCATAAAGCCTTCTCCATTGGGAAATGGGAGAAACAAGAGGAGCCCTACAGGAGAAGTTAGGGATTCTGTGGAGTATTGTGAGCTTTATATTAATGGTGCTGGATCTATGACTTTGGACAAGGTAGTTCATCTTTCTGGGTCTTATTATTCTCATCTCTCTTAGGAAGAAGTTGATTAGTTGGTTTCAATACTCTTAAAACATCAGAGCTGGTACAGGGGTCATCAACATTGGCTTTGGATTTAGAAGAAGAACTTGGGTTTAAATCTACCCTGATTCTGGTACCTCCCTGGACTTCTGTGTCCTCATCTCTAAAAGGAGGGGATTAAACTTGATAATCTCTAAGGTCTAAATCTAAATCTATGTCTTGTGACCTTAAAAATTATCTAGTTCAACCTTTCACTTTACAAATTAGCAAAGTAAAGCCCTAAATGGTTGAGTACTGAAATCTGTAGTCAGAGAACCAGACTTCAATTCCTTGCTCTCTTAATAAGTAGTTGTCTGACCTTGACTAAGGCCCATAATTTATCTGGGCCTCAGTTTCCTTCTCTGTAAAATGAGGTAGTCACACTATATAACCTCTATGGTCCCTCCCAGATGTAAAGTTATGATCTTAACTGACTTGCCTACTTTTATATAGCTAGTGACTGTGCCATAGCTAGACCTCCTCTAACTCCAAATTCAGAGACCTTCCTACTACCTTTATAACTCTACTGTGCTTTTAAATCACCCAGTTCCCCTTTCTGACATTCCATGGCCTTGGGGTGTTCTGGGAAAGGAGAATACACAGCTAGGAAAGCTATGAAAAGGTCAAGTTGTACAGACACTTGCACAAGCACACATACACGCACATGGACACACACACGCACACATGAATTTCACATTTCCAATCCCATTTCTAACAGTCAAGATTTCTTGACTGGTATTCTTGACTTTGCTTTTCAAGACCCAACAGAGAATGTGTATCATTGACAATCCATCAGCAGGCTTAGAAGTCAACCTGGGGGGGAAAATGAAGGGAAGACTGGCCTATAAAAGGCCTTCTGCCTTTCCTGCCACACCCTAGCTATTCCCTGACAAAACAGGCTGTGTTTTCCTGGCATTGGGACTAGTTAGAAAGTGAAAAATCCAGTTCTGTCAGTCATTTCATAGCCTATTAAAGAAAAGTAATTGCTTTTGCAGGGCTTTTTCAGACAGAATTCAGTCAATCCAGTTTGTGGGTAGATTCTTTAAAATGGACTTCTGATTTCAGTCTGTGGTCACTCACCTGTGGTTTCTTGGGCCTGAAAGCTAAACGGGGGAAAAATACGAAACATAAGCTCAACAACCATACTAACATTTATGTAGTCCTTATTATGAGCCAGGAACTATTTTATTTTTTTCTTAAATCATCTTCAGTTCTCTTCCATCAAGATTTTAGCTGTGTACTTTCTTTCTTAAAACAGATCTTATAATGAAAAAAGAACTCTCTCCGTCTACTTCATTTGCAATGTTTTTCAAAACCCACAGTCTGGGTGCTGGTTTGGAAAATGTTTCCAAACAATTACATTTTTATAACATCAAAGTTGCCTCATGAATGAATGTATCAGGAGGGGAAGAAAACCACCCCGATCTCATTAAGACCTACTGGGCCCAGATTCCAATTTGTGATGTCATATTTCAGCTTTGATAGTCCCTGCTGTGGCTTGTGGCCTACCTCTCAGAAAGTTATGTTTATAATTAACACTAGTTTGTAGAATAGATGAAAACTCAGGGATGTTCAAGCTACTTTTGCACCAGAGAAATGAGCTTCAATGTCAACCTAACCTTTGTCAGTGTTCCTATTTTTCTATTTAGCCCATGAGCAATTAGTGGGATGTGTGTACAGACATCAACACAACATTCCCCCTGCTGCTTCTGTTTCCTCATCCATCACAGGAGAAGAGAATTTGCAGGGACAGCTGTGACTTAGATCAGGTGATGTGGTTTGAATCTGAATTTCTGTTATTAGATTGTTTATGTGCAAAACAAACCGGAGGACAGAGGTGCCACTTGGTGTGAAGAGAGCAGTGGAGTGAGTCAGAAATCATTTCATTTCTCCTTATCAATTCCCTCCTCTAGAAAATGATATGGTTGGACCAGAAAATTTCTAAGGGTCTTTTTATCTGTTGCTCCAAAATGTGGCATTGACCATGTAATTTAACCCCACTTCAATATGTGTGTGCAGGTATGTCTATCAAAATAACAGAGGAATGTTTTTTTACTTACTCTATCCAGGCAATTAATCTTATCTTTCACTTTTTTATTGACATATAGCTACATTCACAGGGTTGTACCCATCGTTTAGCCTTGCTCAGTGCTGAACAAAGAAATCTGAAATTAATTCTTCCTTTTACACTATTATCACAACTGGCATCATAAACATTTAGTTTTTAGAAGGACAATTGGAAGTGAGTTGGACAGCACCCCAACTGTGGTTGACACCTGTCTTTAATCCAATTAAATGTGGCAATTCATTGACCATAATGCCTTGGGTCCTCAACCATTCTAACACCTTGAAAGAAGAATAACATAACTAAGGGGCTTCCCTCCTCCTTGTTTCTCCCTAACACATGGAATAGGCTAACACCTATGACATCACTCTTTTTTTTGATAGAATTCTTTAATTCAAAGCTTGGAAATTTTTTTTATACCCTAAATGTCATTTTATACCCTAACAGAGGAGCAAAGTGGGTAGAGTAGTGGAAAATTTCCAAGTCATTTTAACTTGGCTTTGCATGCAGATTCAATTAGAAACATATATACCTGCTGTGGGGAACCATAACACAGCATGTCTAGTTTTAGGGGCTAATTTCATTACCCATTTTGACTGGCATTCAATTGCCATGTATTAAAAAAAGGCCACGGATTCAGTAAGTATTTATTGGCATCCATAACATTCTCAGCACTACTCCAGGTTTAGACAGGCTACAGAAGTACACATTACAGTCAGTCTCCTCAAATGTTGGATCAATCATGAAATGATTATAATTAATAAAATGATTATTCATTAGCTACATCAATTACCTTTACAGACTTTTTAATTATGAATGATCACATCAGACAGAAAAACAGTAAAAAAAAAGGGTGTGTGCATATGTACAGTATCATCATGTATTCAAAGATGATTAAAATAGCTTTCTTTTATATAGCCCTTTAAGGCTTATAAAGTGTTTTACATATATTGCCTTATTTGAATAAAAAAACACATGTACACTTCCATGATGAATGTTGACACCCTCAGCCTTAATGTCGGAGGTCTTGCTGGAGAAAGAAATGGGAGCTCAGAAAACTAGTGATATTACTTCAATTCAACAAGCATTTATGAGACACCTACTATGTGCCAGACCCCGTACTAGGCACTGAGTTTACAAAGATGAAAATAAATTACTCCCTGCCTTCAAGGAGTTTATATTCTACTATATCATAAATAAATCCCTTGGGATTTATTAAGTCCCAAGGCCATATTTTGTTTTCCCCTCCCTTCAAGTTGTTATTCAGGAAGCTAGCATGCCAATATTTACAGGCCGATTTGAGGTTTCATTTTCTTTAATGATCTCAAAAAACAAAACAACTCAAAATGTAAATTAGTAGCAGGATGCCTGATTAAACTGGACTGCTGACAGCACTTTGGGTTCTTTTGGCTCTGGGCTGTGAGCTCTGCCTGCTCAGATACATTGTCCTGCCTGGAGGCTTGGAGGAGCTGACCAACACTGCTGGACTGGAGCTTCTCATTATGGTACATCTATGTCTCTGTTGCTAGGCCCCTCCTCAGGTCTGGAGAAGACTAGGGTTGTGAAATACAGGACAATCCTAAATTCCAGACTGTGTGCTTTATGAAGAAGGATCAGAAAGAACCAAGACAATTAATTATTTGTGCTTCTTGCCTGTGAAGGATGCAACTACAAGAGTCAGGTTTTCTTCTTATCTTTCTTTATTTTAGTGTTCATGCCCACAAAATATTTCAAGCAGCAGAAGCATCTTACAAAAGTCTTTAACTGTGCTTACTGCCAAGAGAACAAAGAGTCATCCTATTCATTAGTCATGGCCTGGGACTCAGCTGGGATCAGTGCACATACTAATTACTTTTGCAACTGGAAAGAATGTTGAGTCTGAAGTTGGGTGGCATGTCAAGGTTCAACTTCATAAATATCCTTAACACACACATGGAGACATATACACAAAGAATCCTGCCACTGCTATTCAGTATTTCTTTTGGGAAACCTTCAGAGAGGCAACATGGTGTGGTGATGAGAGTATTAACTACGTAAGAAAGAGAAGAGCAGGAATCTTGGGTATTGGGATTTCAGTTCTGTCCCTAATTAGGAAGGCAATATAGTATAGAGGAAAGAATGCTAGATTTGGTATGACACAGGTCCTGGGTTCAAATAAGGAATCTGCTATTTACTATCAATAAGACCTCAAACACCTTATGTTTCATCTTCCTTATCTTGAAAATTAGCTGGTTGGACTCAGATGATCTCTGAATTCCTTTGCAGCTATCACATTCTATGAAACAAGAACCATATAGTTTCTAAAAATCTCCAAGGTGTTTTATACCCTGGATGTGTCCAAAAGGTCATAGACAAAATAGGAACATCACAGTAATTTCCCCAGATTGTATGGACTTCTCTCCACATTTAATATTAATTAACTATGGCAGGCCTTAGTAGCCTTTCTAGACATAAGACATAGTTAGACATTCAGGTGAAGGGCCACATGCAGTCCACAGCACCCCTGAGTACAGCCTGAACCAGATTAAAATGTAATTGGAAAACATTTAACAAAATGATTAAAAATACAATAAAACATAGATCATATTAATACAATGTTTTTCTAAGTCAATATGTGGCCAACAGGGCTGCTTATGAATCTTCCCCAGGTCTTGATGTAGTACACATAGTCCTTTATACTCAGTAAATGTTTAGCATATGGTAATTGATAAGAGTCTAAAATGGAAGTCAGAAATCCTCAACAACCTGTTGGTCAACACATAGTCCTAAGTTAGTGGTTCTTTCATTACTTTTTAGCCAATTGTCCTCTCCAGTTGCATTATATTCTCTAAAAAGGTTATGAAGTCAACCTATTTTTTTTGTTAGAAGACTTCCTTCATAGCAGTGATGGCTGCTTCTTCTAACAGTCTCATTACGGGGAACAGATGGGGAATGCACTAACTGTGATATTCTGGCATATGGCTCAGGGAATAAATAGGAGTAATCGTTCTAAATATTAGTACAACTTCTTTCAAATTTTCAAGAAAGTGACACAGGAATGTTAATATTTTAAAAGGAGTAAAGTATACTTACAATCATTCAAAGATTCCTTTCACCAAAATCAAATTCTGAAATAATTTCTGGCATTGGGAAAACGTTATTAGAGGAGCAGTGCAAATGATCTCAGGTCTATAAACTGAGAAGCTGAAGGAAAAAGGAAAAATCTCAACAAGATCTGGTGATAGGGAAGGAAACAGTAGTCAATTGGGAAGAACACTAGATTTGGAAGTGGGGGACTTGTGTTCAAATCCTAACTTTGCCACTTACTAATCTGTGGTAAATTATTTAACCTCTCTGGGTCACCGCTCCCTTATTTGTGATATGAGGGGGTTATATACCATGTGACTTTTGTTTCATATATGTAGAATGGCCCACCTTCACATCTCCCCTAGTGAATTCTAACCTATCCTTTAAAGACCAACTCAAATGCCACCAACATCAGAAAGTCTCTGTTCCCCTGGTTGGTCATTATGTTCCCACTCAGAGCTCACATAGGGTTTTGTTAAATGATTCTAGAGCATGTGACATATAAAACACTTGCCATTGTTATATTCGTGGTTCAGCAGTGCTTTGGTAAATGTTTAATTTTTAAAATTAATTTTAAAAAGTACTTAGGATACATTTTAAGTTTAATCTGCATTATTAACATTTTACATTGCTTTGCTAAATATAGACAATCAGCAAAACAATAAGTCAAATTCTGATTTGTAGGATTTGGTGATTTCCAAGGTCCAAATATTCTTCTGAGACAATCCCATTGGAGTTGATTCTCTTACACTCTTGACATGGACCCCACATGTATTATCATATTTTCCCACTATGGATGTGATTTGGAGGAGATACTACAGCATATGCCATATCTACACAAGCCACTAGGTTGTACCCAAAATTTGGTTTCCATCAGTTCATAGTGATTCAAGCAGGTCTAAATACATCACTTGTTTTCCAGCCTCTAGCACCAAAATGGAAAGGGTCTCTTTTGTCTGGAGTTAGAGGATTTGGGTTCAAATCCTCACTTAGTCATTGCTCTATGAAATTTAGCAAGTCAATTCTCTGGGTCTCAGCTTCTGCATCTGTAAAATGTTTACACCATGTGACATCTGGATACCTTTCTAGGGACTTCATGATCCCATAAAAGTTTGTAAGAAGATAAACATTTATAAGCAAGGTATAAATGATGTGCTTCATTGTAACTGGCTCACTGCTACTAGATACTGTCTATCCCCTTCACCCCCCAAAAAGAAAAAAAAATGTGAAGTCCTTGAGATCATGGAAGCTACAATACAATGAATGTGTGGGGACTGAGATTCATCCCATTTTGGGTCTAGTGTATGGAAGGGACATATCTGTCCATAGCACTCATTCAGTAAAGTCCAGTGGTTCCTTATGGCCACTACTTTACAATATAAACTCATGTTTTTAGCTTTCAGTTTAGTCTTTCAGTTTAGCCTTACTCATTTTTCCATCCTTATTATTTATTACTTATTATGTTTCCTACTCTCTTAAGGTTTAGCCAGAGTGGGCTTCTTGCTGTTCCTCACAGAGGAGAATCTCCCATCTCTGTGCATTTACACCAGTCAGTCATCCCAGCCTGGAATTTATTCCCTCTCTCTTATAAAATCCATTACTTCCTTTAATACTCAGCTCAGGGACCAGCTTGGAAGGAACTATTTCCTGATGTTATTACTGAGTCATTTTACCTCATATCAAGGGTTCTGAATCATTTTTGTGTCATGACAGCCTCTGGAATTCTGGAAAAGCCTGTATAATCTGCAGAATGAGGTTTTAAATGCATAAAATAAAATACATAGGATTACAAAGAAAACTAATTATATATATATATATGAATATACCAATTATATTTATATACAATTGTATAGATAGATTGATAAATGGATAGAGAGAGAGATAGATAGAGGGATAGAGAGAGAGAGAGATAGAAAGATAGAGATACATATACAATATATACATATATGCATGTATGTATACATATTTTTCAAACAAGTTCTCGGACCTCTATGTTAAGGATCACTGATATAACCCAACCTCTTCCTTTTACATATAAAGATCAGTTGTACAGGGTTAGATAAAGTTATACAGTTTCAGACATATGCTATCTGAGCCAGAATTCAAACCCAGATCTTCTGGCTCCAAATTCAGTACTTTTTAATGTTTTTTAAGGAAACGTTGCCTCTCATCACATTAATCACTATTGACTAGAGTAATGATGTTTCATTTTTTTCTCAACTTTCCCAAACAGGAGCAATAAATGGAGTTTGTTATTGTTGTTTTTATTAATTTACTGTTCTATCTTCTGTACATGAATCAGCAGCTTTCATTTAAAAATTACTAGAAATATACTAGGATATTCAAATGTTAGAAATATTAAATTATTAATACCAGAATTTTTAAAATACTAAAAATATTCCAGAATAAAATAAGATATACTTAACTCCAAAGCTATATGGAAGAAAATTTAGTTTTTATTTAAGGATTCAAAAGGCATTTAAGAATCTGGCAATGCCTAGATTATAAATATCAATAATAGTATATCTAAAAGCTTATTATAATCAAGGTAAGAGGAAGAGAAGCTGAAGAGAGTTTTGTTTGTAGTTAATAGAGAAGTTTCCAGTTGTTAAACTCTTAACAACTTAATTTTATAAACTACCACATGAAGAGTCCAATGGCCTCTTCATGACACACCAAACTCCTCTGTTTCAGGTATCTTCATGCTGTATACCTGGTCCTGGGTTCTCTACCCTGTGCCAGGTCTTCCTTTACATGTATATATTAGTATTGTAACTAAGGAAACCATCAGGGCCATGGAAAAGAGGGCAGTGTTTGTAATAGTCTTAAATAATTTTCTGGTCACTGACTGGTTAAAAGACTTATTCGGTATCAAATAGTCATTATATGCCAAACAGGACTTGGACCTAGATGATCTGGACTCCAAGCTCTGCTTTCTGTTTACTGCTACACTACACTTCTGAGCATGAGGTGAGACCTTTGACTTGAATAGCCTCTAAATGTTGAATTTATTCTCTTTAGTGCAGTGGTTTTCAACCTTCCTAATACTGTGACCCTTTAATACAGTTCCTCATGTTGTGGTGACCCACAACCATAAAATTATCTTTGTTGCTACTTCATAACTGTAATATTGCTACTGTTATGAATCGTAATGTAAATATCTGATATGCAGGGTGTATTTTCATCGTTACAAATTGAACATAACCCGGAGGTTGAGAAACACTGCCTTTGTGGAATATAAGCTTCTGGAGGATAGACACTGCCTAATTTTTGTCTTTTCATCCCCAGCACCCAACACAGTGTCTGGCACATAATTAGATGTTAATAAATTCTTGTTGACTGATTGCAGGCTGATCATGCCAAGAGCTACAGTTTTGGGGTGTGGTAGCCATTCTTAACAGGGGTACTTAAGGATTAAAAAGAGCAGTTACTCTAGCCACTAGATCTAAAATTGCCTATCAACTACCCAGATGCCTTTGGACAATAATTTATTAGTGGAGGAAAAATATCCCTTTAAACCTCAACTAAAATCTCACCTTCTTGTTTTTCAGTCATTCAGTCACGCCCTGTTCTTTGAGACCCCATGGACCATACATAGCAAGCCAGGTTCTTCTATCCTCTATTATTTCCCGAAGTCTGTCAAAGATCATGTTTGTTGCTTCTATGACACTGATGCTAGATACGATCTTGTTCTCTGCTTCCCCCTTCTCGTTTTGCCTTGAGTCGTTTCCAATGAGTACTGTCTTCTCATCATGTCACCAAAGTATTTAAGTTTCAGCTTCATTATTGGTCCATCCATTAAATAGTCTGAATTAATTTCTTGAAGTGTTGATTGATTTGATCTCTGCAATACAAGGGGTTCTCAAAAGTCTCACCTTCTGCAGGAAGCCTTTCTCCAAACCTCTTGAGTACTTTCCTTCTGTTAATTACTTCCTATATATCCTATATATATATAGCTTATTTGTATGTATTTGTTTGCTTATTGTCTCCCCCATTAAACTGTAAGGTCTTTGAAGACAGAGACTGTCTTTTTGTATCCCCAGCACTTAGCACAGTGTCTCACAGATAGTAGGTACTTAATAAATGTTGATTGATCAATTGACTGAAGTAAGCTCCTAGTGCCTGGTAAAAGACAGAGTTACATCCATATTCTATTCCAGAGGGATTCCTGTCATCTTGGCATTTTTCTGTGTTCATCTGGTGAGTGAATCTGCTAAGAAAATTACAAGAGAAGAAATTGTGCAATCCTCCCCTCTCTAGACATCCCATATGGGGTGACCAAGCTAGGTGCCCAACCCAGAGAATGGAGACAAGATGGTCAGTTCACTGACAGGCAAATACCTGATGTAGCAGTAATTTATATACAGCCCAAATAGTTTATTTAGAAACAGATTGATCTGATATTTGACTTAATTCTTCTAGAGTTGTTTTAGAATCCCACACAGTATCTGCAAATGCTCTTAGGCAAAATGTTCAAGCCTATTTCTAAACTCACATAAATTTTATCTTATAACCTGTCACCTATTTCCTCCTATTAAATTGTCTTGGTACTATTTTCACTTGTGGTTTCTCTATTTTCTTAGGGATGGGGAGTGGAGAAGAGAGGGTTCATTAGATTTTGAGGTTCAGCTGGTCTAGAGGAGCTGTTCTGCAGCCAAAAGCTGTCAGGTGGAAGAGGGATTAGCCTTATTCTGCTTGACCCCAGAGGATAGAACCAGTAGTGATAGGTGGAAGTTGTGGAGTAGCAAATTTAGGCTTTATGTCAGGAAGAACTTCATAACAATTAGAGACGTTCAAAAGTGGAATGGGCTGCCTTAGGAGGTAATGGGTTCTGCCTGATTAGAAATCTTCAAGCAGAAATTGGATGAACATTTACCAAGTATATTATAGCAGGAATTCTTGCAGCTATAGGTTTCACTAGATGGAAGCCAAGGTCATTTCCAACTCTTAGATACTGTGATTTTTTTTCCTCATCAGTCACAGTTTTAAAAAGAATATACAAGGAGGAGGAACAGTTGGGGAAATGACGGGAAAACAGTTACGCCTCATCAACTTATAATCATCAAGATGTCTATTTTGTCTTTCTTTGGGGCAATTTTGGATTGACTCTAGATTATTAAGGAAGGCAGAGGAAAATTGACAAGACCCTTAGTCTTGAAATATGGTCCTGTTATTTTTCCTTATGCATTTTGATGTCATATCATGCTAATTTTGAATCTATGAACCTATGAATTCACAGAAGCCTGTTCTGCCCTATCTGAGCCATACTTTCTCATATACCCAGCTACTTCCTCCCTCCACAGAGAATTCAATGTTGAAATATACAAGTTTAACTTATAGAAGTTGAACTAACCTCCTTCTCCACTGTCAGCCAAGTTTTCTGCAAGACCTTTGTTTCACTACCTGCTTACTATCTGTGGAGATGTGTCACATACTGCTGGCAGATAAGTTCTCTTTCTTTTGGCAATGCCCATCTCCTGAAACATTAACTCACTCCTTCCACTTTCTCTCCTCCTAATTTTCCTGTGATGCCTTTTATTCTTTAGATTTGTTATTCAATTGATGGGCTTGTTGCCTTATCACTGTCACTCAAAAATGAGGTTTTGTTTTGTTGGTTTTTTTGTAAAGAAAACTAAACAAGAAACAACAATTCTACTATACCCCATGGTAATACTCTTGTCTGATCCTATTCACAAGAAAATACCCATTTCATGTCTTAGTCTTTCACTACCGAAAGTATTTGATTCTCTACTGTTTGATCAGTTTGAAAACTCAATACTCAGTTCATCTCCAATTTCTTTCAAAAGAAGTATTCTGATTTTTATTTTTAGTGAATTTCCATTTTTTTACTATTGTTTAATCTCAGATTTGGATGATATATTTAGAACCAGTTAATCTCATCTGTTCTTTGAAATATAATATTCTAATTTTTCTTTTGATTTCTTAAAATTATGGAATAATCTTGGACTATTCTGATTCATTGTATGTGAAAGGTATTCTCCTTGATCCCTGAATAATTTTATATTTGATGTTGTAGATCTAAAACTCAACTGTGATGTTTATCAATTATTTAAACTTGAGGTTTCCTTCACTTTGGTGTTATGTGTGGTTCTCTTGGTCTGACAGCTAATAGCTAGCCATTATATAGCATCTTTTAAGTTTGTAAAGAATTTTACAAAATTATCACATTTTATCCTCACAACATACCAGGGAGATAGGTATTATTATTTTTTGTTTTGTTTTGCTTTGTTTTTTAGAGGGCAGGTAGGGTCAAGTGACTTGCCCAAGGTCACATGGCTAGTTTTTTGTGTTAAGTGTCTGAGGCCAGATTTGAACTCAGGTACTCCTGAATCCAGGGTTGGTGCTCTATTCACTGTGCCACCTCGCCACCCCCAATAGGTATTATTATTAACCCCATTTTGCAAGAGGGGTAATGGAGGCAAAGGTTGGGTGACTTGCTCAGAGTGTTGGAGACCAGATTTGAACTATGGTCTTTGCCATCTAGCAATATCTCTGGACCATTTTTCTGTATTATTTCTTTTTGTTTGTTTTCTTTTTGGAGAGCAGGGCAATTGGGGTTAAGTGACTTGCCCAAGGTCACATGGCTAGTGAGTGTTAAGTGTCTGAGGCCAGATTTGAACTCAGATCCTCCTGACTCCAGGGCCAGTGCTCTATATGCTGTACCACATAGCTGCCCCTGCATTATGTCTTGAAATATTGTAATGAGACTTTCTTTTGCATTATTTTTCCCCTTTAAAGACCAACCTTGTATCTTTAAGTCTAATGTTCTTATTTTTATAATGCTTTTGTGTGTTTTTCCATTCTTGCTTTAAATTTTTTCTCATTACTTTTTTTTTCCTTTTGCCTGCATAGTATGTTCTGGGCTCAGCCTTCCAGATCAAGGCTACTACATCTCCTTCTCTACATTCAATGGGTACCCTTGGTGGGGGATAGTTGGTAGAAGTATTATTACTTAATGCTATCAGCTAGAGCCTCCATTCAGACGTGTTGCCCCCACAGGGGAGCACTAGTAAATGTTTAACAACTAGCTCTCTCCAAACAAATATAAGCAGGACACTGAGAACTCAGTCAGTTCCAGTTGAGTAATGTTCTCTCTCCCTCTTTCCTTCCTTCCTTCCCTCCTCTTCTTCTCTCCTGCCTCTCCCTCTCTCTATATAATGAATCATGGGCTTACCTGTAAGGACTCTGCCCAAAGGAGATACCTAGGGGTTTATGGGCTATATTACCTTTTTTCTCTTCCCTACTTATTTATCCTATCATTACAAAAACTGGAACAATTAACTCTTTTGCCTCTTGCAGTTTCATTTATGATTTCTTAAAATACAGCAGTAGAAAAATAGACTTTGATAAAAACTCATTGGGATTCAAATGAAGCTACTTGGCCATACCTAAAACCCAAATCACTCTGGCTCTCACTGATTAGCCAACAATAGGTCCCAGCCCAAGCCTCACTTGGTGGTTGTTTGGGTTCTGATGGCTCAGAGTGAGTGTAAATTGCAATTGTTTCTATCTAGCTTGACCAGAAACTCTGAGAGTCTTCCTCACCCAGATTGATTTTTTTTTGACTAGGCAAAAAAGGCCATTTTTTCCCCTCATTTCTTACCTAGCCTTAATCAAGGAATGGGTGTTGCTTCAGACAAACTGAGACCTGGGAAAGACCTCAGCTTAAGAAGGTCATCTCCCACTGCATCATGTGTCATCTCCAGTCATCCTGATCTATGTCTTGCTAGACCCAAATGACTCTGGAGGAGAGAGTGATTCTGGTGACTTTGCACAGCTCTGCCACACTTAAATCCAATTCACTTGCAAGTCACCTTCTTAATGCCATTGGTCCTTTTTGAATTGAGAATGAAGGACAAACAACAACAACAAAAATAATTTGGCTCCAACACACCCATTGTTAACTTCCAATAACTAGTACCCTAATTCCATTTAACCATAATTAACTTTTACAAAGGAATATTTACTTCAAAGGCAAAGGAGTATAAATATTCCCACACACATAATTTTTTTTTTTAGAAGGAGTGCTGATCTACCCCACCTTGGTCCCTACAGACAATGGGTTCAGGCTTACTGAAGTTCCCAATTAGTCTAAACAACTTCATGTCCAATGTAGTATCACTGTGCCATATCACTGTATGAGTCCTTGTCTCAGCTACCTCTAAGTTGGATCTTAAAGGTTGTTCCTAGCTCCTTAGGACCTCGGAGCTATGCCAGCTACCTGCAAACCCCAGGACAAACTCCACTCCTAGATCTCCTGGCGGCTTGCTTACCTTTTGAAACTCACTGGTAAAAGTCTCCAATCTCTTCCACCAATAACAAAAGAAAAAAAAAGCAGAGATCAGGCCCATATTCTTGTGTCACACACCTCAGCCTTCTTTAGGGAAAACCTAAGGCTTCTCCCGTTACTATATTCCCTCTCTTCTATCATCATAATGCTGACAGGTAGAAAAAAGTCAAATGAAGAGAAGGGAGAGGTTTGGGGGATTTTTCTGAATTCACACCCCCCCACTACTACTATTCATCCAAAGAAACTCTCACCAGGTGTAAGCAAAACAAAACCTACCACATATCTACACATGCTCTAAAATTCATGTGGGTATTGTAACAACTCAGCATTCTATGCAAACTCCTAAAGATTAGCCTTATTAGCCAGGACCCTGTTACA
Source organism: Pseudocheirus occidentalis (assembly GCA_028646575.1). Lineage (NCBI taxonomy): Eukaryota > Metazoa > Chordata > Mammalia > Diprotodontia > Pseudocheiridae > Pseudocheirus > Pseudocheirus occidentalis. The sequence goes on along the minus strand of CM053594.1, from coordinate 288,718,053 downwards.
TCTGTATTTTTCTTTGATATTTTCATTTAAATATCTAATTGATTTTCTGGGCCACTTGAAGGTTCTTAAACTTGTTCCATTGTCACTTCTGGGGTCCTTGAAAAATGTTTCCCTTTCTTCAATTTCCTCAGGAAAATTTGATTCAATTTCCTTTTTTTAATGAAGTACTTGTCTACTAAGATGTATCTTTTCTGTGAAGACTTATTCATTCCTCTTCCCTAGAGTTTGTCAGTTTGGAATTCTGTGTTCAAATCTTACCATTGATATAGTCTATTTCTGTGACCCTGGACAAACCATTTAACCTCTCAATACCCCCACACAACTCTAACACTGTGAATTACAGGGAAGACATGTGTATGGTTAGAGGGAGTTTCTACCTTAGAAGTTTCCTATAGCATGAATTCACATATCATGCTTTCCTCCCCTCCCCAAATCAATCCTTGCTGATTTTCGTAGATTGCTCTTAGTAAAAACGTGCTTACCACCTATCCTTCCACTTCAGAAGATCCAATGATATTGTGCCTCTTCCCCCTGCTATCACTCTCTGACCTCAGTGGTCTTAGAGTTCAAGATTTGGATGATACTCGAGTTTCCTTAAAGGATAAGGATGGCCATTTGGGATATGCTACGTGAAGAGTTCAGATCTTAATAAGCTTCTCTAATTGGGCCTATTCTCCTCATTCACAAATTGCAAATTTGTGAATTTGAAAGGCACAGCTCCAAAAGAGCTGTGCTTCTCCCATCCCTTCGGCAGTTGACTTTCTTCATTCACTGTGTTGGTCGCCAGCAACTGGTCATGATAGGTCTGACAAAGGACATGATAGAGCTGAGAGGACTACTCCAAAAACCTTTGGATCTAGGTATTTTTTCCATTGTTCTTTTATTCCTACTGCTGGCTTTCTCATGAACCATATTAATTCTTCTAATCAATATTGCATTTTAGATCATTATTCTTTCTGTTTTATCCCCAAGACTCCACACATATGATCCTTATTGTTTTTCTGTGATGTGTGGATTCATAGACTTCAACTCAACATGGTAGTGGTATTCCCTAGGGAAGGTACAAAGGTGTTAATTCCAAAAGTTGGGTGCCCAAAATTGCAGCTGCCAATGGGATTTCAGAATCTCTAAGGTCAGGACAAGGGGAAGAGAGGGGGAAGAGTAATCAGTGTCATGGCACTTCTACCCAACCTAGAGACAGGGGACTCCTACCAACCCAATTGCAAAGAGATTAACTCTAAAAGTAAGTTGTTTAACATTGTAGTAGCCATGAAAATCAAAGGACCACCATGACTGGCACAAGGATTATGGTAGAGAAGGCAGACCAGGCTGCACAAAAATATGGTCTGGCGAACTGGTCTTCAGTTCTTTTACTTTATAAGAACTATCCTATGGAAGATCATTTCACCTATTTTCACCTTCTCATCAGGAAGGTTGGTGAATTTTGGAGCTCTGTAATTGTGTTACTCGGTATGCTGGGGAAAGAGCTGTGCCTCCAAAAACTTGCACTCTGCCTTCTTCCCAGGATTCCCATATTTATCTAATTGAACTATGGTAGCTGGATAATTCTGCACTTGAGATCTTTCTACTTTTCAGCCTCCCTCCTAAAGTTGAGAATGTCCAGTGCTGGTGGTGTATAAATTAGTCATGGGTCATTCTGCTCAGGTTCCTAGACAATTTGTATTCATCTCTCCAAAAGATCTTCCTCTGTCTCTATTTGTTCACTGGTGACCTTGCTAAGCACTATGGTGAGTTAATGGGAAGGCATGAACAATGAACTCCTCAGGAGTAGGGCTGTTTTGCTCCTGGATTTTCTGACTTGTGGTTTCCTTTCCTAGGCGTCTGTGTAAAATCCTCCTGTTCTGGCTGAGAAGTAGAAGCCTGCCTGAGCTTGCTGGGAGCCATAGCTCACTCTTGTTTTGACCTGGGGATAATAAACCAATGCTACAACTCTGACACTATTTGGCAAATCCCCTTACTAGTATAGCTTTATTGAAAGATGAATTAGATCATTAGTGGTTTGCCAGATGAGTTTATTCTCTACTTCCATGCTATTTCATAAGCCCATTTTGGTGACACTGTCTGGTTGACTCTGACATCTACTACTTAGAAACTCAAATGTCAACCTTCCCTCTTGGAAATTATTTAAGGCATGTATCTAAACACTTTACAGCACCCCCCCCTCTCTGTCTCTCCTTCTCTCTCTCCCTCTCTCTCTCTCTCTCTCTCTCTCTCTCTCTCACACACACACACACACACACACACACACACCCTTTGGGAACCTCTGAAGGTGTAAGTTTTTTAGTCTAAGCTTTTTCTAATTCATGTATAAATCTACTATACAGTTGCCTAATTTTTTCTACTTGTCTAAGGCCTGAGGGTTCAATCAATAGCCTCACTGTTTTTATTCTGTTGTTTCACAATTGTTCTTGTAAAACAAGTGAAGAAAAGCACTATACTTTTCTTACCAAATGATTAATCAAAAGTCACATATTAATCATTGACTCTGTGCCCTGTAGTGTGCCAAGTGCAAGACATACAAGTATAAAGAATAAAATAATCCCAGTTCCCAATGAGGTAGCATTTTACTTTTCAGATACATGATTTCCTCTACATAGAATTAAAGCCCATGACTCCTTCACAGCTGGGTGGCAAAATGAGTGAGTGCCTGTAGCCAAAAAAATTCATGAAATGCTGCACAGCCCTTCTTCAGAGGAGTCTCTCTCAATGTAGGCAGCCTGATCCTCAGGTGGCACACCATTAGGAGGCTTTTACTCATTGCCTTCACCTAGGGTAGTTTGTTCTCAACCTTCCTAATGCTGTGACCCTTTAATGCAGTTCCTCATGTTGTGGTGACCCCCAACCACAAAATTATTTTCGTTACTACTTCATAACTGTAATTTTGCTACTGTTATGAATCATACTGTAAATATCTGGTATGCAGGACGTATTTTCATTGTTACAAATTGAACATAACCCACAGGTTGAGAACCACTGACCTAGGGTGTACCTGCCTAAACTGAGACCTTTGAGAACTCAGGCATTAAAGTAGACTTTGGTGGGAGACTTTGTACATAGGTAGATGGTTAGTATAATGAAAATAGAGAAAAACACCTCTCACCCCCAACTTAGTGAATGTTAAGATGCCTAAAATAGTCTTTCAGCCCTGACCAAGTCTACCAACTGACAGTCAAAATGGTTGGAAGGTCCATTCCTCTTTTTTATCCTCTCACCCTCACATCTTTCTGCCCCCTCGGGCTCAGGTTTTGAGGCTCATGACCTGTCTTGGTACTTAACAAATCTACTCAGTAAATATTAAGCAAACCAACACAAGAGTCAGGAGAAAAGCTGTGCCAGAGTTGGCCTTAAATAGCCAACTTCCTAGGTGTCTGTATGAAATCCTGAGGTTCTAAGTCTGCTGGCTAAGTGCTCCCAGGTGTCCTTTCTACCTTCTCAGCAGGTAAACTTAAATGATTCCAGAACCTATGGCGTATTCAGAGCTCATTCAATCAAATGTTTTCATTACATGACTGGCCTACCATCACGTGTTTCTTTGTTCTGATGTTTGTTCTTTCCTGCTGTCCAAATTATTTGTTTATTTATTTACCAGAATTCATATTTCTATTGAGAGAAAGACCAAGTCAATACCCAAGAATACCTCTGAGTCTCCCTAGCTCTAGTCACCTGGGCCTCATGAGTTTACCACATCATTTAAGTGCCTCAGCTTGATCCCACTCTACGTAGCCAGTGCCTCTCTAATCCCTGGCACTGCCTCTGTTACTCAAGCTGGCCTCTTATTTGAAGTTCTACTCCAATAATCCCCCTTCCCCAAACACTTCACAGCATTATCAATGTTTTCCATTGGTACAGAGTGCGGAGATGGCATTTGTTAACTGCTTATTCCTGGTTTAAGACAAATTATATTTAATTTCTCACATCTGGTTAGAAATTTGTCTGACAATAAGTATTTTATATCATTTTCAAGCTACTGGTTTTGCTGCTTCTATCATCTTTTTTTCAGAAACAGTTATAATTGACCAGTCTAATTCAACAGGGTAAGGATTTTCCAAACAAATAATAGCTCACATGTACCTATAGCACTTAAATACATCCTCTTATATGATCCTCATAGCAACTCAGCTGAGTAGGTGATATTACTATGCCCACTTTACAGATGAGGAAACTGAGACTTAGAGAAATTAAATGGCTGATCCAGAATCATAAAGCTAAAAAGTTTTTAAGGCAGGATCTGAACCCAGGTCATCTTGACTCCAAGTCCAGCACCAGATCTACTATATTATCCTGATTCCTTAGTGTTATACTGTGGTAAGATCATTATTTTCCAGAGAGAACTACTTTCCTCCTACCGGCTATGTGGGGAGGCTTTTCCTAATAGAAGACACAACCATACCCGAGGACTAATTGGCCTTAGCTTCCCTGAATCAACTTGCTGATGATCTGGGGCAGTAGTTCTCAACCTTCCTAATTCTGTGACCCTTTAATACTGTTATGTGGGCATATCTGCATGTGGGTAGACTCACCTGGAGACAATTAGAGGAGTGGTGTCTCGGTTCTAAGACCATTGGGAATATGTATATTCTGATGGTCTTAGGTGACCCCTGTGAAAGGGTCATTTGACCCCCAAAGGGGTAACAACCCACAGGTTGAGAATTACTGTTCTAGGGGAATAAAAAGTCCTAGCCATGTGATGTCTAGGACTCTCAAACTTAGTGGGTGACTAAGACCATGTGAGTAGTATTCTGGTGGCCTACTGACCAGATGAGGTTTCCAGATGAAAATGAGGGGTACCACAGCAAGAGAAGCTAAGCCCCACTTTATACTTGCTGCATATCCTTGCTGTGTTGAGGCAAAGCAAACCTCCATTTGTAAATGTTCAATAATTTATGAGTGCTTCATTTCTCCCAAAACAGAGCCTGAACTAAGAGAGTACTAGCATTAGAATTGTACCCCTGATACTCATGTAGGACATTCTTGGTGCCTGAATAAAGTCTCAGTCATCTTATTTCTGAGGGGCCCCAGAAATGTTAATCAGTGCCTATAGGGATCATGGTAGGTTCTAATCATAAACAAGAGAAAAGAGAGAGTAGGACAGGGGGGGACATGTAAAGAAAAAGAGTAAAAGGTTTCCTTTGTTTGGTGGGGGGTTGTCATTATTGTTATTGTTGTTAATAAGGAAAGAGAAGAAAAAGGAGAAAGCAATGAAAAGAAAGAAGGATCTGTAGTAAAAAGTTAGAAAAGTCATTTTGGTGGCCATGTAGAGAAAGGATTGAAAAAGGTTTGAGAAAGAGGAACCAAATAGGATGCTATCACAATGGTGTAGTCAAGGGGTGATTAGAAATATCATTCTTTTATTCTGAATGTAGTTCTGGGTTTCTTGACCTAATTTGTGTCATAGACCCCATTTGGAAATCAGGGAAAACTTATGGACCCCACCTTCCTCAGAATAATGGTCTTAAATGCATAAAATATATTGACGTGCATGTATAAAAATATAAAAAAAAGGTCATAGATGCCAGATTATGAATCCCTGGGTAGGTGGGTGTTAGTAAGATACTACAGATGGTACTCATAATGCATTTAAGTCCAGGAGTTGCCTAAGAGCAGGACAGTATTCTGAGAGGTCTTCTCACTGTAGAACAAAAAGAGCACTTTCCCAGAAGACAAGAAACACAAGAGTTTACTTCTGACTCTACCATCATGGGACTTAGAATGAATCAGCCTTTTGATCTCCAATTTCTTCATCTGCAAATTGGGAGTTTTATAATTTAGGATTGGAAGAAAGACCTTAGAGTTCATCTAGCTCAACACATCTATTTTTACCAAAAAGATAACTGAACCTCAGATAGGTTAAGTGAATTGATCAACAGATAGCAGCTGGCAGAATTGGAATGATTTCTAATAGTTGTAAAAAAAATAAAAGCTCAACTTACTGCTAAAATTACCCAACCTAATATTTTTTATCCAAAGTGAGGGAAGCTTTGCAAAGGACCTGAAGGTTCTTTCCCACAGAAGCATAAATTTGTCCAGTTATTGGTGTATAATTTGTATGCAAAGCACTGACAACAGACAATAAAAGGCCCTCATCATTTTTGCCTGGGCCACTCCATTTTGAAAAATATTTACAAGATAATCTCTTCTAGTTTTAAAGATCTAAATTCTAAGTAGATAACTCTCTTTAGCTCAGGACAATTCTACTCTTCTACGATAACCACTGCCATGCTACGTGGAATTCTATTGCCAAGTTCACAATAGGAAAGAGAACCCTCAACTGCGTATTTTTCAGGGCAGGATTGGGGGGGCGGGGAATAGAAAATCTATAGTCAGTGGGAGATTATATAGATGATAGGGCACCTCTTCTTGAATGAAATACTACTTTCTTCTGATAACACTGACAAACAGTAGCACATCCAGAGGATAACCAGAATGGAAAGGGGCCTGGAGACCTTGTCAAAAGAAAATTCATTAATGGAACTAAAGAGGTTTAGCCTAATAATGCGGAGACCAAGGGAAAGAGGGTAACTGTCTTTAGGTATTTAAAAGGCTATCATATTTGGAGGGGGAGGAGGAAGATTCAGTCTCTTATCTTTGTCCCAAGAGGGTAAAGCAAGCAACAATGGGTGGGAGTTGCTAGGAAACAATTTCAATTTTTTTGGTAAAGCTATTTTCCTAACAATTAGAGCTATTCAGAAATGTAATGAACTGCTTGAGAAGACCCATCTTTGGAGGAATTCAATCAGATGCTGTAAAAGACATTTCTATTCGGCTATAGATTAGATATTAAACTTCTGAGATTATAGATTAGACTTTTGAGATTACTTCCATCCAATGAGATGGCCTATGTGTTCATAGGTCAAAAAACTTTGGGATTTATGGAGTCCATATGGTCTAGTGGGAAGAATATAGGACATAGGCCAGGAAGACCTATGTCTCTGCTCAGTTTTACCATTAATTCAGTATGACTTTAAGCAACTAACTTCACTACCCAGGATATAACTTCCTCATCCATAAAATGTTAGAAGTGGAGTTTGAACCAGACAGTCTCTCAGGTTCTTTTCAGCTCTGGCTACATTCTGTGATTCCAGGAAAAGAAGCCATAGCTAGTCATCTCTACGATTTGAGAAGCCCCTAGGAATATTCCCCCTGGCTATAAATATTTCCCCTACAAACCTATTAAAATGTCTGAAATTCGATCACTAGGGATTCTTAAAACCTTGTCTGTATCCCAGTATCCCTTTAAAATACAAATATTGCTATGCCTTTCCCTACTATGAAGGAGAAATGTTGTGGAATTTAGGGACAAATGCACCCAGACTCCTTCCCATTCCCTCTCTGCTTCCCTCCCTCTGTCTCTTTGTCTCTGTCTCTTTGTCTCTCTTCTGTCTCTCTGTATCTCTGTCTTTCTCTGTCACTGTCTTTGTCTCTTCTCTGTCTCTTTCTCTGCTTCTCTCTGTCTCTATCTGGTTTGGGAAGAAATAATGATGTTTTTTTTCTATGCTGAATCTCACAGATGTTGTAATCTTTATCCCAGTATGTGTCAAGATAACTCAGTTCTGGGAAAAGTACAAAAGATTTTGTCTTTCTGTGAGACAAGGACAGCACCCCTAATTTCAGCCTGGGATGGATTATGCAATATTATCAATTCTCTTAGAAAAGATAAAAAAACATTAGTTTCCACAAGCATGTATGTGAAATCCTTCTTGATTTTGTTTTTTGTTAACTAAAAAAAATAGGTTATAAAAGTTATGATAGCTTTTATGTCTATTTTTAAAGCTTCAGACATATTATGCTAAAGGCTACCTAAAATGTAAAAACTGAGGTATTTGAATATGAGTCTGTCTTAACCATATCTCTCTCTATAGAATCTGAGCAGGAGGGAAAAGGGAGCTCTTGCCCATATTCCTATCCCCTCACTTATCCTCCCTCTGCCAGATGAGAAGACAATGATTCCCTAGATGATTATTGATAATGAATTACTTATTATTATGGAGTCGGTCAACAATGACTAGAAAATTACAGTAAATCTATTTGTATATTATGAAGTCTCTTCCTCCAGCTGCCAGTCATATGATGCTAAAACAGGTGAAAATAATGAAACTATAGATTATATTTATAACTGTGAATGGGTTAAGTTGCAATGGCTATAAAATAGTTACATTATGAGTAGAACCTTTATTCCAAAGTCTAGAATCCCTACTCCAAGTCATCAAAGAGAGAGGATGCCCAGATATTCTCTGGGAAAAAAAAATTTCCCCAGGAAGCCTAGGTCTGTTAAATATAAGGATCTTCAATTTTGCATCAACACATCCCAGTTTAGACTTTTTTTAATCTTTGACACTAATATATGCTGTCCTTGCAATGTCAGAAACTTTAAGAAACTTTGGTAACATTAATAAGTGCCTCTCTGTATAAGTGCCATGTAATTTGTTAATTGTCAGACGTTAATTTTCTGGATAACATCCAAGAATATGATTGTTTTATTTTATGATTGTTAACCTTTGTTATTGTTGCTTTTACAGAAAGATGTTAGTTAAACTAGAGACAGGAAAGGAATTAGAAGATCTCAGAAATGACCTTGAGGTTGAGACATTTCAGTCGTGTTTAATGACATTCGTGACCTTATTTGGAGTTTGCTTGACAGAGATACTGAAGTGGTTTGCATTTCTATCTCCAGTTCATTTTATAGATGAGCAAAGCAAGACAAACAGGGTTAAGCAACTTGCCCAGAGTCACACAGCTAGCTAGGAAGTATTTGAGGCAGGATTTGAACTCATGAAGATAAGTCTTCCTGATTTCAAACCTAGTGTTCTATCCACTGCACCACCTAGCTGCCCCAAGAAAAGACCTTCTGTGACCTTAATGGGTACCAAAAAATGGAAGTTTATCACAATTGTCAGTCATATTACAACTATAAACTTGCTGGTATTGAGGTTAACTTTAGAGACATGCCTGCAGTCTTTGTTAAAAGCAGTAGAATTTACCATATGAGAATAATTTCTTGATCTATAGTTTGAATTTATCTCAATTTAAATGCAGGTAAAAATGTTTATACTTCTAAATCAACAATCCATTGTCAAGAGACAATATCATCAGATGCCCACAAAGAGTGCTTCTTAACCCTCCAATTGCTGCAGCCATTTCTAGGTGGATATAAACAAGCTAGTTAAGATGTCCTTATGAAGGCCAGTACAAGGCCCTGTCCTTTTTCCTCTTTAAATGAAAAAGTTTCCCACCTATTAGACCATGGGTTTGGCTATGATATCCCTTGAACATGTGGAGATCTGGTACATGAATTCCCCACTACAAGAAAATATTTATGACTTTTACCTGGAATAACACAGAACTGGGGGAGTCTTGTCACATCCTAGTTAATGATAGTTCAGTCTGTGACTCTGGGGCCCAGTCCTTACAAACAACATACTATTATCTCAATCACAGCTCTCTTACTCTTTTCATAGTAAATTCCTCTGATTGTGGTAGATGATATTCTGATGTTCTTTGATTACTATCACTATCATTATGGATCTCTGGGTACGCAATAATGGTGTAGGATTAGGGGAAACATCCTTCTGCTTGCATTTCTACTGCTTCCCATTTGTAGATGTCTATATTTTATTACTTTAAGACTCATGCTAGGAAACAGAAACCTCCTAGAGCTCTTTGTTCAAGGAGTGGATTGTAGCAGACAGATAATTAAGCAGAAGAGTTTATTTTTACATGAAAACAGCAGGAACAAAAGTCACCTCTCAGTTTCAAACCTGTGGTGACCTCAGCTGAACCCGGTTACCCAGAATTCCTTTATTTTGCCTTGTGTGTTGTATAAACCATTGAGTGACATCTGTAAGATTCAGTTGCTGAGCTGGTCCGCAGATAAAGAACTCACTTTCCTATAAAAAGTCCCACTGCAGTCTAGCTCAGCAAGGTTTCTATCCAGATCCAACCTACGACACTGGGAGCTTCCCATAGAGCTGGTCCACATCTAAGGCATGTTATCCAAGCCTCCCAGTGTTGTTAGAAGTTTCTCTCACTTCAATAAAATTCTTTTCGCACTATATCATGACCCTTGTTGCTATGGTGTACCTTATAATCCCTTAGCTTAGAGTTTCCATGATCTACAAGTGCCTCCCTATCACCTGCCTTTATTTTGGCAAACCAAACTCTCTCTTCAAAAATAAAAAGTTCAGCTCCCTAAAAAGAGTAAAAATATGAACATCAAGGTTATTTTTAAGAGTGAGCCAGTCATCTAAAAATATTTCATGTTTATTCCTCTCTTCACCCTCCACACAGATCCATGTCCCAAATGCCTGCAAATCACTATAGGAAACCAAGCACCTCACATTTGATTAGGGTTTATCTATCTCTACATCTGATACAAGAAGGCCAACTAACCCAGCGCCTCCAAAAATAGTTTCTGAGGACAACTAGAGTTTATCATCTGTGAAACATGAAACTTAGCCAAAGACAACTGTGAAATGTTTGAGGAAGCCAAAAATCCCCAGTTAATCATCAGAAGCTACCACCTCACAATTTGTTTTTACAGAACCAAGTTTGAGTTTGGTCTGTGAAAGCAGATAATCAAATGCTAACTAAGACGGTTAATAGGCCTCATAAAGTCAATAGTCAAACACTAAAGTAATTTACAAGCCTTCTACAAAGCTGAGTGCTTTATACTTTGGTACTTGGGTGTATGAAGTGTTCAGGAAGGACTAGAACCTCTGGTATGAGGGCTGCCAAGCCCTTCTCAGGACTGCTCATCCATCTTTGATTTCCACCTGCCACCCAACTCTTACCTGTGGTTCCAAGAAGCTACAGAATGCTCAGTGGCCACAGTCCAGTAAAAGAGCCACAGCAGATAGACTGAACTAGGTTAAGAGTAACTGACCTTCCTCAAACCCATCAGTGAATTAAGGGAGGTGTCTACTCCAAGCACATGAAGACTTGCCCCAGCAGAAAGGGTGATGAGAACAATTTGTTCCAACAGGTCATGAAGGTGTTAGAAGCAGGCTCTGTGGAGAGCTTATAGGTAGCCAGACATTGAATACACCAAGATCATGCACTGTATCCTACACCATCACCAGTCAGTCTGATTTGCCTTGCCACAGGAAGAGATAGTGAGACCTACAACAACTTCATGGAACTCTGCCTCACTTCAATCCAATTTATGCTCAAGTCAAATGAGCTATTTGTACCCAGCCTGTTGTAGAGTTTTCTGAGCTCAAATTGGTCTGGACAGTCACAGTTGGACACACTGTACTGCAATGCCAAGCAAGGGCAACTCCCAAGGTTCGGAATACCGGCATAGCAAACTCCATTTTTTCAGTGACAGATTAAGGCAAAACATTCACAAAATAGAGAAAATCAAAATACAGTGTAACTCATTCATTTAGCAAGTAAGTTCTCAATTCAATCCAAGTACTACTCCACCCCTGGACAGTACATTCATTTAGTCAGTCAAAGTCTCTCTTCTTAAATGAAGATTAGTTTCCAATTATAAACAAAGTACATTCATTTGGTCAACGAGTACAAAAAAGTCAAAAGTTTCCCACCCTTGGATCACAACTGAATCACAATACCATCCATTAATGCAAAACACTTTCTCAAAAGGGACAGGAGAGCACAAAAGGCCATCTACTCTTAAGCTACAACAAGGTTAAGATATCATCACAGCATTGAAAACCCAAGGAAAGGTCCTTCCTTCATCTTGACATGAGGCAAGTTCTCAGAAATCTCTGTTCCTGGAG
>CM053594.1:288695929-288706194 GCA_028646575.1 Pseudocheirus occidentalis | reverse complement strand
GAACCCCTGAAAACATCAGCAAGACCCTCTTCCAGGATTTCTGTAAACATACAACAAGAAAATCCTCCTTCAGGGCTTCTGAACCAACAGCAAGATTCCAGGACCTCTGCAACAACAGCACTATCCTTCACCAGCAGACAAATCTGGCAAAACAACATTAAAACAGACAGACAAAATACCAGCATCGCAGCCATGCCAGTTCTCAATTGTCCTGGGCAACTCCAACTGGACCTCGGCAGTCTTTCTCTTGGCAACTCTGGCCCCCAGCCATTCTCTATCTGCCTCCACAATACTGCTCCCCAAAAGTCCTTCTGGCCTCCTCTGCTTGGGCTTCTCTCTTTTTGGGCTTCTCTCTGAATCCACAGCACCAGCTCCTCCCAGTTCTGCCCTCTCTCTTCATGTCAACAAGTTCATCCCACAAGTGGGATTCACAAACTCTGGGTTTTAACACTCAACCTGAAAACCAAGCCAATACAGGGGGATCTTTCAATTCCATTACCATTACATGTACTTTGACCCTGACACTGTGATGCCACTTTAGTCCTCTTCAAGTACAAAGGACCACAACACACAATACATTATTAAATCTTGTTCTCTAGACCACTCTACTTACTTTGATTATTGAGCTTAGAAGATCCTGAGCTTCCTTGGTCCACAACTGGTGATACAAGCAGTTTGTCTTATTAGTGTAATGAGGCTAGCTCAATCATTCATTAAGCACATGTTAAATTCCAGGCACTGTGATACCAGCAAAGAATAGAAATAGAAAAGTAAACCTGTCTCTGCTCTCAGTGAGCTTTGATACTAGGGAAATCTTTGATCCTGGAAGTCTTCTGTTAGTTCCATCACTGCTGATGGATTGCATTTCTTTTTTTTTTTTTGGAGGGGGGAGGCAAGGCAATTTGGGTTAATTGACTTGCCCAAGGTCACACAGCTAGTAAGTGTTAAGTGTCTGAGGCTGGATTTGAACTCAGGTCCTCCTGACTCCAAGGCCAGTGCTCTATTCACTGTGCCACCTAGCTGCCTCTGGATTACATTTCTATAGCTCCCAGGTTGACTTGGGTACTGTTTAATACTCAGCTATTACCATCCCTAGGGCTCTTTGGCTCGCTAAATGGATTGGCCTGGATGAACTTAGAGTCCACTTCCAGCTATAAATACATGATCCTATAGTTTTATCAAGGGGATGCCACAAGTGCTAGAACAAGGTCTTCATCAGTAGGAAAATCAGAACTTTTTTTTACCCTATGAAGGACAGTTCACACCTGGCTCCAGAATGTGATGAGTAAAATGAATCTGAGGCTCCTCTACCCAACTAAATCTTCCCTTCTCATCTGTCTTAATGTTTGAAATGGCACCAAGTGTTATTCATTCCTTTGAATTAAGGTCTGCTGTTCTTCAAATATCTTCTTTTAAAGATGCAAGTATTTTTAGAAAGGGTAACACATTTGATGTGATTTTGCAAATCTATCCCTCCTTCCCACTCCTAAAAGTGTTATGTAGTATTATATATTTTCAACATAAAAGTAAATTAAAACTAAATTTATTTTGATAATTTTTGACAATTCTCTGACATGTTTTAACAAGGCCAACTCTAAAGGATTTACATGTCAATATACCAGAAGTTAGTGGGAATATATATATAGCACACACACACACACACACACATATATATATATATATATATATATATATATATATATATATATATGTGATATATATATCACATCGTTTGCCCCACTGACACCTAACTAGAAGCAAGGCACTAAAAGAATGGAAATTTGTGGGGGACAGAGAAAAGTGAGGCCAGATTGATGCAAGATTTTTTAGGAGTTAAAGTTTTTACTCATGACTTTGGCCTTCACTTGGTACCACCACCTAGCAAAGTGCTGGTAAATTTTTAACAACCAGCTTTCTGGGATGGGGGGGGAAGAAAAGAGCATATGACATACTTCTAAGTTTTATCTGTATCATTAAGAATTTCTCCACTACTTTATTAAGTGTAGACAATCAACAATCAGCTCTCCAGAACTATATTGAGCTGATTCCATCACACACCATCCTCTTTACTTTCAGGTGCCTAGGGTTTTCCAAATCAAATCTCCTAAGTCCTTTATATCTCAGTGTAGATGAGTTCAAGTCACTGTTACCTCTTCTAGAAATACTCATTCTTGTTTCAGTTTCAAACATTTTATTTATGTATTTTTAAACTTACTATCACTTTCCTATGGTATCCTGCCCTTCTCCAATAGAACCAAACCTTATAACAAGTGCAATTAAGCAAAATTAATGTGTCAATAGATTGGCTATTTCTTGGGATATATATCACATTTGACAAGTACTGTTCATCTCTCTCCTGAGAAGGAAGTATACTTGAATGTCAGCTTCCAGGAATATTTGCATATTAAATCTTAGAGTATCTGTACATTTAGTATTCTTACTTAGAAAATTTAAATCATCAGTAAACATGTGAAGGAGAATTGTAGAGGAGCAAAAGGAAAACCATCTCCTAGTGCCTATGATGGCTGTCTGGTGGTGAATAAGGCTGACCTTGGAGTAGGGAATAGTTTGGGGGCATGGGATACCAACTGGGTGGAGCACTTTAGGGGGTGGGACAGTGGTCAATGCCAGAAAGATAAGAGGGAACAACAAAATAGGAGGAAGGAGGTGTAATAGCAATCAGTTTATCAGATACTTAGCACTTAGTAACTCAGGGCTAAGTATGGAAGGTATGAGCCCTGTCCACTTTTGAGAAGGCGTGAACTCCCCTGTTGACATGGAAGAAGGCTATTAACTGAAACAGGAAGCCAGTGCTGTATATAAAAAAAGAATTCTACAGACAGAGAGAACTGGAATTTTCCTGTGGAGGAGGCAAGATTGTCTCAGCATCTGGGAGCTGGGCTGCTGGAAGTGAGTTGGAGTTTTCTTCAGAGAGAAAGTTTCTCTCCCAGCATCTGGAAGCTGATTGAGACCTGAGATGGAGTTTTTCTGAGGCTAGAATCTGGTGAAGGACACCCAGAAGGCTGATATTCCTTCTGGGTCCCAGGGCCAGCTGAACTGTTGGAAGACTGAAGAAGCATGAGCAGGATAAGGCCTGGCTGATCCTTGAGTTCCAGGCAAGAGAAGTGGTAAAGGGTTTGAGATGTGCTGGACCCTGTGAACTTCAGTGTATGCCAGGGATTGCCCTGAGGACTGGACAAAGACCTGGGAGCTGTCTGCTTCTGTATCCAGGTGAGTGTTTTGTGCATTCAGGAGGGAGCTGGGACCATGGAAGGTGATTCACGGAATCAGAAAAACCACCCAGAGTCAAGATGAAGAAAAGGCCTCCCCTTGAACAAAACTGAGGCTTGCTGGAAACCAAGGGGTGGAAAATTTGTGTGGTTTTCTAATGACAGTATTAGTGACTAATGATATTTTGTAATTGGGAATCTAGCTTAGTGACTGAGTGCTAGATGAGTGACTGATTAAGTTAATGGTTACCCCATGAGTGGAAGATTGGTATATTGTGAATTGATTGATTGAATCTTTAAGTGAGAAGGGTTTCCCCCTTAGGAAAACCAGGTGATTCTTCTTTTGTTCCTTGTTCTAAATATTGTGGCCACTGTAGTGAAAACTGTATGGCTATTCTAATGTTAAGCTGTTATGAACACTATATTGTAGCTTTCTGTGATAAGATGTAATGTTTTGAATATTATATTGTTAATATTGTACTGAACCTTGATTTGTAATGGAATAAACAGAGTGTTCACTATTACTGTGTAATCCAAACCTTAAAATGTTCACAGTAGCATTCTTTTGGGAATCTGCCTGTGCATGGCATTACAGGAGGCTAAAGGAAAAAGAGGGCATCTGGTCTACCAGTCTGTGCCAATGAATTCTCAAAAATTCTCAAAGCAAAAATAATTTTCATATTTGAAAAGTTAAAATTTTATTACTTTTTATAGAGGCAGTGAGGGAGGGGATGGAAATGGAGTATAGATTCCAAAGAGACAGTAAAACATTGACCTGAACAAATAATTTAATCACATAGCAGCTTTGTTTGGACTTGGCCATTTGGTATAATATACCACAAGATAATCGGGATTCTTAAAGTCTCTCTAGCAATGAGGGCAATTAGAATCGGTCTTATATGTAAGAGATGTGAGAAGTCACCCTCATGGTTCCTTAGGAGGAAACTAGAAAATCCCATTTACAACCTTGTCTATTCTGCATTTCTTCCTGAAAGTCTATAATTAATGCTTTGTCTCTTTGTCTTGAGCTAAAATAAGGGATTTATCATCGGCTAAACTGCAAATTTACTGAGAGAAATACCAGAGAAAGCTTCATCAATCACTTATGCTTTAGTAAAAGGAGGTCTTGATAATGGGAAAGAGGAGGGGGAGGGGAGCATAAGGACACTATGGGCCTGACACATTTCACTTTGTTACTATTTTAGTTGAGCTATTGGGATATAGGGTGTATTCAGGGACGATTAATACCTCTGGTATGAGAGCTGTCAAGCCCTTTTTAGGGCTGCTTTCCACCTTTAGTGTCCAACTGATTCACTCACCTCTCACTTGTGGCTCTAAAATGCTGTAGCATGCACAGGGGCCATACCATGGTAAACCATTAAAGCAGACTGGATAAACCAGGTTGAGGGTAACCAAGGCATCTCAAACTCTTCAGTGAGTTGGGGGTGGGGGTGTCTACCCCAAGCACATGAATATTTCCCGCAATAGAATGTGTGAATGACAAAGGTCTGAGGAATGGTTAATATGGTGTATGCTGCCTTTCAACTCCTGGAGAAACACCAGGACAAGAACAGAGGTCTCTAGATAATGTTTGTCCATCTGACCAAGACCTTTGATACTTGTCAGGCACGAGGACCTGTGGACAATAATGGCAAAATTTGGTTGCCTGGAGAAGTTCACAGGTACTGAACATCAGCTTCATGATGGCATGCTTGCCTGGGTTCTGTATAATAGATGGTGCTATCACACTTTCCAAGTCACCAATGACTGAAACAGGGCTGTATGTTTGCTCCTGTGCTTCTTAGCATAATGTTTTCAGTGATGTTGTTGAATGGCTTCAATGAGGCCAAAAATGGCATCAAGGTCAGCTATGGGACTAATCGTAAATTATTTAACTTGAAAAGGCTACAAGCCAGGACTAAGTGGAGAGAGAGTTGGTGCATGATTCTTTATTCACAGATGACTATGCACTCAACATAGCCTCTGAGGCTGAGATGTAACAAAATATAGATAAATTCTCTGTCGCTTGTGCTAGTTTTGGCCTGACAATAGCAAGAAAACACAGGTTCTCACACCATCCATATGTGGAACAATCTATTATAGCAAATGAAGAAATCTGTAATACTGTGATTAAGTTCACATACCTTGGCAGCATACTTCCCAGGGATCTGCACATAGATGATGAGGTTGATTCACACACTACCAAAGCTAGCTCAGTTTTGGGGAAGCTCTGAAGGAAAGTGTGGGAGAGGAGAAACATTAGGTTGCCTACCAAACTGAAGGTCTATGAAGCCATTGTGCTGACCTCATTGTCATATACCTGTGAAACCTGGACAATATACCAGCACCATGCAAGGAAAATACATTGCTTCCACTTGAATTGTCTTAGAAAGATTCTGAAGATCACCTGACCAGATAAGGCACTGGGCACAGAGGTCCTTCCTCAAGCTAAACTGTCAAGCATTCAAACTCTACTGCAGAAAGAGCAACTCCAATGGGCTGGTCACATTGTTCAAATGCCAAACCTATGTTCACCTAAAAGACTATTTTATGGAGAATTCAAGCAAGGCAAGTGCTCAAATGGAGGGATAGAAGGACACTCTCAAAGCCTCTCTGAAGACCTTTGGAATTGATTGTGTGACATGGGAAACACTCACAAAGGATTGCCTAGCATGATGTGCCCTCATCATAGAAAGTGCTATGCTTTATGAGCAAAGCAGAATTGAAACAGCTCAAAAGAAATGTGAGATGCATAAATTTAAAGACATCTCCACCTCAAATGTTCATGTAGACTATTTGTGCCCAACTTGTGGTAGACCCTTCTGAGCTTATACTGAGTCAAACATGCTGCATCTTGACCCCAACATAGTGATGTCATTTTGATCCTCTTCAAGAACAAAGGACAATAACCAGCTAGGTTTTCCTTAGTGATAACACACACAAATTCTCAGGAACAAAGTAGGCTCACCTTGGGAAGGGACGGTTATCAATCACAATTCCTTTATTTTACAAATAGGCTACATGACTCCACCAAGGCATTAGGGATGGCTAGTAAGTGTCTTAGGGAGAATTTGAACCTAGGTCTTCCAGATTCCAGGGAAAATGTGATATTCATTACACCATACTACCTCTTTAAAAGAGTCACTTCTCCTTTAATTTCCCACATCGTCCAGTGTCTTAGACTTTTCTGTTGTCATTGTTGTTGTTCTTGAGTCATTTTCAGTCATGTCTGCCTTTTCATGACCCCATTGGGGGTTTTCTTGGTACAGATACTGGAGTGGTTTGCCATTTCCTCATTTGCCAATTGCTCATTTTACAGATGGGAAAACAGGCAAACAGGGTTAAGTCACTTACCTGGGGTCACTCAGCTAGCTAGTAAGTGTCTGAGGCAAGATTTGAACTCAGGAAGACTCATCTTTCTGACTCCAGGCTTGACTTTCTACCCACCCTGCCACCTACCTTCTCTTAGATTTTTCTAATATTCATATTATAAAAAAATTGTCTGCCGCAGAAGTGTCAAACATGGCCTACAACACTCCCCACTGCTGCAAAATCAGATTAAAATATAATTGGAAAATATTTAGCAAAAGAAGTAAAGATATAACTGAACATAGATAATGTTAATATGTGGATTTCTAAGTCAATATAGTGCTCTCAGGGATCCTTGTGTTCAGCGTAGTGGCCCCCATTTCTATTTCAGTTTGACACCACCCATCTACATCCACCTCACAAGTTCTTCACCACTCACAACATCAGTACAGCAGCCCAGAGGTACATCACAACAGAAGACACAACAACCGATGTGTCATTTTGTGAAACCAGTAAAAGACTGACTTAAGATAAGTTAAGTAGGAAAGTATCTCCTTTTTATTGGCAGAGACAAAAAGCAAAAGGTATTTTAGCAGCCTATCACGTCTCCTGTTTATATGTGGCATAGAAAAAAAATCATTGTCCAAAATGCCAAAAACATAAATATTTCCATCTTTAGATCTCTTGCCAAAAGCATTGATTTAAGCTGCAAAAAAAGATAATTCAATCTACAGATCATCATCATGGAATAATAATGTTGTTAGTCATTTTTCAGTCTTGTCCAACTCTTCCTGACCCCATTTGGGGTTTTCTTGGCAAAATTACTAGACTAGCTTGCCATGTCTGCCTCCAGAAACTCATTTTACAGATGAAGAAACTGAGGCAACCAGGGTTAAGTGGCTTGCCTAGAGTTACACAACTAGTAAGCGCTTGAGGCCTGATTTGAACTCAGGTCTTTCTGACTCTGGGCCGATCACTTTATCCACTGAAACACCTAGATGCCCACAGAAAAAATAATAGTTAACATTTATGGGGTAGTTTAAAGTTTGCACAATGCTTTACATGTGTTTTTTCAATTGAACCTGAGAACAATCACATAAAGCAAGTGCTATTACTTTTACCATTTCACAGATGTGGAAACTGAGGATACAAGAGGCTAAAGAACTTACCCAGAGCCTGAGGAAGAATGAGAACTCAGGTCTTTCTTACTCCACAAGTCCATTATTCTACCCACTAGGCCACATATCCATCTGCCTCCACAGCTGACTTAAAAAAAATTTTTTTTTGCTTTTCTTTTTTTTTGAAGGCAATTGGGATTAAGTGACTTGCCCAGGATCACACAGCTAGTTTTTGTGTCTGAGGTTGAATTTCAACCCAGGTCCTCATGACTCCAGGGCTGGTGCTCTATTCACTGCACCACCTACCCACCCCTGACTATTTTTTTTTTTTGGAAAAAAATTGATGGTGTGTGATGGGGAAGGAACTCAGAAAAAACTGAGCTAATATCCTATAAAGACAGAACCGAGGTTAATCACAATTAGAGTTTCATTTAAATATACCTTAAAGCTATTCTTTATCAAATTCATTATAAAAGGAAAAGGGAGAAATCTATCAGCAAAACCTCTCCTTCTTATCCTGCTATGAGACTTAGACAAGTGTGCATCATGGATAACAAATACCACCAAAGGAAATGAAGAAGAGATTAGGAGAAGAAGATGGAGGAGGAGGAGGAGGCTGCAGCTGCCAGTTCACCTTCTGAAAGGGTCTTATTTGGTCTAGAGGAAGTGAGAACACAATAGAAAACAAGATTTTTACAAAATTCTCATTCCGAGTATAAACAGTTTTCTGGAACAGACTGGTGAAAGGAGAGTCCTTTGACAGGCAGATGATCTGAGCATCACCCGGCTTCACCTCCTTTTATAGAGCTGATGCACTTGGACATGCCTAATTTCACTTTCAGGCTCCCAGGGCTGTAATGGCTCTTGTGTTAGATTTGGGAAGGGAAAAAAAGTTGCTTAAAGTGTCATACTGTATTGATGGAATCTTCTACACAGGTAGTTAAATAAGGGTGTATACACCATATGTATGTTTGCATTTTTCCTTGACTATCTCCCCTCTTTCTCCTCTGACACTTCCATTACTCTGGTACAGGCTTCTATCACCGCCATCCTAGACTATTGTAATAGTAAACTGGTGGATCCACCTGCCTCAATTTTATCCCCACTCAATCCACCCTCCATTCAGCCATCTAAAGTACAGGCCCGGACATGTCACCTCCCTACTCCATAAATCTCAGTGATTCCTTATCACCTCCAGGATCAAATACAAAATTCTCTGTTTGGCATTCAAAGCCCTTAGTAACTCAGCTTTCTTCTACCTTTCCAGTCTTCTTATAGCTTACTCCCTACCACATACTCTTTGGCCCAGTGACACTGACCTCCTGGCTATTCCATGAACAAGACACTTCATCTCCAAGCATTTTCTCTGAGTGTTTATCTTCCATGCCTGGAAAGCTCTCCCTCCTCATCTGCACCTTCTGGCTTCCTTTAAATTCCAACTAAAATCCCATCTTCTGCTGGAAGCCTTCCCCAACCCCTTAGCAACTTCCCTCTTTTAATTACTTCCTGTTTATCCTGTCTATAGCTTGTAGGCACCTTTGTTTTCTTGTTACCTCCTCCTTTAGCTTCTGAGCTCCTGGAGGGCAGGGCCTGGTCTTTTCCCTCTTTTTGTCTCTTCAACAGTTAGCCCAGTGCCTAGTGCCTAATGGTCACTTAATGTGCATTGACTGACTGATTAGTGTAAATGTCAGTACTAAATGAACACTTCTACCATATTTCCCAGAAAGTAAGACTTTCTCGGATTTAAGATAATATCCTTTTAAAAGTTTCTGCACACGAGTTGTAAAGGTTTTGTATATATACACCATGAGTTGTTATATGATAAGTTAAATAGATGGGGCAGAGTACCGTTGTATGCTAAGGAGACACAGTCACATGAAGCAATACAGGAAGTAGAGAAATGTGATGATGAGCATTTCACTTCCGGAGGAAAAAAAATAACATCAAGAGTAGATATTGTGATTGGCCTAAAGCACAAACCATCTGGACAGGAATTAAAAATAGCTCAGGAGTTTGGGAACAGATCACAAACCTGGCATGGTAACCTGACATAGTTATCGGAGTCTTTACTTAACAAGACATCTGCTAGAGTTCTTTCTCTGGCCAAAGCAGAGGAGCCAACAGTTTCTTGAATTAACTTAATGATCATTTAATCCTTCAAAAAGTGGACAAACCGACATGGGGAACAGCTTTCAAGATCTGATTATCACTAACAAGAAAATCTAGTTGTGGAAATAAAAGTATTTATAAAGTGCTTTAGGGTTTGAGAAGCCATTTAAAAATATTATCTCATTTCATTCTCACAACAACCCTAGGATGTAGGACTCTCATTATCTCCAATTTGCAGGTAAGGTAACTGAGGCAGACAAAGGATAACTGACTTTCCCAGACTCGCACAAGTAGAAAATACTTGAGACAGGATTTGAATTCAGGTCTTCCTGACACCAAACCCCAAATTCTGTCCACTATACCACCTAACTGCCTTCGGAGGAAAATGGTCAATCAGTTCTTAGACTTCAGAAAAAGGAAGGAACAGTTATGGATAGTTTAACACATTAACTCTCATGAAAAGAAAATAGCATATATATATATATATATATATATGTGT
>CM053594.1:288657653-288695429 GCA_028646575.1 Pseudocheirus occidentalis | reverse complement strand
ATGACACTGATCACTAGATATTTTGAAAATGCATGCTCTTTAAATGGAAAAACATTATGTACAGCTATGAAGAGAATTATCTTTTAATTGAGAAAAAAGTACTTTGTGTCTGCTTAGTGGTAGTCAGATACATAAGAATTATCTAGAGTTTTTCTGTTTTCTTAATGGTAAGGTCACAAAAGATCATCTTTTCAAATGGAGGTGAGTTGATGTGTAGAGATTTTTTTTTAATCTTCCTTCTACTCAGATGTCCTTTCTTTACTCATTCAATCCCCATTTTTGGTTCTTTTGCATATGCTGAAGAGTTCCAGAGAAAGCATAGTTTTTCATCTGATTAAGAGAAATGTTAAACAAGAAATGATTTATAGAACTCTAGGAATTCCAAATTGGGAAGTTCCGCATGGGAATTCCCATAGAATCAAAAACTAGACATGTGATACCAGCTATATAAACAACTATGCCTAATTCTATATTTTTATTCTTTACATTTAACTGTAGTATTAATGTGCCCACTGGTAAATATTAATGATCATTAGCCATTTGATGGATCAACTAATAGTGTTTTACAAAAATTGTACTTTTCTCCCTCTTCTGTGCCTCCCTTTAGGGAGAAAGGTTTAGTGTTTATTTGTTTAAAAGTTTTCATCTCTACAATGTGTACCATATTTCCTATTTACTGTATTGCTCAATTCTTTTTCATTAGTTAACACATTTACTTATAGTGCAGAACTCTTTCAAGGTAATGGAAGGAAAAAAGTATAATTAGGTCAGAATATGCAAAGATCCTGATTTTCTGCTGCTTGAGATCATAGTCCTCCCAACCCCGAGTCAGAATAGCCCTCAGAAGTAATTTATTCCAGATTTCTACCTCACATAAGAATCACATCTCTTGTTCTGATTATGTTCCTCCCTTCCTCAGGAAGCTGAAGTGGTTCCCTATTACTCCCAGGATAGTATACAAATTCTCCTTTTGACTTTTAAAGCCCTTCATGGTTTGGTTCTGAGCCATCTTTCCTGGCATGCTATGATTCCCTACCTCTCATACACTCTACATTCTTGCCTATAAAATCTCACATTTCATTTCTGGATTGAGAGTGCTCTCCTGCCTCAACCTCTTCCTTTTGGACATTCTGTATCAGTTCAAGGCCTATCTCCTTCAAGAGGGCTTTATTGTATTCTCCCAGCTGTTAATTCCCCTCCCTAACTACACTGCATGTGAATGAATCTTGCATTTACTTCCATACATGGTGTATCCCCGACAAGAAAGTAAGGTCCCTGAACACAAAGACTACTTCATTTTGCCCGTATACCCCCCATGTATTTCTCAGTGTCTGGCGTGTAGTAGGAACTTGATAAATGTTTGCCTAGTTGATAATGAATTGTCCTGGCCAGTACTCCTTTATTAACTAACACAGTCTAAGACTGCCCTCCAAACCTAGCAAAAAGTCAAGGAGTTTCTGCTGGAACACTTCTAATGGCAGAGAGTTCATGTCTCCATGAAGCTGCTTTCTCCATTCTTAAACAGGTTTAATTGTCAGAATGTTCTTCCTTATATTCAGCCAAAACCTGATTTCCAGAACTTACATTATGACGAATAGGCATCTAACTTGAAGGGAGATAAAATATGATGAATCTGATGAGAAGAGTTGTGAAGTAAACCAATTGGAATATGTTGGTCTGAAGCAGTTGCAGAGAACCTGCGGACTTCACATGTGACCCTTTAGGACCTCAAGTGTAGCCTTTGGACCAAATCCAAACTTAACAGAACAAATCCCCTTAATAAAAGATTTTGTTCCATAAAACTCAGACTCAGTCAAAAGGTCACTCTCAAGGACCTAGAAGGCCACATGTGGCCTCGAGGTCGCAGGTTCCACACCCCCGATTCACTGAACAAACACAAAGATTAAAGTTATCAGTATGACTTGGTTACTCTGCTCTCATTCTCTCAGGACTAGGCCTTCTACATTTTACCTGTACCAAGGTTCTCTGGTCCACTGAAAGGGTTGGGAGAGGAGGTGATACTCTCTCATCTGTCTTCAGCTTGAGCTCCTATAGCTGAGTTCATTTTTGAGAGGTCTAGTGCCTAGTACCCAATTCCATTTAACTACTTACCATATGCTTAGCTTTTACAAAGGGATATTTCCTTCAAAGATATACAGACTTCTTGCTTTACCTAAATTATCAATATTCAAATTTGACATTATATAGAGAATTCTGAAAGAAATCCCCATTCTTAAAATCACCTATGCTAAATTTACTGGACAAGTGCTGTGCTCTTTCTCCACTCTTGCCCCTTGACTCAGTGCTCTAAAGCTTTCCTCTCCACACAAAAATTCCAAACGAACCCTAAAACAAACACCCTTCCAAGTGAAATCAGAAGAATGGAAGCATGGGGTCATTGCCACCATGTCTGGTGCCTAGAGAGGAGACCTTTGCCTGCTATGTGTACTGCCTTCTTCTCAGCTCCATCCAGGTTCCATGTGGCTGGCTTTGGTCCTTCATGTCCTTGAACAATGTGCCAGTCCCCTCTCTCTGGTGGCACATGATCTCCTTCCTCCCTCTCTCTGTCTCCCTTCCCCACTTCAGTGGGCAAATTCACATTATGTAAAAATTGCTTTATATAGAGGTCTGCAGCACATTAAATAAAAAGAGAAGTTCTGTAACCAGAAGAAACATATAAACATACACTCTACCACCTGGGGCATAAGCCTCCCTATGTCATCTTAGTCTCAGTGAAGAGGTGGAGGTGGGGTTAATCCCACATTAGGCTCTTTGTTTAGCTCATTTCCTTCATAGTGTTAGTCCCTCTTAAGTTCGAATACATAGCTCAGAGTGGGGAAGCCACCAGACTCATGCCTTCAGTGCTGGGTTGGCTGTTAACATTAACCTCAATTCCTGGACTCACAGATCCCTACAGATCTTGTTCTCAGGCCAGACTGGAGACTTCACTCCCCACAACTAGAATGAATAAGAATGAATGAAAACGCCTGATCCAGGCTTGTTTCTTGGAGTCACATGGTCTAAAAGGGGGGAAGGAGGAGGTAGCCTTATCACATATTATTAGTGGAGTCACCTTCATGCTTATATCCCTTACCGTTCTAAAGACACTGACAGTTCAGATGATAAAACCAATGGACAAAGGCTTCCAGATGTAGAGTCCATTTGAAATGTCCACATGTGCTTCAGGTCTCCAGTCTCCTGAAAGCAGTCACCTAGCATTTTCCACTCTGGTAATGACATCTTAAGCGGTCTAGGCATGTCCCAAAACCCCATTACTTCAGAAAAATGAAATTAAACAGTATCTAAGGGAAGACTTCAAAATGCATGGGCTGAATACAACAGGAGGGCCTTACAAAGAATGAGTTAACCTGTTGAGAAAATTGTAGTGTCTCATCCTTTCTTGGACTTCTGTCCCTTAATGCCTTTTAGAGACCATTGCCATAAAAAAGGAAATGAAATCAATCTTCCATTTCACATTCCTTCAAGTATTTTAAGGCAATCACCAAGATTTCCCTTAAGGTTCTTCAACTATTTTTCATCTGATATGATTCTGAGTGACTTCAGTACCCTGGGACCCATCCTCTGGGTGTGCTCCAGATTGCTAAAATCCAAAGGTAATGTTCACAATTGAGTAATAATTCACTTTAAGTGAATTAAGGCATGTTAAGGCTTCCAAAGTGCTTTCCTTATTGGAAGTGAAGTGACTTTCCCAGGACTACACAATTAATAATGTTATAGTGGCAATGGGATTTGAACTCAGTTCTTCTTACTCTTATTGTCACTCTTTCTACTATTCTTTCCTAGTATGGCCAGGATAAGGAGCAATGGGACTACCAACTACTTTACTCTGGGAGCCCTGTTTCTATTGGCAAGCTAAGATTGCATTAGTTACCAAAAAAGCTATTTGCTAGCCTATGTCTTCACTAACATTTCCTGTAATGAACATCATAGAGTTTTTGTAACAAAACACTATAACCATTATGTAGGAGAGCTAATTCATTTTGGCAGGTTTTCACAAAACTATCTCAGATTAAAGAAATTTTTTAAAAAACATATTTTCTAAATTGAGGGTCAGGACATTCCAAGAAGAATAAATAACATGTATCTGAACCGATTGCATATGGCAATGGAGAATGCAAATTTTGAGTTTGTTTTCTTTTATGTGACATTTATCTTGATATTATGCTGCACTATTCATCCTTCACTTAGGGAATCCGCAACTAGATGATTAAGGAAATGTAAAACCAGCAAGAAAATGAAATAAAGTCAGCCTATTTACTTATTTTACATTCGTGTTGAATAGCAGGTCAGGTAGGCTGAAAACCTACACCAGGAAAGGAGGCCTTTTGCTGAGGAAGATGGATCTGTTTAGTAATTGTCAGGGCTGGTAGTGGAGGGAAGAAGGAAGGAATAGGACTGTTCAGTAAGAGTTAACATGTGAGCCAAGGTCAGGGTGAGGACAAGGCACTGCCAGGAAGAAGTCAAGTGTTTAAAAAGGCAATCTTTGCTAATGATAAATAGTTACTATTAATAATAATCTTCTATGTTATATATAATTTTACAGATTTCAAAGTAATTTTGAAATATATTTTTTCTTATTTTATCCCCAAGATAAATAATCCTGTGATTTAAGCAGGTTCTTATTTCCATTTTGTAGATTAAAAAATAAAAACTATACAGAGAAAGGTTAAATTATTTGCTGAGTCTTTCAACACACTTAAAAGTGACAGAAGTAGGCCTAAAACCTAGTCTGTCACTTTTCCTACC
Organism: Pseudocheirus occidentalis; assembly: GCA_028646575.1. NCBI lineage: Eukaryota > Metazoa > Chordata > Mammalia > Diprotodontia > Pseudocheiridae > Pseudocheirus > Pseudocheirus occidentalis. Next base: position 288,690,662 of record CM053594.1, on the reverse strand, counting down.
ATACCCCGGTCCTTTGGTGATCTCCCTATAACATAGTTCTGAGTTTCATGCTTGTTTTTTAGAGGATCGTTGAAAAGAGAGATTTGATGGAAAACACTTTGTAAGACTTCAGGTGTTATATAAATGCTGGTTGCTATTATTATAATTTAAAAAATTAATTTAGGGAATAAAACAAACATTTCCATAACATAGTATAGTAAAGCTAGAAATTATGTTAAAGGCCATCAAATCTAATTCCCTTATTTTACAAAGAAGAAACTTTTGGAAAACTCTAATTGTTAGGAAGTTTTTCCTTACAGCAAGTCTAATTTTTTTTTCTCTTTGCATTGTCTACCTTTTACTCTCCATTCTACCTCCTGTAGCCAAAGTGATAAAGTCAAATCTCTGTTCCTCATGACTTGTGTGATATTGAGCAAGTCAAAGAGTCTCTCTGGGCCTTGGTTTCCTTTTCTGTAAAATGAAAGGTTTGGATTAGATGACACTCAGCAGCTTTGTTTCACATCTGGGTAAGTCAACCACAGTTTCTCCAGAAGAAGGGCCAGAGTCCCTTCCCTTTTTACTGCATGATCTGTTATGCATTATTGACTTTTGTGGTGAATCTGAGGGAGCTTTTCACCAACTCTATGTCAGTCCTTGAATTCCCTTAATGATTGGGGTACTGTCAGAATGGGAGAAACATGGACACTCGGAGATGAAAGATGGTGCCTGTGGCAAACACTCTCACCTTGAATGTCAGTGGAATGAGTAGGAGGTTGCCCTGCTATTTCTACCTGATCAATATATCATCAGAGGAATGTCTGGGTCATGCTGAGGTATTGCCTCTCAGAAATGAGCTCACATGGAAGCTAGGCCAAAATTTGATTCAGTCTCTTGCAATATTAATGGCAACATGTTTCTTGTGATTTGTATCAACTTGATTGAGTTGACTAGAGGATGCATTTCAAATTCCTTAGGCAGACTTTTGAGTACATCCATAATCCCATCCCAACCTACATTTCTCACCTTCTCTTCTCCTGTCTCTTATATGAGCCTTCTGACCACAGCACTCTATCTGTTGTCTCAGTAACAGGCCATGGGTGCTAAGGACTCCCACCCCTGCATCTCTGATCTCTGTTCCTATGCTACCTTGCACATATTTTTCATTGACTTATTTGTCTGTGTGCTGTTTCTATCTAGTAGAATGTAAGTTCCTTAAAGGCAGGGGATGATTATTTTTGTTTTTGTTTTTGTATCTTCGGGGTTTAGCAGAAATGCTTAATAAATGCATGTAAAATTAAACTGAATAGATGTCTGTACCTAGAATGCCAATCCTCTCCTTCTATTCTTCCTCCTTTATAAAGCCTTCTATGCCTGCTCAGGCTCACTGATTTCTCTCTCTGCTAAACTTTGTGCCAGCACAGTTAGGTGGTACATTGGGTAGTATACTGGCCCTGGAGCCAGGAGAACCTGAGTTTAAATCCATCCTCAGATACTAGATATTTATTAGCTGTGTAACCCTGGGCAAATCACAACCCTGATTGCCTCACCAAATAAAAAAATAAACTGTCTGTCATATTTATCCCTTATTTGGTACTTCCCACATTCTATCTTATTTATAACCCTTGTATATATTATTTGTTTATTATTGTGGTAAGAATACCTACTATTAACATTTGGAATACAAATCAGTAAAAGACTTTATTCATTAGTACATGTCATGACAGGGAAAAGTATCAGCTGATGCATGGAGAAATATATCTCCATTGGTGGATCCTTGCAGGTTCTTATATTTCATGAAAGACACGTAGTCATGGTGGTTCATATTTCATCAGTCATTGGTGTGGGGAGATGCTTTTTATGCATTTAAGACAGGGGAGATAGAGATTTTCTGATTTTCTTGATTGTTGTGGGACTAGGGATCTGAGATAGAATAGGTGCTTGTCTTTTGGTTGACCCTGTATAAGGGCTGGGGTAAAAGAAGACAAAATAGAGGGATTGGATATTGCTGCCCATTGCCCTTAAAATGCAGGTTTATTCTAAAATGACTTCATTCAAGTTAAAAAAGTTCCAATGTAGTGCCCCCCATTCCTTGCTCTTCTGTCTCAGCATTATGAACTCTTGTATCCAAATGCTTGTTCAATTATTGCCTTAGGTAATTCTCTGGACCTCAGTTTCCTCATCTGTAAAATGGGTAAATTGGACTAGATGACTTCTACCAGATCTATGACTTTATAATCTTAACTCACTTAACTCCTTTGGTTTCAGTTTTCTTGCCTTTAAAATGAGTGAGTTAGATTAGATCATCTCTAAGGTATCCTCTAGCTCTAAATCTATTACCTTATCTTTGGGAAGGAAATTCCAGTGTAGTAACCTGGAGCAGGAAGGACAAATTTGGAGGGTTTTATAGTGAAGAGGATATAAACTTTAAATGAATAAGACATAATCTAAAGATAGAATTGGTAAGCAACTGAAGGAATGAGGGAAATGGGTGAAAGAGATGAGTCAAAGATGGCACAAATGTTTTAAAGCTGGTTATCAGTTATTAGGAGGAATAGCATGATTTAGTAGGGAGAAGAGGATTTCAGTTTTGTGTCTGCCAACTATGAGGTGCTAATGGAACCATTAAATGGATATGTCCAGCAAGCATTGGGAAATGTTGGAATGAAGATTATGAAATAGGTCGGCAGTTCTGTATTCTTCCACCCACCCATTGACACTCCCACAGTGTAGTACAGGGTCTTGTGTGTGGTACCTTAGGTGTTCAATAAATGTTAGTTGATTGATTAATTGCATGCCAGTGCTGAGCTATAAAAGGATATGTATAACCCAAATGAACAATCTTCGAATGGAAATCCCATCTTGCTACAAAAAATAATCGATGGCACTCACTGAGGTCATGGAATGTGTTACCAATGTTATGGTAGCATATATAAGCTAAACAAATCTTTCTTTCATCTGAAGCTTCAATTCACATTCCTCATATTAAACCAGTGAGCCTCTTCCACACTTCCTCCTCCTGTCCTTTACCTTTCTTTCTCCTTCCTTCTGCCTTACAATGACCAAAACAGCCAGACTTAGCTAGGTTACCACTTTTATAGGACATATTGGAAGTGTGCATGTGTACACACACACAAATACACACATGTACACACATACATATACATATATGAGTTTGCATATAATCCATGAAACAAAGAAAAAAATGAATGGTCCTCAGTCTTATGTGATTCCCTTCTGCTTCTGCAGTGATGGTGATAGAATGGCAGGAAAAGAGACAGAAAGTACTGAGAATCATACAGATTTTAGATTGTCAACGACTCCATTTTGATTGCTGTTACTCTAAGTGTGAAGTTTTAGTCTAAGGGCCAATGAGTAGCCACGTTGCTGAGAAGCAGAATCACATCAATCATGACATTCTTAATATAAATGGAATAAGAAGAAAGAAGGAAGTCACTGCTAAATGGAAGGATGGTTCTCAGATTCTCCTTGGAGGACTTTTGAGTCACATGGCCACCAAGATAGAGGACTAACATTTTCTTCAGTACCTAATAACTGTCAAACTCCCCAAAAGAGGAATTATGTGCCAGAATTAGAGCAATTATAGCTTTTTTTCCACAGGGCATGTCCAACAAGGTAATGAATAGCCTTATGATTAAACAGTGGAGAGTAGCCAACATCCTGTACCAACATCTATAGTTCAGCAGGGAGCACAGATAAACTTATTGTATTTGTGTTTGGGACTCACTTTGGAATTTACCTTCTGCTATAGTTTCTGCTGGCACACACCACTCCTCCCCATTATCCTTTTGAAACAGGTGAGAGATCTCAATTTTCAGCCATGGTGGGGGGGGAGGGAGCAAGGTTAGAAGGGGAACTGTGCTTTTCTTGTGCCCAGGATAACCCCTTAGGTTAGTGAACACCAAGGATTCAGGGGACTTTGCTAGGAAAACCAACCTTACTCTCCTCTTGTCATGTAGACTCTCACTGAGTCCAACCAGAGAACTAAAAAAAAATGAAGGGCACTAGGGCAGAGGGAGGGAGAACATGGATGCACTTGACCTGAAGGAAGGGGGACAGAAATTCAGGAGAAGCCAGATGTGCAGACACATGGAAGAGACACCAAGGATGTGGAAAATTAAATTCTTCATCACAGGAGCCACCTGACTCAGTGCTGGAGTTCCAGACCCAAGGAAAAACCCACCGTGAAAGTATGGGGAGGGAGGTGTCAAAAAGCCAACGAAGAAAGTGCTAAAACCACTAAAAATTTGAAGAGGAAGAAAATTCAACTGAAATCCTAGAGTACAAGCGGATAAAACAACAAAGAAGATACTAAATTAGAAGGGAAATTTAATACCAAAACATTTAAAAGATTATAAACCTCTCTACATAAATATTATAACATAAAGTACATAGAACATTGTTGTACCCAAACCCAAATCCCAGGTCACTATACACCACCTGATTTGTGGCCCACCATTAAGCTCCTTTATATTTTTCTCTTTGTCTCTATCCTATGCCCTATAATAGCTTGAAACAGTTTAAGGCATAGTACTGGGTATTGTCCAAGGTGTAGTCCCCTGACCCCCTCCTTCCTGAAACAGCATTCTGCATATTTTCCTTGAGTCAGCATAATGTACAAGGATCAGCCTGGGGTTATGGTGCAAGTCTATCTTATGTAGAGACCACCCTGTTCTGTTCTGTTGACAGAGCAGGGTTCCCACAATCTTCACCCAGAACATGACCCCGGCCTGTTCTTGGGAATTGACTATTCCCCACTCCCCCTTACCCAATGACCCTCCACCTTGTTCCAGGAGGGACTCCCATGTCACAGGAAAGTTGCACCCTTGTACCCTTGCACCATATTCCCAAATTAGCCCTGAGCTATAGATCTAACCAATGACTGATCTTGGCTTCTGCACATCATTGCTTATGCTAGCTCCCCTCCCTGACTGTGGTTTTTGTGGTTTTAGCCTTTTTAAACACTGCTTATACCTTCAGTCAATGCTACCTAATTTGAGTGAATACCCTAGGTAGTCGAGCTCTTGATCAATAAATCCACACCTAAATTTACCCTGAACCCAGGTCTCAGCTTGCTCTTATTCTCTACACAACATCTGATGAAAAATACAACTTTATGGATTCCCAAAAGAGTATGGACCTTCAACAAGATTTTTCAGAATGACTCACACTGAAATCATAATCTTTAAAGAAGAAAGTTGAAAGTAACAAATTACATAATTTATGACTGCAAAGCAGAAATAATTAACGGAATAAAAAAAACTTAAATCTACAATGGCAAGTATCTTCAAAGAAGTTAAAGAGAATAACATATTGGGAACACGATTGTACTGAAGTGAAGGAAAATATGGAAAAAGAGAAAGAAAAGTAATAATGATAAAAGAAGGCACAATTTTCTATACAAGCAAAACACAGCAACTATTTGGAAAGGTGAAGAAAGGAGTCAGTTGAATGGGTTTTGCCAGATGCCCAGAAGAAATATTATTTTCTGTGATGCTTGGCCATGATATGTTACAATATTAATGAGAAGGATTTTCAAAAAGACCATCATTAAAATAATTATAGCTTATGCACAAACATTAGTTGCTGAGAATGAAGTTGTAGGGAACTTCTATGAAGAATTAGATAAAATTCTTCAAATCTAATTAACACATGCTCCATCACTCAAAGATTTCAATGCAAAGGTGAAGAAAAACGAAAATGGGGAGAAATACATGAGAAAGTATGTGTCAGAAAAAAAGGAATGAGAAAGTCCAAAGACTTGTAGATTTAAAAAAAATAGTTGTTATTCAATGTGATGTGTACCAAATAGCATCATAAAAAATGAAATCTATTTTATTTTACTAGGTAGCAAAAGATTTGCTGTTGATATGGATGTCTAAGTCAATTCTTTGTCTGGCTATCTACTTGCAAAGGTAAGACCAGAATTTGGAGGAAAAATGAAATGAAGTATGACCTTGGACAAGTCACTTAACCCCAATTACCCTGCCTTCCTGCCCTCCAAAAAGCAAAAGAAAACTGTGAAGGACTTGAGGTGAGCTACACCTTGTGGACTTCAATATAGAACTGGACGAGGAGCTGGACGAGGAGCTAAGAGCTGCCTACCTTTGAATCCAGATGACAGTTGTGTAGATTCAGGGAGGAGATGGGACCATGGAAGAGGAACCATGAAATTTGGGAGTCAGCCTAGAGTCAAGATGAAAAGACCTCTCCTTGGGTACTTAATGCTGACTGAGAAGATCATTTTTACTGTGGCATGGGGCAGGAGAACTCTGTACTCTGTACCTTGTACCTCTTAAGGATGATTGAGTTAAGGATGACTGGAAACTAATCTCCAATCTAGAAGAAAGAAGACTTTTTGACAGAGTGATCACAACTATGTGACTTAGGGGTGTAGAACTTTGACCTTTGTACTTTGTGTCCCTGAAGGAGGCTTGCTCCTTGTGGCCACTTTAGTGATAACTTGTTATGTTATCTTTGATTCCTCAGTCTTTCTCACTTCACACATTCAGTCAGTTACCAAATCATGTTCCTTCTTCCTACACCACATCTTTTACATCCAATCTTATCACTACACACATAACCTTATCACCTCTTATTTATATAATAGTAGTCTCTTAATGGATCTACCAACCTCAAATCACTCCCTCTTCCAATCCATTCTCCACATAGCTGCCTGTTATTTTCCTTAAGCACAAGTCTGACCAGGTCACTCTGCTACTTAATAAACTTCAATGGCTCCCTATTACCTCTTGGATAAAATATAAAGTCCTCTGTTTGGTCCTTCAAGTCCTTCATAGTCTGTCTCCTAATTTTTTCCAGATTTATTATACATTATTTCAGTTTACATACTTTATAATCCTGCCAGATTGGCCTTGCTCTTTCTCACATGATACTCTATCTCCTATTTCTATGCTTTTTCATGGCCTATTACTTATTCCTGGAAAGCATTCCCTCTTTTCCTCTTTTCTTTGAATCCCTTGTTTCTTTCCAAATCCATTTTGTTTTCTACTTTATAATTAACAGCATTTCTGTAACATCATAGAATAGGAGAAATAATTTTAAAATTTAAATCTTTTTATTACTAAATTTTATAACTCTTAAAAGAATTGAATTTTATAACTATAAACAGCTTGAAATAATCTTACTTTATACTATTTTGCTGTTTTTTTCCAATAGGACATGATTCAATTCTTCATTTTTTTAAATTCTTTCATTTTAATTTCATCTGGAAATACCAAACTGCATTTTGAACCACACCTCTATTTTGAGACTTGAATGCTAACAGATATTTTCTTTGGATTCTGAAGGACTCTGCAGTTAGGAGGTTGTTTTTTTTTTACAAGATATAGTATTTTGTTAAAAACATAGATATGTAGAGTTAACCACATCTCAAATGTGTAATTGGTACATTAACTTCTAGAATGGAAGGGGGAAGGAAAGGCAGAACCTGTAGCTTCAAGGCCTCATATGGCCCTCTAGTTCCTCAAGTGCAGCCCTTTGGCTGAATCCACACCTCATAGAACAAGTCTCTTTAACAAAAGGATTTGTTCTGTAAAAGTTGGACTTAGTCAAAAGGCTTTACTCAAGGACCTCGAAGGCCACATGTAGCCTCGAGGCTGCAGATTCTCCACCCCTATTCTAGAATATCAATATTGACTTTATTTCTATTAAAGAGAAAGGAAAAATAAAATAGAAAATATTTTTTTAAAGTTCCTTGTCATGGTACTGGGACTTCAGACAAGTGAGTATTTTCTCTGTCTCTTGATTTCTTTATCCTCATTTTGATCTCTAGGTCAAGGCTTCTTAACCACGGATTCATGAACTACCTTTTTAAAATTTGATAGATGTTTCAATATTATTGGTTCCCTTTCTAATCCTATATGTTTTTATGTACTTAAAGATTTTGTTTTGAGAAGGGGTTGGGGGCTTCACCAAACTGACAAGAGGCTAATGGAACAAAACAGGTGAAAGCCTCTGTTCTTGGTAATTTCTAAATGTCAGTTTAGCTGTGATATACATTGGTGTGTGATTAGAAGTATATAGTCAATCATAAAGAAATGGACTTAATATCCAAACAGTCATTGAATTATTCTACTGAGAGTTGACCCAAGTATAGACTGGGACACAGCTGAACTTTCACACCACCTCCTGCAAGAAAACTTTAAAATAATGACTCAAACCAAATTTTGTATTGGCCAAGTCAACAAAAAGTCAGGTGGAGACAGTTTTCCAGCCTAAGACGTCTTAGGAGATCTTCAGGAGAGGTTTGTGACACCAGAGTGAGAGCTGACTTTGAGTGGGTCAGTAGCACCATAGGTGGGCTTTGGAAGTGCCAGTGACAACAGCAGCAATGGCAACTTCAGGAGCTCTCAGCCCAGGAATAGTAAGGCAATTGAACAACTGGTAAGAGACAGACTACAGGGGATGCTTTGTTGGTGCTGGCTGTAGATGTCACAAATTGTAACTGTGTTCCCATATGCAGTTCTAGGCTGTAGTTCCAAGGCAGAGAGGAATGTTTATGATTGGTTACAAAGGACCTGGTCACAGTTAAAAAGTCAAGAAGAATGCTTGAGGTCAGTCATAAGGGAGCAGAGGCCATGGTCACAGTCCCAGGGCCAAGATGAAACCTAGTGTTTACAGCTAAAGGAGAACAGGAGACCTGGTCACAGTTCTAGGGGCCGAGAAGAATGCTAGCAGTTGTGGTTGCAGGGAACTTGCCCTTCCTGAGAAAAGACCAGGAAACAGTGACCATACTTCTTCCCAGATCAGCTCACCTTGGAAGCATCAAAAACTAGCAGACCTGAAGAACTAGTTCTAAAAACAGCAGTGTTAAAAGCCTGAAGGCTGGGATATGTCTCTTTTCCCCATGCTGGGAAAAGAGGTCAACTTTAACACAAAGTTTAAGATCAATAAATCTTATTTATGGATTTTTGGAAAAAATGTAAAAATGGACAAACAATAAAGCCCAAAAAGCTACAATGGTAGCAAAGAAGACAAAAACACAGGATCAGAAGAAGACAACAATAGAAAAGCAGACAGAAGCAAAGCCTCAAAAAAAATGCATTCTAGAAGCCATTCCAACAAAAATTCCTGGAAGATCTGAAAAAAGAGATGAGTGGTAAAGAAAAAACTAAGAAAAGAAATGAGAATGATGTAAAAAAAATTATAAAAAGAAAATTAGTCATTTGGTAAAGGAGGCACACAAAAAATACTGAAGAAAGTAATACTTTAAAACTCAGAACTGATCTAATTGTACAAGAGGCAAAAAAAAGAAAAACCACTGAAAAAAGAACTCCTAACAAGTTAGAATAGGTCAAGAGCAGAAGGAGGTACAAAAATCTATCAAAGAAAAGAACTCCTTAAAGAGCAGAATTGGCCAAATTGAAAAAAAGAAGCATGATAGCTCACGAAAGAAAATAATCCATTAAAAATCAGAACTGAGAAGTGTAAGCTAATAACTCCAGGAGACATCAAGAAACAATAAAACAAAGTCAAAATAGTTTTTTTTAAAAATAGGAGAAAATAGGAAACATCTCATCTGAAAAAGAACTGATCTGGAAAATAGATTGAGGAGAGATAATTAAAGAATTGTTGAACTATTTGAAAGTCATGATTTTAAAAAAGAGTCTAGATATCATATTTCAAGAAATTATTAAGGAGAATTGCCTTGTTATCTTATATTCAGAGGGCAAAATGGAAATGGTAAGAATCCACTGGTCACCTCCTAAAAGATATGCCTAAAAGAAAATCCTAAAGAATATTATAGCCAATTTCTAGAGCTTCCGGTTCAAGGAAAAAAATATTGGAAGCAGTCAGAAAGAAACCATTTAATTATCATGGAGCCACAGTCAGGATCACACAAGATTTAGCAGCTACCATGTTAAAGGAGTGGAGGGCTTGAAACATGATATTACAGAAAGCAAAGAATTACAACCAAGAATAATTTATCCAGCAAAACTGAGTATGAATCCTTCAGGGGAAAAATGGGTATTTAAATGAAATAGAGGACTTTCAATCATTCCTGATGAATAAAACAAGAGCTGAATAGAAAATTCAACATTCAAACGCAAGACTCAGGAGAAACATAAAAAGATAAACATGAAAGAGTTTTAATAAAGTTAGATTGTTTACATTCCTATATGGAAAGATGATAAATGTAATTACTAAGAAATTTATCAATATTAGGGTAAACAGAATGAATCACACAGACTGAAGGTATGAGTATGATTAGATTATGTTGGAATGATCTCCAAAAAACACCCCACAACAACAAAAACAAAACAAAATACAACAATGAAAGAATGAGAAAGAAGTATGCACTGGGAGAAAGGGAAAGGAAGAAGTGAGAAGTAGAATGGGGAAAATATTCTCACATGAAAGAGGTACACAAGGAATAGCTTTTATAGTGCAGGAGAAAATGGGAAGTGGGGTGGCAGCCAATGCTTGAGCTTCTCATTGGAACTGGTTCAAAGAGGGAAGAATACAAACACACACATATACATACATATGATAAGTCACACACACATACTCTCAACTTGGTGTAGAAATCTACTTTACACAGTGGGGAAATAGGAGGGAAAGGGGGATAAGAGATATGGGGGAAAGGAATAGCTAAAAGCAGAATAAAGTTGAGGAGGGATGGGATAAAAAGAAAGATAAATGGAAGAAAATAGGATGGAGGGAAATAAACAGTATTCATAATTTTGAATTGTGAATAGGTTGAAATCAGCCATAAATTGGAAGCCAATAGCAAAATGGATTAGAAATCAGAATCCAACAATATGTTATTTACAAGAGACACACTTGAAACAGACATAAAATAAGTTGAAATAAAGTTAAAATAAAATAAAATGGTTAAAATAAAGAATCTATTATGCTTCAAAGTAAAAAAAAGTCAGGAGTAGTGATTATGATCTCAGACAAAGCAAAAGAAAAAATAGATTTAGTTAATAAAGATAATCAGGGAAACTGCATTTTGCTTAGACAATGAAGTAACATAAAAAAAATATTCCAGCAAGTTTCTCTGATAAAGCTCTCATTTCTCACATACATAGAAGTCACGTTGAAAATTTCAGAGCCTAGATTCTAAACAAAATCAATTTATTAGCAATGGTAGCAATTACTAGTAAATGTGTCAATGACCTCTTAAGAACCAAAGTCCTCGAATGAAGGTTACAGATAATTTTTATAATCATACAAGAGGAATATTAAAGTTACAAAATCTTGAGTAGCATGTTTTGTTTGATTACTGATTGTCTAGGATTTAGCTAAGATTGAACTGAGAGGAATTTGGGTGATTTGCAATATTGAGCTGCTGAGTGTATTAGACTGTTTTGGATGTGTAATGATCATTAAACTGTTAACACTCCTTTCTCATTGGTTATAGCATTACAAAAGTGATGATAAATGGGATAATTGACATTGTGGAATTATATTGCTAGCTAAAGGAAGAAGAACTAGCAGAAATGTGGAATTTAGATTTATAGAGTAAGGAGCTTAAACTTCCGCAAAATAGGGATCTGTGTGTACCAGTTCAGTTTTGCAGGAGCTCAGCTTTGCAAAAAATTAAGGAATATCGTCTCTCACTATTGTAATTATAAATCTCATAGTCAAAAAGCTTTCTTAACCACACCTTAGAAGCTAAAGTATATTAAGAGGATTATCATTATTCACTTAATTAAAATTTTTTTCTTTTAATCTCCCCCTTTGAGCCTTGAAGAAACTAGTTTCTCATGGATCACTAATCAAACCATTAAGTTCCTTCAATTGGCCCAAAGTCTTTATAACCACTTGTCTTCAAACCACATGTTTGAGTCTGCATGACTAGAGTCAGCTTTTCAATTTCTGTTAATGGGTCTTTGGACACTTGTATTAATGCAGATTTGCTACCTGTAGATTTGAGGACCAACACTATCATCCAAAGTTTCAGCTTCCAAGTTTGAGACTGGTCTCCATTTATATTAATAAGCATTCTTCCTATCAAGATTTTCTTACTTAGGTCCATCCCAATCTGACAACATTTTTCCAGGTGACATGCCAAACAACATTTCATACTAATAGCATTGATCATACAACCTTTTTTTATTTACCCCCCAAAAAAGTGCTTTCTTCTAAATGCTGTTCTAAAAAAAGGCTTTGTAGCTATTGTATGTAATGGTCCTATAATGATAACCAAGGGAAATGTTTTTACAAATTAGGCATCTCAGAGTGAATTGAAGTTTGAGTAGCTGGTAGATTGAAGGTAGGGCTTCAGGAGGCAAATCCTTCAGTGGAGAGGATGAAGATGTTTCACTGTTGGAGTTAGAGGCTGAAGAGTTCTTAGATGACTGCAAGTCTCTTGAGATGTCTTTGAATAGGGTTATACTCCTGTATATTTTCTAGGGGAGCAGGGGAAAAGATAGTTAAATCAAATCACCTTACGACAATTAAATTGTCATTATGGAATGATCAAACTTATAATCCTAAAAGTTATAAATATAAAATTAACTATAAACTTAAAGTATTAGACATGGGGATTTGGGCATGGCTTCTCTGGGAAAATCATGCCCATATATATATATATATAGGTTTAGCATCATGAAGTAGCATAATTCTCTTAGAAATAATTTAGCTGAAAACACATTACAAAAGACAACACAGTAATTCATACAAATCCAGGTTCTCAGGACATATAAGGACACAACACCATCACCCCCTACTCAGACAAACTGCTGTCTTTCCCTCTTTGTGTTAACAGCAATTAGACTGAGACTAGGTGGATAAATTTCAGAGACAACCTAAATTAGAATTTTACTTTTCATATTGCTGAGATGAACAAAACAAAGTCATTTATCTGTGCCAAAGTCTACCTTTTCCCCAGTCTAGAAAATTTTCCTTTATAACCCTTACTTATAAGCATACAACTGCTTTTAGCTATAGTGATATAAAAATTGCTGAATTACTATGGTGTTTGGTGATTCCAGGTCTCTTCTTTATCTGTTCTGGCTTAGCTTTTTCTTCCCTTCCCCTTGGGTGGCATTGAACATGTGGAATTGCCTACCCAATTCCACCAGTTTCAGTCTTTTCTCATTCTATAGGTTTAAGATAAACATTCCATCAGCAATTTTAGAAGCCTGGTGGCACACATATCAGAAAAGATCATCAGATATCCCAAACACTTTAGCCAAATCTGTTCATGGATAGATTTCTCTCATCTCCATTCTTGAATTTTGGAATGGAGTACATCCTAAAATCTATTAGGAACATTTCTGCAGGAACTGCATTACTTTCCAGGCTACAGGCTTCCAGATATCCAGAGATATCTTTGAAATATCCAGTGCTATCCTCTCCCTTCAAATGAAAGTTAACTCATTAGCAGAAATGATTTTCCAGTATTGGTTAGTACGAGGAGGGTTTGTACTGTTATAGCCAATTTAACTAATTCTGCTGTTCCTACATTAATAGATTAAGCAAAATTATTATGAATAGCCATAATGTTCATAAATATCTGTAATGACTGTAATGACTGTCACTTATGTGACAGCAACTGGCCCTGACTTGTGGTGAAGTAGGAGCTTAATTTTCTGAAGGAGGCATTTTCAGCATTCTGATTAAATGGGTTCTTCTTATACTCCTAACCTAGATTTGTATGAATTGCTATATTAACCATTGTAATGCAATATCCACTAAAATGATTCCTAAGAAAATTTGCTGCTTCATAGTGCTGAACCTACACACACACATGCACACGCTCATGCCCACACACATGCACGTGCGCACACATGCATACACACACACATACACACACTCAATTTGACCAGAATTGCCATGGCAAAATCCCTATGTCTAATACCTAATGTTTATAGTTAGCTTTATAGTTATAAGTTTTAGGATTGTAAATCTTGTCATTCTACAGTCAGCATTTAACTGTGATAAGGAGATTTAACTATTTGAATATCCCCACTTCCCTAGAAAATATACTATTTGAAGACATTTCAAGAGACTCTCAGTCACCCAAGAACTCTTTAGTCTCTGCCTCAAAAGGGGAATATCTTCATCGTGTCCATTGGAGGATCTCCCTCCTGCAGCTCCCACCTTCAAGCTGCCAGCTACCCAAGCCTCAATTTATTCTGAGATCGCCTAATTTGTAAAGACATTTCCTTTGGTTAGCATTTTGGGGCAATTATGTGTAACAGCTGCAAAGTCTCTTTTTAGAACAACTAGGAGTTGTGTAAACAATGAAGATTGTATGATCAATGTAATTAGTAAGAAGTGTTGTTTGACATGTCACCTGGAGAAATGTTGTCAGGCTGGGATGGCCCTAAGTAGGACAGATAGGATGGGAAGAACGCTTAATTGTATAAATGGAGACCAATCTCCAAACTTAGGAGTCAAATGTGACACTTCCATTTCATCCTACATGCAGGAAGTACAGGACTGACTGCAAGAATTTCATGAGGCAGGAGCAGCAATACAGATTAAACCTTTGGACTTTTCACCTAATGATTTTCATCCTGGAGACAAAATCTACATAAAGAACTTCCAGAGTACCAGGGGAACTTAACCATCCTGAGATGGACCATGCCAGGGGCTGCTGATCACTCTGAGTGTGATTAAGGTGGTAGAAAAAGACTCATGGATACATTGTATACACTTTAAGCCTCTCTGACACTGAAAGACACTGTAAGTCTATCTTAATTAACTTTATGAAAACAAGTTTATGCTTGTGATACATAATGCTTGCTTTAATTTCTCTTATGGTCTGGCCAATATCTTACTCATCTACTCCCCTAAGAAGTTGTGTTAACTCTTCTGATGAGGGAAGTAGAAGTCATATACCCATAGGAGAATAGGCCATGCAGTCTTTACCATTATAATGTATAGGGTAGGTAGTACTTGACCAGGACCCCGACCTGCCTTTCCTAATATCCTAACACCCTATTTTCCCCACCCATTGTCTTTTCCAGTCTCATGTACCTATCACAACTTAACCAGGGAACAAGTTGGGGCACTGTAGGAGGGCCCCAAATTTTGATGATTACCTCTACATTTCAGACTGGTCACATGATCTCCATTCAAATCAACACTCAAACCAAAAAGATAGTGAGAAATCTCACCACAAGTGAGAAGTGTAATCCTTATCTACAAAACTGAGTCTCTTCCCCAGGAAATCCCAACAGTACTGCAAGCACTAGTATGTGGGAAGGTATTGTCTGGTGGCTAAACTCCACTGATGAGACAGAAACATTTAATTGGAATAACTAGACAAGTAGTTTATCAGAGGATGGGAAAACAAGACTAACTTGCTCTCTAGCATTAATTTCCAGATTGAAACTACTGCCACCTCTCTAGAATCAAGTGCAGAGATTCTTCACCTTTCTGGGGTTGCCTGGTCAAAATTCAGAAGCTGGATGCCCTTCATTATAGTTGTTGTTTTAGAACTAATCATACTATGCATTATACTAAAATTCAGCCCCCCCCTTTTGTTGTTTAGTGGTAATCTTTGCAATATCACTGACAGTTCTTTCCTCTCCTGTCCAGTCTTTTTCAATAATTGATTCTAATGATATCATTAATTCTCATGACATGGTGGGACAAGCTTTGTATGATCCTGAAACCATAAAGTCTCATGTGTGTTGGGTGTGTTGGGTTTGATGGCATATCCATCAGAGCAACCGTAATCCATGGCAGGTCATTTTTGTTCAGCTGTATGAAATTATATGAGAAACTGAGCAAGGAGAAAATGGCACACCTTTTTTGCACCCTTTTTATTTTCCTAACTGTAAGGTTAATGCTAGCAACTAGAGTCCAACTAACTGGACAGCAACAGTACCAATGATTTTCTGGCCTCTTAAGAACACTCATATCCAAGTTCTCAAAGTTTCTACTATAACATAGGAAGTAGAGTCAAATTTATAAAAATGAGAATCATTCCCCAAATGATAAATAGTTAAAAGATATTTCAGAAGAAGAAATCAAAACTATAGTCATAAAAATGCTCTAAATGACTATTGATTACAGAAAGGCAAATAAAAACAAATCTGATGTATCACTTCACACCCATCAGAAATGACAAATGCTGGAGGGAATGGGGAAAAGTTAGTACACTAATAAGCTACTGGTGGAATTGTTCACTAGCCTAGGGGAACAATTTGGAACTATACCCAAAGGGCTATAAAACTGTATATACCCTTTGACATAGCAATGTCACTACTAGGTCTATACATCAAAGAGATCACACAAAAAGGAAAAATATCTTTATGTACAAAAATATTGACAATGGTTCTTTTTGTGGAGGCAAAGAACTGGAAATTGAGGGGATGGCCATGAATTTAGGAGTGGCTAAATAAGTTGTGGCATATGATTGTGATGGAATACTATTGCTCTGTAAGAAATGAGGAGGGGGTTTCAGATAAATAAAAATATCGTAAGACCTTTATGAACTCATGCAAAGTGATGTGAGAAGAATTGGGAGATCATTGTATACTGTAACAGCAATATTGCAATGATGATCAACTATGAAAGATTTGGCTACTCTGATCAATTCAAAGATACAGGAAAGTTCCAAAAGACTTAGGATGAAAAAAAAATGCTACCCACCTCCAGAGAGATAACTGAAGAACTCTTGAGTACAAACTGAAGTACAATTTTCTCATTTTTTTCTTTATTTGTGATATGGCAAATGTAGAAAAATGTTTTGCATGATTTCACATGTACAACTGACAATTTTGCTTATCTTCTCAGTGGGTATGAGAGGTTTGGGAGAATATGGAATTGAAAATTTAAAAAGAAAAGAATGATAAAATAAATAATAACATTTTAAAAAGAAGAAAAAAGAATTATGGCATATATGCTGGTCCATTTCACAAACAATTAGTACTGGCATATAAACAAATCAAGCCAATCGTTTCTTTAAATAGATTCACTGCTTAGGGCAAAATATTTCTCACTTACATGAGGAACAATTCTTTCCTAATAAATTAACATGAGAGAGAACAGAGCATAGTGGTTAGTTTTGAATTTGAAGTTAGTAAATTTTTTGTCCAAATCCTACCTTTGACACTTATTAACTATGTGACCATGGACATGTCATTTCATGCTTCTGAGCTTGTTTCCTCATTGTTTCCTCATAGTGGCGATACTAATGGATGTAATACCTACTTTGAAGTATTATGTTAAAGCTCGACTGAGATAACATATGTTAAATACTTTGCAAACTTTGAAATTCTGTATAAATTTTAGCTATTAATTTGCTATAAGGCAAGTCACTTGACCCCTCAATTTTGGGAAACTCAATGTTCTAAATAGCTCTATTAGGTAGGAGTTCTCATACATTTGTGTGTTATATATCCTTTTAACAGTCTGGGGAAACAGTATGATATTTTTAAATGAATAAAACATAATATTACAAATGAAATGAAATCTGTATAATAGCTATCGATACATACACACATAGGGGTAGAGCCAAGATGGCAGAGTAGAAACAGGACTTCTGTATGGCTCTGGCTTCTACCTCCTCCAATACATGTAAAAAAATGACCTAAACTAAAGCTACAGAACCCACAAAGTGGCAGAGACAAACAAATCTCCTACTGAAGGAAGCCCGGCAGGCCGGCAGGAAAGGTCCATCACAGTGTGCTGGGAGCCAAGCCCAGCCCTGACTGAGCCCGTGGTTTTAGACTCCAGGTGGCCCCCACCACCCCTGGCTGGAACAGACTCCACAAGAGCAAATCACTAACAGCTATAGCAGTTTCCAGACTTCTCAATCCACAAATGCCTAAGACAAAGTAAAAGGTCAGTATGGAAGTTTGTTCAAACAAGGGGAGTGTGGTCCAGCTGCTACCCCTGGAGCAAGAAGCAGAGGAAGTACGGTGGCTGCAGCCACTACCCCATGGCTGCTTCCCAAGTTCCTGGCCTACAAATGGTAGAGGGACCAAACAACCATTCAGAGGGTAGTTGCTCTTGCTTTGACTTGCTTGGATCCAGATTGTGGTCTTGGGTGGTGGTCCTGGGGTGTGCAACCACTGACCCAGAGCTCAGTGGGACAGCAGAGAGGGCACCCAACTAATAGCTCCAGCAGCTGCAAAAAACCCAGTGATTTGGGACAAAGTTCTCCTATCTGGAAGCAGAGTTCTACTGTAGCAAAGAGTTCAAAAGTCAAGTAACTGGCTGACAATATGAGCAAGCACAGGAAGCACAAACATATGATAGAATCCTTTTTTTGGGTCAAAACAGATCAAGGCATGGAGTGGGAGGAGGGCAGAAAGTCAGAACTCTTGCATCAAAAGGCTCCAAGGAAAATATGAACTTGTTATAGGCCATAGAGGAGCTCAAGAAGGATTTTGAAAATTAAGTAAGAGAAATGTAGGAAAAATTGGGAAGAGAAATGAGAATGATGCAAGAAAATGATGAAAAGGAGGTAAACAGGCTGCTAAAAGGGACCCAAAAGTGTATAACACCTTAAAAAAATAACACCTTAAAATAACATCTTAAAAAATACACCAACTTACATGGCAAAAGAGGTCTAAAAAGCCAGTGGGGAGAAGTATGCCTTAAAAAGTCAAATTTGCCAGATGGAAAAAGAATTTCAAAAATTCACTGAAGGGAACAATTCCTTCAGAATTAGACTGGAGCAATTGGAAGCTAATGACTTTATGAGAAATCACAATACTATGAAACAGATCCAAACAAATGAAAAAATAGAAGGCAATGTGAAATATCTCATTGGAAAAACCACTGACCTGAAAAATAGATCCAGGAGAGATAATTTAAAAATTATTGGTCTGCTTGAAAACCATGATCAAAAAAAAGAGCCTAGACACCATCTTTCAAGAAATTATCAAGCAAAATTGCCCTGATATTCTGGAATCAGAGGGCAAAACAGAAATCGAAAGAATTCACCAATCTCCTCTTGAAAAAGACACCCAAAAGAAAACTCATGGGAATATTATAGCCAAATTCCAGAGTTCCCAGGTCAAGGAGAAAATACTGTAAACAGGCAGGAAAAAAAAAGAATTTGAGTATTGTGGAAACACAATTGGGATAATACAAGACCTGGCAGCTTCTACATTAAGGGATTAAAGGGCTTGGAATATGATATTCCAGAGTTCAAAGGAGCTAGTACTAAAACCAAGAATCACCTACCCAGCAAAACTGAGTATAATGCTCCAGGGAAAAATATGGTCATTCAGTAAAACAGAAGACTTTCAAGCATTCTTGATGAAAAAACCTGAGCTGAACAGAAAATTGACTTTCAAATATAAGAAGCAAGAGAAGCATGAGATGGTAAGCAGGAAAAAGAAATCATAAGGACTTATTAAATTTGAACTATATACATTCCTAAATGGAAAAATAATTGTAACTCAAGACTTTTCTCAGTATGAGGATAGCTGAAGGGAATGTATATGTATACGTATACGTATGTGTATGTGCATGTATATGTGTATGTGCATGCATGCACATGTATGTATATATGTATGTATAGGAAGATGTATGTGTATATAAATATATAAGTGTGGGCATTTTAATGTTCAGGTATACACAGATGTGGTCACAAGATGAGTTGAATATGAAGGGATAATATCTAAAAAATAAAATTAATATACAAATACACATATATGTATAGGCACACAATAAACATTTATGTATACATATAAGTATGCACACAGATATGCATATGTGATACACCTATATGCATGCATATACACACATACATGCACATATAATACACTAAATATGCATGCGTGTGTGTGTATGTAGTTCATGAACTCTAGGTTAAAAAAAATTTGTCCTAAGACCCTAAGTTCACCACCTTGCCTGTATCAGTAAAGAGATTTTTTTCACCTGGGACTTATTTTTCTCACTGGTATCAGCACTTCAGCCCTTATCTATATCACTTTGGTAGTCTAAATCGATGTTGGCCCTCTATATAGGGAGGCAGCATGGTATAATGGGAAAAGCACTAGCTTTGGAATCAGGACCTGAGTTTGATTCCTATCTCTGCTAATTACCTCATGTAACCTCACGTAACCTCAGGCAAATCCCTCTATGTCTTTCTTCTTTTTTTTTTGTGAGGCAATTGAGGTTAAGTGACTTGCCCAGGTTCACACAGCTGGTAAGTGTCAAGTGTCTGAAGGTGGATTTGAACTCAGGTCCTCCTTATTCCAGGGTCAGTGTTCTATCTACTGTGTCTCCTAGCTGCTCATAGGTCTTTCTTTAATCATCTCTAAATGAAGGGCAGTTGGCCTAGCTAACTAGTCTAGATACCTTTACAGCTCGACATCTCTGATCATATGAAGTGGTCTCTTGGTTGGTCTGCCAGAGGGAAGTAAGCCTGAAGACATCTTTCTAGTCTGAATTAAATCCAGACAGACACCCAACTGAAGAATAAATGCCAAAGTGTCTGTTTCAATTGCTTAACATGAAAATATTACTGAGTCTAGACTGTGACCAGCACAGAAAGGCTGATTAGTTCAATTTGCCTTGTAATGCAAACAAGGACAATTTGATACAATGGACAGAATGGGTACTTAAAAAAATAAGATCAAAGCTTGCTTCAGTTGTTCATGATGCTGGACACATCTTGAAACCTCTGCTAACTCCCCATTTGCATATCCTGAATGTGGTCAGCAGAGAATTTGGGTTTTCACTATTACTGATTGTAATCACAGCCCATGAGGGTGATAATAACTTTTTTTTCCATGTATACTTTAGAGATGTAAAGTGTTGAAACTGCAAGAACATATATAACTTAATTTCAAAGGTAATTAATGAGACTGCATTTTAATGAGCCTTTTTACAAAGTGTTGTGAACCCAGCTGTTTCAGCAAACTGCTATTCTAGCTCAGCTTGCCAAGAAAACAAGAGAAACAAAACAAAACAGCACATCACATAGCAGGAACCTGGATAACTAATATCAAAGGGCAGGAGAAACAGCCCCAGTAAATCTCCATAAAATTCCTTTCACATAGCCCCAGATTTTCGTTCATTTTGGGGCCTTGGGTAATTCTAAAGACAAAAAAGACCACTCTGCCAGTTCTAAGAGTGAGGGGACTCTGCCATTTCAGGCTTCTGCTTGTATGGTAGCTTTCATAGCATTTCCAGGGCCTCTGCTAGGTTTTTTCCCTATGCAGTCACTGAAAAACAGGTCTTAGTAGAATCAATGCCATCTTAAGTAAATCACAGCCAAACATTATTGGCCAGATTTATCTTCCTCATCAAATGATCTGAGAATCTTAATGGGTTTTAATATCCTACTTTCAATCCTAATGCATAGCATTACCTGTTTCAGTGGGAGGTATGGGAGAACATGCTGCTTCTCTTTGAAATATGATCAGTGTCTCTGGGAGCTCTACTTATTAATTGCTTTTGAGAGAGGATGTAGAATAATGAAGATGTGATTGACTACATTATTCTTTTTGTGGACAGCCCCTTGTGACTTTGGTTTCCTGTTTTTCTTCTTTTGTGATGCTTTAAAATTCAATGGGAATGATTTTTTTTTCTTTTTAAAAGGCTATAGTCATGTGAAAACAAAGCAACTGGCCCCTTCTGTCTAATAACTTGTCTTTTTAGTGAAGAAATCAGTCAAACCATGGAGTTGACATTGCATGGGCTAAAAAAAGAAAGAAAGAAAAAGACCTTGGTTACTGAACTGAATCTTCTGCAAGATGGGAAATACAGGAAAATATGTGCAGAGTATCACATATTTGACGATAAGTGGGTGATGGGACTTTTGAACATTCAATCATAGACAGCAAAGAACTATACTACCATTGTGCAAATCAATAGGACTTCAAATTTCCCTTAATGCAATTACTACAAGAAAGGTAGAGCTATTAAAGAGCTATTACAATAATAAATTTCATCCTATATAATGTGGTCAATTAAAATGTTTGGATTTGTTTTTCTCATTCTGTGATGAGACTTAGTTTCACACTTATGTTACAACAGGCAAGTTCTGGCTGATTCCACTAAGAAGGGAAGCCTTCACAGCAGATTCCATACGCACTTACCTAAGCTTGGAGAGTTTTGATATGAGGGTGGATACAGGGTGATGACTTTTTAAAGTCCCCACAAGTCATGAAGGCTCTAGAGAGTCTAAAATCTGCATTTGTGGAGAGAGTTCCCAAATTTTTAATATGATAGGTTTTTTAAGTATTGAAACATATGATTATAGGGCAGCTAAGAAGCAGAGAATGTTGGTCTTGGAGTCAGGTTCAAATCCTACTGCCAGCACCTAATAGCTGTGTGACCCTGGGCAAGTTACTTAACTTCTCTCAGCCTTGGTTTCTTCACTCATAAAATGGGAAGAATGATAGAGCCTACCTCATAGGGCTGTCATGAAGATCTACTGAGGTAATACAAGGAAAGCACTTTGCAAACTTTAATATGTTACATAAATATTGTTACCTAACATTATTGTTGTCATATTATTATGAATTCGGATAAAAACTTACTGGCAGCAATAACACGGAGAATTTTGAGCACTGGATAGAAGATACTGGTTTTCCTTGTTTATACTTTTCAAGTAGAGGCTGCTTTTCTTCCAAGAAAACAAAATGGGTGCCTTCTGCTATAGATGGGTAGGGAATCTTTTTGGAGGAAGTAGGGAATCTTACTTGAAGACAGCCATTCCTTTTACGCTTTCTTGAAATTTTTCAACAAGTTCATTAGAAATTGTTAGTGTGTCAGAAGCATTTAACAAGTTACTTCAGAGGAACAATAAAATAACCTGCCTATGGGAAATGAACACAGCGCCCCAGTGGGAGACATGGACCAGCACGGCTAGATGTCTAGTGAGATAGCTTAGTTTTGAGTCATTATCATAGAGGAAAAAAATCACAGATGGCATTTATAAGACACTTCCTAGTTTATATATGATATCTCATTTGACTCTCATGTCAACCCTGCGTGCTTTATTTCTATTTGGGGCCCACTTGTTCTTTTCTTGTTGCTGCCTGAACCTGTACTGGATATTCTGACTTCTTCTTGGTCTGGGGCCCTAACCCAAGCATCTCTACTCTTCCTAGAATGCTACCCTGGAGGAAAACTGAATTGGACAGAATGGAAGTGACACAAAACTGTACTTACAAAAGGTGAGGCCAAATGACTTCTCAAAGGTCATTCAAATAGTAGATTCAAGTAGATCCTTAGAATCCAGATCCAATGTTCCTTTACTACACAAATTATTTTCTTCTATAAGGGGAATGAATGATCATGAAATTCTGGACAAAGAATTCCTTGAGTTCTATGACCTTGACTGGACTTCACCTAAAAAAAGAAATAAAAAATATTCCTTGCTGAAATGACCTTAGAGAATATCTAGTCTAGGGATTTTTTCATCTGGCGTCATTGCCTGTGTATGAATATGTGTCTGAAAAACTGTATTTCAGTATAACTTCCTCTCTTTGTTTTACTATGTATTTACAACCAGTATTCTTAGAAGTCCATACTCTTTGTCAAACTGCCAAAGGAATCTATGATGCAAAAAAGCCTAAGAACCCCTGATCCAGTCCTCTCCCTCATTTTACAGAGAAGAAAATTGAGACCCAGAGAAAACTGACTTGTCCAAAGTTACATAGAAACCTAGAGGCAAGACCTGAACTAGAACCAAGGTTTCCCACATCCTGGTCCAGGACTCCCCTCACTTTCACAATTCCCCTGCTATGCTATGATAAGTTGTCATGTCATCAGGGTTAAAGGCATCCCTGACACTGAGTTTCATAGGCTAATTTACAATGGCTTTCAAACAGAATAGTAGCTCAGGAGAAGATACCCTCGATGTGCCTTTTTATTGATTCCTGCTATGCCTGTATACTGATATTTTCTTTGGTTTCTCATGAACTTGGGCCAGAGGAGGTAGGGTTCAAGTTGATAGGAGAGCAGACATTATCCAAAATAACATTTGTTAGCAGGGTATCTCTGGAGCACTCCAGACAGATAAGATGAATCAGTGATACAGCTGCCAATCAAAGGATTCTGAGCTGAGGGAGTCCACAGGAGATTAGAAAACTAAAATGCAAAAAGGGCCTAGAAGTTCATGCTTTGTGATCCAATCTGATTTCCTAATTCTCAAGTCCTGTTATTTTGGTGGTTTTATCAGCTATTCTCAGTTAAAGGTGACTTGTCTGTATGGTAAGACACAGGACTTGACACACATCCTTCTGATTAAGTCACCCTTACCGAACAGTGAGCTTGCAATGGCATGGCTTATGCCAAATATACTTGAGTTGCCTAATGTAGTTCTTGGGTCATTCTCTAACCATGCCAAATTCAATGCCTACTATTCACTAGCACATACTCAAGATCACTCCTCTCTACCTCTCCCCCACCCATATTTCTTTTGCTACTTAGCCAGGGACACATTATTTTAAAACAACAGACATGTAAAAGAATTAAACAAATAAAGTGATTAGATAACTAAACCTCTATTTACAAAGAGTAAACTGTCCAAGACGTTAAAACACTACCAATGGGGGAAGGCATCCATGAAGAGAATAGGTGACCAGAAAATGTGTGAAATGGCATGTGACAGGAATCCATGTAGCCAGTTCACATGTAGAATCTGCATGTCCTGGGTTTACTTGAGGATGGCACATACATAGATGTGCCTTCTGACCAGAGAAACATATGTCAGTGTTATAGAGCTGCTGATATACTCTGGTAATGTCACTGTCCTGCATTATTGCTTTATTCTCCTGTGTGAATTCTATCTTTTTTCACTTATAGACTGATTATCTTTATATTGAGTGTCACACTGTTTCTGTACTGTGTCACTGGTCACCAAAATACTGTTATCATCTTATGACCTTCAGTTCTCCAAAATTGTCTGCTGATTCTTGCTCTGCTCCCATCCACTAAGGTCCTTCCCATGACAAGGAATTCTCTTCCTGATAAGGGCAGGCTAAACTTTTTTGGTGCTTAGTTTTAGAGGTTTTTCACTAAAAGAACTTAGCCTGCACTTATTAGGAAGAGGTGTCCTTGTAATCAATCAATCAATAAATAAATAAATCAATTATAATCCTTAAGGCTATGAGTCACCATAACTAGCCAGGTGGCCAACAAAAGACATTCATAATGTCTCAGACTAATGTTAATTTTCTTAATCATTTATTTAAAATCTGTGGTCCCATATAGACATCTGACAGCATTAAGAAATTCATTTTAAGTCTTGTTATATCTTTCTTCAAAACCCATTTCAAAACTGTTATAGAGAAACTCTACAGGGGTGGAGCACAATGGTTTCAAGATTCTCCTTAGCTGGCATGGAAATGAAACAAGGGTCAGAACAAAAACTAGTTGAAAAAGTCGAGGCTATCACATTCCTTACGCGCAATCCACATAAGTGACCACTTATGCGCTAGACTCTGGGGATGGAAAAATGCAATTGTCCCTTCCTTCAAGCAGCTTACATTTGTTAAAGGAGAAAACCTGTGCATATATGAATATGACATATGCATATACATATTTAAATATATACATATATGAAATGTGCAGAAAATAAGCACAAAGCAGTTTTGAAGAGAAAGTATGAAGAGCTGGGGGAGAAGAAAATCAGGAAAGGCCTTATATAAGAGGTAGTTATGGAAGCAGCTAAGGGGCATAATGGATAGAGTTCCAGGACTAGAATCAGGAAGACCCAAGTTCAAATTCATTCTCAGATACTTACTAGCTGTATGACCTTGGGCAAATCACTTATCCTAGTTTATCTCAGTTTCCTCATCTGTAAAATGACCTGAAAAATGAAAAGTCAAATCTCTCTAGTGTCTTCACTGAGAAAATACAAAATGTGGTCACAAAGAATTGAACATGAATGAAATGACTGAACCACAATACTACAGAGGTAATTATAATTCAACTGAATTGTAAACAAAACTGTAGAGTTCAAGGGAAGGAAGGAGAACATTTCAAGCTTGGTGGGGGGGCAGCCTATTTAAAGACATAGAAATTGGAAATTGAATATTGTATGTGCAGGGATTATTGGACCCATTTTAAACTGGCTTATGAGAGCTGATTGCTAAATTTTCAGGGTGAACATTTATACCTTGGTAATTACCAAATTCTACAAATCAGGGCTTGATTTGTTTTTTATTAATCATCTAGAATTCAGAAAATCTTAATAATACAAATTAAACTTAAAATTGTATCCTGTGTATATTTTTTTCCTGTTAAATCTTTACCAGTATTGCATATGATACAAGAAAGTCAGTTTCATTAGATTGTAGGGTGTGTGACAGATAGTCATATATGATAATTCTGGAAAGGGAGGTTGGAGCCTGGATATGAAAGACTTTAAGTGTCAAACTGAATAGTTGATACATGATATCAATAACAAAGATGCTGATTTTGGTACTATATTCTGGCCAGCACAAAATCTTATTATCATCTTACATTTTCTTTTTGAATCTCTTTCCTATTTCAATAGCATTTGCTTCCCTAACAATAAAGGTGATATACACTGCAGGGAACTGTCTGTAGATTGAGGGCCTGGACTAGCATGTGAGAGGGCAGTGCTGAGGGATTCTTTGTCTCTTTTCTTAAAGGATGATATGGAGTGGTTTTCATTCAGAACTAATAGAGTTTTGCTAGGACTTTGGAGGGAAGCTATGCTTGTGCTTATTCAAGACAATCAAAATCAAAATAATTGTTTACTTTCCTGCAATATCCTGGGTTCAAAGCCCCTTTATTATGCAATAACATTAGCTAGCATTTATATAGAGTTTTAAGGTTTGCAAGGTAGTGATTTAAATAATTTGCAAATTATTCAATATTCACAGCCACCATGGGAGCTGGAGGCTGTTATTACTCCCATTTTAAAGATGAGGAAACTGAGGCTGGTAGAGGGTCATGCAGCTAGGGAGTATCCAAGGCAGCATATGAACTCAGGTCTTTCTGACTCTCTATCCATTGTGTTATTTAGGGTCAGTCACCTCTTTTCTCTTGACTTGAGTTTCCTCCTCTGTTAAATCTCTCTCTAAATAGATTTAAATAATAGATCTAAATAAATAATTTAATAAAATTATTTAAAATTTATTTAAATAATCTAAATATATTTAAAGAATAAATAATTTATTATTTATTTATATTTTATAAATTTATATTTATTTATTTATTCATATTTTATAAATTTATAAATAATAGATCTAAATAAATCCATCTCTAAATCTATAGAACTATTGTACTAAGATTATCAACCAATCGGTCAATAAGCATTTGTTAAAGATATACTTTGCTCAATACACTGGGGAGACAAAGGAAATGCAATTTTCTCATAGCCAGCCTGTCATATAGATGCTATAAATATGACTAGTCCCATTTTATAGATAAGGAAATTGAGATTTGCATGAGATAAGTGACTTGGCCAGGATCACAGAGCTTTTCACTCCAGGTCTTCTTATTTCAATACCAGTGCTGTTATCACTATACCATTCAGTCTTGGGCTTAATGTTAGTTCTCTTCATCTTTTTTTTGTTGTTGTTCCACTTAATAAACACACGTTAAGACAAAGAATAGTAAGTGTATTTGTAGTGATTTCTCTGTTTTCCCAATACAGAAGTTGTGTGGGTGGTCAGCATTCAGTGGTGATCACAACATGGAAAATGCTCAGCATCCTCTTTGTGAGAAAAACCCTAAACAATCTATTCCTCTCTTATTCCTAAGGGATTTGTTACAAAATGTGCCTGCTAATTAAAGGAATAAAATAAAAAGAATACTTTTTTTTTAAAGTCAAGGAAGTCTAGAGACTAAATTTATTTTATTGGAAATCTGGAAAAACAAGGAGTTTAGATCATGGAAAGCAGAGTATGAAGGCAGCATGGAATATGTAACATGCAAAAAAAATGGACTGGAAGTGAGGAGAGGTTTGGTTTGAATCCTGTGTTTGGCATTTCCTAGCTGTGTGGTGTGGTAAAGAGTTCTGATTTAAGATGTGGGTTCAAATTCTTCCTTAGTCACTGAATCTAAGCTGACACTCGGTGAGTCATTTAACCTCGTATATATTCAGTTTTCTAATCTTGTAAAATAGAGGAGATAATAGGCATGCTTATTACTTGGTATGTTGTTATGAAAACCAACTGAGATAATAATGTGTCTCCAACACTTTTTAAACCTTAAAGGTCTACATAAACTTATCATTAGATAACCTAAACTCTCTGATCTTCAGATTCCAGATTTATGAGGATCATTTTAGGCCATGTATATAAAGTCATATAAAGATATAAGATATTATTACTATTATCATCATTTGAGAGAGACTGTCCCTTAGAAGTCACTTCCTCTAATTTCCCTCCCCCCTCAAAAAACAAACAAACCTTACACACATGCTACATGAAGACCTGGCACTCAAACAAAGTCAGGAGGAGAGGTAACATAATTGGAAACAATAATGGACATAAAACCAGAAGATGCCAGCTTGAATCCCAGTTCTGCCACTAATCATATAACTGAGAAGGAAAAATTGAAGATTAAACTCACTTGGGAAATCTAAAAATATTCTCTTGACACAAAAAGTCATTTCTTCTGAAACCTGTACTGGTACTCTCACTATTATACCACAGTGCCCTCATATCCCAGCATGATAAACCTAATGAACTGTTTATCAAATAGTCTTCTACAGAGCTGGGAGGGGGAGGTGCCTAGCAGCATGGACCCTAGATTTGAGAGAGGCATAAAACCTAGAGAATGCTATAGAAAGTGAGAGTACTGGGAACCAGGAATCAGACCATATTTGGAGCATCATTTTTACTTCTGCGTACCACATACAAAGGAAAACATTGGTTAGTAATAGCCGGAGGAAAGTAAACAGAGTTGTTGAATGAATTTAGGATGGTTAGCCTACAAAAGAGAAGATATAATAGTTGTCTTCAAGTATTTTTAAAGTGAAGATAATTAAAGTGAGATATTAAGATATTATCTTAAAGATAATTTAAAGTGAAGATAATTATTATATAATAAGGTGAAGAGATTAGAATAGTTCTGTTTGGGCCCAAAGGTTAACCCCCAAGAGTAATGGGTTAAAGTTGCAAAGAAATAAATCTAACTTTGATGGAAGGCAGTCCTTCTTCACAGTCAGGACTATTTAAAACCAAAATGAGCTTCTCAGGAGGTAATAAGTCACCCTCCCTGGAAATCTTCTAGCAGAGGCTGAATGGCAGCTTGCCAGAGATATTGTACTGGTGGTCGTCTTTGAGGTCTCGGCTAGACAAGGATCCCTTTCAATTCTAAAATTCTTTGATTCTGTGGGTACTAGATTCACAACACTTCTGTATCATTTTTGGTATAACTGTTTAATAACCATTGGTGTAGCTATTGAGCACTGTAATTATCTCCGCAAATAGGCAGCTAGGTGACCCAGTGGATAGAGAGCTTGCTCTGGAGTCCAGAAGATATGAGTTCAAATTTGACACTCCTAGTTATGTGATCCTGGATAAGTCTCTGTCTGCCTCAGTTTCTCATTTGTAAAATGGTGTATCAACAATGCAGCATTCACAATGCCTACAGTAACTATAAGTATGCTGATATGGTTATTAATCACAAAACATAACAGGCTCTCTACATGAGAAATATAGCCAGAAGCATTTATTCAAATACCAGAAAATGGAGTCCCCAAACCAAAAGTCAAAGCCAACACAGTAGTAATGAAGTTGGCACATGTAGTTAAAGTAGCAAATACTCACATTCTCAAACCTTCAAAATAGGACAGGCTACCTCAGGCAAAGATCCTCCTCTCCTCATGGCAACTGCTCAGTGTCCAGGCAGCTTGCTCCCAGCAGCTCGGGCCCCTCCACAGTTCTCATCCCTGGCAGTCCTCAGCAGTCCTTAGCAAATATTCTGGCTGGCTCAAAGGAAAAAAGGAGTTCACGCAGCTGCCGCCACTGCTGCTGCTGCTTCTAGTCACCAGCACACGGAAGCTCGCCTGGTTCTAGCTTTCTCTTGTTCCACCCCTTCCTGCTACATCAGCAAGTTCAAGGGGCAAGTTCAAATCTCAGTATCATTACAAATGGGTGCAATAATACCTTCTACTTCTCAGGGTTGTCATGAGAATAAAATGAGGTAACATTTGTAAAGTCCTTTGTAAACCTTAAAGTGCTCCACAAATGTTAGCTATAATAATAATAATACTTATTGCTGTTGTTCCAAATACCTCATTCCCAGGAGTGCAAGTGGTGACCTTTGATATATGTCTTTAGCTACCCAAGAGAACTGAGTAACTCTGTGTCATCAACCTTTGGAGCTGGAAAGGGCTTTAGAGATCATCTAGTCAATCCCTTTATTTGGCAGATAAGGAAGCAAAGGGACAGAGAAGAGAAGAAACTTGCTCAAAGTCAAACAGCAGGCTGGTGACCTTGCTAGGAAAATGCCTCAGGTTCCTGAACTCCTTCCCTGTCTTCTGAACTTTTTACTATTCTGTGCTGTGGAGTTCAGGTGTTAGGTGAAGGTTATCAGATAGCTCTAACAAGACATTGCCTATGACTGGGAAACCCTTTTTAACAAAGCCATAATTAAAAAATAAATAGCAACCAGCTGCAAATCGGCAATGTCTGCCATAGAACAGGTTCCACACACACACACACAAGCAGGGAACTGGACATGGATGTGACTTGTGCTGGGGGGGGCTGACAGCCTAGATAAGGATAATGGGAAAATTACAAAGTAAAAGAAGCACTCAATAGATGATGGATGATTTTCACCAAAGGGATGTTGCTAGCAGTCTATTTCAATTTTCTTTTGTCATGTCCCTGTAGCCCAAATCCCTGGCTTCTTGAAATGGCTTCATTAAACCAGTGAAGTTTGAAGAGGGTTTTGAAGGAATGGAGACAGTTCTCTCATGGCAGATGGGCAGGGGGGCAACTACCTGGTGAAGGGGTCATGACTGAGATCATCAATCAACCCAGAAACCATAACTAAGCCCTAGTTTTGCCAAGGATCTGCACTAGACCCAGAAAGGAATGAGAAGGGATTTAAAGCATAGTTTGTGGTCTACTTCCCTCAAAAAATGACCAACTAGTTATTAAGGGAAGACACATATAAAGAGATAATCATATAAATAAGCTTAGTGTACATATTAAGGGAGGTATGCAAGAGGAGTTGAGAAGTGGGAGCAACCTTTGTTTGCAGAAAGGTTCCTGGAGGATGTACAATGGAGAGATTTAAGGGTAGGGAATGAACAAAGATTCACCAACAGTAAGTCCAATTCTGGGGATAACTACTCCCTCCTCTCTCCTAGAAACTACCTGGAGTTTGAGAAGAACTGGAAGTGCCATGAACTCAGTAACATCATTTCCATTTTACCAGTAGAGAAAATGAAGTCCAGGATGCTACAGCCAGCAGATATATAATGTGGGAGAAAGGCTACACGTACCGTCATAATTCAGAAACAAGAAAAAAACTTGTGGGCTGAGAAGAAAAAGGATAGTTTTATGGAGGGATTGGGGACTTAAAATGGATTTTGAAAAAAAGGAGGATTTGGGTCAGAGTGAAAAAGGAAACAAGACTAAAAGGAAGTGTTAAAACCAGAGTAAAAAATTGTGGTTCTATCTATCAAGCCATGTCACTTTGTCATAGAATAAGATTATAGATTTGGAGCTAGAAGAGACTCTAGGTATTATTTGGTCCAGCCATACAGCTAAGTGGCTCAGTGAATAGAGTATGGAGTCTAGAGTAAGAAAGACTTATCTCTCTGAGTTCAAATCTACCTAATCTAGTTTGCCTCAGTTTTCTCATCTATAAAATGAGCTGGAGAAGGAAATGGACAACTACTCTAGTGTTTTTGTGAAGAAAACACGCAAATGGAGTCCTGAGGAGTTGGATACAACTGAAACAACTGAACAAAATGACCAACCACATCATTTGAAAGAAAAGGAAACTTTGCCTAGCTTAAAGTCATGGAGGCAATAAGCAGCAGAACCAGAATTTGAACTGACTCTCTAAATCCTTTGTTATTTCCACTATACCCTGGAGGAAATTTACAGTTTGTTACTGTAAAATGTATATAATGCATTTAAGAGAACCTTGATTGTAGCCAAGCAGGTAGAGATTATTTCTTTCCACGGATGGCTTAGATTAGATGGCTACTGAGGTCTCTTGAAAATTGCTTTTCATGATTTTAGGTATTTCTTAGTATCAGAAAATCATGGAATTCTCAAAATCAAAGTGTCTTAGATATCATCTAGCCCAAACTTTTGGGGTTCAGGTAGTTAAATGATTTGTCAAAGATCACAAAGCAAATTAATGACAGAGTTGAGACTAGAACCCAAGCTTTCAGATGCCTACTCCAATGCTTCTTCCACCCCAGTGAAATGCCTCTTGGTCAAAAGCTTGAATGAAATTAAATCATATAATTATATGATATATATGCCTGGCATATAGTAAGAGATTAATAAATATTTATTTATTGATTTTTTCATTAATTGCTCTAAATCAGGCATGAGGAAACTGGTCTCAAGGCCATGTATGGCTCTCTAGGTCTTCAAGCACAGACCTTTCACTGAACCCAAACATCACAGAACAAAATAGTTTGGATTCAATGAAAGGGCTGCACTTGAGGCCCTACAGGGCCACATGTGGTCTAGAGGCCACAGGTTCCCCACTCCTGCTTTAAATAATTCTTAATGATATGTCTTATTTGGGAATGTGGTGACCCAGTGCACTGGGGCAGCCTCAGATATTTCCAGTAAAACACAGAATCTATTGTTTATAGAAAAGATAATATATTAAGTCAATAGCTGTTGTTGCTTGACTGATACTGTATACATCACAAATCTCACTGTTGCATTCAGGTTTTAAAAATCTATTTGGGTCCTTCAGTTATCCAGATTCACAGCTTGCAAGCTGCCATTTACCCCACTGAATCTTTTCAAACATTGAATAGAATGGAACATAATATCTAATTAAGGTAAAAATATATTTACTTAAAACAGAATGCAATTAGTAGACAAAGGAAGCAAAGTAAGGACAGCAATACAACTTTAGATTCCTCTTTTGGGGACAAAAAGGATCAAAGCATGGAACAGGAGGAAGATAACACAGTCAAAA
>CM053594.1:288636253-288647905 GCA_028646575.1 Pseudocheirus occidentalis | reverse complement strand
AGAAAAATTACTTTAAAGGAGCAATGTCACTTACTGTTTCATTCACTCATTTATTCAGCAGCTATTTAATGAACACTTATGTAAGCTGACCTAAAGCCCTAGAGCTAGACCCACTCCCCAGAAATGCTTTATTTTTAAAGTATAATGATTAAAATAAATGGAAAGAAATGTTCTACTCAAGCCTGGGGGAAAAACTAGTGTTGATTAAGCCATGATTGGTAACAGTTAAAGACTTCTGAGAAGCCTGATTTTATATAGCTGTTTGTATTTTTATAAATTTTGCTTTAGATTATTGATCATCTTTTAAAAAATCCTCTTTAGCTTTCTCTTAGAAAATGAAAGCTATATAACTCCATGATATTTTCCTTTTTTTCCTTGACTGGTAGAAATTTGAGCTAAATTTACCCACAAGCATTATAAGCTCATTCAAGTTGTGGTTTCTAGTAGTGTGGATTAATTTTACTCTGCTCTTATTAAAAGTGTTGTTCTTTAGTATTCTCCTTTATCCTTGTCTTATGTTTCAGTCTATAAGCTACTTCAAATCCTTTGAGAAATCAGTTGTCTTAGAGAAAAAAAAACCCACCAAAGAGGCTTCGGACCTGGGAGTCAGAGATCTCAGCTCTGGTCCTACCTCTGCTGTTCACTTTTCCTTGTCTCTTCAAACTTTAGATTCTGTTTGCCTAGCTAATGCTTTAATGTTCAGGTTTAGCTGTTTCTTCAAATTTTTCTTTTAGTAATACAGGGAATAAGTAGTCAAATGAAAGAGTTTGAAAATTCATGTCTCTCTGTTCATCATATCTACGTAAAACCAAACTGTTGGTTGGTCAAGGGCTTAACTAAGACACTCTTGTCTACCTGGTGGCAGTTTGTTACAACTTCTGATTAAAAACCTAGGTGTGCTAATGCAAAACTGATGAGCATTAGTTTTAAATAACAGCAACAACAACAACCACAGAATGATACAGTGACAGCAAATGCCACAGTTCCATTTTGGAGATTTGTGAATATAACAAAAATTTAGTGAACATCTACTGGGATGATGGTGGTGGTGGTAGTGGTGGTGATGATGATGATGTGGTGACAGTGACAGTTGGTGTTATAGAGTTCTTTACAGTGTAACAACAATAATAGCATTTATAGAGTATGCTAAAGCTTGCAAAGCCCTTTCCAAATACTATTGCTTTTGATCCTCATAACAATTCTGGGAGGTAGATGCTGTTGCTACTCCTATTTCACATATGAGAAAATAGGCAGAGGTTAAGTGACTTGCTCAAGGTCACGTAGCTAGTAAGTGTCTGAGGCCAAATTTGAACTCAGGTCTTCCTTACTCCAAGCCCAGCACTAGTGACAAAGCTAATATTTGAATTGTAAATCAAGCCTAATTTCTAGTGTGTCATAGTGCCTCTATTGATTTTGACTTTTATTTTAAACTCTCACTCGTGTATCTGATGGCATAAATGACTCCCATGTTGGTAAGCATTCTTGTCTTTCTCTTAAGATAGAATACATTTCTTTTTTTGGAAAGGAGTGGTGAAATTTATTTGTGGTCTCCATATTCAGAGCCTATTGATTCTCTTCTTGAAAAAATATTTATGATAGGTGTGAGATTTCTAAGTAGTCCACAGCAAAGCCAAGCACAAGCAGCTTTCCAGAGGATTGCTGCTGTGGATAACTGTAAGGTTCTGATCACATAGTATAGTGAACTCTATATTTATTCAGCACTAAATCAAAGCAAAACTTTCACAAAAACCAAAGTACAGCATTCTCAACGTTGTAACTTAACAATTTATCACTAAAGTGGCCACAGAGTTTTCATCAAAGTGGCCACATAGTTTAAAACAAAAGATATCATTTAGTAAGTCCTTAACTCAATAATCCTTAAGGAGCAATCCTCCTTAAAGTACAAAGGTCAAAGTTCTCCACCCCTACGTCACATTGTCTTAATCTCTCAGTCAAAAAACCTTCTTCTTAATTAGAGTTTAGTTTCCAATCATCCTTAAGAGGTACAAGGTACAGAATACAAAGTTCTCCCACTCCCAGGCCACAGTAAATCATGATCTTCTCAGTCAGCATTAAGTACCCATCTTGACTCTAGTCTGGCTCCCAAATTCCATGGTTACTTTTCCATGGTCCCAACTTTTTCCTGAATCTACCCAGTTATCACCTGAATTCACAGGTAAGCAGCTCTCAGCTCCCCATTCAGCTCCTTGTCCAGCTCCTTGTCCAGTTCCTCATCCAGTTCCATACCGAAGTTCACAGTATCCAATCCACCTCAAGTCCTTCACAGTTTCTGTTTTTGGGAAGACAAAGCTTAACAGAACCAAAAAACCACATTCATATACATTGCCAGCACCATCATCAATTCACTATCTGCCTGTGAAATCAACACAGACACACAAATAAGTCTTAGAAGTCAACACAAATCATCAGCATAGAGATCAATACAGACCCACAAACAAGGTCCAATAGGTCAACACAAGTCATCAGTAAAGTCCCAGGACCTCTGAAACCCTCCTCCAGGACTTCTGTAAACAGATAATCAGAACATTCTCTTTTAGGGCTTTCAGTAAAGTCCCAGGGCTTCTATACAAAGTATTACAAACAAAAATTAACACAGACAGAACCGACAGAGTGCCAGGTAACCACAAGTTTTCTCCTTCTCAACTCTGCCACCACAAATATTCTCTTCCCAGCTCTACTCCCTCCCAGCTTGTGCTTTTCCTTATATATGGCCATTGGCTCCTCCCTGTTCCACCCCTTCCTGTTGCATCAGCAAGTTCCTCCCACTGAGGGTTTCACATGGTCTGTTTCTTAACCAAGACTTGATATAATCATGGGCAAGGCTCAAAAGAAACTTGAACTGAAACAAGGTGCTAAATAATTAAATAGTTGAAACAAGGCATGAAGTACTTCTTTGCTTGCCATTATATCCACAAACCTTCAATCTCTTTCATTTCTTTCACCTCATTTCTAACTTTGTTTTTGTTATTCTCTCTTGTGCTCACCTTCATATCCAAGCCATTGAGTATTAAGGCATATTTCCATTGTGGGATTTCATCAGTTTTATAAAACAAAATTTCTATCTTTTGTAGTATATGTTGGTGAACAAGCTGTATTTATCTTTATAAAATGTTTTCTCAGAGGAGATAATCATGAACCAACTTCTCATTAAATACTCCTTGTTGCCTTTAGGGCTATGATGAAGCCAGTCCTTGGGTTCTAAAGATTCCAGGAAAATTATTATCTTCTTCTTGAAGGCTAACTTTGCATTCAGCATTTAGCTGGATCTTCTTTGTGTCTTCTGGCGTTATTTTACAGAACATGTCATGATAGATGCATTTTATTTTCTTTAAGAGTATGCCAACTCACTTGTCACTAAACAAAGGTGGTGACACACTAAATTCCAAGAATATATACAATTAAATTTATGTTTCTAGATGGTCCTAAGGAATGTGTGATTTTTGGTGTCCTCTTTTCTGCTTTTTGGCTAGCATCATGTAGAAGCAGCAGGGGGCTGCACAGAACAGCAGGTCATTTTGTAGTTCTATCTGCTTTATGGCTTATTATGGTCAAGTACATTACCTAGTGTTTGACCTTCTGGTAATGGCCTTTCTGGGCTTAACCACTTGAATCTACACAAAATAGACTGTCACTGGGTCTATACTCAAATCTTTGAAACTTTATGGAAACTACTTAATTCTGTACTTTGCTAGAAAGGATTAGGATAGCTTCCATGCAATAATGAGGCATCAGAGAAGAATATTTGTGAACAATAACTGTACGTAAGGAAGAAAAATTTGGCAAAATTGTATAAGGTGACATGTCAGGACAAGGTTGGAAGAAGGGAATATTCATAAATGTCCTGATTTGGGCCTAGGTTACAATGGAAATGAAGCAGAGTATTTCACAAAACTTTGGGATTCAAAAACTGGCTAAATGTGTGTGAGAGAAGAGTCAATGAAGCCACTGACATTTTGAGTCTGAATGATGGGAAAATGGAAAGTCTAACATCACTTGGGAGTTGGACCTTTTATTGCAGTAAGGCATTCTAGACATATAATTCAATTCAATAAGCATTTACTAAATGTTTACTATGTTCTAGGAAGTGGACTGAAATTTTAGACATATATAATTCAGTCCCAGTCCTGACAATTAGAGTTATTTTGCCATGGACAAAGTCATTTAACCTGTCTTAGTCTTGGTTTTCTTTCTTATGTATAAAATAAAGAGGTATGATTAGATGTTCTAGATGTACCATTTACTCATAAAATTCTGTGCTATATCATTTCCTTTTCCTTCTACTTCTTCCTTCCATTTCTCTCTAGCTCTCCTAAATTTTTGATGCCAGAAAAAACAAGAATACAGCAACTAAATTCTGAAAGTCACAGAGAGAATCTTTGCATACATACAACCTAGGAGTCCTCTGTTCATTAAATAACCATTTTTTTTCCCTTGAAGGATTATACTCAGTTTTGCTACATAGTTAATTCTTGGTTTTAGCTTAACTCCTTTGCACTTTGGAATATTATATTCCAAACACTCCCATTCTTTATTTTAGAAGCTGCTAAATCTTGTATTATCCTGACTCTGGCTCCATGATATTAGAATTGTTTCTTTCTGCTTGCTTGGACTATTTTATCTTTGACTTGGGAGCTCTGGAATTTGGTTATAATATTCTTGGGGAGTTTCCATTTTGGATTATCTTTTACAAGGTGATCAGTGGATTCTTTCAATTTCTATCTTACCCTTTGGTTCTAGCATATCAGGACAGGTTTCCTTGAAGATCTCTTGAAAGATGATATATAGGCTCTTTTATTGATCACGGCCTTCAGAATGTCCAATGACTCTTAAATTATCTCTTCTTGATCTACTTTCCAGGTTAATTGTTTTTCCAATGAGGTATTTCACATTTTCTAAGGAGTACTTTTTTGGTTATCTCATATCAATAGAAACTAAGCGGGATAGGTGACTGGACCTCAGAAGTTTCAGAAAGCTGAAGAAAAAGCAAAAAAGAAAAAATAGGGAGATGAAGAGCAGAAGAAGTGAGGGAGATAAATGAGGTAGAAAGGACAGCATGGAAGGCAACACAGATGTTACAAGAAAAAAGAGGTCAGATTTGGCCTTAAGAAGAATGAATCTATAGTTGTAAAAGTAAAACTAAACCAATCCTCTAAATTTGAGGCAGCAGAAGTACACTGACAAGGTTTATAAAAATGGTAAGCAATATTCTGTAGACTCTCTAAATGAAATGTTTTGAAGCCAACAAAGAGTTTACTATTTTAAATGCTTAATTTCTTGATTTGCAAGTGCTTAAAAATCCAAAGATATTGTTAATGGCAGTGAAGAAGAGAATATAATTGTGGACCAGAAAACAATTAAGGAGAAGGCTTCTGTAGGTTTTAATACAATACATTTATTTTTTAATGAAACACAAATTCAGTGAGTCATGTAGCTGTGCATTTCTTCAATGTCATGAGGAAGAGGAGGATAACAAGAAGAGAAGCTGTTATCAAGAATTTATTCAATAAAGTAAGTTCTGAGGATATGTTCAGGACTAGTACAGATTCATCCAAACATTATATAACAATGGTTTATCCTAATAATTCTTCTAAATCAGCAAGGTTAAATTGTGCTTACTAAGGAAAGGAGATGAACGGCATATTTATAAAGTTTCAAAAAATATTTTGACCTTTAAAAAATTAAGGACTATAATATATATAATGCCCCATTCTCCAACCATGTTAGACAATTGAGATACCATTATATAAGCTATGGTCAAGATGATTTAAGCAGTGGGCAGCACCAAATAAAGAAGGATGTGTAAGGAGAGTTTGGGGAGGTATATGTCTTAGTGGCATACATTCCATAGTCTCTTTGTGAACTACATCCTCTGGGAAAGTATGCATGAGCATAGATAATGAAATTCTCATGACATTAATCCTGAATTGTGACTTAAGGTGAATGGGTCTGAGGATATTATGTCAGCCCAGACCAAAATGAGCTCAATGCATCCACTGAAATAGAGTTGTAGCATTCTTAGCAGATCAACTTAGGATGGCTAGGATTATTCAGTGAGTAAACAGGCTAACTAACAATGTTTCAAGATTAATGGGAGACAAGGTTACCCTTATAGCTAGATGGCTGATATCATATGTATGAGGAATATCTATATGTAATCCTGACATGTGATACTACATTTTATATATAATTGTTTGGAGCCCATGTATTTGGTCCATAGTATGAAACTTTGCTATATATGCCATTTTGTATAATATGTATTTATACATGTATCTCTCTCTGTATCTCTCTCTCTCTCTCTCTCTCTCTCTCTCTCTCTCTCTCTCACACACACACACACACACACACACACACATATTTCTGCATGTGTTCCAGATCTATGTTGAGCAAAATCATCTAAACCCTTCTCCCATTGTCTTAAAGATACAGGAACAGTAGGTGGGAGTCAATTCTCATCTTCTCATACCTACAGATATTAGATGTAATAGCCTAGGCCAGGGAAATAGGATGGTGACAGTATTTGCTGTTTGATTTAGTTCTTATTTACCTTGCAGTCTGTTCTTATAAAATGTCTATTTAAATATATATATATATATACATATATATGTATAATATATGTATATTTATATATTATATTATATACATAAAATGTAGTATGTTTCTTCTGACTTGGTTGTTGATACTCTGTGTTGATATTTAAGAAGCTAAGAACTGAGATACATGATTGACCCTTTCCTGCTATGGAGAATATGCCCTACAAGAGGTTATGTTAAGGATTTCACAGATACTTGAAAGACAAACCATGTCTATCTCTAATTCTATGTCTCAAGTGAGTCCTGGTAGAGCTCAACAATTTTCCTTGTGTATCGCTGATTGAACATCATTGCGAAATAGCCTGTATTAAGGAAGGAAAGGAAGATGATTTCTGAATCTCTTGTTCTTATGAAAGCCACTAAGTCCCTTTTTCTGGGAGTGAGAATGAGGAGTCTTGTCAAGGATTACCCTTTGAGACCTCAAAGGAAACTGAATGCTAGGAGTTAGGGATCCCTATTGTAATTAGTTGGAATCCTATAACTAAGCTTTTTCTACATGCTGCTTGATTATCAGTTGGGGGTGAGGGAATACAATCATTTATCAGTTTTATAAGTCCTTGTCTTTCTTATGTTTTTAAAAAACCCAAAACAAACTACATAGGCCCGGTGTTGAAAAACCAGGTGAGTATCTTATTTCATTTATTTTCATAATAAGTAAGTCCTGCCACTTTACACACTGGAACAAATTACCCACTTATTGAATCAGTATAGTGCAATATTACTTACAAATGTTTCTCTGCTGGCATCTGCAGCAGGGTAGAAAGATTGTTCTGGCACAAAGTAATGGCACACCAAATATGAAATTATTAGTTGAAGCAACCAGACAGTAGGAACAAATTTCCAGATTTTTCCTAGAATAATGGTAATGTCCTGTTCCTGGGGCTGATTAGCTAGTTAAAATACCACCCAGCAGAGGGGTTCTGGGTCAGAAATGCAAATTAAGTAATGATTTGGGGAAATAATTTCTCTCTGATATATAGAGTCATACCCAGAGTTAGAATTTTAGGACTAGAAGGGACCTTAGAGATCCCTGCTTGGGAAAGTGACCACATCTGGAGCAATTTAAATTTTTATTCCTGAAATGAAGAGGGGTGGGAAGAAAATGGTGAGTATTTGATTTTAGGGTAATAAAGTGAGAGTCCAAGAGTGATTCCTAATGACCCTACCCAAACTGTGCTCATATTGTTGCTGCTACCATAGGAGAAGTAAATGAATGCAAACATCTGGGCACACCCCATGTACTTGCCTGCTACATGTTCATGCTATAAAGATCGCCATAAAACAAAGCAGCTTGCCTATTACTCAGGCTTATTTTATATTGCTGCCTGGGCTTGAAAACTGATCGAATTTGTTATTATGCGCTCATAAATTTGGACCAATTAGGCAGAGAAACATTCCAAGCATAATGCCACATGTTCTTGCTTTCTATCACCTCCTCTAGGTGCTGTTAAGTGGGAAAAGGAATTCCCAGAAGAACTCCATGAACAGATTGCTGCTTCCCCAACCCCATTGGAAGAGAACATGTCTGAAACATTTGGGCTGTTTTAAATTATCTCTGCATCTTTCTAAACTGGTCCTTCTTCATAAGATTGGATAATTATGATGACTTGGATAGGGATATAGAAAAAAGGAGATCTGATAGAGGAAAAAAGTTATCAAGGCATGGCAAATACTAGATCATTTCAGTCTAGAAGGATAAAGGTTGGTAGGGAAGATCATACAAGTATGTAAAAATCACAGATAATATGATTAGGACTATGGACATACCAGTAACTTAGAACTATATGACCTTAGACCTCTTCAACAACATGGTTAAAATGATGATAGAGATCCCAGCATTCTGAAATTATGCCCTTAGAATTAATCAATAATATAGTCAAGTTGGGAAACTAAAAATCTTAGGAATGTAAATCTCTGGAATCCTATTGAAGCTAAAAAGGATTTTAAATGAATCCTTTTAAATTTTTATTAAATTTATTTTAAATGAATAAACTAGGTAGCTTTTCCACAGAAGGTAATGTTTTAATTTGACACACATTTGTTAAGTACTCTGTTTCTAACCCTGTCCTAGGCACTTTGGGGGACGGGAAGACTAAAGATGGTCTCTTTAAGGTGCTCACAGTCTATTTGGAGATTCATTACTGAACAAAAAAACTAAACAA
Organism: Pseudocheirus occidentalis; assembly: GCA_028646575.1. Taxonomy (NCBI): domain Eukaryota; kingdom Metazoa; phylum Chordata; class Mammalia; order Diprotodontia; family Pseudocheiridae; genus Pseudocheirus; species Pseudocheirus occidentalis. The sequence goes on along the minus strand of CM053594.1, from coordinate 288,639,132 downwards.
AAGTAAAATAACATAGGCAAATGCTAAAATGTGTAGATATACAGTGTTATGGAAGGAAGGTCAATCTGAGAAACATGGAACTTAATAGCCAAGAAGGTACTGGGTGGTAGTATAATTAGCTAAAATAGTTTAGATCAGATGCATGAATCTTGCTGTTATCATGGGTAATTATCAAAACCAGGCTATTTAGTGCTGATCTTTAACCTCTGACGCTGACAACAAGAAGGCCTACCCTATCTTCTATAGTATTTGTTTGGTACCATCATCAAGACTATAGTATGGGTAGACCAGAGGGTTAAGACAATGTTGAACAGTTTAGGTAATGGTAAAATATAATAGGTAATTCAATGGTATAGTGAGATGAGGACAAAAGTCTTATTCTGATGGTGGTGACCACAAGATATTCATAACATCTACATCAGTAGAACACAACATCTAGCAATTCTCCCATACAGGAGAAATGGTTCTTAGTGCCAAGTCACTCCTACTCTTGCAGGGGTGGGGTCAAAGTGGTTGGATGGGGTGGGATACAGAAAGCTCTGGGAATCACACAGTCAATAGAACATAAAATACCTTTCAAATGTGAGATCCTTGTCCAACGACCACAAGCTGATATATTCTTGGACAAACCAAATCATATTGCTCTGGACATTCTTTCTAGAAATAAAATCAGAAGAAAGAAGTTACCTCTTAGTGGGAGAATGGCTCCCAGACAAGTATTCTTTGGAAAAACAAATAAATAAGTTGAATAACTGAATTTTATTGTATATCCAAATGCTGCAAGAAATATTCTTTCATGGAATATTTGGTTATCACACATGATAGCAGTAATAATAAGTGTTTGTAAAAAAAATCACCATGAAATTATTGTTGCTTATACATCAACACCAGTTGATGAGGATGGGTTAGAAGAAAAATTTTATGATGAACTTGATTGAGCCTTCCAAATCAAATCAACAGATATTCTGATACTTGGTGACTTCAATACAAATGTAGGAAAAGATGAAGATGGAGCAAATATATTTCAGGAGAAATAAATGAGAGCTGCCAAAGACTTGTAGATTATACAGAAGTCTCATGCTTCTATATCTTGTGCACTTTATTAAAAAAAATAAAAGAATTGGTAGATGCTGGGTGGGCTAAACAACAAAGAAATCGACAATGTTTTGACAGACTGGAAAGACATGACTATGGGAGTGATGATCAGATGAGATGTCTGTGTGTAATTGGACTATCAATCATGCCATACATTCATCAGAACTAAAACCAAAATTTATAACAAATGAGAAGACTACTAATAAGAAAAATATATGGCACAAAATTAAGAAGATTTAATTTTTAATCATTTAAATAAGCTATTGAAAAACATTTTAAAATGGGAAATCAATGATAGAAATGGCATCAATAGCAACTATAATAGTTCCACCTGGAGGCTGAAGCAATGTAAATTAATTGGTACAACATGAAAGTCTCAAAAAGACAGAATGAATCTTATTCAGCAAACGCTAGACTTACTTGCCAAGTGATGAAAGGTGGCTGCCAAAGACAGCACCAGATCAGAATATGAACGGATTTGTAAAATCTTATAAAGATGATGGAGGACCATGAGTAATAAGAAACACTGGACGAATGGAGCAAACTAAAGAAATCTGGGCAAGATATTGAACCAAGTCAAGTCATCCCAATGGCATTCAAAGATAAGTACTACAAATAGAAGAATAATAGAAAAGATTTGTAAGAATTATTACAATTTTCTCCATCAAGGATAATGGGAACTGCCACACTTGAAACCTATCAAGAGTCCCTGAGATACTTACAGAAGCAGTCACTAAAGAGGGGGAAAGCCAGGAAAATCAGCCAAATTACATTAAGTATATTAGAACTGGTCAGTGCTGGAAGTACAATTATGACTTTCGAGGGACTGATTTCTAAGATGTCTAAAAGAGGTGAATTGAACAAAGGTATGGGGGAAAAGATCTCAGACATTATTGGTTGTAATAAAAAAGTTAACTCAGAAAATAGTAACAACTATTGACCTAAGTGCCCACTCATCTATCTTTGCAAAGCTTTTATGAGGGCAATTTGCACATGAATTGAGGGTATTCTCTTTATTTATAGGCTTCTTTGTATGTTTATTTATTTATTTACTTTTAAACATTTTATTTATTAATTTATTTTTAAGGATTTTAAAAACATATTTTGAGTTTCAAATTCTCTCCCTCCAACCAACCCTCTTTTAACCACTGGGAAGATAGACAATATGCTAGAAATTACACACATGAAAGCATGGAAAATATTTCCATATTATCCATGTAGTAAAAAAAAAAAAGCAGCAAGATAAAGTAAAAAAAAAAACCATGCTTTAATATGCACTCAGAATTTTTTTTTCAGTTCTCTCTCTGTAGGCAGATATCATTTTTCATCATGAGTCTTTTAGATTTTTCTTGGATCTTTGTATTGATTAGAGGGGCTAAGTCTTTTACAGTTGATCATTGTTACACTAGTGATGTTGCTGAGCACAATGTTCTCCTGGTTTTGCTCACTTTACTTTGTATCAATTTATACAGGTCTTCCCAGGTTTTCTGAAACCATCCAGCTTGTCATTTTTGTAATATAATTATATTCCATCATCATCATATACCACAACTTGTTCAGTCATTCCCCAACTGATGGGCATTCAATTGAAGGCATTTTTTTTTCATTTTAATTTATTTTTTTGATTATATCATTCATTTCTACAAGGTTTTCAGTTACAAATTTTCTCCCCTTTTTCCCCCTACCCCCCAGCCCAGAACATTGGTCCCACTGTAAGGCCCCTCCCACAATCTGTTCCCTTTTATGCCCTCCTCCAACACCCCTCTAGCTTTCTAGCAGGGCAC
>CM053594.1:288619168-288635753 GCA_028646575.1 Pseudocheirus occidentalis | reverse complement strand
CAGCTTTGGCTCACTGAAAGCACACCCCAGGACCACCACTCAAGATCATGATCCAGATCTAGGCCGCTCAATGCAAGAGCCCTTGACCCTAATGGATCACCTCAGCCCCCCTGCTATCTGCAGGCTGAGGGCTCTGAAGCAGCCCAGTGGAGGCTGCTGCTGCTTTCAGCCGTTCCTGCTGCCACAGCCACCTCCCACTGCTTCCTTGCCCTGAGAGCAGTTTGGCCGGACCGGCTCTTCTCCTGAGTTAGCAAATTCCACTGACCTTTCTCTTAGCCTTTTTTTCTTCTGGCCTGATAAATGTGGTAACTGTGCCTCCAGTGCAGCCGATCTACTCTCCTATAGACGGGCTCCCCACCCAATGCCTCAGGGCCTGACCCTGCCGTGGTTTTGGAGGAGGGTCCCAGACTGCTGTGAAGAGCCCACCTGCTGCGCTGTCTGTAGCAACAGATGTGCTTTCTGTCTTTTGGAGAGTTTTGGAGCTTGAAACTCTGTTTAGAGTCCCATTTTATGAGTTTTTTAGCGTGTTTGTGTGGGAGCTGTGGTACTTTGCTGCTTCTAAGCCGCCATCTTGGCTCCTCCCCCAATTGAAGGCATTTTTGATGAAAATGTTACGAGGAAAAAGCAGGCTTTCAAAATCACCATGGATAGCATCTTTAACCCCTCACAACTAACTAAAAGAAGCATAGAATATAAAATCTCAAAATGCTTATTTTTTATTGCTTACAAAAAAGGCATTTGATTAGGTAGAACGAGAGACTGTCTTTCACTTTCTTTTGTAAAAAAAGATGTCTCCCACCTATATATCAAGTTCATTCAAGATTTCTTGGAATATATAACACCACAAATATTCAGTGGCTTTTAGAAAAGAAATTTTAAGTGAAGCATTAATGTAAGAGATGTATACTTGTCAAAATTATTCACCACTGTGATGGAGGAGATTCCTGTGGATAGGGGGTTGATGAGCAGATGATTCGCATTCTTCTACCTTGAGGTAGCTAGATGGTGCAGTGGATAGAGCACTGGGTCTGCAAGCAGGAAGACCTGAGTTCAAATACACCTTCAGACACTTACCAGCTCTGTCACTCTGGGAAAAAAAAATCACTTACTCTCTGCCTCAGTTCTCTCATCTACAAAATGGAGAGAATAGCAGCATCTAGGGTTGTTGTGATGAGATAGTAACTATAAAGAGCTTGACACAGAGCAAGTGTTATATAAATGTTAGCTATTATTATTGCCTTCACATCCTTGTTCATGTTGTTTTATGCCTCTGAAATAATCTTCCTTCTCTTGTCTATCAAAATCATGTCATCCTTCAAGCCCTACATTGTTTAATGTCCTCCACGAAGCCTTCCTTTTCTTCAATACCTATGAGGTGCAGAAGGAAATGACAGTACTCCAGTATCTTTGCTAGCAAAATCCCATGAAGAAACAACTGAACACCAATGACAACAAAATGTTTTTGTACGGTAGACTACCTCCAATTTATTTACTAGCTCTGACCTTCTGTGGAGTTCCTCATTAGTCAACTTGGAGTTTATAGGAAGCAATTTTGAAATCCATGTCTTTCTTCCTGATTCTTGGCCCACTAAGTAATGTCTATGACAGCAGAGATTGCACATTATCCCTTTTATATATTCTTCTTGGTGCTTAGCATGATGCTTAAGAATGCAATCATACAATTACATTATTCCAAACCTTAGAGATTATCTAGTCCGAAGGTGTCAAATTTATGTAGGCAAAACTGTCAAGTATGGAAGTAAGATTAAAATGGAATTGGGAAATGTTTAACCAAACAAATAAAAATACAATACAACATAGATAATATTAATTTTCAGTTTGCTAAGTTGATATGGGATTAGTTTCTTTTTGAGTTTGATACTACTGATCTTGTCCATTGCTGTGATTTTGTAAATGGGAAAAATGAGACCTACAGAACTGAAGCAACTTCTCCAAGGACATACAGTTACTTTTGACAAAATTGGGACTGGAATCCAGATATATAAATTGTTGAATGACTGGTCACTGGGGTTCAATTATTGTCTTACATACATTTGATTTCTTCTTTTATTGACATAAGTTCCTGCCCCTCAGATTTCTGATTGATGAGGTTACCCATAAAGAGGGTTAGGGTTGCTCTGGAGAACCCAAAATACCAAGAAGGCAGGTCCTACAGAAAGAATTCCACTCAAGTCTTCTTAGCCAAAGAAAAATAAAGTTTATTGAAAGTTCATGAAAAGTTTGCCATATGGGGTAGACTCTTAGGGAGCCTAGGTATCTGTGATGCTTGCATTGGGCAAGCAACACAGAGTAAGTCTGATACAGAGTAAGTCTGTGCTAAGCTATTCTATGGTGCTCTCACACCACATGGAGGGAAGATGGGGTCTTATATACAGAGGAATCTAGGGGTGGTGTAGAGGAGGAGTTTGGGGAGGGTCTTCAGGAGGAGTTAATGAAGTCAATGCAAGGGTGAATTGATATTTTGATAGGCTCAAGGGTGGGAAGTAGATGAACAAAGGAGGGCTAGGCTAGTAACAGAGGTTTGGGCCCAGCCACAATGAAATTCTTATGACCTCTGCAAATGCCTCATCAAGTGGGAAGATTTAATCAGACTTCAAAGGGTTTCCCAGAGCCTGTACCTCAAAGGTTCAAGGAGAGCTTAAGGGGGGTCCCAGAGCCTGCACCTCATCATGATCATGAAAAAGATGATCTGTAGATTAAAAGTCATAATTCATTAAATCATTAAATGCTAGAATTGGAAAGGATCTTAGAATTAATTTAGTATAACTGTCTCAGGATAGGCAGCATGGTGCAGTGCATGCATAAGTGGCCTTAGTGTCACGAATACCTACCTGCCTTCAGGGCCCTCCACATATACTTGCTTCATGACCTTGAGGAAGTCACTGAAATTCTCAGTGATTTAGGCAACTAGAAAATATTTTTTCCTAAACAACAAACTAAAGCCTCTTGTAAAAGTTAAGTAAGCTACTCTTAAATCCCTTTAAGAAACTAAGCTTTTTCAAGGTGACAAGCTGTAACAGTAATGAGATTTGAAGTTCCTTTTGTATTGCAAAACTAAGAGGTACTTAGCACCAAATTCAGATTAAGCCTCCATTAAAGAAACAGAAGGTATGAACTCCTGTCTCCTGTTGCTGATGTAACAGGAAGGGGTTGGCTGAAACAGAACTAATACTGTCTGTTTATAAAGAAAGACCCTGGCTGGGAGAGTCAGATCTTCTTGGAGCAGAAACTGTTGCTGCAGGGGAGGCTGAAGAGGAGCCAAGGAGGCTGAAGAGGAAAGGTCCCGTTTCACCTCCCCCATCCCCATCGTTTCCCCCTTTCTCCCCCTCCCCCTCCCCCACCCCACAGCTGGAGAGAATGATTTTGATTTTGAAAATCTGGTTGGGGTGATTTTGATTCTGGGAACCAGCTGAAACTTCTGCTGAATCTGAGGGCCATCCAGAGCTGCTGAGGAGTTGCTGAGGATTTCCAGGGGCCAGCTGAAGCAGCTGAAGCAGCTGAGGAAGCATGACTGTGATGTTGGTACTTTGTATGAACTTGTTTGTGACTTTGTCAAGCCTTGACTTCCCAGGAACAGAGACTGTGAAGTATTTAAAGTGGACTGGACCCTGTGAACTTCAGTGTGGAGCAGGACCTGAACAGAGAGCTGGGCAAGGAACTGGGAGCTTTCTGCCTTTGAATCCAGGTGACTATTTGGTGGATTCAGGTAGGAGCTGCCTGCCTCAGTCAAGATGAAAAGACCTCTCTATGGGTACTGAGTAGTGATAAAATTGTAATTTACTAGTGGCCTGGGGGTAGAGAGTTTGTGTATTTTCTGATGATTGAATAGGGAATGATGAAGGATGCTTGAATGATTGAGTTGATTGAATGACTGATTGACTAAATGATTGTACTTAGTGACTGATGACTGAATAAGTGACTGATTGAGTTAACTGAGTGAGTAGAGAACTTTGACTATGTTACTTGGTGATTGAATTAGGGATTTTGTGATTGACTAAATGAATGTTTTTTGTTCAAAACTTTGTGACCATTGTGGTAGAAACTATGTGACCATTTTCTGTGATAAGTTGTTATGAATCCTATATTTCAATTTTCTTTGATAAGCTGTAACACCATGAATGCTGTGCCTTGATTTACTGTGAATAGTTTGCTCTGATTTGTTATGGAATAACTAGAGAGTTCACCATACTGTGTAATCAGAATCTTAAAAGCTGTTCACAGTAGCATCCTTCTGGAAAGCTGCTCATGCTTGCTTTTACACAGGCTATTGCAGAAATGGAGTGGTATCAATTTTTTTTCTACTTAAACCAGGTTAAACCATTCCAGCTGAGGAACTGAAGAGATTTGGCCTTTCCCCCATATTTTGTGCCCTGCTTCCATTTTTTCTATGTCTATACACTTCCTGGTCTCCCTCCTGAGAAAAAAATATCAGGCTCATATACCAAATGTTCAATAGAGAATTCTTTTTTTTCCCTAAATATTAAATTTAAAAAAAAGAGTCAATCCATATATTACCAGGTCTAGCATTTATGGAAACACTTTTATATCTTTGTGATTTATCAGTTCATTATGTTTTTCTCTTGTTTTTTCTAAATTTGAGAACACCCTGGTTTCCTCATTCTTTCCTCAAATTATCTAATGATTTCATCCATTTTGGAATTCTTTCTGAAGATTCAGATGAAAAGCCATCTATTCCTGCTCATTCTATGCAACTCTTATTTATGTTCTACTGAAAATTCTACGTGGAGAAACCACTAAAGATTCTAGAGGCCTACCTTACTCTCTCCCAATATCTTGAGGGCACCAGCCTTCATTGTCAGAGAGAGCTTCTTCACCAGCGAGCTTCACATAGCTATGAAAGTACATCTATGTCCCATCATTAGAGTTAACCCACTCATTCTATAGATGAGGCCCTGAGGTCTAATAAGGTGAAGTCACTTGACATGGGGAACCAGTGGCAGAGGAAGGACCAGGTCTTTTTTCATTGTGTCATCTCCCACTGAAAAATGAGAAGATGAAGATTTCAAAAGCAATGGGCTCATAATGAAAGGAGTAAGTAAAGGGGTGGGGGGAGGTGTGGGAAGTAAAGGATAACACACTCAGGGATCTTGATCATCCCAAATTCTTTTTATAAGAAAAATCAAGTTTAAAATTCTGGAAGCAAGTATGGTTTAAGTCCACTTAGTATTTGTTAAACAAAAAAGCAAACCAATAAGGTACTTAGCTAATTAAACGTTGCTATCTTCTGCTTTTGACATTTTTATCAACTTGAGACTTTGAGGCTCAATTACTGAGTTTGAAATGAAGTTTTCCATGATTAAGCATTTAGAAAATGAATACTAATGTACTTCAAACAGGGATCCAGCCATCAGGAACATGGCTGAGCTTGGTTATAAAGTGGACAATTAACTGCTGAGAGTTCCAATTGCAACTTGTTTATTTGGCTTTAAATGAAATCAAATTTCAAAAGTGGCTGAGTTGTCAAACTGAGGAACCCATATGATTTTCCCACGTGTTTGAGGATCCCCATTTTCCCAGTATCCTGCTTTTGTTTCTGTTTTTATACCTCTTGTTGTGTTCATTTACTTTTTCCTTCACCTAACCCTGTAAACTTGGATTAGGAACAGGGCTATCCCTTAATCCTTGGCATTTGGGCAACCAGCTGAAATAGGACACTTGGAAATCAGGCAGAAGGCTAGATAGAGCCTTAAAATTTAATAAACTAATAAATTTTCTCCTTTCTCTCCACCTCCCACCCACAGCTCCTTTCCTTTGTCACATTTCTCCAACTCCACCTTCTTTTTCACCTCCCAGAACCTCTCTCTTCCTTTAGGACCAAAACATGCATTCTAAGATATGAATTCCAGATAAGTCACTGATCTGTATCAGTGGAAGGCATTTGCCATACTAATTGAATCATGAAATCGCCACTCTGGAAGGTAGGGCGCATGAGTGTTTTTACTCCTGTTTTATAGATGAGGAAAAAGGCAGAGAAGTGAAATGACCTTCTCCAGGTCATATCTTTAGGACCTTGCACAGTCATTACCAAAAATGGTTCTTTTGAATCAAGTTCCTGTGCCTTTTCTATCGAGAGGTTCATTGAAGTTTTCTTGGTGGGTGTGAGCAGACAAAGGGTATTTTTTTTTTCAGCTGAGTTGTAAAGATTAAAATCAAGCACTAAGACAGCTTGGAATAATTTATTTTTTACTTATATAGGACCTGTTGCCTTAAGGAAGATCTACAAATCATTTAAATATCTATAAAGTCAGGGATATGATGATAAATGTTTAACAAAGAGTTCTCCAAATATAGAATACAATGTTAAAATTCAATCTGCATTGTTAGCGCTATCTTATCACTTTCTTAAGTCTAGATAATTAACAAAACAATAAATCAAGCCCTGATTTGTAACATTTGCCAGTGTCTGAAGTGTCAATGCTCACACTAGAAATTTGATGATCAGCTCTTATAAGCCCGGTAGAGCTGGCTGCAGCACTCAGCAAACTCTCAATCCCGTGCAATCTACCCAGCAATTCTTACAAACACAGCAATTTTTCTTATAGTCGTAAGGGCCCTGTGAGTTTTCTAAGGAAAGATTCTGCCTCAAAAGTGCAAATGAGGGGGCCAATTCGCCATACAGAATCATGGTATCCCAGAATGTAAGAGGTGATAGGGACTTAATGTCTCGGATGAGTACAGTGAGGTTCTGAGAGTTTCAATGATGTGTCTAAGGTCATACAACTAGTATGGTAGGAGTAGGCTTTGAGCTCTCCTGACTTTCTGTGTAGAGCTCTTTTCATTGTATGATTATTGTAGCAGCCTAATTGACCTTTCTGCCTCAAGTCTCTCTCTTGTATAACTCAGCCTCCATACAGGTGCCAAAGAGGTATTCATAAAGCACAAGTCTAGCCATGTCACTCTCATGATCCATAAGCTCCAGTGGGTCCCTATCGTTTCTAAGACCACAAGCAAACTTGCTCCTTTGGATTTAAAGCCCTACCTTTCCAAGTACGTTACTCAGTTTCATGGATGCTATAGTCCAACAACAGGACCATAGTCTTCCTAATAATCCTTATGGCCCATGACACTCAATCCCTTGTTTTTCATACCATTGCACTGGCTGTCTCCAGGCTTGGAATGTACTCCCTCTTGAAATCCTCATGTTCCTACAAAGCTCAGCACAATTGCCATCTCCCACACAAGGCCTTTCTTGATCATCCTCTTCTGGCAATGTCTCCTCCCTCTCCCTCCATTACCTGTACCATGTTTATGCATATTGTACATTTATATTCATATGTCTATTTTGTTTCTACATTTCTATGTATCTACATTTTTGTATTTTTCTGCCTGATAAAATGTAAGCTCCTTGAGGACCTGGGCTATTACACTTTTTGTGTTTGTAGCTCAAGCACTTAAAAGTGCCTGGCATGTAATTGTTACTTAATAAATGCTTGTCAAATGATTGATGTACATATTCATGTTCAATGGAATATGAGGTCTTACACAAAGATGGGGAACTTGTGACCCTGAGGCCACATTGGCCACCTAGGTCCTCAGGTGTGGCCTTTTAACTGAGTCCAAGTTTTATAGAAAAAATCCTTTTATTAAGAGGATTTGATCTGTGCAGCTTGGATTCAGTCAAAGAGATGCTCTTGAGGATCTAGAGGGACACACATAGCCTCAAGGCTGCAGGCTCCACACGCCTGTCCTAGAACCTAGATAATAACCTAGGTTGAATTCTGGATATAAGCACCTTGCTGTAACGCTGCAGTCAGGAAGGGTACACAATTGACTAGGTCAAGAAAGTCATCTGCAGTTTGCAATGGTCCTACTGAAAGCCCCAGCCTTTCTCTAGGCAAGACGTGTCAAAACTTGTAGCCCTTCTAGACTATGAGCTGGGAATACTCCCGAGTGAGTCCTGAACCAGATGAAAACAGAAGTGGAAAATATTTAACAAAATAAATAAAAATAAATAGGAGACATGCAATGTTAATATGTGACTTTCTAGGTAAATATGCCACCATGAGATTCTTAGGTATGGTTGAGTGTCCCAATTTCTATTTGAGCTTGATACTACCCATTCTTGCTAAAATTCTGGTTCTTGTTTAGGCTGATCCAGTGGGTTGACATCAAAATGAGTGGTGGAAGGGAAATTAGCAAGGAGCCTGGTCACCTGGATAGGATGCATGTCCTTTGTAGGTACATAATTATCTGCTTCTTGTTGCCTCAGTTAGTATGTGAGGTCCTTGACCAGAAGAGATTGTGTTTTTGCTTTTTTGTGTATTCCCTAGCATTTATTCAAGTTCCTGGTTCATATCGAGTGTTCAATAAATGGTTTGTTGGCTGAGAGTCCAAAATTGTGTTCCCTCATGTGGTATAGTCCTACAGATGTATAAGAGAAAAATCACTGGATTGGAAGCCAGTGGACCTGAGTTTGAATATCATTCTTGTAATGTGCCAGCAATGTGCCATTGAGAATGTCATATCACCATCTTGGGACTTAGTTTCTTTATCTGTAAAATGAGGGGAATGGACTAGGTGATCTCTAATTTCTAAGATCTCTTTTGGCTCCAAATTCTATAAATCTATCTTGTGAACTGAGTTGTTCTGTAAGGTTCTTGAGACCTTAGAGACAGAGAACACTTGAGGTTTGGGTAATGACGAATCTGAGTCTCAGGCAGCTACATCCTTGGTCATTCTGGTTTGCCCTCCTCTGTACTCTGGGGGGGGTGGGTGTCAATAGTTTCAGGACTTGACAGGCTGAGCAACAGCAAGCATTCAAGAAATGCTCGAGTGACTTGCCTTAAGAAAATGGTGTTTCTTAAGTTGTGCTGATCGTTATGGGAGACTTTGTGATTCCAGGGATGGCTCTTGAATGTGCACTGAGTCACTGAAGTGAGGAGACTCTGGGTGATATCTCTGTATTGCTATGCTGGGTATAATTTTTATTATACTTTAACTATCCCTGAAAGATGGCCATATGCATCTTTTTTTATCTTAAACATCTCTATCAACTTCCTTTATTGTCTCTACTTACTTCCTTAAGTACCTTCCTTTACTTTTGAATTATTCATTGCCCTAAAATTTCACTTAAACTAAATGTTAAAGGCTTTAACAGAATCCCATTATTCAAGAAAATCCTCCTCCAAATCCTGACTCTAGAGAATGCCTGATTGGCTAACTTTTGATAACTTTTATTTGTCCCTTTCCAGACAGTTTTATTTGCCCTCAGTCATGGTTTCTCTGGAGAGAAGAAACTCATCTCTTAAACTTGCCTGTTTTGGAGATTGGAGCCTCTGAGCCTAAATACTGTTAGAGTTTCTCTGCCTGGAGCACTCGTTTATTTTTTAATATCGTTTTGTTTTACTTTCAGTTGTGGTACTGGAAGCTGTGAACAATCTGTTTATGACACGGACTACGAATGTACTACTGGTAATATCTTGGGGTGTACAATTTACCCGACTGTGGAATTCACCTTCTAGGGGCTGCTGAAAGTAGGCAACAAGAAACTCTGACCTAAGTGCTTCCTTTGTGGCATGCCTGCATCCTCACTTAGGAAGCTCGGCCTGAGCCACTTTTTCCCATTAGATGCCTGTGCATTTTATTCTTTTTGGAGACATAGCTTTTCCTCTTCTCTACCACCTTACCTGACTTTCATAGTATTGATTTGAGACCATTTCTATAATTTGTCAGGGTGCTACTCTATTAAAAGTAATTTTGGGGGAACAGCTTTTTAAAAATTTCCCCAGTCTTGAATGATGGGCACATTTTAATCGATACTTTAAAAGAAACCTTGAGTTATTTTTCTTTATATAAATGAAAGAATAAGAAGTTATTGTTGAATAAAATTCCCCTTAGTTCACAGTTCATAGACTTTGAGTTGAAGGGGTCCTCAGATGCCACAGAAATTAAACCCTTCCTAAATCAGTAAGTGATCATTTGCCCTCTTCTCAAAGACCTACAGTGACAAGACAACTCATTACAACCTAGTCTGCTTTGACAAGCTCTCAATGTTATGAAGTTTGTCCCTTACACTGAGCCAAGATCTTAAGCTGTTGTTTCCTATCATTAGCATAGGTTCTATACTCAGAGCCCAAGGAAAACAAGCCTGCTCTCTTCCTCCATAGGGTAATTCTTCAGCGATTTAGAAAGTAGCATACCTTCAGATACCCATCAATCTTTCTTCTCTTTAAGATAAATATTTTTCTTTTTCCTCCCCCAACCCCCACCAATTTACCTTAGTATGTTCTTTAATCCCTTTACCATGCCTACTGGACATATCTAGAGATGGTTTGACCAGATGATCTCTTCACTTTGGACACTATTAAAATTCTTCTTGACATGCTCTTGACATCTTTTTGGACACCAGCTCTGTCATTTGATATATTAGCTTCCTATGTCAACGACATGTCAGCTGCAAATTTGCTTCTGGAGCACATAGCTCTCTTGCTTTTCCTATTGCTTCAGGATCATTCTGGATCCAGCAAGTCTTCTGATTTCTAACAGGCTCTCACATTCCCATGGAATCATGTCATTCTGAGATGTCACACACGAGACTAGTGCATACAGTCCACAACACTCTGAAGTGCTGTCTCAACTACATTAAAATGTAATTTGGAAATAGTTAACAAAATAAATTAAAATATAACAAAATATAGACAATGTTAATATGTGATTTTCTAAGTTAATATATACCCACAAGTATCCTTTTGCACTGTTCAACATTCCCATCTCTATTTGAGTTTGTCTCTACTGATCTAGCTAACTGGATATCATAAAGAGGGGGCTACAGAAGGTAGAAGGGAATAAGTATTTAGCAAGTGTGAATTATGTGCCAGGCACTGTGCGATATGTGGTCAGACATTATCTCAGTTGAGCATTACAACAATGCTGTGAGGTGGCAGCTGCTTTTATTATTCTTATTTTTACATTTGAGAAAATTGTGATAAATAGAGATTAGGTAATTTGCTAAGGGTCACAGAACTAAGAAATGTTCAAATTCGGTCTCAGACACTTAACACTTGCTAGCTGTGTGACCTTGGGCAAGTCACTTAACCTTAATTGCCTTGCCTTCCCTCTTCCAAAAAAAAAAAAGACAAAAAAAACCCTAATAAGTGTCTGAGGCTGGATTTGAATTCAGGTCTTTCTACTTCCAGGTCAAGTGCTCTGTTCATTGTGCTACCTAACTGCCATTACCATAAAGTAAACTCAAAGAGATCTAAGTCACTAATCCAAATTTTTCATTTTATACATGAGGAAACTGAGGTTCAAACAGGAAGACACTTTCTTATGATATCACACAGATATAAGAGCCAGGATTTTAATGTGGGTTTTTTTTTAATTTAAAATTCAGTGCATGGACCGTTAAATGGTTTTCAATGACCAAGAGACAAAAGTAAATTCATTTATTTCTTCTAGTTGATAGATTACAGTACATTAAAAGCAAGAGAAGTAACAATCCCTGAATGCTGAAATGTCAAAAGTAGGGAACTGAAATGGCTTCCCCAATGTGATTGAAAAGTACTACCTTAATGTAATGTGATGGAAAAAAGAACCAGAGTAAGCACCCTAGAAAGTGGGATGTTCTAGCAAAGGAATGTTAGTATGACCTTAGACAAGTCACTTAACCACTTGGAATCTCATTTCCTTGTCTGTAAAATAAGTGGGTTGGACTAAATGAGCTGTGAAGTCCCTTTCAGTCCTAGGATTCCATACTTTTTAATGGAAAGCCATTCATTGACAAGAGCAGCAGATGGTAGGGAGTAGTCCTTGACTGCTATCTATTCGGGGAAACACCATTATTGTTCATGCTACAAAGGGCAGTGGGAAAGAATGCTATATGCTTATAGCCTTTTTTTGAGCATTAGAATGACTACTATAATGTTGATGGATTTCCTTCTCTAAAGGGAGAAAAAAAAAGGATGTCAGTTTATTACTGAATGAGGTTTTCAGGCTCATGCCAGTGAAGAATAGACAATTTTTCACTCCTTAGAGTTAAGCAGATACATACTGTAGGCGACAAACCTGGGGCAAGAATCTTCTGCTTGTCCTTGATTTTGCCTGAGAATGGCTGACTGCCCAGCCATTCTGTTTTGTCATTTGAATTTCCAGATTCATGATTTCCCTGCTCAAAGCAATAAATAAATAAATAAAGTTGCACTTGAAATTTTAATTATCTTTCTTTTATTTCCTCTATGTTTGACTTTGTTAAATATAGGAAGAAGTCTGGGAGGAATGACACATAGACAGTGAAAAAACATAAGTGAGAGAAGTCCCATTTGCTGGAGAAATGAAATCAGGTAATTAAACAACAAAGGAATACAGAGATTAGACTGTTGCCCAAAGGGAAACGATGAGGTTGTTGCAGAAATATAACTTTGTGTGCTACTAGGTTGGAGATTTGGGGCTTCTAGGTAATGTCAGGTTTAAGGTTTTATGGTCTTTTCAAATCAGAAATTGATAAAAACTTGCCTTGTGAAAAGGGTTCTATAACCAAAATATTTTTTAGCAATGTGTGGCTGAGGTTTAAACACCTAGCTTGCCTACCTGCAACTCCAAGGGGAAACTCAGGGATAAAAAGAGCAGAGAGTGAAATTTCCACAAGCTATTCTGGACAGTAATTTACCTTTCCTAATCCTTTTCTTCAGTCTAAAGCCATTAAAAAAATACTGTTTTTCAAGTTCAGACATGTT
Source organism: Pseudocheirus occidentalis (assembly GCA_028646575.1). Classification (NCBI taxonomy): domain Eukaryota; kingdom Metazoa; phylum Chordata; class Mammalia; order Diprotodontia; family Pseudocheiridae; genus Pseudocheirus; species Pseudocheirus occidentalis. Next base: position 288,623,040 of record CM053594.1, on the reverse strand, counting down.
TGAATGGTTTCTTTCCCCTTAATTTCCACCTTTACTGTTGCATTTTCAACTGGCCAATTGTTGACTACATAAAGGAAAATATACTAACAGAATACACTGAAACATTTAGAAATGTGTCTGTTTTCCTTCATACCAAATATCTGGATATTTGGAAATAGCCAGATGTTTTGCACCATAAGGACCAAACATCTGGGTGGTTGACTGAGTATTTCTCTGTGTTAGAATAATTTGTCATCACTGTATCCTGCTAAGTTTTCTTTAGGAAGAATATTCAGAAAATTAAGTTTTGTCTGGAGAATATTTGAAAATATTGGTACAATTAGCCTTGAGTTTTCTGGTCCAGATCAGAGAAATCAGCTTCCTAAAACCATTTGAAAAAATTATTATAGCAACCCAAAATGATCATGGTCATTCTTAATTTTGAATAAGGATTATAGGATTTAGAGCTTAAAAAAAAACGCACTCAGGGATTACCTGGTCTACTCTGCTCACATTAAAACAACAACAATTTTTTAAAAATAGCCAGCATTTGTGCAAAGCTATAAGGTTTGCAAAGTACTTTATACAAATTTCATTTTGTCATCAAAACAACTGGGGAGAGAGGCAGGAAGAGAAGGGGTGATGATGGTAAGTGCTTTTATCATCTCCGTTTTTAATAGATGAGCAAACTGAGTGGGGGTGGGGGTGGGGGAGGTTTGGTAAAGCCCAAATTCAGATTAGTGTCTGAGAATTCATTTGTCCTCATAGTAGTTCCAGCACTCCACCTACTGAGACACCTATTTGCCTCAAATTGAGGAAGCTGATGCTTAGATAAGTGAAATATTTCTCTTATAGTAACTTCTTGGGTGATAGCATGGAGTAGTGAATCGAATGTTTGATTTGCAGTCAAGAAGACTGGGTACAAATCTGCTTCCAGTGATTGCTAGCTGTGGGAAGAATGGCAAGTTATGCTGAATCTTTTCTCACCTTTAAAATGAGGATAACAATACCTGAATTGCCTAACTCACACACGATTGTTTTTTTCATTTTCAAAAAGTTATTCTATCTTGTTTTTATATTACTTTTATTTCCCAAAAGACCCGTCTGTTGTAACAAGGAATAAAAAAAAATAATAAAATAAGGAAAAAAAGCAGTTTATCAAAACTAACACATGAACTGAGTCTAACAGTATATATGCAATGCCCCACACCCATAGACTTTCACTCCTACAAAGCACTTTGGGAGGTGAATTTCCTCATCTTTTTTTCAGGGTCAAGCTTTGTCATTATAATTACATGATTTCCTGTTTTAGTTTTTTGTGCATTCTATTCACAGTTATAATTATTGTCTATATTGTTTTTCTTATTCTATGTCTTTCAGTGTATCAATTCATATTTCCATGCTTCTTTAGATTCTCCAAATTCACTGTTTCTTATACTGTAATAATATTACATTAAATCCATGTATCCCCTTAGCCATTCCCCAAATTGATGGAAATCTTTTAATTTCCAAATCTTCGCTACCACAAAAAGTGGTACAGTTATAAGGATTTTGGCATATGTACTACTTCTCTGTCTTTGACTTACTTGGCATTTCTGCCTAGCAGTGGGATTGCTGGTTTAAAAGATACGGATATTTTATTCATTTTCTTAGTATAATTCTCAGTGGCTTTCTAAAGTGGTTGAACCAGCTCTTTAGGCTCTTTCAACAATGTATCGGTCTCTCCACAGCCTCTCTAATATTGTCTATTTTCTTTTACCATCTTTGCCAACCTATTCATGGAGATTTTGCAATGATCAAATGAGGTAACATGTAAAATTCTTTGCAAATCTTCATGTCATACAAGTATCAGTTATTGTTTGCATTCCAGTTTCTCCACTCTTATCATGGGTTTGTGGGAATTCTGGTGCAAAGGTATTGTTACCACAGGGAAAATTTCCACACGCAGCATAATTTGCTAACCGGACTCTTTCCTGCATCCCTAAGTGCTCTGTTTGTTTGGTGAAAGGGTTTCTGCTTCAGTTTTTTTTTTTTAATTTAGGAGATGTGGGCAATAGTTCCATTCATTTGGAAGGTAAAAACCATTGAGTATAAGAGCTAGTTACTGTAATGGGAAGGGGAATTTGAAGATCTTCCCTGCCCCGTAATAGACCTAGAGGAGAGTTTGAAGAACTCCCCTGCTGTGAAGATAAACTCTGCCCCCTGATAGGCTGAATATAGTCCCATGGAGCCTGTAGTGGGAGGAATTTTGCTGAAGGGAAACAGAGCCCACAGGAAGCTGGTTCAGAGGTAGCCAGATGGGTGAAGGAGAGAGAACATTCAGGCAAGGAGTCTGATAAGCTCATGAGTAAATATTGAGCTTGTATTGGTTTGTGGGAAGGTTGAAGGATGCTGTGGCTCTCAGTGTAATTGTGGCTTCTGAATATCTTTGGTACTATAATGGAACTGGCTTACTGGTTTTGGGATTCAGTTTTCTGGTGTCTAAATAAATATTTCAGTTCTGTTCTCTGTCTGGGGAATCTGGTATATTTTGCAATCCAACGTCATGAGATACTTATAATCATGATCTTTTTTGTGATCATGTGTGCTATAAATATTGCATTGGCGCTACAGTCACCCAGAGCAATTTTTTTTCTGGGGTAATTGAAATCCCCATGAATCCTTTTCCTACCTCTTCCATGCTCTTCCTTTTCACCAGACATTGTCTCTCCAAAAGTAGCATCCACCAGGACAAACTTTGGGGTGCTCCAGAGCTTTGGGGTGCTTTGTCTCTCTGCCATGCAGCAATGTTAAAAGTATTTTCAGCAATAGACCTTTGTATCCCAAGATCTGAGACCTCTTTCTATTGCCTACCTCTCACAATTGCCTTTGCCTTTGTTGCGGGTCCATTTTTATGATGTTTGTCCTGGGTTCAAGTATTACTAGTAATAGTTTTATTTTATCTCATTGTGAAGATCATCTTTGCCTCCTCCTTAATCCTTGCCCCTATACTTTAGCAAATCCCGTATCCTCAGTATTTCTTGAATGCAAATTTCTTTCTATTCTCATAACCACGACCTTTATCATTTCATAGTGAATAGAGAGCTGCCCTTAAATCAGCAAAACCTTTGGTCAAGTTCCAAAACTGTGTGCCCTTTAAACGAGTCACTTAACCTCTCTGTGCCTCCAGGTAATTCTCCAAAAGTAAAAGCTTTAGTTGCCCATATGTGTTGATAGAACGACTATTCTCACCAAAAGTTTCCTATCAATTCACAGGCCCATATGAAACCAACCCAACCGCCATTTGAGTTCTTACCTAAGCCAGTTATTACTTCTCACCTGCCAACTCCTGAACTGGTTCCAGTAGAATGCAAGGTCCTTGACAGAGTGCAGAGATGATTTTAATTGTTATCTTTGTATTTCTTGTGCCTAGCATAGTGCTTTATGCATAGCAGTTGGTTTTGTTGTTCAGTTATTCCAGTCATATACAACTTTTCAAGATCCCATTTGGAGTTTTCTTGTCTGATATACTGGACTGGTTTGCCATTTCCTTCTCCAGCTCATTTTATAGATGTAGAAATCAAGGCAAACAGGGTTCAGTGACTTGCCCAGGGACACATAGCTAGTACGTGTCTGACACCAGATTTGAACTCAAGAAGATTTGTTGACTCTAGGACTAGAACTCGGCACTATGCCACCTAGCTACCCTACTTGCTTAATAAAGGTTTTTTGAATTAAATTTGATTTTGCATTATATATGTATATATATGTGTATACATATATACAAATAGAAACACATATTGTGGCATGTTGTGTCATATCATATTGTATTATTATACATACATGTACATACATATACACATGCATGCATACACACATATATGCACGTATTTAAAGTATATGTATGTATATAT
>CM053594.1:288597717-288613150 GCA_028646575.1 Pseudocheirus occidentalis | reverse complement strand
ATCAGATTGGCTAATACAATAGAAAAGGAAGATGAGGGATATGGACAAGTAGGCACACTAATGCATTGTTAGTGCAGCTCTGAGTTGGTCCAGCTGTTCAGGAGAACAGTTTAGAACCCTGCCCAGAGGGCTGCAGAATTGATCCAGCAGTACCATACTGGGCCTATACCCCAAAGAGGTCAAAGAAAAGGAAAAGGACTCCTATGTATAAAGTATTTCTAGCTTCTCTTTTTGTGCTGGCAAAGTATGGGATGTTGAGGGGAAGCCTATTAGTTGGGGAATGACTGAGCAAGTTGTGATGTATGATTATGACTGAAAACAATTGTGCTATAAGAAAGAATGAAAGTAATGGTTTCACAAAACCCTGGAGAGATTTATGTGAACTGATGCAAAATAAAGAGAGTGGAAGCGGGATAACATTGCACGCCATGGCAGCAATATTGTCATGATAATCAGTTGTGAAAGACTGAGCTACCAGAAGTCTCTGCCACAGATTCAGTCGTCCCCTAGTGCCTGCTACGGAGGCTTGTGCTGGTCATGGCCCGCTGCTGGCTGCCTGGCACAGGGGTCCAAGGCCTCGCTGCTGGCTGCCTTGCACAGGGGTCCAAGGCCTCGCTGCTGGCTGCCTTGCACAGGGGTCCAAGGCCTCGCTGCTGGCTGCCTTGCACAGGGGTCCAAGGCCTCGCTGCTGGCTGCCTTGCACAGGGGTCCAAGGCCTCGCTGCTGGCTTGCCTGGCATGGCACGTGCTGAACTGCTCTCCCTTCTTACCCAAGGGAAACAGGCTTTTCTTTCTCACTTTCCAAGTTGTCTTGGGCTGGAATATTGTTTCAACCTGTCTTTTTGTTGGTTTTGTTGCCCTATAATTTATTTTGAGGCATTATTTTAAAGGTGTTTAGAGGGGAATTTGGGAAGGGTCAGGTGAGTCCTTGCCTTTTTCCACCACCTTCTGGACTTATCTTAATGCTGATGACCGCTTGGTCTATAAATCTACCGCTAGTCACTCTACTGAGCTCCAGTTTTGCATCACCAGCTGCTCAGTAGACATTTTCTTTTTTCTTTTTTTTTTGTTGCTTTTTGGAGGGGGGATGTAGGGCAATTGGTGTTAAGTGACTTGCCCAAAGTCACAGGGCTAGTAAGTGTTAAGTGTCCGAGGCCAAATTTGAGCTCAGGTCCACCTGATTCCAAGGCTGGTGCTATATTCACTGTGCCCCCTAGCCACTCCTCATTAGACATTTTCAATTGGACCTCATTTTCACTTAGATATCCTATAGCCACCTTATACTCAAAATTTCCCCAAATTGGCTAATTATTTTGCCCAAAGCTTACTTCTTTTCAAAACTCCCCTGTCTTTCAAACCAGATGTTCCTAAGGCTTTTTAAGCTCAATGTATTCAAAATAGAATTTAATATTTTTTCTCAGAAAACTTTTCTATACTCTTAACATTCTTAATACTGTTGAGGGCAGCACCATCCTTCTAATTACTTTGCTTTGCAACCTGGCCTTCAAGTCCTCCACTCTCTTCCTCAACATTACACATATATGCATTCCAGGCCAAATAGGTCAATCTGGGTTCCTAGCATACTTCCTAAAGTTTCCAATCTTTTACTTTTTGCTCATTTTTGATAAACTTATATGATTTTAAGACATGTAAACAGGTGTTCTGGAGCAATATAGAAGTAGTTCTAGAGAGCTGATTATTAAATTTTTCATGTGGAAGGGAATAAACATTTATGTAATGCGTACTAGGCACCAGGCTCTTTACTAATTACTTTACACAGACTACCTCATTTTATCCTAACAACAACCCTTTGAATTTGGTGTTAGGATTTCTGGGTAGCAGAGGCAAGATGCTAGAGTAGAAGAAGCAGCTGACTCTTCCAATATTCTCTTTCAAACAACTTTAAAATAATGCCTCAAATTGAAATCTCAAGTGCCAGAACCAACAAAAGGTTGAGGTGAGACATTTTTCCAGCCCAAGTCAACTTAAGAAGTTGGAAAGAGAGGTCTGTAATGTTGGGGTGGGGCCTGTCCCAGAGCACACCCAGTGGCAACACCAGCTGTGGGCCTTGGAGCTGGTAGCAGTGGCAGCAGCTTCAAAAGTTCTCAAGCTAGAGATGGTAAGGGAATCTGGCAACAGGTCAGAGAGAGAGAGATGACCAGGGAGCCCTGTACTGGCACAGGGCATAGGACAGGCTGTTGTTTGGCAACTCCATTCCCTATACTCCTGTGTTACTGTGTTGGCAGTTACAAGGAATCAGGTGTCCTGAAGAGGAGTATCGATTTTGGTCTCCAAGGTTCATGGTCCCTGAAGAGCAATATCACTTGTAACTAAATGAGATCAAGGGCCCTCCCTGGCTAAGGAATTGAGCACAGACCAGGAGAGCAATGATCATACTTTTTCCTGGATCACTCAGCCTTGGAAGCACCAAAACCTTTCTAACTCCCCAGAGTTCTAAAAGCTGTGTTGCAAAAGAGGCTAACGCTTGAAATAAGTGTCCTACCTCGGAACCCAACTTTAACATGAAATTCAAAGCCACAAAATAGTCTGGAAAAATGAGCAAACAACAACAAAAACTACTTACTTACAAAAACTACATACTTTTTTGCTCTCTTTATTTTTTCTTGCTTCTTATTTTTTTTACAATACAAATAATATGGGAATATGTTTTTCATGATTTCACATTTTTATTGCTATATATTGCTTGTCTTCTCAAAGAGTGAGGGGATTAAGGGAGGGAGAGATTGGGGATTCAATTTTTTTAAAAAGAATGTTAAAAATAAATAAATAAAAATTTAAAAAGTAAGGAGATGCTAATATTACATTTTTATTATGATGAGGAAAACTCAGGTAACATGACCTGCCCAGGGTTGCACAGCTAGTGTTTGTGGCTATACTTAAACTTATGTCTTCAAGTCTTCCTGACTCCATCAGCTATTTCTACCTGTGGGCTTTTACATCTCATAAATTTACAAACCCTACCAATCAAGGCTTGATTATTTTGTTGTTTGTCTATACTTAAGAAAGTGATAGAGAAATGGTTAAAAATGCAGCTTAAACTTAAAAGTATGCAGTGCACATATTTTTCCAAGTGCCCCTTATTAAATACTTACCAGCACACCTCTGAATGTAAGGGTCATTGGACATATTTGCCCTCCTACCCTTATTGACAAATGGAACATAAAACAAGGTCCAGAGTGGTGAAAGTTCTGGAATCTCTAACTGGAGCATCCTCCCTCTTTTCTCACCTTCGCTTGTCAAAATCTCAGTCATTCTCCCAGGCTCAGCTCAAATACATATATAACATAGCAGATTGGGACTATATTATTTGGGTTCCTTGAAACTCATTCCATGATAGATTTCGTTATGTTACACTAAGACATTTATTAAGAAGGTTGGGAAATGGGAAATTCTAAGATAAATTCTCATTTCTAAAATGAGGGGGGTAGTTTAGTTAAGTACTCTAGTCACTTCCAGCTTTAAATCTATGATTCTTTTATAAAGATTATTTTCTTAGTTTCATGGGTATGGATTAGAGAAGAATTAGGCTAGAAATGACTTAGAATCTTCTATGATTTCCCCCTGTAAGTGGTCATGATCCCTTCCTCCTTTTCCCACTTTATTTCTCGTTCTCATAGTGCTTGATAAATAAATTCTTAAGCTAGAATTATTTGCATATTCATCTTATCACTCTTAGTCCATTATAAATTCTCTGTGCCCAGAGTCTATGTTTTTCTCAGTAGTACCCAGTGGGGTACATAGAAGATATAAAAAAAATACCCCAACACATTTCTAGAATTGAATTAAAATAGATTGACCTGTTAATCTAGTCACAACTAAATTTCCTAAAATACCAGGAACATAAAAGTCAATTGAATTAAAAATTAAAAGGGAAAATTAAGAGAATAATTAAAAAGTTAAGGAAAATGCTATTTTAAGGAATGATACAATTCACCCAGAATGGGCAATTGCTTACCATGTCAGGAGAAGCAGAGGGCGTGGCTGTGGGGTATAGTTAGAAAAGCTGATATAATGGTAAAAGGTCATTTGTTAGTAATTCTGTTTGATGAGGTCTCCTTCAGAATTCCAGACTAGGATTTAGAAACAAGGTAGGAATGCTTTCATGTCATTGACTACCACTTCCCCTGGGGTCTCATAAGGGATTGGATGAATTTCCACTATCTTATTCTCACCTTCTTTCCATTTCACTTCATAAGGGCTTGCCAAGCTACCATTTTACATTATGTAGGAAGGGGTAGGAAGTTAGACAATTCTATTTTACCACCCCAATACTTCTCACAACCCAGTTCTACTTACCTGTTCAGGTTCATCTCCTCTTCCCCAACACAAATCTTCTGTTCCTGTAAGGTCATGTTACCCCGAATCTCCTACTCTATCACATTATTCCCATTCCAAACTCCATGATGTCATCCATGTCATGCTCTTTGACTATACTACCATCTCCAGATCTTCTCTTTTTGTAGAATTCCTACCAATTCTTCAAGGTCCAGATGAAGTCTCACTTCCTTTAAGAAGCCTTCTTAAACAAATCCATACCACACCAATCTCTCCAGACTCTAATAGGAAAACACTGAATTATTTCAGATGTTCATTTTTTTTCTCTTCAATCATATTGGAAGATGCTTAAAGACAGAGATTACAACATTTTCATTTGTGTTCCAAATAGGTGCCCAATGAAGGCCTGTTTGTTGGTTAATCACAAACTTTTCAGAGATGCAATGGGACCCAAGACACTTAGTCGAATTTTCTTATTTTACAGATAAAGAAACTGAAGCCAGAGAGGTCATATTCCTGAGTCATGTAGCTAGTTAATAGTATAGGTGGGGTTAGAATCCATGTTCCCTTTGATTCTGCTGACCAATGGGTACTATCTTCTCTACAGCACTGCCCCTGCCCTCTATGTACACTGGAAGCAAACAGGAGTTTGAATTGCTTCTGTTTGGGGGAAGGCCCAACCATACCTGGCAGTTCAATATAGGTCAACCTAACAGGCAAGAAAACAAATGCAGTTCTGGGCCATGTAAAAAGAGTCACGGCATCCAGGAGAAAAACCCAGATTTTTTTTAATATTAAAAAGGAAAAGATAAATGGTAGAACTAGGAGTAGGGAGAAGCAATTCAACTTGAAACAGATCTAAAATGGTCTGTATTGCATATGGCTCACATGGAGAAATGGGTCAATTGGCAAATTACTCTCCCTAACTGAAAATTGGAAGAGAAGATGCACTAAAGTACAAAGAAAAATTGATTGAGAATTTAACATATGATAATATTTATGGGAAAGGGTAAAAACCACTTTTATTGAGGTGAAAAATAGGGAGCTTAAAGATAAGTGATTTTAAAAAATTGCTGACAGTAAAAACTAGGAAAATTAATTTAAAAAAAGAGTTCTCATTTAGTTATGAAGCCAGACTGTTTTATTACCTTAATTGCTTTTGAATTCAGTTGTTTTTTTTCAACCCACTGAAACTGTTTTTCACATTACCTTTATTGCTTCTTACACGTTTAATCAAATTGTTTTCTGTACCTTAACAACTACTATCTTCCACATGGAAATTTTTTTGCATGTGGATTTTCAAGCATCTCAAACAATAAAACATAGTAGTAGATAGAAAGCATCTGTACTGGGAAAAAAAAAACTCCCAGCAACAACTAGCCCTAGAGTCAAGGCAAGACCTGAGATCAAGTCCAGAATATATAACATATATTGTAGCAGTGTGACCCCAGACAACTCAGTTCAACTCTTACTGCCCAGCCAAATCTGGAAGATTGAACAGTTGCCGATATGCATTACTAGAAGTTTTCTTAAGGGATGATTTTCATTCTTATTATTAATGAACCTTTCCTTTTTTCCACCAAATTTCTTTATTCTCTGCCTCCAGTCTCCCCATCCCCAAACACACGCATGTTCTGTGAACCCTGGGCCTTTGCTTGTGAGAATGTTTGCTAACTGAAGTTAACTTTTCCTTCCCTTTATTGAGCTGTGCTTTCTCCCCTTTCCCTTCAATTTCTATTACTGTTCCTATTTTTCAGTTTTACCATTTAAAGATATTTGTTAAATGGAAGCGATTGGGAAGATCTGATGTCTTTGAAGAAAAGATGCTCCCAAAACCTAAGACAAAAAAGAAAGCGGTTTGGAAGCTTTTGCTGAATTCTGGTCACCATCTGCCACATAGATGACTGCTGCTGTGCAATCTTCCCCAGTGATTGAGGATTGGATGTAATTGTGAGCAGTTATGTAATGCTGGATGAAGAGTAGTGGTTGGGCCCAGAGAATCCTACCTCCTCTCACAGGGCTTTGGGTAAATCATTTTACTTCTTTTAGACTTGATTTTCTTATCTGTAAAATAAGGACAATGATAGTACCCATCTACCACTATTGTAAGATAAAATTATTTATACATATATCTGCATATATAATTTTATAAACCCTAAAATGCTATATGAATATTAATAATCATATTATCATCATCATTATTATGGATCAGAGCAAAAGCTCTGTAGCTAAATATGCTGGACACTGTATCACTGCTCAGTCCCTCTTGGAAGTATTCCAAGTTCTCTCTCTAAGACAATGCAAATCTGACACAAGAACCCAGGAAAACCAGAGACTCTATGGAGGCTCCTGACTGACTACTCTTCCAGAGGTATAGAAGCTAGGGCCATTCACAACATGACCAGGGAATAAAGGAAAGGACATCCTGTGCTCTCATGGCTGAGCTGCTGCCAGCTGGATAATGCCTTACCCTTCCCCATACTTCTTCATATCTTGCAATGTGAATTGCATAAGGCTTGGTCCAATCTGAGAAGGGTATGCCAACACTGAAATGGATGTCAGATTGGCTGTAAAATAATACTGAATCTGTCTGGGGCCCTTAGCACTCATTCATCTACAGTATGCAATTCAATTCAACTCCTCTACCTAATACTTGGGGTTAACTGTCCTTTTTTTCCCCCATATGCAAATAAGCCAAAAGGAGCAAAGCTAAAGACAGTGCTAAAACAAAGGGTGCATGCCCTCCTTCTGTACTCAGGATTTGGGATTGTTTTTTTTCCTTGCTTTATTTTTGAAAATCAACAAAACTTTTCTGAAGGAAGGTTGTTTTTTACTCTATGATTTTTTTTTATTTTGCTCTGCTTTCTGAACTGTCAGCTCAATTTATTCTAGCCAGAGAAACTGAATATTCCCAGCTTCATTGTCAGCAGGAATCCAATTCCCCCCAATGTTCTGTTCTTCTGCTAGCTTAAGAACCAACCAAGAGGAAGAATAATCTTCTGCATTGTTAACAAGACACTCTGTAGACCAAAGGCCATATTCCTCCAGAGAAGTCACTTCTCACATGGGGACTATTGGATGTAAACACGTTCAGTGGTCAAGGGAACCAAGCCAATTTGCCAGGTGCAGCTCCCAAGCATGCCTCTGAATTGATAGATGTGCCTAGATTTGTTTTCTGAGATTTCTAATTGTGTTTGGGGAGGAATTGTTTGAATCACTCAAACTTGCTGTGCCCAGACCCATTTCCAGATGCTGAAAGCTCCCAGCCAGCCCTTTCCTTGTGCAGTTTTGAGGCAGAGTTTAGAGTTGTCACTAGTAATGCTATATAATAGGACCATTAAGAATCCTGGCACCAAGCTCTCATACATTTTCAGTGTCACTGGAAGGAGATTTATTTGATCTTCTGCAGGGCTACCTAAGCTCTGCATCTTTCTGGAGGAGGTAGAAATGAGTGCTATAAAGTGTGGCAGGTCTGGGGGGACCTCTCTAACAGGACCTTCACAGGGTCCACTAGCCTTGTGAGAGGCTTGAAAACTAAGAAGACATACATGGATCTGCTTTTCCTTGTGTGGTAACATGATCTCTCATTTATTTTTAATAGGTGACTAGATAGAGAAGAAGAGGGAATTATACATTATTATGTTTTGTATTTTAAGATCTTTTTGTGTTATAGATTTATGTTAAAAGGGAATTTTAGAAAATTAAACCCATAGAGAAGAGGATATAGAATTTACAAGCCTGAGACAGGAAGGTGGGTAGAGTAGGTCTCTGCTGTTAATTAATCTGAAGTGTTTCTGTCACCTCAGCTCTGTGAGACAAAGTGGCCTAGGAAAGAATTTGGAAAGCCTCTTGCAGGAAACATCATTGATAGACCCAAAGAAGGGGATCCTGGGGCCCAAGTCTTTAAAATCTAGGTCTTTAAAGAATGGATGGGATTCTCTAGATAAAGAAAGAAGAAGGGTTCCCCATCAAGAAGTCAAGATTTCATCTGAAGGGCACTGGAATGTGTTGTATATGGCTTGTGAATTTACTTTCAATGATGTCAAACTCAAATAGAAATGGGGGCCACTAAACAATGCATAAAGATCCCTATAGGAGTGTATTGACTTTAAAAAAACACATATTAACATTTTGCCTTATTGCATTTTTTTTATTAAATATTTACCAATTAAATTTTAATCTTGTTCTCGCTTACTTGTAAGAGTTGTGGGCTGCTTGTGTGTTTGACAACTCTGCTATAGGCAAGCTAGCCTACATAGAGACTATAGATCAAGGATAAGAGAGAGAAAGCTCTCAAACCAAGAGCCACTGAGATCTCCAGAAGGGTGAAGAAAGGAAGGTGAAGTTCAGTGGACAACTCTTTAGTGCCTAGACAAGACAGAGTCTTTTAATTCATGGAACCAAGGGGCAAAGAAGATACTTCAATAGGCTAATAACCAGTGAAATCATTAGGGAGGCAATTTCCAAATTCTTGCTGTTTCTAAGACCCAAAGCCCAAGTAAGCTTAGTGGGGGAAACAGAGATTTCAATTCTATTCAACAAATCTTTATGTGTCTGCTGTACTAGAAGATCAGAGGGACAATGTGGATATAGTTTGTTCAGATTTCAGCTAAGCATTTTACAAAGTTTCTAATGGTACTCTTGTGGAAAAGATGAAAAATGGAAGCTATGTAGCTGGTTGGATTTGGAACTGGTTGAATGGCCCTACTCAGAGATTAGTGATTAATGGGTCAATGTTGACTTGGAAAGAAGCTTCTAATCAAAGTCTAAAGAAAGCCTCTATCTCTAAGAGAAGCCTCCTGAGATGTGTACTTGGTTCTGTAATGTTTGACATTTTTATCGGTGACTTAGAAAAAGGGATGGTAGCCTACTTACTAAATTTGTAGGTGACAAAGATGAGGGAGGAATACCATACACATTGGATAACAAAATCAAGATTGGAAATTATCTTAAAAGACTAGAACACTGACCTCTATATAATAAAATAAAATTTATTATACATAAATAAAAAAATTTCATTTGGGTTGAAAAACCAAATTTTGCTATTACAATATGGAGACAACATTGCATTGAAATAGATCTGACTGGTTCTAGTGTACTTCACTATTGATAGGAGGTAACAATGTGATATGGTGGCCAAAGAAACGAAAATGATGATAGCGTGCATTAGGAGAAATAATATGTCCATGTAATGAAGGAGTTAATACTCTTGTATTCTACACTAGTCAGATCACATCTGGAATATTGTTAAATTCTGAGCACAACACATTAGGAAATACTTTAATAAGTTGGAAAGCATTCAGAGAAGGGTGGATGGGATAGTGTTCTGGGTCAGGCCTGACTTAGGTTGTTCTGGTGGTTTAGGCTTGAGATTGGAATGAAATTGGACATTAATAGGCACTATAACATTTAATAAAAGTTTATTTAAAAATTCCATTCAATAGATATTTAGTATCAGATGAATGTGGCTCCTCTCATCTCCATGGGGAGATTAATTTATCTAGGAGGTTGTATTGACTCATGTGGCAACAAGGCGTCCAGCAAGCCTGAGGATTACCAATTGCTCATGAGTTGGTTTTTTGGGGCCTTACTCCTTACTAAGGCTACTTTACTTGTTCAAGTGATGCCATTCTATCCCATCTCCCCTAATAGATTGTCCCCTCTGTTGGCCTCACTCTTCCACTCATTTTTAATTTCTCTTTCTCTACTGGCTCATTCCTGTTGAGCCTAAAAAACATCTCCATGTCTCCCCATCCTTTGAAAAAGTCCTCAATTGATCCTTGCATCCCTGCTACCATCCTGTATCATTTCTACCATTTGTAGCTAAACTTCTTCAAAAAGCTGTCTTCACTTTCTCTTTTTCCTTAAATCTTCACAATCTGGCTTCTGACCTTATTCTACCAAAACCACTCTTAAGTACTAATGATCTCAGCTGCCAAATCCAGTGGCTTTTTCTTAATCCTCATTCTCCTTGATCTCTGAGGCCTTTGAAACTGTCTTCCTCTCTCTTCCCTGATGCTTTCTTCTCTGCTGGATACCCTAGGTGTTCTTCAGGGTTCTGTCCTGAGGCCTTTTTCTGTTGGTGACCTCATCAACTCCCACAGATTTAACTACCATTTCTATGCTGATGATTCACAAATGGATCTTTCCTGTCCCACTCTCTCTGCTGACCTCCCATCTCCCATCTCCCACTTCCTTTCAGATATCTTGAACTGGATGTCCAGTAGATATCTTAAACTCAATATATCCAAAACAGAGCTCATTTTCTTTACCCCTAAACCTTAGCCTTTCTACCTTCCCTACTGTACAAGGTGACACCATTCTCCCCAGTCACTCAGGTGGATGCCTCACTATCTCTCCCCACACATATCCAGACTTTATCATGGCCTGCTGATTTTATCTTTGCAACAGCTCTCAAATATGCCCTGCTTCTCCCCTTTGATACTGTCACCATTCTAGCGCAGGGCCTCATCATCTTACAACCTGATTAGTGCAAAAAGACTTCTGGTGGTAAGCCTCTCTACCAGCTATCCGTCATGCCTGGAACGCTCTCCCTTCACTATGACTACCGATCTCCCTTTCTTTAGGCCACAACTAATATCCCACTGTCTTCAGGAAGCCTCATCTAACCTCTCTTAAATTTGCTGCTTTCCTTCTGTCAATTATTTCTTATGTATACTATATAGAGCTTGCTTTGTATATATTTGTTTGCATGTTGTCTCTCCCATTAAATTTCAAGCTCCTTGAAGGTAAGGACTAGGTTTCCCCTCTTTTTGTACCCCTAGCAGTTAGTGTAGTGCCTATACGTACTAGGTGCTTAATAAGTGTTTATTTATTGATTTAAAAAATGTTTTATTAGAAGGCAGCTAGGTGGCACAGTGAGTAGAGCACTGGCCCTGGAGTCAGGACCTGATTTCAAATCTTGCTTCAGACACTTAACACTTACCACCTGTGTGACCTTGGGCAAGTCACTTAACCCCAATTGCCCTGCCTTAGCTCCTCCAAAAATGTTTTATTGACATTCTTCTTTTTTCCATTACTGCCACTTTCCACTGACTTTCTGCCCCACCCCATCCCCAGTGGAGTTCTCTTTTGTAACAAATAAAGCTGATAACAGCACTTAGGTGTCATTTAGTGCATTATACTTCCTAGAATGATTCAGGTTCTGAATTGAAAGTCTTACAATCATAGACTCATAGATTTAGAGTTAGAAGGGACTTTAGAGGCCATTGCATAAACTCTTGTCCTCTCCTGCCCTTTTTACAAATGATGTTCTTCTTTCCTTCCCTTCTTCTTTCCTTTCTCTATCCCTCCCTTGTCTCTCTTTCCCTCCCCCCTCTCTTTCCTTCCATTCATTTTCTTTTTATGTCCTCCCTTCTTATTTTTCTTTTTTCTTCCTTCTTTTTCTTCTCTTTTTCCTCTCTCCCTCCCTCCCTTCCTTCCTTCCTTCCTTCTTTCCTTCCTTCTTTCCTTCCTTCCTTCCTTCCTTCCTTCCTTCCTTCCTTCCTTCCTTCCTTCCTTCCTTCCTTCCTTCTTTCTTTTCTCTGTATCTTTCTCAATGTATTCATGCATGTTTAGGATCAATGAGTTAGAATGAATCTTCAAGAACATCTAAGTCCAATCTGCTCATTTTACAGAGGAGGACAATAAGGACCAGATTGGGGAAGGGAGACAGGGCAAGTAGTATGGCTGGGCTTCAAATCCAAGTCTCTAACTCAAATTCCAGTCTCTGTTTGCTACATTCCCCTGCATTACAGTTCTGCTGAAGTTGTATCTTAATAACTGAGGATTCATTGCTATAATAAATTTTCTTTTAAAAAAAGGTGGGGGGATTTATTAGCAAATCCCAGGAGATAGGCTCTTGTTTTGTGGTTTAAGTGATAGAAAGGTGCACTTTCAGGTTTACTTCCCAGCAGCTTTTATGAAGACTATAATCTGTAAAATGTGTCATTCCAAATAAACTAGAGTGTTCATTTGTTTGGATGTTGATGAATGAGCCTGAGAAGGTGACATAGATTTGAGAGTTGTTTTGTTGCTCTAACTACACTCAGAATTCTCTTAACTAAGGGGAAAAAATCTAAACTCTTCTACCTAACAGGGGAATAAAAATTGCCATGGGCTGGTGAATAGCAAAATGAACTGAACTGAATAGAATCCATAGCTGCTCAACCTTTGAGTGTTTGAAGCTCTGAGCCAACAAGTAAAATGGGTAACACTGAGGGCTCGCCCTTTGCTTGTCAATGTGGCCCATGTGGGAGCCAAATCACAAAGAAATGGTGATTAATTGGGAAAAAAATAGCTCCTTTCAGCCAAGTCATTCCGTTACCATGAGGGTTTACAGAGAAGGTAAAGGCTAAATGATTCTCTGCAGAGGTGAGGGGAGTCTTGAATAAAATTATGTAAATTTTTTGGCTGTTTTTTTTAATGGTTCACTAGGTATACTGCACCAATGTGCAGAAATAGAATGGGGAGCAATATGGAAAGAGATTAGAGATTCATTTCTAGCTGAACCATTTGGGGAAACAATGGTTTGTGTTTTTTCCCTTTAATTCAGCATTTATTTCATAAGCACCTAATATGTGCAAAGCACTGAGCAAGAAGCAAAGGGAATATAAAGATGGATACAACCCTGTTCCTACCTTTACAAACCTGCCAATCTGGCTGGGAAAATGTGGCATGCACATAAACAAGTATAATTCAAAGTAGAATGTAAAAGTGTGTGAAAAGTACAAAGAAGATTCAATTGGTGTTCACAATGGGGAAGGGATCCATTCTGGTCGGTGAAGACTCCATGGAGGGGATGGTATTTAATCTGTACCTTGAATGATGGATATAACCTTAGCTTTATTTAAAGAATATTTCTGAGTAGAGGATGAAGAGAGAAAGAATAGGGATTCAGGGACTTAGGACCAATGCCTTGCATTTTCTGTACACTGACAGGAAGAAGATAATTACAAATGGACAATTAATTGCGATGCTAAACCTGCATTGATTAGGGAAAGACAAAGAGGATGAACCAAAATACTGATACACAGATACAGTAGAACTATTATCAGTCCAACAAAGGTCCTACATCCTCATATCTGGCTCATAAGAGGCAAAGAGGCATGTGCAGGATTACACCAATGACATAATAAGGGTAACCCCCAACAGAATCAGGATATCAGGGCATTTGAGTAAAGGCAAATGAGTATGGAAAGTTTGAGTTCCATGAAATCAAAGACAAGTGGGATAAGTCTTAGTGAAAGTGAAGTAATTTATTCCTGAATAGCTTGGACTAGGCATGCAGTGAGCTCATTCCCTACAACTCTTAGCTTGTGCTATATGTGTCTAAAAAAAATAAAAGATGAATTCAGACTTAGTCCATGCTACTCTGTGTGACCCTATAAAGCTACTATGGAAAGAGGATCCTGAAGCAATAGGAGGATATTCCAGGCACAGAAAAAGTGCAATATACATACATACATATATAAATATATGCATATACATATATATAAATATATACATATACATATATATACACGGATGTGAGAAAGAGCTGAATATGTTTCTGGAAAGAGAAAGTAGACTGATTTGCATAAAGTATTGATTATGTGAATAGTATGAAATAAATTTAGAATGGTAAGTTGGAACCTGATTATGGAGGTATTGAATGGCAGGTCAATAAGTTAACACTTTTAGCTTATGGTACTTTAGGATATAGAGCTGGAAAATATTTTAGCAATCATCTAGTTTAATTTGACAAGCCTTTAGTAAATATTTAATAAATGTTTGTGGAATTGAATTGGGGAATCTTTTTTCCCAAAATTATAGAAGTGAATCTCTCAGAGAACAGGCTTTTGCACTGATGTATCAAATATAAATTGCTTTTTTCTCATTATTAATGACTCTGGTCAAGTCATTTAACCCACTTGCCTCAGTTTCCTCATCTGTAAAATGAGCTGGAGAAGGAAATGGTAAACCACTCTAGTATCTTTGCAAAGAAAACCCCAAATGGGGTCATGAAGAGTCAGACATGACTAAAAAAATGCCTGAACAACCACCACCATCACAACAAACATTTTCAATGTATATGTCATTTTCAAATTAATTTAGCCTGATTGCCAAAGTCAATTGTTAAGACAACCGAATATGATTGGTTTATAGCTATTGACTTTCAGTCTGAATTGACACAAACTCTCTTGATTTGGTGGTGGATGTGATATCTGGTCAATATTTACTCAGTAGGAGTGTAGGAGAGAGTTAAGGTGATAACTTGAATTATAATCTGACCCCAACACAAGTTATAGAAGAAGGATTTGTTGTTGTTTATCACAAGAAGAGCTGACTGCCTCCTGGGGGGCAGAGCCAAGATGGCGGCGTAGAAGCAGCAAAGCACTACAGCTCCCACACAAACACGCTAAAAAACTCATAAAATGGGACGCTAAATAGATTTTCAAGCTCCAAAACTCTCCACAAGACAGAAAGCACTACAGGCAGCGCAGCAGGCGGGGCTCTTCACAGCAGTCTGGGACCGGCTGCCGAAACCCCCTGCCGGCTAAGGCCCTGGGGCATCGGACGGGGAACCACGGCTACAGGATAGCAGATCTGCTGCACTGGAGGCAGAGTTACCACATTTATCAGGCCAGCAGAAAAAAAGGTCAGTGGATTTTGCTAACTGGGGAGGAGAAGAGCGGGTCCAGCCAAACTGCTCCCAGGGCAAGGAGGCAGCAGGAGGCGGCTATAGCAGCAGGAACAGAGCCACAGCGGCTTCCACTGGTCTGCTTCAGAGCCCTCGGCCTGCAGATAGCAGGGGGGCTGACGCAACCCATCCAGGCCAAGGGCTCTTGCGTTGAGAGGCCTGGATCTGGATCGGGGTCTTGAGTGGTGGTCCTGGGGTGCGCTTTCAGTGAGCCGAAGCTGGGGGGGTAGCTGCAGCACCCCACTAATAGCTAATAGCTCTGGCAGCTGAGAGGGCCCCAGCGATTTGGGACAGAGCTTTCCCCCTCCAGGAAGCAGAGTTCCACAGAGCTAAAAAACCAAGCAATTAATAGCCTGGGCAACATGAGAAAAAGGAAGCAGGCTAGGAACAGCAGTAAAACTCTAGAATCCTTTTTTATGGACAAAAAAGACCAAAGTATGGAGCGGGAGGAAGACAA
>CM053594.1:288570603-288591849 GCA_028646575.1 Pseudocheirus occidentalis | reverse complement strand
TTCCTTCCTTCCTTCTTTCTTTCCTTCCCCTACATGATTAGGGTAATTCATACCTGTTCTGCACCTACTGTGAAAAAAACACCACCACCCTAGAATTACCACCATCAATATAGAGACATGGTCATATAAAATAAGTGTCAAAAACTAGATTTGAACCCCAGTCCTAGGACTCCAGAACCAGTGCCCTTTCCATAGTACCGTGCTTCCAACCTTGGACGTATTTAGTGACCATCATTTTATTAAGCCAAGTTGCCAAACGGGCAGGATAAAGTGTCTTTAGTCCATAATGGTTTTTGACTATTGAAAGGATGAGTAAAATCTGCTCATAAATCTAGGATGCTTATCTCCAGAACCAAGTTGGAAGACGTTGTGAAAATGTTTAGATAATAGTGGACATTTTGCCGAACTGAAATTTCCCATTGGGATCTCAAACAGTTATTTCCCCCACCAGATGGAGCATTGTAAAGTTTCAGTTCTGCCTCAGGGACTTAATTTACCCAATAACTTCAGTGTGCTGTATTAAAGTCAAGATTAACCCACTCAGAAAAAACAAAACAAAACAAAACAAAAATACCATGCACCATTAGTAGCTGCTGCTTCCTATAAACATTAGATAATTGCAGTATTTATCTCATCATTTTTCATTTCTCTATTGGCAGTGCATTAAAGTGATGTGGGTAACTTTTTAAATGGCAGTAAGCATGTCTAATGGCCTTCCTCTTTGCCAAATTTACCCAAGTGAAATTGAACCCATCTGCATGGTCAAATGCAAGACAAATGAATAAATGAGAAATCTCAACAATTAGGTAAAGGATAAGAGTTTTGGTAATTCTGAAATTTTACCTCCTTAATTACCCTCTATTGATTAGATAACATGTCTTCATTGTCCATATCAAGGGTTCCCCCATCTCATCTGACAACAAACGGCGCATAGCCCTAATACTGACGTAACTGTGAATTTCAAGGGTCTTTCAGGATATCATATTATTTTCCCTCTCAGCATCGAATTTGATATTCTTGTCTCAGGCCAAATTTATCAAAAATAGAAGGAAAGGGTAGAATAGTTCTCCTTCTTTCAATTTAACCCAACAAATGTCATTTCTATTCACTCCTAGATGAAAACAGCTAAAAGAAAGGATAATTCTAGTGATGAATTGCTAAGTTTCAATATTTATAAGAACTGACTCATAATTCATGGAGGGAATAGAACAGTTTGTTATTTGTGAAGTCTCAATATTCTGCAAATATTGACATTTTGTAATTTAAAATGACTATCCATCGTTGTTTGGAAGCCATGGTTTCTATTAAATTTAATTACTTTCCTTTGCAGCCTTAAATCTAGGATAACTTCAGATTGATGACAGCTTCTATTAGAACCTATGCAACCAAGGTGTGAGTAGAGAGTGCAATTTATCTGTGTTTGCATTTTAATGAATAAGAATGTT
This sequence comes from Pseudocheirus occidentalis, assembly GCA_028646575.1. NCBI lineage: Eukaryota > Metazoa > Chordata > Mammalia > Diprotodontia > Pseudocheiridae > Pseudocheirus > Pseudocheirus occidentalis. Next base: position 288,590,404 of record CM053594.1, on the reverse strand, counting down.
ATTTATTTGTGAACAGTGAAGTAATGAGAACCATCTCCCCATTATCTCTTTGATTAATCCAGCTCATCATTTATAAATATAGAAAATGTGCTGCACATACAATATGCATTTTAGACTAATTGGGATTTGCTCTAAGAAGCTCATACTATGATGATGATGGTTTAAATGACCCAAAAGAACCTGGCTGATGTTAAATTTCCCTAGCTTTGAGATCATGGTGCTAGGACAGTAGAATGCTATGTAATGAGTTAGATGAAAGGCAGGTCAATCAGAAGCAAAATTCATTGTCTCATGCTGCTTGTACACAATGTGTCTGGCAGGAGGGATCCTTTAAAGGGCCATGGCCAACACACAGAGGTCTGCCTAGAAGAGAAGCTCTGGGGGCACAGCAGATGATCTATAAATGCTACCAACCTTTTGTATCTGATTTGGTCTTTCTTGGTTTTCCCAACACAATAATATCCTCTCTCTGTGCTAGTTAAGTGACCTACATCAGGAAGGCATCAGGCCATCTCTCCAGCTGGTCTAATAGTCTGCAATATAGTCTCAAGTTATTTTCCTTTTTTCCTCTTTTCAACTTTAGTTCCTTCCCTGAACACCTCTTCCCCTCCCCCAACTCCATGTTCTTTAGATCTTTATAAAGTCTTCTTACTTGTACTGTTAATGGGATATAAGATCTTTCTCACCCATTAATATGCCTCATGTAGAGTCCATTAAAGGAAGCTTGTTTAGGGGAGGCTTGCTTGTAGGAAGGCCTTCATACCTTTTGCTAATTTCTAATTAGGCACTGAGTTTTGAGGGCTGTGATGCCTTCTGGCTCTGAAAAGTGTATATATACTCTGAGTTGGTATTTTCCTTTGTGGAATCGGTTATAAGAAGGATCTTGTGATTCCCTGGTTGAGATTCTGAATGGCCATATAGTCAGAGCTCCTTAACTGCTCAGATATAAAGGTTCTCTCCATCCAGGGATGTATGAAAAGTATACAGTTGATTCAGGCAGTCAGAGCCCTATCTTTTGGTCTTTATTTCTCTGCTTGTATTTTCTTTGTATTTTCTCTGAAGTTCAGGTTGCTAATTTTTCCTCTGAACTAGTGAATGTAATTTAAAAAGATCATTGAACCCTTTCCTAGTGAAGAACCTGTGCTAGCAGCCACCTGGGTATGCCAGTGTGGTTGCTGCTACACTACTGAAGTTTATACTTTTGTATAAACAAATGTACCCTCTGTGTCTCTCTGTCTCCTGAGCAAGCAACAAAAACAATTCATCCTCCTCTGGTCCTTACTCATGAGTTAACGTGTCTAATGTGGAGAGACAGCATGTAAACAATCATATTTACAAGACATGTACTAAGTAAACTGTAGATACCATTCAAGTAAACGGGAACATAAAAATATATCTCAAAAGTGTATGTAAGACAAATAGGTCAAACCAAAGGGTGAAAAACAACAACAGATAGGATGTGAATACAATAATCTAAGGTTGAAACGAAGTCCAATATCCTGAGTGTAAATGCAGAAAGTGTGGGGATGGTCTGAGTTTCAAATAAAGAAGCATTAGATCACAGAGTTGCAAGAGATCTCAGAAATGCCAACCCTTTACAAATGAAGAAATTGAGGGAATAAGAAATGAGGAGACTTTCTGAAGGTCACCCAGACCTGGGATTTGAATATACATTCATACATACACACATACACATACATATGTACATATGTATATACACATACACACATACACACACACATATATATACATACATACACATATATAGATAGATAGATAGATATAAGATGGATAGATAGATATAAAATAAATTCAAATTCAGTGCTCTTTCTCACATCAAAAGGATTCAGCAGCCAGTATTAGATCCATAGGCACCTTGGCTAGTTATACTTTGGAGTCAATTCCTAGGAAAATGGAACATGAGGGCAGAAACCCTGACACTGGGAGATCATAGTTTTACGTTCAGAGAAAAACAAGACACAAAACTGAAATGAAATCAATGCTGGACCAGAAAATTACTGCAACATGGCTCCTATATTCTCCTAGACTTTAACCTTAGTTATCCCCAGATTATAGAGTAGAATGGCATCTAAAGTGAACTTTTAAGTAAATACTTCTATCAGGGACAGCTAACTACAGAGACAGAGCACCAGGCTGACCATCACAGCAGGACAGTCAGATTATAGCTGAAAAATTGCAAATGATTTACCTGAATATATGTACAAAAATTTATTTAGCTACTGACATAGTTAATCATGGAGCTAACACTTGCATACTCTTGTATGGGAGCATGGATGAATGAATATGAACATTATTCCATCAGTTCTACAAAATTTGGATTTAAAGCCTTTTGTTTCCAACCTTAGCCAATTCTGTGAGTTCTGGTGCTCTCTATGAAGAAGCACTGTTATGGATTATAAGCCTTGGTTGGCCTGAGAAATTAAGTCATATTGTTAGTGATAAAAAGTCAATTTTCTTCTAATTAATTAGGCTTTATTAATTCCCTGATGTCTTACTGATTGAATTAAGCTTAACATCACAAGAGTCATTGGTTCTTATATTACACACACACACTCTTCTCATCCTTTTTCTCTAGGGAATCCCTAAGTATGTTATTCCTACCATTGACCTTGCCAGAAAGGAAATGTAATTATGATTGGGAGCATAACTTTGACTTTTGGAACATTCTATCGAAGCCCATATTAGACATTAGTGCCATATTACTGGAAATTTACATTTCTATTAGGCATGACATTATTCCTTGGTTATAAGAAGCAATTAAATATTTGAAAGTGATATTAAAGTTAAGTTTTAAGAGTTGAGAAAGAAGTTCAACTAAGGCAGAAAATTCTAAGTGAAAGCAACTTACTATTTTTATATTTAGATGTGGCATCAACTCCCACAGTGCTTCTTGCATATATAAATTAACATTGAATTTTCTGTGTAGGAAATGGAAAAAGAGAAAGAAAAAGGTGTCTAAGTATTTAGATGAATAGCTATCAACTGTGTCCGTGGTCCAAAGCTTAAAGACCTGATAAACTAAATAGCTGAATAAATATCACACCTCTGTATATGCAGTGCCTATCTGTATACTAAGGGCATGCAGGTATATGCGTTACACATCCTCTGTATACATGCAATTAATTACGTGAGAAAAAAACAATAAATTTATTGTAAGGAAAATCTAAAGGATGCATCTATGTTTAAAGAAATGGGTACTGGAAGTAATTATTATTGTGCTAATTAAGATCAAAAGGCACTTTTGCCTAAAATATCAAGATAATTGAAAGGGATTATTTTGTTTCTTTGTTATAATATATGATTTAGATTGCATTAGTGGTTGTATTTCTTCTGTGATCCATTGCTATGTTACCTGTGTGACCTTGAGCAAATCCTTCAACTTCTCTGGACCTTGGCTATTTCACGTTAAATATGAGCTTGTGCTAGGCATCTAAGGACCTTTTTCATTTTTGTTTTTGTTGTTGTTCTGTTGTTTCCAAATCTTTCTGACCCCATTTAGTGTTTTCTTGGCAAGGAAGCTGAAGTGGCTTGCCATTGCCTTCTCCAGTTCATTTTTTTTTTGCTTTTTTTTTTTTTGGAGGGCAGTTGGGGTTAAGTGACTTACCCAAGGTCACATGGCTAGTTTTTTTTTCTGTTATTTGTTTGTGTTAAGTGTCTGAGGCCGGATTTGAACTCAGGTACTCCTGACTCCAGGGCCGGTGCTCTATTCACTGCGCCACCTAGCTGCCCCCATCCAGTTCATTTTATAGATGAGGAAACTGAGGTAAATGGTTAAGTGACTTGCCCAGGGTCACACAGTTAGTAGGTGTCCGAGGTCAGACTTGAACACAGTTCTTCCTGAATATATAACGGAGGCAGTACAGTCTAGTGATCAGAGGGCCAAAGAGTAAGGAAACTATTCAGGTTACTTCTTGGGGGTTTCAGTTTTCTTGTATCAAACAAAGGGGAATTGTACTATAGCCTCTAGGATCCTTCATGACTCTCAATCTATTATCCTAGTTAGAAGATTATTACTGTAACTGGACCATATTGCAAGAATTTTATATGAAAGAAATCCTATATATAGATGTGAACTATGAAAGAAATCCTATATATAGATGTGAACAATTATAGTGAAGACTTGTGGCTGAGGGCCCAAACAGGTCACCCCAGATTCCTTACTTGAATATTGGCTCATTATTGCAGTAGCTCAGGGATAAGAAACTTTAAAAATATTAACAAAGTTATTATGTTAACTATGTATCTTATTTGTTAATTAACATTAAGAATTTTTTTAAAACTTTTTTTGGAGAGGGGAAGGCAGGGCAGTTGGGGTTAAGTGACTTACCCAAGGTCACATGGCTAGCAAGTGTTAAGTGTATGAGGTCACATTGGAACTCAGGTCCTCCTTACTCCAGGGTGGGTGCTCTATTCACTTCTCTAACTAGCTGCCCCAAGACATTTGTTGATGAACAGTAGCAAATATATTAACAAAGTTAAAAGCACCGGAAATGAGAGACAGATGGATATGAAAGACATTTAGAAGGAAACATTAAGGGGATTTGGACCCTCCAAAAGAAGGGAGATTGAAAGAACAACATTATCATTAAGAGATATATGGAAGTCAGAATGGGGAGAGATGAATTCAATTACAGAAATGTAAATTTAAGGTGATGGTGGGATATTTATATAAAAATATCCAGTAAACAGAGATAGTGGAACTGGAGTTTAGGAGAATTATTAAGACAGACATTATAGTCTGGGAAAGATTCTATTTACAGGAGATTATTAAAGGCATGTATGTGGATGAGCACTCTAAAATGTAGAAGGAAAAAAGCAGAGACCACATGACTGACTACTGGGCTATGCCCAGTTAGGAAGTGGGAGACACAGAAGGAGATTGCTTTAGCTTTGGTACTCTCACCTCATTAGAACCTTCAGTTGTTTCTTTCCCTCTGATTGGAGGGCTGAAGCAAAAACTCATTCCTGTAGCCTTCCTTCAAACAGGACTCAAAATTCCAGTCTTCTCTTCATTTGCCTCTAGTCTCCCTGCTTGGTTTCAGCTCTAACAGCATGGCATGCCTCAGGTGCTGGGCGACTTCTGCTGTCTCATCTTTTCAGCCTCCTTTTTGTGTATTCACTTCCCTCTTTAGATGGTAAGCTCCTTGCATTTAGGGATTGTTTTCCTTTTTCTTATTTGTATATAGTAGTCACTTAGTAAATGTTTATCATATCATATTGAGAGGCCGTGAAAGGAGACAGAGACACAATGGTAAAGTAATTCAAAGGCAAAAAGAAGGGAACAAAGGAAGAAATGGGAAGTCCGAAGCTATGGAGAGGTCAAGAAAAATGAAGATTCTTACCAGCAGTTCTTCAAAGGTTGAGTCATGAGTTTTACTAGCTAGGCTGTAGAACAGCACTTCTCAACCTGTGGGTCATGACCTTTGGGGGTCGAACGACCCTCTCACAGGGGTCACCTAAGACCATCAGAAAACACATATTTCTGATGATCTTAGAAACAGAGACATCTCTCCTCTATCTGTCTCCAGGTGGGTCCGCCCACATGCAGATATGCCCACATATGAGTATTAAAGGGTCGCAGCATTAGGAAGGTTGAGAACCACTGTATGTAGAATGTTGAATGTTATGCTATTGTAATCAAAAGAAAACATGAATAATTTTGTTTGATATAACTTTTACTTATCCAGAATCTATCATGTAGTAGGCATAGTATTCATAAAATAAAGAAAACTTAATAACTTCAAGTTGGTTTTCACTAACCTCAAAATACCCAGCATTTTGAACTCACAAAGAACTCAATAAAAATGACAATTCTTACAGAATAGAAATTTCAAATCCATCCATCCCCTGGATCTCTCATAGTTTTGTCAACCTGTCTTCAGTAAGTTGTGATTTCTTGCAGCAAAGAACACTGTACCATATAAGGAAGGAAGGAAGGAAGAAAAGGAGAAAGCTTCTCCACAAGTTCTCTAAAAGTATCTGGAAGAAATGCAGCAACATATACAAGGATAAATGACTAAATAAACAACTTAGAAATGGCATTAGGGCTCTTTCAAGAAAACATTTAAATGCTTCCTTTGTCTTTGATTCTAAAGACCTTTACTAGACCTATAGCCATCTTGCTAATTCTGATCCCATTACATTTCTGTGCCAATAAAGTCTAAATGAAGTCCCAGCTTTTGTGAGCTAATGCCCTTTATTGGCTCCTATAGCACCTATCCTGGGGCTTTCTTTTAGCTAATTCAAAACTTGTCATTGCAAACTCTTATGGTGTGGCCAAATTTTACCCATTTTTATGTTCCCTTCCATTTTAGAAATGCTTTCCTCTGCTTTTTGTGTAGACTTAGCTTCTCCATTGTTTTGTTTTTGGGCTCAAGTCGAGTTTGACTAAATCTTTGTTTGTTATTGAAGGTAGTATCTAAATCCCCACCTCTAGCCAGGCCACCAACTCTTTTTAGTTTGATTCTTTGTTCAGGATTATTAGATGAAATGGAGAGTGAAAGTAATTAGTATGTGGCTATGACACTGAGGAAGGAGGCATAAATGGGAAATTCAGAGGAAGCAAGCTGTGATAATTCCATCATAGGCTTTCCTTTGGCTGGGTCATTTGGATTCCAAGGGGATAATGGGACAGTTGGGGGCCTGTATTTTCACTGGCTGAAGTTCTTCCTGTGATGTGCCAGGCTCTGTGGATTTGAATTGAACTTCATCATTTTGTTAGTAATATTTTATCAAAGTAAATTAATGCCCAGACGTACAGTGCCCTGGGTTAAATCAATGAGTTTGCCCAGAATGGCTTGGCAGTCTTTAATAGATAGTGTTTTCCTATGTAGTTCTAATTTCTTTGAATAATACTCTGCTCCTCTCCTGACCTGCCTCTTCCCAATGGCTTTAGAAACACGCAAGGTTTTAAAATTAGAGAGAAACAACGAAATGTGGGCTCACAGGGTACCAAGAGTTAGATACCTTAGGGGAGCAGGACCTTAGGGATGACCTAGTCCAACCCCTTTATTTTACAGATGATCATAAGATCATAGATTTGGAGTTGGAAGGGACCCAGAGGCCATCTGATCCAAACCCTACCATTTATAAAAAAGGAAACTGAGCCTTAGAGAGGCTATTAACTTTCCTGAGAAGGGTACAGTTACTACTTGTGAATAGACACAGATACTGTGTGGGGTGACTTTATTTTTTTATCCGCAGCAATATTCTAAACTAACAACAAGGCAATGGCTCAAGAAAAAACTGCAATCATAATTAGAGGAACCAAAGATAATTAAGAGAGGGTCAAGAAGCCAGCAGGGTTTGCTTATATCAATAGAGGGCAGCAGAGAGCTAGACAAGATAATGGCTGGAGAAATCCATTTATTAAACAAACAAAACAAAAACATGTATTAAGCGCCGACTATGAGCAAGGCACAGTGCTAAACCTGGTTCTCCCCATTCTGCCAGCTACAGGGAAAGTGTTGGTGTGGTTGTGGCATCAGAGCAGATCAGAGAAGGGGCCACAAGGTGAGCTGCATAGCAAGGAGAGTAAATTAACACATCCAGTAATAGGTCAAACTGTAGTCCTAAGTCCCTGCAGGGCCTCAGAGGTAATTAACTACTAAGTTCATCATCTTCACAATCCTCTTTCTACAAGAGGAGTTTCCTGTTTGTCTGGTCCCTGATACTCTAACAGGGATATCTAACAGGAAGGTTGTCAAGAATAGGGAAACAAGAGGTGGGGAATGTGTCATTTGGGTTCCCTATTCTTGTTGAGAAAGTCAGGAGAAATCAGGCCATGCATGATGGGTGACTGGAAAGGAATGGGATGAAAATCCTTCCTAGACATCTCAGCTGTTGTTATTATCAATGAATAGAAGAAAATGATCAAATAATTGGGGAATGTAGGTTAAAGCCTTATTCCTTACCACAATATTGCTCTGGACCTTGTATAATGCACTCCATCTGCTATCTTGGTATCTTTGCACTAACCATCTCTCATGCCTGGAATGCACTCTATCCTTATCTCCACCACATGGAGCTGACTGCTTCCTTTAAGACAGACATGGCTCAGGCGCCTTCTTCTGAATAAAGCTCTTCTGATCTCCCCAACTGCTAACGGCCTCCCTCACAAACTGCTTTGCATTTAACTACTCCTTCATATTAACTTTAAATTTATGCCAGATAGAGTTTTCTTTGTGCTTGTTCCCCCTGTTAGAATGTAAACAACATGTGAGCAGATATCATTTCATCCTTTGTACCATGTGCTTCTGGTGTTTGGTCTATGATAGGTACTTAAGCATTATTATCATCATCAGCAAGCATTTACTGTGTGCCAGGTACAGTTCTAAGTATTGGGGATATGAAAAAAGGCAAAACCCAGTCCCTGCCCTGAAAAAGCTCATGGTCCAATGAGAGAGAAAACATGTGAACAAATGTGTGTGTACATACAAGATATATGCAGTGTGAACAGAAGATCAGATTAGAGGGAATATAGTAGCAATGAGGAGGTGGAGGGACTGGGAATCTCTAGCACAGTGGTTCTCAACCTTCCTAATGTCACAAACCTTTAATACTTGTATATGGGCATATCTTGCCTGGAGACAGATAGAGGAGAGATGTTTCAGTTTCTAAGACCATAAGAAATATGTGTTTTCCGATGGTCTTAGGCGACCCCTGTGAAAGGGTCGTTCAACCCCCAAAGGGGTTGTGACCCACAGGTTGAGAACCGCTGTTCTAAGATATCAAATGCAGGGATTAAAAGGTTAAAGCCATTCATTTCCAAAGACCTGAAGTTTACTATAATATTTTATCTCTAACTTCAATGAATTCATTTAAATCTCTTATGAAGTCACTTATATTCCCAACTCTTACTAAGTGGATTCCCACCACTAGAGACAACAAAGCACATTTTATTTCTGGTGTAGTTTCTGTTGTACCCCCTATCCCATAGGTCCTCTGGGAAAAAAAAATTGTTTAACAATGATGACTCATGCCTATGAAAAATACAACAGACAGTCAATGACAACTGACATCTGAGTGGTTCATACAAGAACTGTCTTAGGAATTTAATTTCTGACTGAAGTAGTCTGGTTAACAGATTGTCAATTATCAAATAAATGTGGTCTATGAAGATAGCCAATGGAGATATTGCAGGCGCTCAGCCCTACTTCTTGTCTATTACCTAGTTAATGTAAGGTGATAGCAAATTATCTCAAAATATTCTGATAGTGGCTTCATTGGGCCATACGGGATAGTTCTGTTGACTCCTAACTTTCTTATTGGTTCCTACAGTACTAATTATATATCTCTAGCTTTCTCCATCTCTGTCTCTGTCTCTCTGTCTGTCTCTCTCTCTCTTAATAGCAATCAGACTACCAAACTGCCTTGACCCTCCATGGGTAAATCCTTGATGGAGAATGAATTCTGTTTTCCCCCTCCTTTATAGATCACAGCAGAACTGAGTAATAGAATGGGTAGAGAAATTTCTCATTGATAGCCTGCATTTCAATTGGCAGCCAATGAGTGAGGAGCTGTATCTGCCAATTCCATTTGTGGATTCTGGTCCTACCTAGATTGTTTGAAAATAATGAACATGGTTCCAAAAAGCAATCAATGATGCTTCTTTTGCTAGAATCAAATTTACTTAAAATATTTAACCTACCAAGTAGGTGCACTTGGAAAATGAAATAAACATACTTTACAATCATGGCCTTTCAAAGAGCTTGATACAATAGATACATTAGCATTTTTCATCATATTTCTTTTAATTCCTCAAGCACTGATCTGGTAGATGGAAAGAAGGTGAGAGAAATGATTGAAGTTTTTCTTTATTCAGAAAAAAAATGGCAGACTAAGTGGGAAGGTGCTGCTTTTCATTTTTAGATGAGAAGAATTGGGAATAGAACAAAATAATTAAAGGCTCTCAGCATAGTAATTAAGGTTATTAGCCAGACAAAACCTTCTTAGAAATTAGAGAACTTAATTATAATTTATAATGTTCTATAAGTTTCAGAATACCTGTTGTGGACTCTTCTTTTATGTGTTTCTGATTGGATTGTTATTTCTTTCAAGGAAGCACAAAAACGATAAATTACATATTTATCTCTGATGCATGATATATAACTGTTAGGATATTGGAAAAATACTTATTAAATCTGAGGCATATTGAAAAAGGTATAATTTCCCAGTCTTTTTTATTGCAATTGCCAGTGTCATTTTAGTTAAGTTGTTTTTTAATAATACTTTTTTGTGGCAGAAACATGAGTTAGTTTGCAATTTTGTTCAGTGCCTTCCATTACAACAGAGATACAGCAATTTCCCAATAGATAACAGACAAGTCATCTGAGCATTCATGCAACCCAAATCTGAAGCAAATGACTTATGCATAATAAAAAGGATCTCTTCTTTCTGAAGCCCATTGCATCCCAGTGATATATCACAGAGAAAAATCGTTTCAAATCATTATTTTTTCAGGTTTGAAGTTTGACCCAATCTGATAGAAGAAAAAAAAGAAGGCATAAGCTAAAGATGATACATTGTGCTGAGCTCTAAACTGTCCTTCTTGTTAGATTCTATTAAAAGAAAACTTTCGAGTGCTTTAAGGGTAAGTTCTGGATTGTATTTTAATGGAAATTGGAATTAAAATGAAAATCATCATTTTATTTGAAGGAATAAAAAATATGATCTCAAGACAAAACTGATTTTTGATCATTACCTTTCCCCTTGCCAACTACTACTCCTGCCTCCAAGTTGTTTCTCCTGAAATTCCTATTTCTCTTATGGTTCTACTTTTCCTCCAGTCAACCAGGCTCAAAATCCACTGTCATCTTTAATTCTTCTTTCTCAATCGATATCTCCTCCCCTAATGCTAATGATTTCATCTTGTAAATGTCTTGAATACCTGGGCCCTTCTTTTAATTCCCACCGTCATTAAATTGTAGAAAGGATTCATGTTCGAACTCTGAGTTCCTTTCAACTCTGAGATACTATAGGGGTGTTAATAACACACACACACACACGCGCACACACACACACACTTTCTGTTCCTTGGCTACATGTTTCATTGGGCATCCCTTTCACAAGAGGCATGGAGTAAGGATCACTGTATCACATCTTCTCTACTAGAAAAATACCCCTAACTGTAGGCAGGCCTTACTCATGCTCAGTCCACAGAAACCTCTTTTTTGCTCAAGGAGCCAAGTCTGGGCCCAGCTACTCTCAAGGCTCTAGGGCAGTGGTTCTCAACCTTCCTAATTCCTTGACCCTTTAATACTTATATGTGGATGTATTCGCATGTGGGCAGACCTGCCTGGAGATGGATAGAGGAACGTTGTCTCAGTTTCTAAGACCACTGGAAATATGTTTTCCGACGGTCTTAGGTGACTACTGTGAAAGAGTTATTCGATCCCCAAAGGGGTCTGGACTCACAAGTTGAGAACTGCTGCTCTAGGGCATTCCAAGAATGATGACCCTGAGCACATGCGTGGGAGCAGACTCCTGGCAGTAGAACACTGAGTAAACACTGATAAGATTCACATCTGCCCCCATTCCAGCTCTTTACTGATCTATCCATGCTTTCAGCTAAGACATCAAATTCCTTTGTGAATGATTCCTGGACTTTCCCTGTTGACACACCTGCTCCACCTCTTCCATGCCTCTCCAGACTGACTGCTTTGGTAATAATATCTCAACTCCAAGCTCTGCCCTCCATCAGCCTGCCCTACAGTAGAGATGACCACTAATACTCTCAGGCATTAAAAGCCCTCTCCTCCCAATCTCAAGCTTCTTCCTCCTCCACAGCAGTCTGCAACTGACAGTGTGTAAACTGAGAACCCTGTGGCATAATCTCATTCTAAACTGTTCTAAAGGAAGTCTCATCTAACATCCATAGAAATGAGAGGGGAACCGTTTCACACTAATGAACAGCTTGGAGATGCATTCTGAACATGTCATTAACCTCTCTCCAGCTCGGGCTGTGTCTGATTGGGGCTGCCAGAGCATTCGTTTTTATGCTGTCAACAAGCATTCCAGTCAGTGCCTTCCAGCTGCCCCGTCCAGTGTGCCCAAAAAAGAAGAATTCTTCAATTCCCCTGCTTGCCATGAGCATGCAATCATATTATGAACTGAAAAATGAAATCAGTTAGATTAACATGGAAAGCAAATTCATAATGTACAGAAAATGATGTGTTAGTGGTTGGTTCACATTATTATAAGAGTAAGTTTTATTAAAGGGGAAAAAGACAAACAGAAAACTGAATGGTTCCTAAAGGTTCTTAAAAATTCTTAGATTCATTTATAATCTTGAGGCAAAATGCTCTTGGTGGAAGAACAGTAGTCCTGCTTTGTACCTGCTTTCTCTCTCTCTCTCTCTCTCTCTCTCTCTCTCTCTCTCTCACTCTCTCTCTCTCTCTTTCTCTCTCTCTCTCCTTTCCTTTTTCCTTCCCTCCCTCCCTCCCTCTCTCCTCCCTGCCTGTCTTGCTGTCTGTCTGATTTCCCCCTTTCTTCATTTCCCCAGCTCCTCTCCCATCTCCTCCTCTCCCCCTCCCTCTTTTTCCTCTCCCCCCGATACTCCTCTTTCTCCTTCTTCACCCTTTTTTCTTAGCACTGCTCATAGATACAACCACTCAAATCTGGGAAATCATTAGTTTCACAGGCCAGGCTGAAAAGTCTATATAGAGTCCTCTAATCTCTCAATGCTGTCTCCCCAGTGCAAAACAATAGCAAAATACTTGCTGGATCTTGTCTCCTTGTTTCCACTCTTCTGTCCCAAAGGTAGATGCCTCATAGTCTTCTTTTGGTTGCCCATCTTTACTTCTCACCATGCATATCCCTAGAGGAAGACATTTGATTTTTCCTAGGTACTCAAATAAAAAGATTAATTATACTAGAATTTACTATACACCCCATGAAGCTTTCCTTAGCTTCTTTTTCTCTTTCTTTTCTTCTTTTCTATTTCTTTTTTCATTTCTCTTTCCCTAACTTTAGTTGTACTTTAGTATTAGCCAACATTTTAATTTAAAATTATTAAAAATTTGTCTAGTGATTTCATGTATTTTAGTTTTCTCAATGAATTGATGAGCATTTATTAAGTCTCTACTATGTGCCACGCAGTGTGCTAGCCTCTAGGGCTTAAAGACATAAATGAAATAATCCCTGCCCCCCCAGAAACTTACATTCTATCCATTCAGCACGCACACTTATAAAGATACCGTATATTAAAAATGTGTACATATGTCTATATATACATATATATATAAGCACAGAAATATGCAGACATACAAACATGCACAAGAGTAAACATGCATTATATATAGGGACCTTTGTAGTCAGGCACTAATAGCTGAAGCGGGGATAACATTAAGGAAAGGCTTTTGGTAGGAGGTAGCACCTGAGCTGAGACCAGACAAACTAGGGCTTCTGAGAGGTGGAGGATAAAATATATTCCAGAGCATGGGTATGCAAATAGAATGGAGATAAGAGGAAATATCATCTAGACTGTAAACCAAGGAAAGGATTGTATCAAATACTTCTGTATATTTGTCCTTCGTCCAAATGCCTAGAACAGGAATAGTTACAGGAGAAGCAGATCAAAGCTTCTTGATTGTGATGAAAATAATTGCTTATTTATATACTAACTTAAAATTTCCAAAGCACTGTCCTCACAATGACTCTTTAAGGCAGGTAGTATAAATACTTTTATACCCATTTCATGGATAAGGAAATTGAGTCTCAAAGAGAAGTGACTTTCTCAAAGTTACAGAGTTAGGAGGTAAAAATACAAGTTAGCCCCTGACTCCTTGTCATGTGTCCTTTATACCATACCAGACAACACTTGTTTTCGCTTTTATGTTTTCCATAGTGTGTGTGTGTGTGTGTGTGCGCGCGCACGCACATGTGTGGTCAAAAAGCTCAGTATATTCTTCCTAACATTTGGGGAATTCTCTCTTAGTTGCTATGGAATTTATGTTGACATAACTTAACCTAATTAAGAACCCTGGGACTTGTTCTTCCCCTTATCTGGGAGTACATTGCCTATGTATGGTATGCATTTTCCTAATTAAGTTGTTCTGAAAGTCTTTTCTGTGAAAAATTGAATTCTAACAACTGGCTATGAATAGAATACATTTTTGTTTTCAGAGAAGTCTATGTTGAGCTGAATCATTTTATTTTCAAAGTCGCATCACTGACAGTCATGTCCTCCAATGATAGCTGCAGAGAGGCAATGGCTGAGTTCAGGTGATGCTGAGCAGCAGCACCTGTTAGACATGATCTTGATAGAACAAGGTCCAGCAAGTCTGCTTCTCTCAGATCTTAAGGCTATATTCAATCAAACATCTTGCAGCCCTTTTCAGTGGGCAACATGTTGGTAAATGGCCCCTGGCTTACTACAATTTAGATCTCTAAAGTAAGCAAAATTATCATAGAATTATCCCAACACCAGATAGAAATGGTTGTTTCTGGGGGTATACACACACATACATATATATGTATGCATGCACACACATATATACTCCTGTACATATACATACATTGTACACATATGTGCATAAATATGCATGTAAACACATGTAATATATCATAAATATTTAATGTATAATATATTCTTTATATTCATATATTATATGACGCCATATTATACATATGAAATAAATCTTTTAAAATAAGTTTGAAAATGATTTCTTATTTTGGAAATTTATGTTGGAATGTGAAACATCTAGTGGTTTTCCTTCTAATCATCATAGCTTTGGGCTTGATGTTATAGACTGGTTGCTGTGCAACAGCTTTGAAAACTAATCAGAGACAAAATAGAGAACTTTTTACAATCTCTAGAAATTCAGTTATTATAATAGCTCACACTTAAAGTGGTTGCTATGTGCCAGAAACTGTGCTAAGTGCTTTGCAATCATTGTCTCATCTGATTCTCAAAAACACCCTGGGAGGTAAGGTGCTTTTTATTATCCCCATCTTATGGATGAGGAAACTGAGACAAACAGAGGTAAAGTGACTGACCCAGGGTCACAGAGCTAGTAAGTTTCTGAGTCTGAATTTGAACACAGGTCTTCTTGATAGAGTGCCCAGCACTATATTTCAACCTCTATAAAGCTATTGGTTCTCTATAACTTGAATAATCTACATTTGATACTTCTGTCAGAGTTTTTTTTTTTTACATTTATTCCTCTACTTCACTTTATCAATAGAGATTCAACATTGGTAGGATTTTTTTCCTAATGCTTTTTTTATTAAGAAAAACAGTTTCTTCTTTTTCTCGAAGCTCATGCTAACAAAAAAGAGGTTAGTTTCTTAGTAAAATAAGACCATCAAATTATAAAATATTTATTATTGCAAAATAGTTCATCTAACTTATACCCTGTAGTCAAAAGAACATTTGTTTCCTATTCTGAAGGGCCTAAGGGAATGGGCCAAGAGACTCCTTCAACACCTTGCTCACACTTATGGTTTATCTTAACATGTGCAGCACCAAAACTCATGTCAGTATTCTCCTTTTCCTTTATAAACCTTTATTTCAAGACCAAGTTGAATTAGGGACTCTACATTTTAATGGATAGATACATAGGAAAGTTGAAGGGTCCAAAAAATCTCAACTCCAACATATTATGAATATGCTGAAAAGTAGAATTTTAAAGAAAGGTTTAAAAATCATTTGGGCTATTTCCTCTGGGTAATGGAATGTAACTTTATATCAGAGGTTATTTGGAATGACAACTGTTGACTAGAGGCTTTCCATTATTGAGAACAGAAGAAGAGAAACTTCATTTAAATTACTAAGGAACTGAAGTAAGCCACGAAGAATGACTTTTAAATATAAGACATGTTTTCCTTCTGACATAATTGTATGCAAAGTTATGGACTATGTGTGAAAAATCTACAAGGTCAGCCTCACACAGGGGTAGGTTACCCAGACCCTCTAGGTTGGCAACAATCTCCCTACCCTCAAATATTCCTTCACAGGTCTAGCCACAGAGCCTATAATTCTTACATTGCTCAATACTTTGGATTATGTCTTTAAAGATCTGAAAATATATGTTACAGGAGAAAGAATCCTGTTGCTAGAGTGAGAAGACCTAGGTTCAGATACCATCTCTGATTTTTACACCTTTGAATGGTACTTTAACCTTTCTGGGTCTCAGTTTCTTCATCTGTAAAATAATAGATCCCACAGGGTTCTGAGCTGTTACACAACCCAAAAGGTCCTACACATCAAAAAGGGTGGCTTTCATGATCGTTCCAGCTTTAGATCTATGGTCTTTTGGCAGGTTATTGAAGAAGAATTACCATACATCACGCCACTGATCTATTTACAACCTTGGTAAAAATTAATTTATCAGCCCTCCACCTGAGAATTAGGTCCTGAAAAGACAGAGCAGGTCAATTGTAAGGTACTTGAGTGATAGGAGGTAGATAAGGTCTGAAGTGTGAATGCTTGGAAACCAAATAGGGTAAAAAAATCAACAATCCTGAGACACCCACAGGCAGGATAAGACTATTTGGTACTTTGTAATTACAGTACGTTTTAGGGGTAGGAAGGGATGAAGGAGCACCAATCAGAAACTTCACTTTTGGGATAATTTTGCCTAGGACTAATCTTTTGGATTGTGCGCCAGCTTCTGAGCCCTGTAGGTACTCTTGGTAATAGACTATTCTGAGGACCTAAAGCCACATTCTGTGAAATGTTGTATAACATATTGGATGTGTCAGATCTGGATGTGTCTGCTGAATATTTTCCCCCTTAATGCTGTCCCGTTTCTCTTTTCTTCTTTGAATTTGAGAAATGAGAGGAAAGAACCAAACAATTGAATTTGGAAAGCAAAACTTGGCACAAATGAGGTAGTTAGGCTATTTCTCCCCTCTTCCAAATGAGTATAATCACTCTAAATTCACTTTGCATGATTAACGTTCTTGAATATTTACTATTTTCTGTCTAATAGATGAAAATCTTGAGTTACCTGTTAGGTTGTTGTTTCTGGATAAAAAATTTGAAATTGGATGTTACAGGTCACAGATTTGTATTTATATATCCATTTCATGCTTCAGAAAATCAGCCTCTTATAATGTAATACTTGATTACCAAATGATGGTGTCTATAAAAATAAATAAATATGAGGGCCGATAGCAGCCATTTCACTTCTGTATAGAAGACGGGAAATCAGACTGTCTGGGTGAGTCATAAAAGGTAAAGTGAAATGTTTTAACAGTCAATGGTTTACCTTTTCTAAAACATATCACCTATTTGGCCAAATAATGAGCTTCCTGGAATGTGAGTTTTATAATCCCCAAGGAGTCAATGATTGGCCTCTGTCATCTAGACTTTCTTAGTAGTGTTTTGGAAAGTGATTCCAGTTGAATAGAGATGACAAGGGATGCATTGAACATGCATGAGTGTGAGATGCTTTTACAGGTAGCTGGCAGATAGCTGACTGGCTGCTATGATTAAATTAACTCACTTCAACTGAACAAATAACTATAAATCACCTACTATGTGCATTTGTGCTAAATTCTAGGGATATAAAAATGGAATATAACACAATGTTTAATCTTCATGATCTGAGAAGTAGATTAAAGAAAAATTGGAATGCAAAGTAGGGAACGTCAAGAATTCCAAGCAAAGTGGGAGAAGTTTAAGGAGGGAGAGATCACTTCCCTGGGTGTAGAAGCTTCATGAAGGCAGTAGAATACACTGTGTGTGTGTCTTTGATCCTATTTTACTGGGTCCTTGGAATTAACCATTCTATCATATTTCTTGGGAAGCCAGATAAAAGAGATCTTGTAAAAAGAGTAGATCCAGATGACTGGCCTGAAGTATTTAGACCCAGGGAATTCAACAAGTCCTGTTTGCTCAACTGGACAAAACTGGACTAAAATCTGCCTAACTACATATAATTTGTATCATCACAACTTCCCGTTCCTCTTACTAAATGGTTTCTATTGTAGTCAGGAGGCTGTAAAATGTAAAAAGACTATATTATTTGTATTATGCCATATGGAGGGAACAACGGTCTCAGTTTCTTCATCTATAAAATGATAGGCTAGGACTGGATGATCCTCAGGTTCCTTCCAGCTCCCACATTCTGTGAACACAGAAGATAGGAAGAGGACTTTGAATCTTAGCCCCAAATTCCAAGAAAAAGGCCCAGTTCTAAAACTGGTAGTTAAGTCATGGGGACTTTTGGGATCACCTAGTAACAGAGTAACTGACAATATTAGAGAACATATCCTTACTATTCAGACTCAGTGAGAAAATCCCAGTAGGGAGAAATGCATTGAGCACTTTATTTCCATTTTTCACTATCTGGACCCCCATGAAAAGGGACAATATCTTTGTTTTGTTATTCTAACCTCTACCAGGACACAGGCTCCGACTAACCAACAACACTACTTTTCTGCTCAGACATGGACTGGTCCGAGTAATGCAGATTGTCAAGGTGGAGTTACGGTCTTCTCCACTGCATGTAGCACGCTGTTTAACTTAGTTCTGCCAACTCAACTTCCTCAACATCTCTCATCCCTTTTCTCCACTGACAAAGTCAAAGCCCTAATCACCTCATACCAAGACTATTGTATTGGTGGGTCTCCCCTCTTTTCTCCAGACCATCTTCCATTCAACTGCTAAAGTGATTTCCCTAAAGCTCAGGTGGGACTATGTCACCTCCTGGCTCAATATACTCCAGTGTTTCCTTATTACCTCTAGAATCAAATATAAAACCCTCTGTTTGACATTTAGAACCCTTAACAACCTAGATTCTTCCTACTTTTCCAGTCTTCTTACACTTTTTTCCCTTTCACAGACATTTTCTATGATCCAGAATCACTAGTATCCTTGATGTTCCTTGTAGGCAACATTCAATTTCCTGACTCTATGACTTCACTTGTCCCCTATGCCTGAAATGTTCTCTCTTCTCATCTCTGCCATTTGCCTTCCTCCAAGTCTCAGCGCAAATCTCACCTTCTGCAAGAACCCTTTCCTCATTCCCCTCATTGCTAGTGACTTTCTTCTGTTGATTACCTCCAGTTCACCATGTTTGCTTCATGTATGTATCGAGTTGCTTGTGTGCTGTTTTCCCTATAAACTCTAAGCTCCTTGAGGGCAGGGTTTTTCTTGCCTTTTTTTGTATCCTAGCCCTTAATAGTGTGTTGTACATTGCTGATGTTCAGTCATTCATGTATGACTCTTTATAACCCTAGATAAGGTTTTCTTGGCAAATATACTGGAGTCTTTTGCCATTTCCTTTTCATGTGAATTAAGATAAATGGAAGTTAAGTGACTTGCCTAGGGTCATACAGGGAATGAGTATCTGAGGACATATTTTAACTCAGGTCTTTCTGACTACAGGTACCACACTCTATCCACTGAATCATCTAGCTGTCTCTGCCTCACCTGGCACACAGTAAGGGATTAATAAATGTTAATTGACTTGACTTGTTGACTTGATGGAGTTTTTTTCTATATACCCCTATATACCATCCTTTTTTTTTTTTTTTGCTTTTTGGAGGGGCAATTGGGTTTAAGTGATTTGCCCAAGGTCACATGGCTAGTAAGTGTTAAGTGTCTGAGGCTGGATTTGAACTCAGATTCTCCTGACTCCAAGGGTGGTGATCTATTCACTGTGCCACCTAGCTGCTCCAGAATATATATATATATATATATATATATACACATACATATATATATACATATATACATACATACACACACAGTATATATATGCAGTATACATATACAGTGTGTGTGTGTATATATATAAAGTATATATACACACACACATTGTGTATATAT
>CM053594.1:288536641-288564569 GCA_028646575.1 Pseudocheirus occidentalis | reverse complement strand
ACACCTCAGTTTTGTCCAAGGGGAGGCCTTTTCTTCATTTTGACTCTGGGTAGTCTCTCTGATTCCCTGGATCCTCTTCCCTGATCCCAGCTCCCTCCTGAATCTGCCAAACAATCACCTGGATTCAGGAGCTGACAGGTGCCAGGCTCTTGTCCAGTCCTCAGAGGTAGATAGCTCCCAGGTCCTTGTCCAGTCCTCAGGGCAATCCCCGGCACACACTGAAGTTCACAGGGTCCAGCACACCTCAAACCCTTCACTACTTCTTTTGCCTGGAACTCAAGGATCAGCCAGGCAATGAACAAACAAAGTCCCATCCTGTTCATGTCTCAATCAGCTTCCAGATACTTGGAGAGAAACTCTCTCTCTCTCCCCCTCTCTTTCTTACCTGACTTCAGTCTCCATGAATCTTCCTTCACTGAGAAGCCACATTCCAAATCCCCGTCTCTCTAAAATTCTTCTTTATATACAGCACTGGCCTCCTGCCTCAGCCAATAGCCTTCTCCCAAGTCAACAGGAAAATTCACACCTTTTCACCAATGGAGGAGTTCTACCTTCTATACTTAGCCCTAAGTTACTAGGTGCTACTTAGCCCTAAGTATCTGATCTACTTAGCCCTAAGTATCTAATAAACTGATTACTATTACAGTAAGAAAGAATTATTCTTTATCCAAATACTCTTCTCCTCCCTGGCCTTTCTATAAAATTCTTCATTCCTGATCAATTGATCCAAGTACCTTGAGAAAGCATCCTTCCAACACTTTTCATTGTGGTCTCTATTCTCTTACCCCTACAAATTCTTCCCTCATTTTTCTATTTTGACTAGCTCTCTCTCCCGTTCTCCTTTTAATCTTTCTTTCTTTCCTTCTTTTTTCCTTCCTCTTCTTCCTCCTTCTCTCCCTTCTTCTCTTTCTCCCTCTTTCCTTCTTTTTTTAATATAGCAATATCTGTATGTATTGGTTGATCTTTTGGGGGCAATTTTGGTCTTTGGTGGTCAAGTCCATTTTTTTTTGTCATTTAGTCTTGGACTATGGTATAGGCCCACACCAAGTCCTGTCAAATTTAGATACTTATTGCCTTACTGTGAGGCTTCTTAGAAAACGAATTTATTTTCCAGATTCAAGATTTTAGGTGAACTCATTTCTAGTTCCCAATGGTTGATTAAACTGAAGTGGAAGAAAAATATAACAGCTAACAGAGACTGGACATTTTTGCTGTTATATCACCTTAGAGGGGCAGCTAGATGGTGCAGTGGATAGAGCAGCAGACCTAGAGTCAGGAAGACTCATCTTCCTGAGTTCAAATCTGCCCTCAGACACGCACTAGCTGTATGACCTTGGGCAAGTCACTTAGCCCTGTTTACCTCAGTTTCTCATTTGTAAAATGAGCTGGAGAAGGAAATGGCAAACCACTCCAGCGCCTTAGGCAAGAAAAACATAAATAAGATCACACAACTGAAACAACAATACCGCCTTGGGATTTCAAGTTGGTCCCCTACTTTGACTCATCCTTCATGGAAGTAAATTCTGAAAAGCAAGTTCTGTTACAATAATTATGGTCAATAAATAAACAAGCAAGGTGCCCACTAATTCCAGGCATTGTGCCAGTAACAGAGATATAAAGAAAACAAATGAAATAGTCCCTGCCTTCAGGGAGCTTACATCCTATTGGACATTAAGTACATACATAAGTGTAATAACACCTAAGAAATACAATATAATTTGAGGGGAAAGACAGATACTAGCAGATAGGGAGGGGTCAGGAAATGCACTTGAGCTGTCCTTTGAAGGAAGCTAGAACCTAAGACAGAGCAAAGGAGAGATTGCACTCCAGGAATGAGGGAGAGCCTGAGCAAAGGCGTGGAGATGAGAGATGGAGTTACTTGGGTGGGGAATAGCAAGATGAGTCTGACTGGACTGAGAAACATGTGAAGGACAGGACCCTACAATACATCCACAAAGGTTATTTGGAGTCACGCTGTGAGAGGTTTTCAATGTCAGACGAATTTGTATTTGACCGTTTAGGTGATAGGGAACCATTGGAATAAATTTTGAGTAGGGAAGTGACATTGTCAGACTTGCACCATAGAAACATGATTTTTACAGCCGTATATTGGAAAGACACTAATCTTGGAGTAACACAATCTGGGTTCAGATTGTCTCTCTATGACTGAGCAAGTCAGCCAACCTCTCTGAAAATTAGTTTCCTCATCTGTAAAATGTAAAGCACTATTTACCTTGCAGGTTGTTACCTCACCATATGAGCTATTACCTTTTTCTTTTCATTGAACGGGTATATGTTATTCTCATTGCCTCTCAATTTCATTTCTATTACTGTGCCATCTATAATTCCATTCAAAATACAGATTGCAGAGACATATGGCATGATTAGCATAACCCTGTCCCCCATCCACCAACAAAAACTTAAGAGCTAGGCCTGATCACTTAACTGTAGTAATAGAAAACAAAATTCAATTTAATTCTATTTCCTTATAGTCTGAAAGAGAGTAAATATGCATTCATACGAAGCCACAATTATGTTAAAACTAACTTTCAAAAATGTAATTTATTTTACTCAAAAACAAAAGAATAATTTAATTTTTTTGTTTTGTTTTTGCTTTCACACAGGGCTCCCAGGTTGACTTTTTAACTCAGTGAATCAAGCTTTTTCTTGAGTTAAAACAAAAACAGGTTTTCTGATTTTCTCACTAACATGACTATCTCACTGAATTGCCTGGATCAACAACTTATTTTGACATCATGTAGGCAACTCTTCAGCTCTGGGAACTTGAATAAGGGGAAAGTATTGTAAATATATACATAAAATGGCAATTCATTCTAATTCATAACACTTTCCTTGTACCATGACCCTTTGAACCTAAATTGATGTACTTACCAAAACATTAATGAAATCAGCATGTTATAGGGCCCTTAAACTTAGATAAATTCAGTTATTTCCTTCAATATGGGGGCTTAGATGATCATGTTATTATACCCTTTATGAACCCTGAGGTTCTTGCTCTCACTTCTACTTGAATTAACGGGTAGAAAAAGAACAATGTCAGCCCTTACAATATTGTGTATGCATGCCCAATTCTGCTTCAGAAACCAATTGAAAAGTGTTTGCTTTCCAAATAGTAGATGCACCCAAGCAATCCCAGGATACCTACCAATACTCTGAAATGCTCTTGGGAGAATTATATCATAGGGGTCAGATTCTCACTGAGAGATAGTCACCTGTTAATTTCCATCAAGAAGACCCAATTACGTTCATGATAAGTACTGAAGGCATCTGGATAAGGGATTTGCACTGCAATGCTAGTAGGTTCTATGGAGTCATAGTGCTCTGATTCAGAGTATCTAATGATGTATCAGAGGGGCCTTATGAAGGAACTGTACCCCATTCCACCCCCATTCCAATTGGAGAAATAAAATCTGCTTCCTGGATTGGAGCTTTATTGGACCGAGTTGGCTGCTCATCTTGAAAAAAAATCAGAACCAACCATCAAATGCCTGATTGGTTGGGATTATTTTGAGGATGGAACTTTCTGAGCAAGACAATGTTTAGAAGGCTGACAGACCTGAATAGGGCTGAAACATCTGATTAGGCCAATTCCCTGATGCTTATTAATAAGATTCCCCAGATCATTCTATCACATTTGATTCTGCCAAAATTGATCAGTGACTCTGAAAGGCTCTGTTCTAAGCGGAGTGAAGGCAGTGTGGATAGAAGGAAATATTGTGAAGATATGTGAAGGGTGAGGGACAATTAGAGAGAAGGAAGCATTTCCAAGTTCCCCAAAGCGACAGAGAAGGAATGGGGGAGAAGAAAATAATTCATCTGACTCATACCTCCTTTCAGCTGAAGATGGCCAATAAGATTATCTCATGTTTATTGCAGTCACTCTCAAGCCTTTATGA
Source organism: Pseudocheirus occidentalis (assembly GCA_028646575.1). Classification (NCBI taxonomy): domain Eukaryota; kingdom Metazoa; phylum Chordata; class Mammalia; order Diprotodontia; family Pseudocheiridae; genus Pseudocheirus; species Pseudocheirus occidentalis. The sequence goes on along the minus strand of CM053594.1, from coordinate 288,560,652 downwards.
CCAATCAGTGGTCTTGTTTCAACCCCTGTTCAAATGGTAAAAACTGTGTTGTGCAGAAAGATGAGTCTATTTCCCTAAAGGCCTCTAGTCAGTGAGCAGGGCTTGTTTGTGGAAGTTCTAGGCCACTTATGTTTTCTGCAGCAAAACCCAATGAATAGTCTCTCAGGAGTTCCAAAAGAGAGTTTTAAATAGGAGGTTAAAGTAAAGGATACTTGTGAGATTCAGATGGTTTGAATTTTGTAATTTCCCATGGGAACTGCGGTGTGCCTTATCAAGGCAAGACAGATAAACAATGCCCACCTCTCCAGAGATACTCTAAATGACCTTCTCTTGTGGAAACAGCACATAAACTGTGGCTAGCCTTATTTTTTAAGCAAAAACTATTAGGCTTTTGTCTTTGTAAAACCCTGGAATATCCAATGGGATTGGATAATAACCATTTTGGCCTTATGAAAAAGAAATCATGTCAGACCAATCTAATTTTCTTTTATGACAGAGTAACCAGCTTTTTAGATGAGAAAAGCAATAGAGGTAATATATCTCACCTTCAGGAAGACTTTGGACTCTGCTCTCCATGACATGCCCATAAACAAGCTGGGAAAATAAGTTTGTTTATTTATATCAAATGTCAACTGTTTTGAGAGCACCAGAGCATACTTACTGAAGATTTGACATCAACCTGCTATGACAGATTAAGGGAATTCTTCTGGATTGGATATAGTTCAAATTTTGGAAAAGTTACTTTCATGATGGAATTGTCCAAGTTTGTTGATGAGAGACCAAGTTGTCTTAGAAATAAATTTTTTTTTTTTGCTCACTTGAGGAAATGTACAGGAATGCAAAGGATAAAACCTAGCCTAGATGCATTCAGGTTTCCTTATCCTGGAGAGAATTAAGCAATAGTGAAAATGTAAGTGTTTAACAGGGATTGGGAACCTCATGCCTAGAGACCCCATGCTGCCTTCTAGGTCCTCTGGTGTAGCTTTTTGGTTGATAGCAACCAAAAAGTTGTGTAGCAAGCATTCACACCCCAATGAAGTTCTCCACAATTTTGAATTTCCAGGTCCTACAGAAACATTGTTTCCACTTGCCAAAGAAGTGCAACTGACAGGCATGGGATCGATTTCAACTATGAATTCCTTACAAAGTAGAAAGTTTTATAGAATAAATCCTTTTATTAAGAGGATTTGTTCCATGAATTTTGGAGTCAGTCAAAGGGTGGCACTTGAGGACCTAGAGGTTCACATGCGGCCTTGAGGCCATAGGTTCCATAACCCTGGTTGAGAATGAAAGTATAGGAACGATGTTGTTGAACCTGATCTCAGAATCATAGCATACCACTAAAATGTGACTGGTAGTAGTTTGAAGAGACTACATAGTCTGGTTGTATTATGTGCTTTATGTCATACTCAGGGTCACACTTTAGAAAAAAGTAGGTTTGCTTTTTGTTGGTCATCACTGTACTAACGCCATCCTGCTAGAAGGTCTTTTGGTTTTTTAATTGCCTTATCCCATACTAATAGGTAATATTTTTATACATCCTGATGAAGATCTATGTGCCATCTGCATGGTGGGAGACATTCTCTTAGAGAATTTAAAACTTCTGGGTATGGAGTTTTGCATGACTTCAAAGTCACCGTCCGCTTTTAGCAAGCATTCACACCCCAATGAAGTTCTCCACAATTTTGTATTTCCAGGTCCTACAGAAACATTGTTTCCACTTGCCAAAGAAGTGCAACTGACAGGCATGGGATCGATTTCAACTATGAGTTCCTTACAAAGTAGAAAATTCAAAATGTGAAAACATAGTGTTCTGTTTAGCATAAAGAATGCCACCATAGGATAATAGATTTAAAACCAGCAGGTACTTAAGGCATCATCAGGACCAGTCCCTTCATTTGAGAGATAAGGAAACCCAGGCTTAGATATTTAAGTGACTTTCCCTTTGTCACTAGTGTTAAAGAATTCAAACCCAGGTCTTCAAGATTTAACTCTAGCTCTCTTTCTGCTATTCCATGCTGTGTCTTAATGTGATAGCCTAAATGATGCAGTAAAACACTGGCCCAGGTCTTTCTGAACCTCAGCAAGAAGCAATTATGCTAAAGCAACATCCTAGGTTGCCTTACTTGGATGGCATTACTTTAGTGGGCTAAGTATATAAAGGGAGGGTGGGGAAGTCTTTCCCTAGACTACAATCTCCTTCTCTTCCTTTCTAAGAGGAAGGTTAGAGAAAGCTACCTATCCTTCAGTGTCTAGTGCAAACAGCATCTCTTCTCCATGAAGCTTTCTCAGATGACATCAACTCATTCTGATATCACTTGTCTTTGACTTTAAACTCTGAACCATGTAATTTAAAACTTCATTCTACGCTCTCTTGTACATTTTTTTTGCTAATTGCTTCATATATGTTAGTTTTATCTGTGGCATAGGAAAATAAATCTCGGTGGGAGATCAGAAGACACGAGTCCTAGCTCCAGTTATGACTTTAGTTCAGTCACTTAACTCATTTGGCCTCTGTTTTCACATGTAGAATGTGGATAGTAATGTCTGTCTTATCTACTTCCATGTTATACTGAAGACTAAATGAAATAAGGAATGTGAAAGTACTTTGTGATTCTTGAAGGCTTCATAAGTGATCAATATTCTTATTTACCCAAATAAAAACATAAACTGTTATTTGATGATTTATTAATTGTGCCTGAAAGGAAAGGTGAGTCAGGGAAAGAAGCAGAAGCTTCCCATTTAACCCTGAAATATGGAAACTGTCCCCCAACTCCACCTTTTCCAAAGGAAACCCCACTGCATGCTGAAAGTCACAGACTGACTTTGACTCTAAAGGAGACGTCAATTGTGAGGCCCTTGCTGCAGGAAACTGGCCAGCCTTTAAGCTGTGGCTTTGCCCCCATAATAAGACAAGGCAATCAGCTTTGTTAGTTGTTTTGAAGGCAGAGGCCAAGACAGATGAGAGAAGTTAGGGTTTCCTCACCTTCTAAAAAATAAATAAATACCTCTAGTAGAGATTACAAATCATCCTTTTCTTGGTGATTCATAGTGCTGGAGAAATACATTCCCTAGTCCACCTTCTTCAAGTCTACAGCTTGTGGTGAATGTGCTAAGTAGAGAGAGTTTCCTTACCTGAACAGTCCCTTTGGAGGAAAAAACAAAATCACAGGTCTATGTTTGTGCATGTGTATGTGTATGTGTATGTGTATGTGTATGTGTGTATACACATGCATGCATATATATGCATATAGTATACAATACCTACACACATTGTGTTTATGCATGCATACACACATTTATATACACATGTGCACATATACACACATGCATTGACATGGGCACACACACGTACACATGCTTATAGAAACACCAATGCACATATTAAAATATGCACATATTTACAGATATAGACATACGCCCACATATATAAACATCACATACACCAGCATGTATAACATGCCTATTTGTATGTACATGAGTGTGAGTACTGTGCAGTGCATGTACATACATATCCACATGTGTATACATACAGTACATAAGTATGCCACATACTCATTGTGTGCATATACGCATGTACACAGTCCACCTGTGGATATATACATGTGTGTAGATAAAGTTAAAGACAGGCACAAACCTAGAATTATATACATATATACAACACAAGTATGCATAACACATTGACATAGATACATACCTACATCCATATATATGGATGCATGCATACACATACAACACATATACATACACATGTACATACATATGGCCACTAGGTGGAGCCATAGTGCACAGAGTGCTGGGCCTGGACTCAGGAAGACTCATCTTCCTGAGTCTAAATCCAGCTTTAGATACTCACTAACTGTGTGACTCAGGGCAGGTCACTTAGCCCTGTTGGCTTCAGTTTATTCATTTTTAAAATGAGCTGAAGAAGGAAATGGCAAACCATTCCAGTATATTTGCCAAGAAAACCCCAGATGGGGTCACAAGAAGACCAATGTGACTGAAACAATTGAAAAACAACCCCAAACACATATATAGATAGACACCTAGACATTAAAGCAGACACACAGACATAGACATGCACTGGAGCCTTTGTGCGTCATCACCTAAGATAGGGGTGCTGTGTAGGAGATACTTGGTACCTGCTTCTGAGAGGCAGGGGAGCTTGCACAGCTGTGGATATTCTGTGCTCTCATAAAACATGGTTAAGAGCAACCTCTTACCATTGGCTGACAGCTAGAACTCACTGTCTGTTGACAGTCTGTCTCTTCATCGTACTTGTGTCTAGTTGTGAAGAACTCACGCAGACTGGAGATTTTTATCATTCGGCTGTTTTCTAGTCATGTATGACTCTTCAATAAGTGACTTGTTGAGGGTCACAGTCGTAGTAAGTGTCTGAGGCTGGATTTGAACCCAGGTATTCCCTGCCTTCAGGCCTGGCGCTCTATACACTGTGCCACCTAGCTGCCCACATAACAGGTAATACTACATATTAAATGTCAGTGATTGATACCAAGAGGAACCTTCTGACCAAGGGCTATATAACTTTAACAATAGCATTCAAACACATAAAAGGATTTTAAAAGATAATGATAACTAGGTATTATCCAGCGCCACTGGGATGGCTAGGGAAAACGTGAATAAAGCATAACAAGAAGGTTAATGACTTTCTAACTGCTCACAGTTGGTATAATTTTGGAATAGATTTCTACATAGGTGTCACCTGTGAGTTTGAGAGCTAAAAGTCTGAGATCGTGAAGACACCAGCCTCACCTCTAAAGTCCTTCCCAACTACTGATTATAAAAGAAAAATCATTAGGCTTCCAACAGTTACAAAACCAAAACAAAAGAATCTACAATTTAGCAGATAATTCCTCCTAGGCCTGCTATGCACGATTTCTTCAGTTGCAGTCAATTTCCTTCCTTACCAGTTTGTTCCTTTGTTAGATATTTATATTCCTCATACTGAAAATCCATCAAACATCAAGCAGTGATATATTAGCGTAAAGAGGATTTATTTATTTAGGTAGTCTAATATTCATTCTGCGTCTATTGGGAAGAGAAGGCTTTGCTCAACTTAATAGCCTTCTTCCTTATCAGATATTCATTTAAAAATGTTGCCTTATAAATACAAGATGGGCTGAGACTTCTGTGCTCTAAATATTTTAAGAGATTTATGCTTGCATTAACTGGCCTTTTAGTCAAACCTAAAGGCACTGAAACACTGTAGTCATTTCATGAAGACAACATGCCTGGTGATCAAAGGTTAGGGTTCCCCGCTTCCCAAGATGAGCAAAAAGAAATGCCTACTGTCAGGAAGATATGATGGATGTTCAGTGCTGGTCATTAGTTTGCTCATTAATGTTTGTAGAGATAATGTTCATATTGGATGGGAGATTGAAGTTCATAATTTCAAACAATATATAAAACAATCAATCAATAAATGTTTAGATACCCACTATGTGTAAAGTCATATACTAAATTATGAGAAAGTACACAAAGTCAATTCCCACAATGGGCTGGAACATTTTTTGATTATTTTTGCTTTATTCTTGTGGATATTAGATTGTATAACCATGATGTCACAACAACAATGAATAGTGAAGCAAACAGGATATATAACAACACAGTTTTGAACCAAAACCTGTATTGATTTTCGTAATTGAATTCTGTCAAATTGGTCTGTATTTCTGTGAAATCCATTAATTAACAAACCTTAATTTATCACCTATTATGTGCCAGGCAATGTGCCACACACTGAGCATACAGACAAAAGTAGAATAGTTCTCACTCTCCAGTAGCTAGGGGGATTTAAAATCCACATAGAAAATATGTAGGATTTTATACAGAATGTGTACAAAATAAATACAGGGCAATTTGGGGAGGGAAGACACTAGAAAATGTATGAACTAGGGAAGGGATTTTGTTAGAAAGTCATCCTTGAGCTGAATCTTGAAGGAAAATCAGGATTCCAAGACATGGCGCAAGGAGGGAAAGTGTTCTAGCTATGGAAGATGGAGGACAGCCAGTGAGAAGGCAATCTCTTTTCTCCCCTAAGTTTAGAAATTATCTGAAGTTCTTCTGTTGAAGGCTTTCTTCCCCAATTCCCAAAGCTAAAAATGATCACTTACTCAATTATTTTTCTTTTTCTTTAATGATAAATTCTTATTGATGTGTTTTAACATCATGATTTCTTCTAGTAACCCTCCCCTTCCCTCCTCCTCCCCTTACCCTGAGTCATTTCATATAACAAGTACTCTATTTTTAAGGACAAAAACAAAAAAATAAGTTAAAAAGAAAAAGCCTAGCATACTGATCAAAAAAGACCAAACTTACGTGCAATATACAACATTCATTCTCTTCTCACCTCTACAATGGCGTGGGATGTTTGTGTCTTCTAATAACTCTTCTTTTGAGCCAGGCATTTTAAAAACAATTTTGCAGCGTTTGCTTTCAGGTAGCTAGGTGGTTGAGTAGACAGAGGGATGGGTCTGGAGTTGGGAAGACTCATCTTCCTGAATTCAAATTTAGCTCTACTAACCATACACTAGTGTTCCTATCTTCCTATGACCCCTGAAACACGGATTATTCCCTTATTCCACCATCCTTGCCAGTTTGGAGAACAGGAGGTAAAAACGCAGGTTTGTTTTGATTTGTATTTCTCTTCTTAGTGGTACTTTGGAGTCTCCTTTCTCAAACCTTTTTAAATGTCACAGTAATCCATGTTTCTGAATTTATTGAACAATGGGGTATTAAGTTTTGTTGTTTCTAGTTCATCCTGTTTTCTTCTGTTCCATTGATCTGTAGCTTTATTTTTTAACCAATACAAATGATTTTGATGGTTATTAATTTATAATAAGGTTTGAGGTCTGCAGGTACTATTCCCTCTTCACCTCTTTTTTGTATTGTTCAGTTGTTTTCCGTCGTATTCAACTTTTTGTGACCCCATTTGGGGTTTCCATGGCCAAGATAGTAGAATAGTTTGTCATTTCCTTCTCTAGCTCCTTTTATAAATGAAGAAAATGAAGCAAACCAGATCAAGTGACTTGTCCAGGGTCACATAGCTAGTAAGTATCTAAGTCCAGATTTAAACTCAGGTCTTCCTGTCTCCAGGCCTGGTGCTTAATCCACAGTGACACCTAGTTGTCCATTCTCTCTACATCTTTTCATTATTTCCCATGATATGCTACATCTTTTATTTTTACAAATGAATTTTGTTTTTATTTTATTGATTTTTGTAAAGCATCCTTTTGATAATTTGATGTAGTATTAAAAATGCCAATTGACTTTGGCCGTATTGTCATTTTTATTATGTTGGCATGGTCTAGGCATGAACATTGAATATTCTTTCAACTATTTACCTAATTTTTTTAAGGAGAACTTTGTAATTGAATCTATATAACTTTTTTTGTATTTTGGTAGATTAATACCCAGATATTTTATGCATTTTGTAGTTATTCTGAATGGCATTTCCCTTTGTCTTATTACCTCTTGAATTATATTATTATATAGAAATGCTCTTGAGTTCTGAGGGTTTTGCTGAAGCTATTGTCTCAATTTCTTTGTTGATTCCTTATGATTTTCTAAATAAACCACAATATGGTCAGCAAAAAGAGATTGCTTTATCTGTTTACCTAATTTTATCCCCTCAATTTCTTTCTTTTGTTGTATTGCTATAGGTAGCATATTCATAACTACCACAAATAATAGTGGAACCTCATTTTTTTCATAATTATCTTGCCTGAACCTGGGCTTTGCATTTACCACATTCTGCCTTTTACTACTATTTTGTTTTGTTTTTTTGTATAAATGTCCACAGTAGCCACAGCCAGGGGGATCTAAGCCACTGGGTTCTGTACTCTTTAGGGCCATGTAGTCTCTCTCTTTTTTTTTTTATTGCTGCTGCTTTCTGTTCTGCCTCAGGTACCCTCTTCTCATCTTTACCTCAATGGCCACCCAACTTTCTCCCCATTACACAGAGAATTGTAGTAAAATAAATGTCCTTTGGGAAACACTCTTTGAGTAAATGGATTGCTTTATTATTCTGCTAAGCATTTTTATGACTTCACAAATCAAAATTTCTTTTCCTGGACACCACTTTTAATACCTATTGTTTCCCTCATTGGGATGTGCATAGCATATAGCAAGTGTTTAATACATACATTCATTCATTCATTCATTCTTTCCATTTTATACTGAATGCCTTTTATTTAAATTTTATTCAAAAATAAATTTAAGCTGAATACCTTTAAAAGAGGCTCACAGTAGTTATTTTGCCAGCTGGAATCTATACAAAACGTTGTATAGATTTAATTACAAAGTGCTCCTTAAAGAAGTAAAGAACAACTTAAGTAGCTGGAGAAATAGTGAATAACACTCAAGCCTGGTAGTAATGTAGTAAGGATGGCAATAAAACTAGAGCTAATTGACATTTTTAATACTATACCCATCAAATGATCAAAGGGATGCTATGCAAAATTCATTCGTTCCATTGTAAGCTTCTTGAGGGCAGGGCCTGTGCTCTTCTGCTTTTTGTATGACTATGGTTGCAGTGCTCTCTATATAACCATACTTAATTACTTCTGTTGAATTACATTGAATTCTGTGCAGCTGAATCCCTTCAACAGAGGCTCTCAGGAGCTGCTTTCCCAAATCCTGTGGGAGATAACCTTTTGTTCTGGGAACACCTCAAGGGAAGAAAGTCAATGGAAATTAAACTTTGCAGAGGTATGTTCACTTTGAGATCATTCTCTTTAATATTTCGTTTTTGTTAAATTTTATGTCTTCTCTTCATTATTACAGAGAAGTCTGAATGCTCCAAGGACAGGAAAAGGAAATAATATCAGAAAACAAGGTGCCAAACAGGCAGGCCTCCCATTGACAGCAGCTACTGTGAAGTATCACTTTACAGACATCAGCAACTTGACCTTTTGCACCAAAATTTTGATTGGAGCCATCTCCCACTATTCTATGCAGGAATTATGAGGCCCCAGGGGGCTGGGAACAAAGTGTTGCTTCAGCAAAACCAGCTGAACATGCTCCCTTCTCCTGATTTAAGTCTATCTTTTCCAACTTGTTCAGCTTCTCTACCCAGGTCAGTTGAAATGAGCTTTAAGGAGGCCATCAGCAAAACTTAAATCTGCTCAGTGCTGAGCTAGAAGCTATTACGAATAAAAGGAAATATGAAATATGGCTCCGGCCCTTAAGGAGCTTATGGTACACATAAATATGGAAAAATAGGTAACATGTCTCAAAATATGATATGTCAGGCAAACCATCATTTAAGCACCTACCCTATGCCAAATACTCTAAGGGTTTTGGTCACCAAGCAAAGCAAATGGTTATCCCTGATCTCAAGGAGCTAATGATCTAATAGGGAAACCATATGCAAACAACTTTGGGAAAGCAAGCTCTATACAAGATAAAGTGGTAATGACCACAGAGGGAAGGCACTCACATTGGGGATTGGGAAAAGCTACATACAGAACTTGAAATTTTAGCTGGGCCTTGAAGGTAGGCCATGGGGACCAAGGAGGAGAGTTGTAGGTTTAGAGAACAAATAGCCAGTGACAAAGTGGAGAGTTGGGAGGAATGTTTCAGAAGGTCAGTTCATTGGATTGTAGAATTAGTAGACGGAAACAACTTGTAGGAAGGAGTCAGGTTATAAAAAGGGTTTGAAAATTCAGAAAGAGGACTGGCCAGGTGGATAGAGCACTGAACCTGAAGCTGGGAAAATCTGAGCCCTCAGAACCTTAATGACCCTGGTCAATTCCTCAAACCTCTGTTTGCCTCAGTTTCCTCATATAATGAGGAATAATGATCATACCTATCTTCCCAGATCATGATGAAAATCAAATGAGATATTTGTTATGTACTTAGTAAAATGCCAGGCACAGAGTAGTTTGTTCAAAAAACCAAAGTTTTCCTTTCTTCCTTTTATAACTGATCCTGGAGGTAATAGACAGCAGTCAATAGCATTTATTGAAAAGGAAATATAACAGTGAGAAATGATTATTTCTGTCATACTATAACCATCATTAATTAAGATTAAGATTATTTTCTTTCTATTTCCCCATTCAGAAATAAACCCCTGTAGGTTAATACAGTCTTTGAAGGATATTGCTGATCTTGCCCAAAAATTTACCCCATCTGGACCATCTTATCTAGGTGGAATTGTTATTCCACCCAACTAGAGAATCCTTACAAAGTAGTTGACTCTAATCTAGGTGAATTCCAGTCCATTGTGTTCTACTCAGACTTGTGTGTGTGTGTGTGTGTGTGTGTGTGACTCCTTTTGTATAGCTGACCCAGAGGCTAGGGGTGATCTGGGAGTAAGAGTGGTATAATCAAAGTCACTGTCCCCTAGCCCCTCATTAGAATAGGTCCACCTCATTCTCTCATTAATTGCTCACCAGAGTTCATCGCTTCCTGTTGGGAACACACACTCTTCTGAGAGCATATAAGCATTGAGAGGACTCAATTATTCATGAGGGAGAGCCAAATGACCATCCATTCATTATATATTTGCTAGTCATAGTTGATAAAATCAATATATTAATTACTGAGAAACTGTTCTGATCTTTTTTGTTCATCGTAATAGTCAGACCTGAATTTTAGGAACATCAATTTGACAGTTATATAGAAGATGGACTGAAGCAGGGGGAGACTTGAGGTGGGTAAGCCAAACCAGCTGGATGCTGTAATAGGCTAGACATGAGGTGATGGGGGCCTTAACCACGGTGATGGCGAGGTCAGAGGGGAGAAAGAGGTGCATGCAAAGTTAGAATCAACTAATTTTGTTACGATTGAACGATAACGTGATATATGACTGTAACATGTTACAGAGGTAGAACAATAGGACTTGGCAATGTATTGATTGTGAGGAGTAACGCAGTTTAGAAATGAAGGATAACACCTAGGTGGGGAGTCTGTGTGACTGGGAAGATGGTAATACCCTCAACAGGATGATTTAGAGAGGTGTGGGGAGGAACAAATAATGAGTCCAGTTTGGGACTGAAAAAAATGGCATTTGAAGAGGTAAATACTACTGGTACTCAGAAGAAGGTAGGGGCAGTGGGCTGTGAAGGCTTCACAGAGAATGTGGAATCTAATAGAAAGGAGAAGAATAGGCAAATGATGGTAGGATTGTGGAATTCTAAGCAGAGAAGAGGAATCCCATGAGAAATATAACAGAAAGGAAATTCTCCAGGATATCGAATTTGGCTAGGATTGAGTGATTGTATAGGGGATGCTGGGAGGTTATATAGAAAGGGTCCCGACTTTATTATTAGCAGGTAAGTAGGACCAAGGTTCTCAATTCCAGTAACTTCTTTCAGTCTTATAAAGTGAAGCTTCAGGGGTGATTTGTATGAACCACAAATGGTATTATGGTAGTTGAAAGAAATTGTGTCACTCTTAAGTTAAAGATTAGACTGAATTCAAAGAGTGATAGACCTCCCCACCTTCAATGAAAGGACTAAATAGACTTCATCTTCCATTCCACCAAATTGAAATATCATAAATAAGTCTTAGTTGGTCTCATCTGTCTTTCTGGATTCCTACGACATAGGTTACCTCATTGTCCTTTAGATATTTAGAATAATTCCTAACATCCTTTTTCATCTCAACCCAACCCCCCAACAATGCCTCGATGACCTACCCAACTCTTTTAATAGGCAGAATACCTCGGCTTCTTAATAACCTTTCTAATGAAGGTGCAGTTAAGAATGTCAGGTCACAAATTAGAAATTGCTTGCTGTTGCTTAGAAGGGAAGTCCTCTAAAATATTTTGTGCTCCATCTGTTACTGAGAGGTCTCCCCAACCATAGTCCATCATCTCCTTTTTGAGTTGAATTGACTCATGGCAGAAAACAGACTGAATTCCTGAAGTTTTCACTTATTGGTTGAGGCTATGGTTCTGGATCACAGGAGAGCTGGGTTATGCCCTGTAATCTAAAAGAACTGATTGGCCTCTTCTGAGCAGTCTAAGAACTGCAGGGAAGAGGTCAGTCTAGTTAGCAGGGCAGTGGCTTTTGTAGATCAGCAGAGAGGCCCAGAAAAATGTAACCATGAAGAAAGCAGCTCCTATTCAGTGAGAATACCAGGCTGGCAGTTTATATCAGTAACTCCAAGAGGGAAGTATGTCTTTCATTGTAGATCTAGAAGTATTCCACAATGGACATGCCATCCCAGGAGTGTGTACTCTGGCTATACAGCTTTTGTATGCATGCATTTTCTCCATTTGTGTTCCCTATGTATATCTCTTTTTCCATACTTATTCCTTGGCCACAAGTGTTCTCTCCTCCACCATGTAGAGTATGGTGCTGTTGTCCAACTCTTAGTGACCCCTTTTGGGATATTATTGGCAAAGATATTGGAGTGGTTTGCTATTTCCTTCTCCAGATCACTTTACAGATGAGAAACTGAGGCAAATAGGGTTAAGTGACTTGCTTAGGGTAACACAGCTAATTAGTGTCTGAGGCCAGATTTGAACTCAAGAAAATGAGTCTTCCTGATTCCTAGCCTAGTGCTCTATCTACTGTCACCTAGGAGCTTAGTTAAAGCTCCTTCCTTTCCTTTCTCTCTCTTCCTCCTCTTCTCCCTTTCCCTTTCCCTTCCCTCTCATCTTTTTCTCCCCCTCCTTTCTCTCCCCCTCCTTTCTCTCCCTCTCTCCTTCTTCTCCTTCCTCCCTCTCTGTGTCTGTTTCTCTCTCTCTCTGTCTCTCTCTCTCTGTCTCTCTCTGTCTCTCTCTCTCTGTCTCTCTCTGTCTCTCTCTCTGTCTCTGTCTCTGTCTCTGTCTCTGTCTCTCTCTCTCTCTCTCTCTGTCTGTCTTTATCCCTGTCTGTCTTGACTGTCTTTTTTCTGTCTCTACCTTTTTGTCTGTCTCTCTATCTCAGTTGGACACACACATGCACACTCATACACACATTCACACACACACATGTGCCACCATAAGGTCAAAGGAAAATCAATCTCATTTCACAAACTTACATTAAGCATTCTATGTGCTAGGCATTGGGGTTAGAAATGTTGAAAAAATCATACAATCTTTGTCTTTAAGATAATTGCAATGTACTAATAATTTGAGCTATGTCAAAGATTTTTGGTTTTCTTAGTGTGAGAACTCCCTCTGCCAATACATATGGGAACCCATCTAAGCTTGAGAGTCTTACCTGAGGCACAGAGAATTTAAGAGACATACCCATGGCAACATAGGTGATAACTGTAAGAGGCAGGATTTGAAGACAGGTTTTCTTGATTCTAAGTTCAATGCTCTGTCTGTTGTCCATGCTGCCTTTCTAAAAGCGATGTATAAAAAGAAGCATAAATCAAATTGAAATTTTTTTTACAAAGAACTATGAGAGATGAGAAAGGCATGGCAATTCAAGCACAAACAATGGAAAGACTTATTGGTATTTTGGGGTTTTTTTTGGCTTTTTAGAGGGGAGAAAGCAGAGAAATTGGGGTTAAGTGACTTGCCCAAGGTCACGGGGTTAGTAAGTGTTAAGTGTCTGAGATCTCATTTGAATTCAGGTCCTCCTGACTCCAGGGCTGGTTCTCTATTCACTGTGTCAGCTAGCAGACCTGAGACCTATTGTTTTTAACTAGATATGTTTTCTAGACCTGACTTTTCAAAACTCATAACCACTATCCTTTTGGTGAATCATATTGGGTTAGGGAGGAGGGTGGAAACAGTGGTCCTGCCAAAGGGAATGTAGAAAGCATTGCTACAGATGATAGGGTTCTGGGCAATAAAAAAGATATTAGGGGTACAGTTAGTGTTTTCAATTCTTATGTCATTTCAAAGTATGAGCTTCGGAAGAGAAATGCACATATTGGGAAAAATAACTAATTAAGGGGATGTGTCTGAGAAGAGGATTTGGATGTCTGGTCTATGGCTTAAAATAATGATGGATTATTTTCTAGAGATGAAATATAGCCATTGATATCTGGTAAAAGACCTATTTGCCTGGAGTAGGATAAATCTGATCAAGAGGGCTTTAAATGGAAAATAGAGAGGGAGGGAGATACTGCCAGGGAAGAACATCAATAGAGAATACTGATAATTCACAGATCAAAGATTTAGAGCTGGAAGGAATATTAAAGGTCATCTAGCTCTTCTGTCCCCTTTATTTTAATGATGAGAAACAGTCTTAGGGAAATGAAGTGATTCACCCAAGGCCACACAATTCATAAATGGTAGAGCCATGATTTCAGCCTTGGTCCTTATAGTTTAGAAAAGAGGGGAGTGTGATTGGAGTACAGGTGAGCAGACCATTCAAGGACTAGTTCAAGCAATTGGGGAAGGTTAACCTGGGAAAGAGAAGCCTTAATAAGATCATTTTAATTGCTTTTAAGTATGTAATATAAGGAAAATTTTTATAATATCTAGGACTCTCCATAAGTGGAATTAGCTTCTTAGGAGGCAGTGGGTGCCCCTCATCAGAGGTCTTCAAGCAAGGATTGATTAACTACTTATTTGAGGATATTCTAGAAAGGATTCCTGAAACCTTTCCAGAGAGGAGTAAGTCTACATGAGGCCCAAAGTCTGTTCTAGATGGACTCTGAAGTCCTTTCTAGTACTTAGATTCTGTTTCAAGAAATATTTATTTAATAGTTACCAGAGCAGCTGTATGGAAAATGAATTGGAATGAGGATAGAATGGAAGCCAGTAGTCTAATTATAGACCTATTGCGATAGGCAATGAGGATGGTAGACATATTCCTGAAGAGAAGAAAACAAATGCGAGAGGTGTGGAGGTAAACTGCATAAGAATTAGCAATTGACTGACTATTGCAGATGAGGAAGGGGATGGGTAGACGATAGCTCCAAGACTGTAAATTTCAGTGACTGGTAAGATGGAATGGGATATCCTTAATAGAAATGGAGTAGTTTAGAGATGGATAGGCGTTTAGAAATGGAAGATTCTGAGTTCTGTTTTAGACATGTTGAATTTGAGGAACATTATGGCATCTTGTTGGGATTTTCAGTAAATGATAAAGATGGAAATGTTATGAGTGATAAGCTTGAAGCATTCAATAGTTGATTATTAATGTAAGAGAAATAATTGTTTCTTTCATCATATTCTAACCTCATCTCCCCAATATATACCTTCTTACATTCTTGTAGAATTTAAGTTCCTTGAGGTCAGGGATAGTCTCATTTTTGTCTTCATGTCTGTCACACCTAACATAATACCTGGCACATTAAATATGTGCTTAATTAATGCATGTTGATTGATTTTGATCCTGTCTTCTGCATCTTTGCTCCTCTTCTTACTTTCATCTGGAAGGCCTTCCCCTCTCCTTTCTGATTATAGAAGTCACATCCATCATTTAAGCCATATCTTGGGTATTGTTCTCTACGAAAAGGGCATCCTGACTCCTCTTGTGCCACCACTATGTCTCTGAACTCTCACAGCACTGATTGTCTGGACTACTAATCATTCATATACTACTTTGTCCGTATTTCGTTGGTCTATACATATACATATACATACATATACATATACATACACGTGTACATATACATGTACCTATACACATACATATGCATATACATATACACATATACATACACATACGTATACACATACACATACACATATACATATACATACACACACATATATACGTATACATACATATACATGTTTATGTATATGTATGTATATGTCATCTTCTGAATGAGACTGACCTCTTGAGGATAAGGAGCATGTCTTCTTTTGTATTGTTCAAAGCACCTAGCACAGTTCTGGTCACAGAATAGATTTGTGAAATTGAAAAGTAGTCTCCCATCCTATTTCTATTTTTCCCTCCAAGTGTCTGCTGAGCACTTTTAATTATTTTCTGTCTTTGTCTGTACTTCCTTCTATCTTTGGAAATGTGAAAATGTTGAAAATTTGCATCATGGCTCCAGCCATCAGCCATTGCAGGAAACAATTCCAAGACCACCCAAACCAGTAAAATATGCTGTACTTCAGTATCATCTCCATAAGCTGTAGCTGTTGATTGATAAATTCTGCTATGACTCACCCATAGTTACACTGACACCACAACCAAACGCTATAGCCTCAAACCCTCCCACAGCCCCTACAAAAAGCAGACAATGCTTACAGTTCCTGTGTAAATTTTCTTCACTGTGGTTCATAAAGGCATCATCTCACCTTATTTCTTCCTCTTAGTGGGACCAACATATACCTAGATTTCCTTTGATCTGTGTATGTCCTTTCTTATGTCCCACACTCAATTTCAGGTTAGAGCATGCAGGAGAAATTGAGATTCATCAAATTGTGACACGTCCTTATTTATGAGTCAAGAGCATAGATTGATAGAACTATCTTGAAGTCTGATTTTTACCATAGAGCCCTTGTGATGGGTTACTAAATCTGAGCGCCTACTATGTGAATGATTTTAATGGAGGCCTTAATGTAACTCTTTCCAGGGGATAATTTCCCAAATTCTCTAAGTACATAGGGGAGTGGTGGTGGTCTGAATCAATCAATCAATCTACAAGCATTTATTAAGTGCCTTCTTTATGCAAGACACTGTGTTAGGCACTAGGTACAAAAGGACAGAAATAAAATATTCCTTAGTCTGTGACAAACAAAAATTTCTGAGGGACAGAGTTTCCAGGTAATAAATAATAAAAGTATTAATTATGTTAGCATATAATCAATAAATTGAAGTCAGTGGTTCTTCTTGGCAACCAAAAGACTGCCCCCCCCAACACTGAAGAGAAAATTGGATGATTAAAAACCTTTGGAAAAGAGGTGGTGTCCTTGAGGGTGGAAATAAACTCTAATTGGTTAACAATGAGTGGGTAGATTATTAATGAGGAAGTGAGCAAAAAGTCTTCAGTTCTGCCTTCTGAGAATATGACCTGATCATGAGCCTCAGCTACCTCTGGCAATCTGGACCGAAGAATCCATCTCTACCCAGACCACTCTGGTTGTTTTTCCCCTTTATAAGTTGAGTCACCCTAAATTGTAACAGAAGGTTCTAAGTACAGGGATTTATTTCTTAAGGGTAAGAATTCACCTAGACTAGATTCTTTTTTTAAGGGCTTCTAGTTGGGGGGGTGGGGTGGAGAAGGGTTCCCACCCAAGATCCAGAAGAATGTATCTAGAGGATTTGGGCAATCTCATCTATCAGCAATAGCCTGAGTTTGGCTGAGTAACCTACAGGGTCTAGTTTCAGAATGATGAAATAGGAAGAGAAATCCTTAATCCGAATTTAATCATTGGTTATTAATACAAGACGAAAACAATCATCTCTCTCAAATCTTGAAGGGTTTATATTTTGTGTGTAGACAGATTTAGATTTGATAAAAGGAAGAATATCCTAAAAGGGAGGGATATTTTCTTTTTCTTTTTTTTTGAGGGGGGAAGGCAGGGCAATTGGGGTTAAGTGACTTGTCCAAGGACCCACAGCTAGTAAGAATGTCAAATGTCTGAGGCTGGATTTGAACTCAGATCTTCCTGACTCTAGCATTGGTGCTCTATTCACTGTGTCACCTAACTGCCCTGAGAGGGATATTTTCTACAGAAATTAGTTTCATTGAACCTCTTTCTCCAGAGGTTTTTAATAACTGCATCATTTTTCATTTGCCTGGAGTGGATTCAGGATATTGCTCATAGAATGGGAGATGAAGTAGATAAGCTGTCTGGATTTCTCTGCATTCCCTCTTCTCATCCTCCCAGACTGATGATTTCACGAAATTCTACTCAGTGTGATAATTTATAACTGAGAACATGGTCATTATCTTTTCTCAGAGAATACCCCATTAGGGAAGCCTCATCGTAAAATCCTAGATTATGTCCCTACAATAGGTGGAAGAACCTTCTTGTTTGGAATCTTCAAAAAATATCTTGTGGGATGGTTTAGGCTCTTCCCAAAGAGATGGAAATGTAATAGATGGATTCTTAAGGTCACTTTCAAGTGAGGTTCAGTCTTTGTTTCTATGCTCTCAAATGGAAGGATTTCATTGCATTAAGATTCATGTCATTTTGCCATCCGGTGGACTTCTGCTGTGATTACAACTTTTGCCCAAATAATTTTGTGGAAAGGGGCATAATTTAGACCAACCACCATTTGGGAGGTGGTCCCTATTATCATTTGTTTCCTAAGATAAATATGTGTAAAATAATTTCTCTCTGTTTATCCATTTACTTTATTTTTATATAGTGGGGGAAAAAGAAAAGTTAGTGAGCATTTTGATATTTCAAACCATGTGTCCAAGTCTCCATAATTTCGAATCCAATCTGAAGATCTTCATTAAACTTTCATATCTCCCAACACAACAATTTCATGTAGACCAAGCAGCAGAATTGCTTACTGACACTTTCTGGGTCTGGGTAACTTCAGACTCTAGAAGTAGCTTTCAATAAATTTCTTCTGACCTTCCCTATGAGAAAATGGAAACACAAATTATAAGAAAGATCTTTAGAGAATGCAAAACACATATTCATGTCATGAATATAACTTGGCTTAAAGCTCCAAGATTTCTGGTAGGAAACAGCCTAAGATTAGCATCTACTCAGTGGGAATCCCCAAAGAGCCTATTTCCTACTTAAATTGAACGTTTTGGGTAGCCTAGGGTCAGGCCTCATGGAGATCTGGATTAAGTGAACATTCGCTTCACCTGATTAGCCACAGTACAATCTCATAGGGATTCTGGCTCTAGGAAATTACAAATTCCAATCTTCCCTAGTGTCTCATGATTTTTGGTTCCTGTGACCAGGTACTAATGACTCTGTGTGAAGTAAAGAGCACAGGTGTTGGCAGTCATGCTTCAGGTGCTAAAATCTTCTTCCTTCAGATTACTGACTTCTTAAATTAGGAAAGGTTAGTTTCTGGGCTCCTAAAATGTGTCATATTTTAAGAAACCATAGGATGCCTTATATTTATGGACCTTATGCATCAAATTACCCTAGAGTTTAAATAAGTGTTGCTGACATTACTTCTAGCCACACCCAGACCCAGACTTACTTTATCTCCAGCCTACCTAATGTTCTGACATTCGCATTCTCTATGAGTCTGGTATAGGTGGTAGGCTTAGTACAGATTCCTTCTTCCTCTCAATGGGAGAGAAAAAGAGAATCACTTCACATGCCTAATGGGCAAAGGAGTTTTCTCTTCCCAAGAAGTTGAGAAGTCACTTTCTCCTCCTTTTAGTGAAACAGCGAGAAAACAAATTCTCTCATCAACTGGATAGGAGGAATGATAGACATCTCTTCCAGGTTTGTCACTACAAGTAACAGAGATTTTGTTTATGGAGAAAGTGACCAATGCAACCATAGCATGCCAAGTTAGTACCAGAATGCAGAGGTTTGAGCAGGGATGTGGATGCTCTAGATATAGTCAGCTCTTTGTTGACATCTTCAGACATGTTACTTGTCCAATGATATACCACAGGCAAAGAACGTGCCAGTGTTTTTCATTGTTGAAGCTATAGATCTTAGAAAATGACTTTTCAAAGCTACTTGAGGGGGTGGACTCTGGGATGTTAGAAGAATACTATATTTCTTTAGGCATGTGATATATACTATTTTTCCATTTCTGTATTTTTACTTTTTATACCATATACGGTCTCATTTTTCCTTCTTTTTTGAGTTAGAGTTATTTTATTCAACAAATAGTTCACATTTATAGTTTTAATAAACAATAACCATCATTTGCACAGAGCGGTCAATATGCACTTGGAATTAATGAGAAATTATCCCTAGCCCCAAAGTAAGCTCCATTCCAGAAGTACAAGCTCAAATATCTTAAGAGTAGGCTGAGATTTCTGAGTATTTCCCATTAGGATGGTTCTCATAATAAATGCTTGTTGAATGAATGAATTAATAATATTAAAGGTGGAAAGGATTTAAGCAACATCCAAATGAAGGGATTGAACTGACGTTCACCACCAATAGAGGGCACCTAACATGATGGTTATTTCTCTTAGATGTTCTTTTAGATCTATTGTTTTGATTATAGAAACCTCATACAATCTTACAGTTTTGCTCTTGTTTTACTTTGTTCTACCAGTTCATGTTGTGTGGTTCCAATTTTTAGCTTTCTATCCTCCATTCTTTTTTTTTAATTTTATTGACTTGTTTGTTTACTTTTAGGTTACAAGATTCAGTTCCAAAGTCACTTAAGTTTCAGATTTTTCTCCCCTTCCTGCCCTCCCCACACCCTCATTTTTCCTTCTTGTCTAGATTCTTTAGCTTAGTGAGCAATTGATTATTTTAGACCACTTCTTAAAACCACTTTATATTTCTTGTAAGACATATTAACTGGTTCTTTCAGTTAATTAATTGTAATTTTTAATTTATATACTATTTATTTCTATACATGCTCTTTCCTCCCAGTGTAATGTAATGTCATTAGGGCAAATTTTTGTTTTGATTTTTTTCCTGCTTTTACTATTTTATCCCCCATGCCTAGCACAATGCTTGAAATATAATAGATACTTAAGAAATGCTGTTAATTTCTGAAGTGGAAGGAGGCAAGTGAGCTAAATGGGTAAATGATCATTCAAATGCGCCTATGATTTGAAAGACAGCCTCACTTATATAGTCTCTGATTTGAAGAGGCAGACTTGAGTCATCACCAGGAGTTATGAAAAAACAACAACAACACACACACACACATTTTCTTTCTCTCTCTCTCCTCCAGGGAACAGAGTAAAGAGAATGATGTTAATTCCTGAGTCATAGATTCCTTAGACATACACACCTTTTCCTTGCTCTTTCATACCCATTCATGTCAGTCCCTACCTGTTTCTCTATGGTATTTTACTGTCTCCTCTCACTGAACTCTCCCTAGCTCTCATTCTATTTTTCAACAAACTACCTTTCAAATTAGAGGTGTGCCCTCCCTCTGGAAATTAATTGTGTAAATTTTGTAATCAATTTTTTTATGTATGTTGTTTTCCTCAGTAGAATATCGGCTTTCAGATTTGGAGTGCCTCTGTTTGGCTTTTTGTCTTTATAACTCTATTGCCTATCATTGGGCACAGAAACTGAGTAGGAATTTAATATAATCTTATCTAATTGAATTGAACTAATGGGGTACAGCAGTGAGGAGGATGAAGGCAATATTATATCTCTAAGGAGGCTTGTAAATCTCAAAGCAGTGTGGAAAAGATAGTCCTTATTGTGACTATTATTAGATGGGTGAGCAGGATGAAGAACAGGGATTCGTAAAGAAGAAGTATAGAAAGTACTCGACACAATTTGATATCACAATTTGAAATCACAGTCCAGAGCACAAAATGGTTTTATGATCAGATTTGCAGGGAGTAGAGGAGGACCTTCCTAATGAAGTTATCTCAAAATTCATTGAGAAACCTGGAGGCAGACTCTGAAATATTGATTTATATTATATGAGAAAAATAACATGGTCCAGTAGATCTGGTGCTCGGCTTAGAGTTTGGAAGACCAATGTCCAAAACTGGCCTCTGATTTTCACCATGGGTGTGACCCTGGGCAAGTCAGCTAACTTCTTAATGCCTTAGGCAGCTCCCTGTGATTTATCACCTAAGTCATAGATGGACTGCCTTATCTAGTTCTCACTCCAGTAATTCCCACTTTCAAAAACCAAAGGTTCCTTCCACATCTGCATATAACATGATAATGTTAGCATTTGTGTTTTTGCTCTAAATCAGTGATTCCCGAAGTGGACGCTACAACCCCCTGGTGGGCCCTGCAGTGATTCAGGGGGGCTGTGATGGTCACAGGTGCATTTGGGGGGCAATGAATAACCTATTCTGAGTTCAATGAATAGTTTCATAATTTCAAACTTCAATCTTTCTAATTTACACCTTTCTTATTACATTTTACAAAAAAAGGTAGAAATATTAATACATATATCTTTCTGTTTAATTGCTATTAAAATTTTTAAAAATTAATTTCCAAGGGGCGCTGAGTAATATTTTTTTCTGGAAAGGGGGCGGTAGGTCAAATAAGTTTGGGAACCACTGCTCTAAATGAGTAATTTTCTTATATGAAGAAGTACCTGTCCTTTTATTCAATCTGGTGATAATAATTTATGGAGACAAGTGGGGACAGGTGGAATATTTTGAAGACCACTTACTAATGGGCTCTTCTCCCATTGTTAACTCCTAGGGGCATTTATCTTCAGACTCCCAGTCATGAGATCTAAAGAACATACTTGGTGTGAGTAGAAAACCCAGATTGGTGGTGGTGGAGCTCTTCTCACACCATAGGAAGGAATAAAATGAATGGAATAGTAAGCAAAGGAGAGCCAGTGGAATGACCATTTTCTTTTCAAGAACAACAAGCTGGCCCAGAATTGGCCAGCCTCTAAGGAGACCCTAAAACAAATTTTCTACTCAGATAATCAGTCATTATTGGCCCTATAGGATCTTTGTTTTACAGAAATTTACTAATGTGGCTTGTTTCTCAAATTGACTGCACATCTTCATTAACTTCAATCCCACAAAAGTCCCTTTATTTTCTAACAGACAAGTCCTTTTGGATTTGTCTCTCTATCTAAATACCACCAGTATTTTTAAAACCTCTAATCATTTGGTTTGTGTTATGGAAGTGTAAGAAAAAGAAAACACTGAACTTTTCTCTTCCTTTCCTTCCTCCCTCCCTCCCTTCCTTCCTTCCTTCCTTCCTTCCTTCCCTCCCTTCCTTCCTTCCCTCCCTTCCTCCCTCCCTCCCTCCCTTTCTCCTTTCCTTCCCTCCTTCCCTCCCTCCCTCCTTTCCTTCCTTCCTTTCTTCCTTTCTTCCTTCCTTCCTTCCTTCCTTCCCTCCTTTATTTTTTCATGAATTTCCCTCAAGTTGCCTGCCTGAACCTTTCCTAAGTAACACTGTGCTTTTATTGGCTTTGGTGATAATTTAGTTAAGTCTTAAGGGAAACAATGTAAAAGTTGAAGGAATTGAGTTAACCTTCTCTTTAAAGGTTTTTAAATTTGATCCAAATACATTTAAAAATGGGGGGGGGCATCCACCTGGAACACGAGAAGTTGGTCATTTCCAAGTGCTGGCCATTTCTATGAACATTAAGCAGAAGCAAAGGAGGATTCTAATTCTGTGAGTACATGAAACTATTTTGTACTAATGAGGTCCCAGAGGTAGTTAGGTGGAACCAGAAGTTACACTCTGCCTTTTTTTTTTTCCCAGTAATGTACCTGGCTAATGGCGCTATCAATAATAGCATTAACTAGCAAGTAATGTTTTAACTGGTTGTCTTCCATGAGAAGTAATGGACAATTCGGTCAGCCAGTGGCTGGAATGAGTCATGCCAGAGGATTCTAAATGTACCCTGCTTTTAGTTCATACTTTGAAGTTGCAGAATGTCTGGTGCTTCTCTGGAAACACCAGCACAATTGGAGATACTAACAAATTCTCAAACTACTTCTTAGTGTGTCATTCACCCCTTCTTCTGCCCTCCCCTTGCATCAATAATGCAATATTAACAATACCCATGGTGGTTATGAATATGCTAGTATAGTTGTGAATCACAAAATGTAGCAAACTCTCCACATGGAGGGCAGAAACAAAGCTTTTATTCAAATACCAGAAAACTCAGTCCCAGAACCAGAAGGACGGGTCTCAGAACCAGAAAGCCAAAGTCATTACAGTAGTCACGAAGTTGATACACATGGGTTTAAAAAAAATTATTTGTTTTCTTATTTACATAATTTATTTTCATGAGATTTTTGAATTACAAATTTTCTCCCCATCTTTCCCATACCCCAACCCCAAAACAGCAATCCCACTGTAAAGCCCCTCCCCTGATCTGCTCTTTAACTTTCTGGTAGGACAGGGAGGGTCTCCCTATCCCAGCCCCTATATATCTTAATTCCTAGTTGCAGGTATTGCAGAGCTTTAGATTTTAGATTCTTTCAATTCCTCCCTTGTCACTCACCCCCACTGGAAGGACAAGTAATTCAATACAGGCTGTGGATGTGTGATTATACAGGACATGTTCATAGTGGACATATTGTGACAGGGATCATATGTCCCTCCTTCCTATCCCACCCCCCCC
>CM053594.1:288516300-288536141 GCA_028646575.1 Pseudocheirus occidentalis | reverse complement strand
AGAGAGACAGAGAGAAAGAGAGAGAGAGAGGAAAGTAAATTGAGGCATCAATTCTAGATGACTTTCCAAGGGGTTTAGCCACAAAAGGGTGGGGAGATATAGGATGATGATTAGTAAAAGTGAATGAATTAACTAAAGATTTTTTTTTCTTACGTTGGAAGAGATATGGGAATGTTTGTAGGGAGTAGTGAAGCAATGAGTACATAGAGAAAGATTGAAGATTAGTGAGGGAGTAGAGATGACAGAGGCAGTAATGTGCTGGAGAAGATAGGATGGAATGGGATGGAATCACACATGTAAAAGCATGATCCTCACATGAGACAAGAGTGAAAACAGAGATTGTGGAGGAAGGTGATGAGGTGCAGGCTCTGGGGACCCCCTTGAGCTCCCCTTGAATCTTTGAGGTACAGGCTTTGGGAACCCTCTTGAATTCTGATTGAATTTTCACACTTGATGAGGCATTTTCATGAGGCCATAGGCCTTTCATTGTTGCTCTGCCCAAACCTTTGTTACTAGCTTGGTCCTCTATTGTCAATCTACTTCCCACCCTTGAGCCTAACAAAATATCAATCCACCCTTGAACTGGCCTAGCCCACCATTGTCCATTGGCTCTAGGTAACCTCCAGCAAATTCCCACTCTTGATCACTCATTTACCTCATTAACTGCTCCTGAAGACCCTCCCCAAACTCCTCCTCCAGATCACTCCTAGATTCCTCCCACAACCTTTCTGTATATAAGACCCCTTCTTGCCACCATGTTTGTGAGAATCCCATAGAATTTTCTAGCATAGACTTGCTCTGTGTCTAGTACAGGCCAACTTTTTAAAAACTTTGCTTTTCTTTGACTGAGAGAAGACTTGAGTCGAATTCATCCACCAGGACTGGGCATGTGAGTATTTTGGGGTCTCTAGAGCACCCCTAACCCTAAACACATCAGAAGGCATGTGTGAAATAAAGATAAGGGATATTTGGGAGACCTAAGTGATTGATTGCAACTTTTTAAAAAGTGATTTATTTATTTTCTTGTTTACTTCACTTATTTCCATGAGATTTTGAGTTACAAATTTTCTCCCCATCTTTCCCCCACCCACAACCTCAAAACAGTGATCCCACTGTAAAGCCCCTCCCCCAATCTGCTCTCTCCTATGTCCTCCTCCATGGCCCCTCTAACTTTCTGGTAGGGCAGGATGGGTCTCAATTTCAAGTTTTCATTAGTAAAATATGTAGCAAAATTCTCAGCTAAAGGGGTGGTGAGGTGAGGTGAGGTGCCATGTGAAGTTTATGGAGGGATGAAAAGGGTTTGGAAGAGGTGCTGTGGTATGTGGGATAGTAAGTCTATCAGGAAGGTAAAAAAGAATTTCTTTGCCATAGAGAGGGTCAAATCGAGATTATATAACATAAACTTCTAGTGGATTTTCTCCATTTTGGCCCAGTAGTATATGAGTAGGCATGAAGACAGAGGATGATGAGAATAATCCAAGACTGAGGCTTAGGAGGGCAACATCAGAAATAAGAGGATATGATCAGAAATAAGCTAAGGGGGCAAGGGTCAAATATCCTTATTACTGTGGCAGGCACCATTATCCTCTCGTTCTCCAACGCTCGGCACCCAATTGTCATCTTCAGCTCCTCACTCTCAACCCCCCCAGTGCCACCCAATTCAAGCTGTTGCCAAAGTCTGTCAATTTTACCTTCGTACTATCTCTCCTCTAAACTTTCTTCTCTCCTCAGATGCTGCCACCACTTTGGCACAGCTTTCATCACCTCCCTCCTAGGCTCTAGTTGGTTGGTCTTGCCACAAGTCTCTCCCCACTCTAGTCCATCCTCCCCTCAGTTGTCAAAGCAATCTTCCTAAAGCCCACGCCTTACATTTCCCCCCCCCCCCCCGCAACACACACACACATGCACACTCAATAATAAACTCCAATGGCTTCTATTGTCTCCAGGATCAAATACAAAATCTTCTGCTTGGCTTTTAACTCCCTTTGTATGCTTCCACCTTCCTACTCCACCTTTCCAGTCATCTTACATCATCTATCTCTCCTTTCCCATGGACTCTTCAAACCAGTGACACTCATCTCCTTGTAATTCCTTGAGCAAGATTCTCCTCTTTGGAATCCAGGTGTTTTCATCAACTGTCCCTCATTCCTAGAATGTTCTCCATCATCATCTCTACCTTATAGCTTTTCTGACTTCCTTCAAATCACAGCTAAAATCGTACCTCTTAAAGGAAGCTTTTCCTAACCCTTCTTAATTTTATTATCTTTTTTTTCTATTATTTCACATTGATCTTCTCTATAGCTTGTACGTAGTTCTTTGTGTGTTGTCTCCCCGCTAGAGTGTGAGTGCCTCATGGACAGGGGCTCTCTTCTTTTTTTTGTATCCCCAGCCTTCAGCATAGTGCTTTGCACATAGTAGGCATTTAACAAATATTTATTGACTGACTGTCCAGTCTTCCAGGGACTAGTCCTGGAGTGAAGTATAGGAGGTTTGTTTGGCTGCCCTTTTACCCTTTACATTTTGTTCCTGTCTTCATGTTCCAGACCAGGGGTTTGTTCAGTAATTGCTTGCTAATGAACTAACTTACATGACTTTCTATTTTAAGCTTTTAATTAAATATGGCAAGTAAAAGAATATATTACTTTTAGCTTTGACTAGCTCCTCTTATTCTTTCTTAAAGCCCTTGGATCTGCAACAATAGATTCAGGTACAATTATACTCTTCTATTTTTAAAGAATTTTTAAAAGAATTACCTATTGTATATGTGATTTTCTGTTTTACAGTGAATTAAACAACAAGCATATTTTTAGTATGTATTAGGCAAAGGGTATTGTGCTAAGAGCTGAGGATAAGAAAAGACAAACACCAAACATAATCTGCCTTCATGAAGCTGTATAGCCTAATGAAAGGAAAGAATGTTGGAGGGAAGGAATCACAAAAGATTTTAAGTAGGAAAAGGCTTTTGAGTTGAGTTTTGAAGAAATCTAGAGATTCTAAGAGGACCCAGTAAGGAGAGAGGGAGTGCATCATAGACATGCAGAGCAGCCTTGGCAATGGGCAATGAAATGGAAGTAGGCCAGTTTGACTCTATTTCTCAGCACTGTGCCTTTGTATTGGCTGTCACCCATATCTGGAATGCTGTCGCTCTTCCCCTCTCTTTCTTAAAATACCTGGCTTCTGTCATAATGTAGCTCAAATGCTACCTTCTACAAGAGTCTTTTTCTGGTTTACCAGATTCTGCTGCTGTTTCTTCTAAAGTTAACTTCATGTATCTTGCATACTACTTAGGTCATCCAGGTGGCACCATAGTGCACAGAGTGCTGGGCCTGGAGTCAGGAAGACTCATCTTCCTGAGTTCAAAGATGGCCTCAGACTTACTGGCTGTGTGACCCTAGGCAAGACACTCAACCCTGTTTGCCTCAGTTTTCTCATCTGTAAAATAAGCTGGAGAAGGAAATGGCAACCCACTCCAGTATCTTGCTAAGAAAATCCAAAAGAGGGCCATGAGGAATTGAACCTGATTGAATAAAATGAATAAACAACAACAACAAAATGTACCTACTTAATATTATCTTCTCCTTTAAAATTTTGAGCTCCTTGAGAATGGGACAGCTTTGACCCTTTTTGGGGGGGTGGGAGAGGAGTATCTAGTGTTTGGTTGAAAGCACTTACTAATTGCCAATTATGCCTTCTCTTGAGAGACTAGATCTAGAACAAATAATCTCTGGGTCCAAATTCTGCCCCTGATATTTAACTTTGTGATTATGAATCATTTAACTTTTCATTCTGTTTCTTCATTTGTAAAATGATGATGATAATTACTGTAGGACTTCCTTTACAAAGTTATTGTGAGAGTCAAATAAGTGTCAAAGTTCTTTGCAAACCCTAGACTACTATGTAAATTTATTTCAGTTTGTATTACAACCATTGTTGTTCTTTTTTTTTATACTTTGGAATTCCTATTCACGGTATCCATAAATTCTTCACTAAAAACCAAATTAAGCCTTTGGAGATCTTTAGCATTTTATGGATCTCAATGGCATATCCAGTCTGTCCCTCTGTTATCAGTGTCTTCCATTATATGAACAACTCACTTCCTTTTCCAGTTCTTAACATCGTTAATGACATTTTTGTATCACTTCTTACTTCTTTCACACATCATCAGCAGTAATTCACTCTTACTTACTCATACTTCTCAATACTTTTAGCATTGTCTTTTGGTCACCTCAAATGTTGATTATGCAGAAATCATAACATTCCATGGTTTGGTGTCCTGTGGTCAATGTCCTAAGATGTCATTTAAAAGTGGACCTTAATTGAAGATGATCTGTTATTTAAAAGGTGGAATTTTGGGTCAAGAATTTAGGATCATCAAAAGTTTTGCATAGTGTCCTAAACACAACCTACCTTTTCTTTGCTTTTGTTATTTAACTCTGTACCCAACTCATTGTTTATCTGCCTTAATCATCAGATATGTGTACTAACAGCTGAAGTCAAGAGATTGCCCATTCAAATGCCATATTATAATCTGGTCAATTGTGCATTCTCTATTTATTTGTGTGTGTGTGTGTGTGTGTGTGTGTGTGTGTGTGTATAGTTAGGTTGACCTCTTTTGAACAGCTATAGATAATACTTAAAAATGCCATCAGTAGACAGGAGTATCTGGAAAATTTGTCATCAGAAGGAAGTTCCTCTTCTATAGGGAAACTTCCTTCATGAAATTACATATAAAAACTTCTCCATGACATGGGTCTACACCCTTTGTGGTCATGCTTCATCAACATTTCCTATGTTTTATATTAGTAATCAAAGAACCACTCGGCTGTATTGCTCCTATGATTTCTTCCATCAAGAAATCTTGTATGATCTTGTTGAGAAAAGATTTTAAAGTTTTATTTTTAACTCCAGTGAGTTCAAAAGATTTTTTTGTAACAAATAAATGATAAAGAGAAGCTTATGTTCTTTTTCAATCAATTGCATGATTGAAGAAATGACCTTCTGTGGACATTCTCTCTAAAAGTCTACCATTACCCTACTCATATTTTCAGCAAAGGTGCACTTGATAGACATGTAGATTGTTTTAAAAATTCTATAATGAATGGAAAATAGGCATATGGGTCAGTACTCTCTGACACCTTTTTTGCTTTTTATGTCCAATAACACCGTCCATGATCTTGTAATTCTTGTGGAATCTTCTCTTTTGAGATATCTTACAAATTAATCCCTGAGTGACTTAAACATACTGTCATCTCCAACTTGATTTTTTTTTCCTGCAAGTTTGGTTAAGTCCAGCTGTTTTGTCTAATTTCATTTTCTTCACTGTCATTTCCATTTTTTCATTTAACACATCAGATATTGAGGTGTTATGGTCCTAATGTAGAGTTTCCACTTTCATCAATGATAAGAATAGATCATCATAGAAATTATAATAAATTTTTCTCATTTCTGAGTTATTTGTCCTTTCAATTTCATTTAAAAATACTCACAGAATGATTTGACTTAGCTGCTTATCAGACCAGGCTTTCTTAAAGCTTCTTGACATCCAAGACTTTTTGATGTCTTATGATGTGATACTGCTTTCATTATTCTAGATATGTTTTAAAAGTTAATTTGCATTCTAAAAGGGTTTTACCCTTGGCTACCATTTCTCTTCCTGGCAACACAGATATGTATAGATAATGGGCCAGGTGAACTGGAAAATTCTGGGTCAGTATGGTCATTGATTCTTCCCTCTAGCATACATTTTGCTTAATTTCTATAGATACCTATGCTTGATATGAAGACCAATTGGCAATTTCTGGGTATTTATAATTTCTTTATTGTGACAACAGTTTTATATTGGCAAAACATTAGTAAGAAATGCTTCCCATCTTTTCATGCCAGATTCCCATAGTTCATATGATAATCAATGGCTTATTTAAATAGTTTGGATTAACTATCATAATTGCAGATATTGTCTTATTCTCACAGTATTATTCCCCCCCCACCCCCGCCACCCAATTCGGTATTAATTTTTATGTTTGCTGCAAGTGATAGGTGATTAAACTGAAAATGGAGCTGATTCTTCAATGACTCTCATGCCAGGAACCTCTTCAGTTCTTTCTTTTAAGATAATATCAATCTTTATGAGACTGTTCGATGCTTTACTATTCAGCATGCTCTAACTCTTGTATCCTCACTGTATAGTCATGGGGCTTCTGAGAAATCTAAGATTTTGGGGGGGGTTTTTTGCTTTTTTTCATCCTGAATCCCGCTTTCCATAATATTCTTCTCAATGTTTCTTTTGGCTCACCATTGCATTAAAGTCACGTATTAACACAGGGTAAATGTAGATGGAGTGTATATTTGGTCTCTAAAGTTTCTTCTAACTCTGAACTTACATCATTCTGTGATCATAGAGACAGGGGTCTTCATCGAAGGATGGGATACAATGGGATTCCATATAGTGCTTTTGTCTTGTGTCTCCCACTGATTTTCTCCATTCACAGAAAATGAAATGAAACAGCATGACTGATTAAGCTCATTGATTTAGGGGGAACATGAGAGTCTGTACATGGGGAGCTAACCTATAAGATAAAGCAGGAGACATTGGGATAGGAAAGATTAGGGCAGATTCCAGAGGAGAAATGGAAGGGAATAAACTGCCTCTGCTATTATACTTTCCCTCCACTGCCTAGCCTTCCCCTCCTCCTTTCCCTTTTCTCCCTTACTCTCCTTTCTGTTCCTCACTCTACCTCCATCACCATTGAGATGGGAAGTTTGGGGAGAAGAAGGAAAGGTGATCTTGGCTTCACCATTTATTATCATAATTCAAAAAGAGGCTTATTTCATTGCCTTTCCCTACCAACGCCACAAAGTCAGTCAGAGGATCATCAAGCAGGGATTGGTGAGTACAGGGGAATGTAGTTGTAAGCTTCATCTATGCAACACCAAATCCCATACCAAACAACCACCAGAGTAAGAAGTAATGTCAAGTGCAAAGTGGAATAAGTTGTATATGAAAAAAAGAAAACAGGAGTATTCATTTTTTTTCCTCCCTAAATATTCCCACACTCTAAAGGAATAAGGTAGGAAACTGAAAGAAGAGACTACCCAAAACCCAGATTTCCTAGGGCGAAGAACAGGCAGAATAACAAGAAACCATTCAGCCCTGACTCCTCTAAGTTCCAAATACCAAAGAGAGAGAGAAAATTCTGGCGAAGAAACGGAAGAACAAACTCAGGAATTGCTGTTTCCTAAAAACTGCTCTCAGCCAGGCAAGACCATGCGGTGTCACGCAGTACAAATATTGGCTGTAAGCTGAGAACGATCACGCAGAGGTTGGCAAGCTCAGTAATCAGCCAACAGAGACAAAAGTCTCCCTCTTATGATCACAGAAGAACAATTTGTGGGGAACATGACAGAGGAACAGGGGAGTGACAAGCTCTGCACCAGCCCCAATGTGCCAGTCAGTTGGACTTAAGGAAATAACAAGCAATAGTGGAGTTTTGTCTTTATCCACTGACCTGATTTATACTACAGGCTCACATCATTTGGCTACATGCGCATCTGAAATGGATAGAATTTATTAGCCCCAGGAGGAAATGCCGTCTTTTTGTGTATGAAGTAAAATATCCCCTCTTGACCAATAAAATACTGAACCATGATAAATTTATTAGAGAACCACCATTTTAAATTCAGACTAAAGCCTCAACACATACTATTTATCATGGGTTGGTTTACCCTCCAGTCATATTTCTCTGTGTTTAAATGTGATATAATAGAAAATGCTTTCATTAATCCCTGCTGACAACCCCAAATAGTATTTTCAAGGACTCTGTAACATAGAAAGAAAAGTGGTGGTTTAGAACTTATCCTAAGGTCTACACCTGGATCATCATTTAGAGATAATGTCAGTGGAATAGAACATTTGTACAGGGTAATGGTTGCCTGCTGTTAGATTAATGCTGAGATGAAGATAGAAAGAGATCTTCCCAAATCAAACATCAAGTCACATCAGACATGTTTATTCTTAAAGTGAGGAGCCATCTCTCTTCCCTTTGACAAGGTTGCCTCCTGCCCATGTTTCATTTCTCTTCAGGGAGGGTTGTTAGTTGACCTAATATTGTGAGGTCTCTATTTCCACTCAACCTTGTGACATCAACATTTCTCTACCTTGTTGGCAAACTGCTGGCTAAATATCAAATGTGTTCATGAGGTGAATGAATTAATGTATTGGTAAATTGCAGGTGCCACCCAATCACCCTTGGCTGAAGTAATGTCAGAGGAAAGAAAAAAGGGAGGTCATCCTGGGCTGTATGAGACTGGACTGATGACATAGGCCCCTGTGAAAAATGGGTTTGTCTCTTACCTCCTGGTCTTGTCCATTGAAGGGAAAAATATACCCCCAAATCTTAATTATAGGGGAGAAGCATGGATAAGTATAATCACATTGCCAACCACAGAGGAGAGCAAGAGAGTAACAAGAGGTAGAAAAGCAATAGAAGAGAAATAGTAATGGCATTTAGGCACCTTCTTTTCTTCCTCCATAGAGAGATTAATTACAACATGGTGGAAGGAACTGAGACCTTAGAATCAAAGCAGTTGTGACCTGTGGTGAACTAGAAGTATGAGTAAACACCTGGCAGGAAAAAGGTGACCTTCCATTAAGAAAAGAAGTAATATAATTAACTCCTTTGTCATCTACTCTATATACTAAACTGCCTTATTTGTTTCTTATTTATGAAAATTAATCTCCTGTTTCCATGCCTTTGCCCAGTCTCTCCCCATGCCTAGCATGCTGACCTTTCTGACCTTTGTCTCTTGGAATCCTAATCTCCTTCATGGTTTAGAACAAGGATCATTCCTTCTCTGAAGCCTTTTGTCATCATTCTGACTAGTAGCAATTCCTACTCCTGATATTTTATGTTTGCCTTTTATACATTGTATGTTATCTATGTACAATATATTTCCACTAAGTACATAGAATGTAAGCTTCTCAAGGGCAGAGACCAATTTGACTTTGTATTCCCAGCAAACAAACCAATATTTGGCACATAGGTGGCACTTGAGGAACTTTGATTGAATTTAGTTAAAACACAATCCTTGACAGGACAGAAGTTAGTGGGAGCATGAAAGAGGGCATAAAATTAAAAGTCTGGGAAGAAGCCTTCTTTTCTTCTTTCCTTGGCTGATTTTTGAGAGAGCTGGGCTGTTTTTATTTTTGTTTTTTATCTGGAAGTATCTTTTCTTCACCCTATCTGGGGACTACAATAGCCACATGGCTTGCTGTCAACCTTGGGAATTTTAAGCTATGGACCCAAATAATCTATTGACAATCTCAGAACGGCAAGGCTCCTTTCCACGTCTTCCATGTGTACAAGTCTGGTTGAAAGGGTAGGTAGAATTTTGTTTTAGCCTTATTTTCCTACACAAAGATAGATTTGAAGACTTGGTAATGAGTTAAAATTCCCTTTAGGAAATCCCTATATACAGTTCACATTCCTTCAGGAAACATGATTTCTCTTTTTTCTATAGAAATTTGTTAATGTAATTTATGATGTGACTTGACTGGATTTGCCAAAATTTCTCTTCTAGCACAAGAGATCAAGTGGGGATTCTCAATGTTTCTGACCCAATGTAGATAACTCTGTTAACTTCCTAAATGAATTCTTATGTAGGGAATTAAATCCCAGGTTATCTAGCAAACAGGTTTCCATAAATTTAGCAACTTAGTACATTGATTTGATTTATAAAATGCACAATGAAGAGGATGGAATAAAATTTCTAGGCCTGAAATTATATTATGAAACAGTAATCAAAGCTATTTGGTACTGGTTACAAAATATAAAAATAAATCAATGGAATAGACTAGACAAGAAAGAATAAGAAGCAATAAAACTCAATAACACAGTATTTCATAAAACTGAGATCATCAATTACTTGAGAAAGTACTGTCTATTTATTGAGAAACGGTCGGGAAAATTGGAAAGCAGTTTGGCAGAAATTGGGTTTAGATAAACAACTTATACTCGATACCACAATTAGCCTCTGGGGGATTATTGGTCGTATCATTAAAAAAAAATGAGAAGAGAATCAAATCCAATAACTTTTCCAGATACAGATGAGAATAAAGTTCTTCAACGAATAGTAGAAGTCATCACATGAGATAAAATAGATAGTTTGTTTAGCTGATTTTGAAAAGCTTTTGTACCAACAAAGTCAGTACAAGTATGATAAGAAAAGATGTTAAATGGGGAAGAGGGGCATGGAAATCTTTGTATCAAATATCTCTGTTTAGTGTCAGATAGCTAAGATCAATAAATAACTAATTCACCAAAGTAAAAAGGTCAAAGAATATAAAAAGTTCTCAAAGGGAGAATTGCAAACTCTTAGGAATCCTATGAAAGTGACTTAAAATTACTAATAATACGCAAAACAGACTCAAATGTCTAGGAAAGTTTGTTAGATATAATAGATTGCAAAAGATAGCAAAAGCTAGAATTAGCATGAAAAGGATTGCACAAAGATGGTGCATTAATGAAACTGTGAATTAGATCAAGGATTCTGGAAAGCAATTATGGTTTAAAAACAAAGTTCTTGGAATGGCCTCATCTTTTTAACCCCGAGATCCCATTACTAGGCGTATACCCAAGAAAGTCAAAGATAGAAAAGTAGGCCTGTTATGTTAGGGGAATCTGAAGATCTTTCCTGCCCCTTAATAGGCCCGTGTGACCTGCTTTCAACTTTCGCCAAGTCCACAGTTTGAGTCACATGAAACCCCCAGCCCATGGTGGGAGGAACTCGCCAAATGGGTGGAATAGGAAAGGTGCAGCAGGAAGAGAGAGCAAGGCAGAGTTGAGGAGAGAGCTGATACAGAGTACCTAGTGTGAGAGACTGAGGAATTTTGCCTAGGGGAGCTTGTTTGTGTGAAGGCCTAACGGAGGGAAGGTTTGGGAATGGCAGTAGTCCCTGCATTGATGATGTGTATAAACTTCTTTGTTACCGTGGTGGAATTGGCTTTCTGGTATCTGAATAAATATCTTAGCTGTGTCTTTGAGGAAGAGACTTCGTGATATTTTGTGACTTAACCCTGGAAATATATCTGCAGATATAAGGACTTATT
Organism: Pseudocheirus occidentalis; assembly: GCA_028646575.1. Lineage (NCBI taxonomy): Eukaryota > Metazoa > Chordata > Mammalia > Diprotodontia > Pseudocheiridae > Pseudocheirus > Pseudocheirus occidentalis. The sequence goes on along the minus strand of CM053594.1, from coordinate 288,525,037 downwards.
CATAGCAGCATTTTTTACAGTAGTTGACATCTTTTTAAAAAGTAGATTCCACTGACTGGAGGAAGGCTGAACAAATTGTGGTATATGAATTTGATCATTATTTTGCCATAAGAAATGATGAATTTGAGGATTTTTTTTAAAGCATGGGAATATTTAAATGAACTGATTTTTTTTAAAGAGTACATAGAACCAGGTAAACAAAAAGTAAGATTATTATAACACTGTACATAAATGAGAAAATAAAGAAAAGTAAAGAAATAAATGTAAAAAGCACTGATTAAGTGCTTACTCCATGCTGGGCACCATGCTTAGCACTGGGAACACAAATGGAAAAGAGAGAGTGTCTCTGCCCTCAAGGAACTTACATTCTCATGGGAGGAGGTAACACAGTGAAGGGATACAAGCAGAAGGATAGTTAATAGGAGACATAGGACAATCTGAATGGTATACCCTTTCCACAAGCAAGGGCTTGTTATTTCTATAACAAGAGATGGAGAGTGGTATGAGGAGAATGGTAATGCATATAGAGGCATTATAGCAAGATGTTGCAATTAGAAAGTTGGGACTGGCTCGATTGAACAAGAACTCACAGCCTCTTGATCCTAGCTATCTGACCCTGATCAGAGATATTCGATGCAAAGACTTCCCACCCATTTGACATCTTTTCTTATCCTAGTTGTATTGACTTTGTAGGTACAAAAACTTTTCATCTAATCAAAATTATCTTTTTTTATTTAATCATGTCTGCCATTTGTTCATTTAAGAATTTTTTTCCTACCTGTATCTGTGAAAGGTGTTGGATCTGGTTGTATTCTTATTATTTTAAAATTATATGACCTGCATAACCTATATAAGATTGCCTCTGTTTGGGGGATGGGGAAGGGAAAGAGTGAGAAAAAATTTGGTACTTAAAGTCTCATAGAGGAAAAGAATGTTGAAAACTACTTTAATAATAAAATACAGTTTAAAAATAAAATAAAATTATATGACTAATAATCCATTTGGGACCCATTTTGGTATCTAGTATAAGTTGTTATACTAAACCCAAATTTTACTACCAAACTGGTCATGCCAGACTGGTTTAACCAAAATATACAGAAAGAGTAGGAGCAGATGGGTGGTACAATGGAAAGAGAACTGGCCTGGGGTCAGAAGGGCCTGAGTTGAGATCTGATCTCAGACATGTACCAGATGTGTGACCCTGGGAAAGTCATTTAACCTAATTGCCTCAAAAAAAAAAAAGGAAGAAAAAAACAAACAGAAAAAGTCTTAGATGCCCTTTATCAGATCACAGAATCTCAGAACTGGAAAGGGATTTATTGGTTATCTACTCCAATTTATAGCTAATGAAAATCTTCTCTATGAACTATTCTCAGTAAGTAGCCATGGAAACTCCGTACAAAAATCTCCAGTTTTGAAGAATTTAATATCTCCTGAGGCAGCTCATTTCAGTTTCAGAGATTTATTATTTTAATTGTTTACTTTTTCCTGTAATATTCTTTTGAGTCAAAGTCTATTCCTTTGAAACTTCTACTCACTGATTATACTTCTATCCTCTGAGGGCACATGGAGTAAGTTTAATCTCTTTTTTACGTATTCCAAATACTTGAAGGGAATAATTGTATCTTTAACATATCTTCTCTAGGATAAATATCCTTTGCTTCTTCAATCAATCCATATGTGGCATGTCTAGTCTTCTCTTCAGCCTCATTACCCTCCCATGAATATATTTTAATTTGACATCTTGCTTAACAAGAAGCCATAATTGAACTAAATTTTCCATGTTCTCTGCTCTGAGCATAGTACATCTAATTATCATCTAATTATGCCCCAATTAATTTAGCCTGAGATTGCAATAGTTATTTTACTTATTCATTCAAATTTAGCTTCCAGTTCCCTAAAATTCCCCATTTGTTTTACAGCAACTACAGTCTAGCCATGGTTCCTCCATTCTGTATTTCTGAAGTTGATTTTTTGAGCCCAAGTATAAATCTTTACGTCTATTCCTATGAAACTTCTTCCCAACTTTATAACACATGACAATTTGAAAAATGTATGATTTGTCTTTTTTTCAAGTCAATGAAAAAGAGCTGAGTAACAGAAAACCAAGGACAAATACCTAATAGATACTAATGGAGACTTTCCTCTGAGATATAGTCTCAGATAAGATAACATCAATCCATTAATAATAACACCTCATTGAGCTTCATTTCACTATTTCTAAATCCATTTCTCTGTACTTTCATGTAGTCTATATACTTGCACAAGAATAATAGGAATAATTTGAATTTGAACAAAGAATAATTTGACTTTATCAAATACTTTGCTAAAATAAAGGTAAACTATATCTATGGCATGCTCTTTATCTTCCAATCTAATAATGCCTAATAGCTGGCATTTGTCATCTGGTTCCTATTGCATTTCAGGCACTATGCTAAATGCTGCTTTACCTATATTATTTCATTTGGTCCTCATGACAACACTGTGAAGTAAGTACTGTTATTATTCCCATCAAATCTAATCAAAAAAGAAAATGAGATTAACCCAGCACAAGATATTCTTAATGAAATTATGTGGCCTTTTGTTATGATAATAGGGATTTGAAGATCTTCCCTGCCCCTTGTAATGGCAAGCAAACAAGTGCTTAGCATTGTTTTAAGTTCAGTTTTCTGCTTGATTATATCCCAGCCTTTGTTAAAAAAAAAAATTAAAATAAAAAAAAAAAACCCTGAACTTGTGAATCCCACAGTGGGAGGAACTTTCTGATGCCAGAGGAAGGGGTTGGGCAGGAGGAGCTAATGAATAGGATAAAAAGCTGAGCACAAGCTGAACTAGAACTGCTGGAAAGAAGCAGCATGGAGGCTGAAGAGCTGTCATGAGTGAGAGAGGGGCACTCTTTCTTGAGGGTGTCTGTTTTGTTTTGAAGGCCTGATGAAGGGGAAGATTTGGGAAGGCTTGGGAATGTGGGTGTTTGCTGCATTGGTTATGTGTAACAACTTTGTGGTTACTGTAATGAATTTGACTTTCTGATTTTGGGACTCAGTTTTCTGGTATTTGAACAAATGCTTTGGTTCTGTCCTTCATGTGGAGAGCCTGTTACATTTTGTGAATCACAACTACACCAGCATATTCATAGCTGCCATGGGCAGTGTGAAAATCACATTGGTGTTATACCTTTCACGAAGAACATTTCTCTTTATAAATTATTTGCATACTTCCCCTTTAATCAAATGAGAAAACATATGTAGTATTTTGCAAACTTCAAAGAAATATAAAAATAATAGCAATTATTAACAAAAATGATGTATTTAGCATAGTGGTATTAATAACGATGTGATTTAGCACAGTGCCCAGCACATAGGAGGCATAATAATAATTATGGCACAAACATAATGAATGTTTATTGATTGATTAATAGTAACAATAATTCATGTTAGAAGTTTTCCAAGAATCAAAGTCAAGTTCACTTGCCTATTGTTCTATCATAGGCCTACTACTGGCAGAAACATGGCAGTTCAGTTAATCTCTCTGGGACTAAGCTTCCATATCTATAAATCAAGAAAAATAGTATTTCTGTATCCACTTACCTAGCCTAGGAATGGTGAGATGGAGGAGTCTAATGGAATCAACAGGAAAGGAAGAAAAATGTAGAAATGAACCTTTTTCTGTTGTAAAGAATGAATGCTGTGACTGAATTTTTGTGGTCAGAAAAAAAAAGCAATTAATGACTAATGCAAGTGGGCAGCTGATTCCCTTCTTTTCATTCAGTTTCCTGGGGAAAGGGAAAATTCATACTACGATCATCACTATTAATTTTCAAACAATAAAGCAACTGGTTTGCTGGCAGCTATTTGTAGAGCACTAATTTATCATGTAGATATCTATCTCCTTATCTGACCATTAAAACTTACACCACAGGATAGGTAGATGCCTGAGGAGAGAGAAGCCCTTCTTCAAGCTACATTAATTCCATGATCCTGACATGGACTGTCCAAAGGAATGGAGCTCTCAGCTAAGGAGGACACCCTAGCTGCCAGTCAGGAAAGTTCCTAGAGTTCTGAGTTACCATACTTCAGGTTTTTTCATGTCTCTATAATATTTTTTTCTCATTAGAATAAGTTTTCACTTCTTATGACATGTACAAGTGGCAGAATTTTCTTTAATTTGAATTTTAAAAGTTGTTCTTTGCTCAAGAATTTGGCTGTTTGTCACAGCACCTGCAACCCCTTCAGAAGTAGACTTTTTCAGTATATATCAAGGAGAATGATTTAGGGGTGTATCAAAGAATGAGTCAGTCATAAAAAATTAGGAGATGTCAACTACTCTCTCACTTTCCACATATTAAGCATACATGTGTATAAGGTAAAGAATAATAAACACTAGTTAATATATGAAGCCCATACTGGCAATTAGCAAATCACAAATCAGGGCTCTGATTGCAATTCTATGATCAGGGCTACCATTTGATAGTTTGGGGTTTTTTTAATTGAAAATTATGATAGAATGAATACATGAATGAATAAATCAATGAAGATGCAGTAGCTTAATTAACCCTTAGTGGATATCCATGAGTAAATTATAATACATCTAATTGTAATAATTATATTTTAATTTCAAAAATCTTTTATTTTATTTCAGGTACCTTCACTCAGTCACCCTCTATTTAGAGTTACTTAAGATTTTAAATATCCTTTACAATACAAGTCCAAGTAGAAACCAACTCTTTCTGTTTGGAATCTGATCATAGTTCTCTACTGTGAACATTATTCTATGTTTTGTATGTTGCTGCAACCTCTATTTATCATAACCAAATAGGTTCTTTCTGCTTTACCCACACTGTGAGGGTAATGATGTGGGTAAGTAGATTAAAATGTGCCAAACAATCCTTTCCCATTATAGCCATAGACTAGTGAATCATACTGGAATGGCTTCCTGTGTCAGGAAAGCTAGCTTAGAATTTTTTCAGACAAGAAGGATATGGAAAGCTACTATGAAGGGCTCTGAACACAAAGTGGGAGTTATAGTTACATGAAACTTCAATTGAGGCTTTCTATGTTGTTTCAAAAATTTAGGGGAAAACATAGTCTGAAGAGTCTACTTGTATTTCTCACTGTTCTATCTGACTTCATATGACCCCAGAGTATACTTTAAAGCTTCATACAGAGGAGGGAAAAGCTGAGAGTTCTGGACTTTTGAATAAATGACATTTCCTAGGTGTAGGATGATAACTTAAAACATCAGAATTCTAGGGTAGTCAGCTTCTATGAGTTTGCTAGAACCATAGTTATGCTGGGATATTTAGGATCTTGACCGGTCTGGTGACTTAGTCCCTAAGCTGGAAGTCTCTACTTGCTCAGTTAGTTACAAAGAAAAAAAAAGAGGGGGCGGAGCCAAGATGGCAGTGTAGAAGCAGGAAAATTCTGCAGTTCCCCCACAACCACCTCAAATACCCATAAAATATGACTCTAAACAAATTTTAGGACTCCAGAAGTCAAAAAATTACAGAAAAACCTATCTCCTGCTGAAGGCAGATTGGCAGGTGCTCAGAAACCAGCCGAGTCAGGCTGTTGGGCTATACTTACCTTTCTGCCACAACAACTACCGACCAACTGCCCCAATGGTCCTTTCGGGCATCCCCGGGATACACAGAAGAATCAGACACCACACTGGAGTTTACTGCCACGCTTATTCAGTCATTGCTCTCTGCTCCTTTCCCCTTACTTTCCTTGCCTCTGCTCCCACCCCTTATACCCCTCCAAATTGGCCCCTACGTGCATTTCTGCCACACATTCCTCACTCAAGGGGAGATCTCTCCTGTTACTGGTGCTTGCTCAATGTCACCAGTGTTCTAGTCACCACGCTCTTTGCCTTAACTGGAACAGCCAGTTTCCCAGATTGATTTCCACAAGCATCAGAGCATAGCAGAAGATATGGTTTTTTGACAGAACATACACCCAGGTGCCTCTACCCTGCCTGAGGTATTGTAAGCCTTGGTATGCATGTAGGTTTTGACCTGGTCATGTTCTTAAAGGGCCCTAACAGGCAGGTGGGACAGGAAGGGCTCATCTCAGAGCACTGGGAGCCAAAACCAGCCCAGCCTGAAACCGTGGCTTGAACCCAGGGGACACTAGGATAACCTGCAGCTGGAGCCTTCAGGAGAGTGGATCGGCTGCAGCTGTGGCAATTTCCAGAATTATCAACCCATAAGAAACAAGGACTAAATGAAAGGTCAGTGGAACTTGGCTACATTTGGGAAAGAAGCAGGACTGGCCAAACTGCTTCCAGGGCAAGGAAGTAGCAGAAGTGGCAACCCTACAAAGGCTTCCATGTGGCTGCTTCAGAAGCTCCCAGCCTGCAGATTGCAAGGGGGCTAAGCAATCATTCAGAGCCTAAGTGCTTTTGTGTTGAGAGGCCTGGATTCAGATCGTGGTTTTGGGTGGTGGTCCTGGGGTGCTTTTCAGTGAGCCAAACCTGGTGAGGGTTTCCTAATACCCCTGGCAGCTGCAAAAACCACAGCAATTTGGGACAGAGCTTCCCCTCAAGAAGCAGAGTTCTACTGAGCCAAAAAGTCAAGTAATTGACTGGCAACATGAGCAGGCAAAGGAAGGAAAGCAAACCCAGGAATGCAACTTTAGATTCCTTTTTTGGGGACAAAAAGAATCAAAGCATGGAATGGGAGGAAGACAACAGTCAGAACTTCCACACTAAAAGCTTCCAAGAAAAATGTAGACTGGTTACAAGCCATAGAGCAGCTTAATAAGGATTTTGAAAATCAAATAAGAGAAGTGGGGGAAAAAATTAGGAAGAGAAATGAGAATGATGAAGAAAATCATGAAAAGAGAGTCAACAACCTGACTGAAGAAAATAATACCTTAAAAATAGATTAACTCAAATGGAAAAAGAGGCCCAAAAAATCAGTGAGGAGAACGCTTTAAAAAGTCGAATTTGCCAGATGGAAAAAGAATCTCAAAAGCTTTCTGAAGAGAACAATTCCTTCAGAATTAGAGTGGAGCAAATGGAAGCAAATGACTTTATGAGAAATCAAGATACTATTAAATGGATCCAAACAAATGAAAAAAATAGAAGGCAATGTGAAATATGTCCTTGAAAAAACTACTGACCTGGAAAATAGATCCGGGAGAAACAATTTAAAAATTATTGGACTACGGGAATGTCATGATCAAAAAAAAAAGAACTCAGAAAGCATCCTTCTAGAAATTCTCAAGGAATATTGCTCTGATATTTTAGAACCAGAGGGCAAAATATAACTTGAAAGAATTCACCAATCACCTCTTGAAAAAGATCCCCAAAAGAAAACTCCTAGGAATGTTATAGCCAGGTTCTGGAGTTCCCAGATCAAGGAGAAAATATTACCAGCTGCCAAGAAGAAATAATTTGAATATTGTGAAAACACAATTAGGATAACCCAGGGTCTAGCAGCTTCTACATTAAGGGATCAAATTGGCCTGGAATAAGATATTCCAGAGATCAAGGGAGCTAGGATTAAAACCAAGAATCACCTACCCAGAAAAATTGAGTATAATGTTCCAGGGAAAAATATGGTCATTCGGTGAGGTGGAGGACTTCCAAGTATTCTTGCTGAAAAAGCCAGAACTGAAAAGAAAATTTGACACTCAAATACAAGAAGCATAAGAAAGTAAACATGGAAAAGAAATTATAAGGAACTTATCAAAGTTGACCAATTTACATGCCAACACAGAAAAACAATAATTGCAACTTATGAAACTTTTCTCAGTATGAGGATAGGTGAAGGGGATACAAATGTATATTTACATATACGTAGACATGTGTCCATATATATGATCAATTGAATATGAAGGGATTATACTTTAAAAGGTGAAATTGTGATGTGGGAGAGGAATAGAATGAGAGGAGACAGGGAAAGACAGAATAGGGTTAATTACCTCATATAGAAGAGGCAAGGGCTAACTTTTACAGTGGAGGGGAAGAACAGGAAGGCAAAACGGAAAGAGTCAACCTTACTCTCATTGAATTTGGCTTAGGAAAGGAATGACCTAAATTCGTAACCGGGTATCTTGTCACACAGGAGAGTAGAGTGCATGAGGATAAGAGGGGTAATGATGGAGGGCAGGGTGGAGGGGGGAGAGTTGCTGGAAGCACATGCTTCTGTAAAGGGCCAAGGTAGAGAATAGAACAAGGGGAAAATGGGATAGGAAGGAGGAACATATAATGAGTCGCTCACAATATGTCCATTGTGGAGATGTTCTATATAACTACACACATACAGCCTGTATTGAATTGCTTGTCTTTCCAGTGGGGATGGGTGACGAGGAAGGAAGGAAAAAAATCTAGAATTTAAAGTTCTATAATCATACATTAAAAATACATGTGTATTTATTATTATTATTAACTACATGCAACTGGGAATTAAGATACACAGGGGTAGGGAGATCCATCTTGCCTTACTGGAAAGTCAGAGGGGAGATGGGGAAGGACATAGGAGAAAGCAGATTGGGGAGGGGTTATACAGTGGGATGCCTGTTTTGGGGTGGTGAGTGGGGGAAAATGGGGAGAAAATTTGTAACTCAAAATCTTGTGGAAATGAATTATGTAAACATAAAAATAATATAAAGCAAATGAGGGGAAAAAGGGGGTGTAATGTTAATGGAATCTGAAAATCTTCCACTCCCCTTTCTATTGGCACTTAGTAAACAGGCACTTAGCAGCTTACTTTAAGTTAACACCTTGGGAGTAG
>CM053594.1:288496747-288515800 GCA_028646575.1 Pseudocheirus occidentalis | reverse complement strand
TGGGAGGCTCCGCTCCTTCCGGTTGCCCTGGAGCCTGGCCACATGGTGGTTTCAGGCTGGGCTGGTCTGAGCTCCTGGTCTGCAGGCCTGCATTATGAGCCCCTCCTGGAGCTGCCTTTCTCTAATCCCTATTTTTTATACCTTGGTAGATGTGGAGTTGCTGGAGGCTGTAGATCTTCTCTCTTGTAGACTTGCTGCAGCATGGCTTGGCTCTGCTAGGGTCCTCCTGACTTCCCTGGAGCCTGGCCAGGTTTTGATTTCAGGCTGCTGTGATGATCCCCTGCTGCCGAGCTGCCTTCCGTGAGAGATGTGTTTTCTATATTTTTTTGTGAGTTTGAGAGTCCTAGACATTGTCCAGAATCATAGTTTATGGGTGTTTAGGGTAGCTGTGTGGGAGCTGCAGGACTGTGCTGCTTCTACACTGCCATCTTGGCTCCGTCCCCCAAAGTCAGTTTGCATATTCCTTGACCGAGCAATGCCACTATTACATCTGTATCCCAAATAGATAAAAGACAAAAAAGAAAAGGACCTACATGTGCGAAAAAAAAATTTATAGTAGATCCTTTAGTAGTAGCAAAAACATTGGAAATTGAAGCGTAATGGCTGACCAAGCTGTAGTATATGATTGTAATGGAAAACTATTGTGCTATTATAAGAAATGATGAGCAAGATACTCTCAGAAAAACATGGAAAGACTTACATGAACTGATGCAAAGTGAAGTGAGTAGAACCAGAACAGTGTACATAGTAACAACAATACTGTACAATTATCAGATGTGACCAGCTTAACTATTCTCAGCAAAATACTGATGCAAGACAATTCCATGAAAAAAAAAAAGCTATCTATCTCCAGAGAAAAAACTGATAGAGTTGGAATACAGACTGAAGCATATTTTTTAAACTTCTTTTTTCTTGTTCATTTATTTTTGGTCTGAATTTTATGTCTCAACATGACTAATATGGAAATATATTTTGTGTGTCTGCACCTCTATAATCTATATCGAATTGTCTTCTCAGTTAGGAGAGAGGAAAGGATGGTGAGAGAGAATTTAAAACACAAAATTTTAAAAGGTGAATGTTGAACATTTTTTTACATGTAATTAAGGGAAAAAATATTTTTTTTTAAAAGAGAAAGAAAAATCCAAAGGCAGGTGATTCAAAGAGCAACCAAAAGATATGTGGTGGATTGAATGGACTGTAACATTTTGCCAGCAATTACTTGTGTGTATGTAAGATGGGGTCCATAAGATTTCCTCCAGGATATGTATCACCAGGAAAGTGGGTGAGATGGTTGTGTAGAGTGAGTGATAAGAGAAGAATGATATGAATTTGGTTTCTGGGAAATATTTCCATTAAATATTAGATGCAGCTAATGCTCCATAATGGACAGGAAAATGACCTTGGAGCCGAGAGGCCCTAGTTTCAAGTCCAGCCCCTGCTACTTATCAGCTATATGACCCTGGGAAGTTACTTATCCTCTTTAAGACTTGTTGCAGAACAGGTGGTGTTCTGGTGAAATTGAAAATCTGGGGAAAAAAATTAAAATAATATAAGTAGAAGGAAGCCTCCAGCACACTGAGTAGGTGCTTTGTGGAGGACGACAACTGGATGAGAAGATATGGATGGGTTAAGATTTGCACCAGTGAGGGAAGTCCCCACATTACTAAGATTTTGGGTATAACTATTTTTCCCTGGTAGTGTTCTTTCTACAGCCTCATTTGCATGCTATCCTTCTGATGATTCTTTATTCCCATTTTACAGGTAAGAAAAACTGAGACATACCTGATAGAGAGTCAGTTATAAAATTACATATGAAATTTCATTAAATTTTCATTGAAAGGTTTTCTGGGAGTCATAAGACCTGGGTTCTAGATTTGGTTCTACCATTTACCAGCGTTGTGACCTCAGATAAGCTGTTAAATTTAGGCCTTGTTTTCTCATCTCTAATGAAGAGGTTGCACTACTCTGACATTCTATGACTCTTAGTCCTTTATTTTTCTCTCTGTATATCATTATAGCAATTCCTTTTGCCACATTGTTATCCCACACTTCCTACCATTGACTGACAAAATCTTTTCAGTGTATTTTCACTTCTGTTATTATCTTTCAGGCCTGCCCCCTATCTTCACCTCCATTAAACAGATATTGCCCTATTTTGTATTCCATTTTTTCTCTTCCAGGAATTCCAGTATCTACCTCTGGGTCTGCTTTGCTGCCTATAAACACCCCCAATGCTGACATGTCATGTTAGAAGATGTAAAATGTTCTTCCGTTTTTGTCATTAAATATTACATTTAAATTGAATTACGTTTAATAAAATTAATAATTAAAATAATTGCATTTAAACTGAATAAAAACGTTTACTAATGAGCATTCTGAAAAAAAAGATTCAAGGAAGGATTGGTGGGATATGGCACCTGGATCCTCCCTTTGCATATGGATGCTCTGAAAATTATTTTAGGTTTGAGATACTAATTTCACACATTTCAAACTAGAGTTTACAAGCCCCCACTAATAAACTTATTTTCACTGAGCCAAATAAAATTTTATTCAAAGTAAAAAACACTTAATTAAACAGCATAGTTAAATGACAAATAAAGATTTCTCAATAGCCATGGGGGTACACTCTCCCACAGATTACCTCACCACCAATAAAGGAGTGAACTCATAAAGAGAATATGTGTCACCTTGGAAAAGACATAGAGAAACACATATATGGAGAATACATGTGGCCAGGGAACAAGTTTGAATAGGGAAAACACAAGAAAAGTGTATGGTTCAGCCACATAGGGACATTAGTGGCTAGAGCACACTCATGACCTAGGCAACTGACACCTCTTATACTATAAAATTGCTGCTGCCTGCTGAAATGTCACATCATAACAATATAGTGAATGAAAGGAGCCCTATCTTTGGAGTAAGAAGACAGGTTTAAACTCCATTTCCAGTGATTACTATCTGTGTGACCTCAAGTCACTTAATATCCCCAGATCAAAGTCTTTATGCTGACACTGCCAGCATGGCAGCTAGGGGTCAACACTCTCCAAACCCATAGAACCTCCTATAAGAAGTATGGCAAGCACCAGACTCACAAAGTGTTGTGGTACAAGAAGGGCAAAGATTCCTTATTTGCTCAGGAGAAGAGGCACTATGACTAGAAGTAGAGTGACTATAGAGGTCCAACAAAGTCAATGCCCTTTATGAAAAAGGCCTATATCACAAAGAAGATTGTTGTGAGTGAAACTCAAATGTGTTAAGTCCATCTACATGTCAAAGATCCAGACTGTTAAGAGATGTAAGCATATTTTAACTGGAAGAAGACAAGAGAAATGTCAAGTGATCCAGTTCTAAGCTTCATTTTTTTTGTTTTCATACTAAAAATAATTAAAATACTGAAGCTATAATATTTGTGTATGTTGGTCACCTAGTGGCTGTTTGGAGAAAGAAGAGGACTGAGTCAATCAAGTTACACTATGTTAAGCTTTTTCCATGTAAGAAAAGTTAATTGTTGCTTAAAAGTATGACTGAATATGCAATTTTGATCAGATAATGAATCAAATTTATATGTAGTGCATGCAGATATGTTCTATTGGAGCCTAGCTCAAAATTCTTTTGTCATTCAGAAAGTCATACTTAGAATTTCCAGGAAGGCTTGGCTACTAGTACTATCAGTTTCTAATTGGTGCCCTGACTAAATAGGGGTGGAGAATAAGGGTACAAAGTAATAAAGATAGGGACAATTTAGAGCATAGTCCCAATGTTATATTTATAGTCAGCCAATCTGAAGTGAACGCATCACCTTCAGGGATTGCCCTACTTCAAAGTATTATCTTAATGAAGTGGCTCCTTCTTAAACATACTTGGGTCAAGTAATTATCTGTGGAGAATTACTTAATAGTGACTGAAATGCCTGGTAGTAGGGCATTAAAGAAAAAGCTTCTTGTTTGGAAAACTGCTGATGGTGTTAAATTATGTGATAAAGAGTAGCAAGAATGACAATGAATGATGGAAAAAGAGACAGAGACAGAGAGAGACAGAGACAGAGAGAGAAAGAGAGAGAGAGAGATGGAATAGAGTAGAAGTGTATACAGGTCACTGAGCCTATATTATTGTATTTTATAAAGTTGTTACTTATATAGTCAAACTGATACTAACATATAATATCTATGAAAGCAAGAAACGTCTCTCATTCTGCCAATGCCTCACACAGTACTCTTCACAAAGAATGTGCTCAATAAATATAAAGATAAAATGAAACTCTTGACCTTAGGAAAATGAAGTGATTGTACTACTTAGCCTCTGCAATTCCTTCTAGCTCCAAATCTATAACCCTCTAATAGCTACTAGGTGTCTCTTCTGGTCTCTTAACTCAATGAGTTGACATTTAGTTTAGTTGAATTGATCTGCTGGTCTTCAGCCTCACTGGCCATCCACAGCTCTCTGCTACTATCTCCAGGGTTGCAGTGCCCATATGCTTTTCCCTTGTAAATGAGGGTTAAAGTCTCACTTTAGAGTAGTGAGAATGGGAGTTTATTTATATATTGGATCTGGGCCATCCAAATGCCAGCCTAGAGAAATGGCAGAAGAGAACAAAGAACAGCAGAATGCAATGCTAGCCATCTTTACAACTGACCCTATGCACTAGTCTCTTCCTACTCCTCTTTGATAGACTCTGAAGCTTAGTTAAAGGATTAGACTCTTGAGTGACAAGAAATTGGGAGTTTGTGACAGCAAAGACTCCAAATCCCATGGAATACCTCCTTCTCCCTGCTGGTCAGGCACTGGTGTACATCTACTCCAGGTCCTCTAATCCTGGCCTACCATCATATTTTTCAGTCTTCCCATGACAGTGAGAATATATCTCTTCTAGGCTCCACTGGGTATGAGCCTGTCCCAGCGGAGTAGCAGACAGTTAAACAGTTGATCTGGATCCTGCCATGGCAAGACCACCTTATGCTTTATCCCCATCCCTCCTCAGCTACCTAGCTCTATTCCACATGGAAATTTGATTGAGAGATGGTATCTGTTCCCATTCTCAAAGCCCTATTTCAAGTCTGTTCTTAGTTAGGAGGTATCTAGGCAAAGAAAAAAAGAGATATGTACTTCTGATTTCCCTAGATAGAGTTCCCTAAGTTCCCTAAATATTAACTAGATGCTGATATGTGTGTGTATTGGGGAAAGGAAGGGAAACTGCTTACGTATGAGAAGTGTCAATATTCCCAACCATCCTTCAACTCCCTAGAGTAAACTAGTCATTGTCTCCCTAGATCAACCACTTTAAATTGATGCCCTCTTAATTTACCTGGGCCTGGGGTTTTGCCCTGCTTGCCTACTCTGGTCATGGCTGAAAATAAGAATTATCCAAAAGCATAAGGAGCTGCCTTTGGAAGTAGTGGGTTCTGTACCACCCCAACCCCCACCAGAAGTTTTCAATCAAAGGATTATGGTCATTTGTTGGATATATTATAGATTATTCTCTTTCAGGTAAAGATTTGACTAGTTCACTACTGAAGAGTCTCCCAACCATGAGAGCCTGTGAATCTCTGTGATTCTTTACCAGAGATAAAACAGAAAATGTCTTAATTTCTACTTCCTTATCTACACTGAGGATAGTAATGACTATGCTTCTGGCAGGATGATCTATAGATTAATTAATTGCAATTCTAAATGCTTTGAAAAACTTGTGCAATTAGAATGATCCTACCAGGAACAAACTTGTCCTTCAGATTCCACTAACTTCCCGTGGGGGATGAGTCAGCTCTGCCAGGACATCATTTAGTATACTAAAATTGCAGAGTTAATTCACCTCCCTTGGGGGAGTAATTTATTCCTCAGGATAATGCCTTCAAAGTAACGGTACAATGGTACATTGTGTTTCATTAATAATAAATAATAAACAGATTATTTATCTACTCGTGGAACTTTCATAGCTTTTTCCCCCTTTTGGATCATAGTCTCTTTTTTTCCTGCTTGCTAAACAGACACACATACACATCTATTGGTTTTCCTTAATTTTTAAAAAATTTCTGTTCACTCAGACAGACAAAAAGAAATCATCCTTTAACTTTAGAATCAAGAAATAGAGAGAGCCAACAGAATGGCTGACAATAGTACTATACCCAGTGTCTGAAGGGATTTTCCCATGACTTTCAATAAAATATACTTGCTTCCATTAAACATTTTAATGAGCTAAGGATCCCAGTCATTGCAGGTTATTCCTCCCATGGCAGACCAAGAAAATGTAATGCTACTTTTTCTCAGTCCAAGGAGCCCTGCAATAAAATTGTGCAACCCTGTATCAACAGAAAGGTCAAGAAGTCCCAATTACCTTCATAGAATAAAAAAATAGGAAATAAAGGAAAAAGAAAAAAGAAAACAAATTGGAGGCAGTCCAGTGACCAAGGTCAGTACGTCACCTATATTTTGTCACTTGCTCAAATTCTTACCCATAGAAACTTGTAGCTTTGGCTTCTGCACATTTCCAAGTGTTTCAGTTTATTAAAACACCCAAGCGGTGAGTCTTGTGAAAAAGTGGTAGCATCAAATTTCTTGAAAGCAAATCCATAGATTCTTTGACTAGTAACAAAATTGCCACCTCCATTCCCTACGTACAATTTCATCAGCTCTGTCTCTCTCTCTACTTGTCTTTCTCCCCTCACTCCTCTCTCGAGCCTACTTTCTAGAAGGGCAATTAAAGAAACACTAGAAACCATGAATGTGAAATGTTTTGTCCTCTGACAAGTGACTGTAATGTTACATTCTTTGGACAAAATGAGTTCCATTTTGCAGATGTTGAACTTGGAATGCCAGCTATATATGCCTGGGCAAATCACTGAACAGGTTTGCCTCAGTTATCTCCACTGTGAAATGAAGATGGTAGCAGCACCAACCAAATAGGGTTGCTGTGAAATTCATATGAGATAATATTGAGATTCTCAAGAGGCAGTTTAACAGAAACTTAGGAGAGGGACTGAGAAAGATTCATTCAGAGAAGGATGCTTAGCAGGTTACCTGGGCTCCCATTAAACACTTTCTAGCATGGAGTGCAAAAGAAAAGGTACGATATTCAGCTAAATATATTTCATCTGTAACACTTGCCATGGCTATATTTAAGAGGAAACATTGATGTTGTTACTCAGCCAGACAGTCTCAAAAGAGGTCATTTATATTGGCATGCATAACTATGGAATGTGACATTCTGCTATGAAGACTAGCTGAGCAAAAAATGAAGGGTAAGGCTGGTATAGTGAGAGGAACACTGGAATTGAAACTAGACTTGAGCCCTAAAATCAGTTAAGTAACCTTAGTAAAGTTAGCTATTCCATCTGAATCCCATTATTCTCACCCAGAAAATAGAATTAATATTATACTTGAAAGGTAGTTTGGTGAAATGGTTGCAATGTCAGACTCAGAGTAAGACAGCATGAGTTCAAATTCTGCCTCAGAATTTTCCTAGATATATGATCACAGGCAAATCCCATAATCTCGGTGAGCCTCCGTGTTCTATTTGTAAAATAGAGGATATTCCCTGAAGTACCTGCCTCACTGGATTGTTGTAAGGCTTGGATAGAATAATGCTTCCAAATTTTAAAGTTTAACTAAATGTCAATTTTTATTATGCCTTACAGGGTGGTTAGGATGTATAAAAGAAATCATGTGCATGAATTATGCCATATAAATATAAACTATGTTGAATAAAAATATTAATGCTAATATTCTATGTTTAGGTTCTAGTCTGCCAGAAATAGCTTAACTTAATTTAATATCCATCTATATCCAAGCCATTATTAGCTCGGAGAAAAAGAGTTAATTATCTAAACCAGCATAATCTTCTATACTCTCTCCAATCTAACTTTCTGACTCAAGAAAATTTCAGGTAACTTTTTTTTTTTTTTTTTGCTTTTTGGAGGGCAGTTGGGGTTAAGTGACTTGCCCAAGGTCACACGGCTAGTTTTTTGTGTTAAGTGTCTGAGGCCAGATTGAACTCAGGTACTCCTGACTCCAGGGCCGGTGCTCTATTCACTGCGCCACCTAGCCGCCCCTCAAGTAACTTTTATAGGAATTTTGAACAAAAATATATGTGTATACATACATATACATACACACATGTATGTATGTATGTGTGTATGTAAGTATGTATATATAAAAGTATAGTCTAGGTCAAGAGTGCGGAACCTGCAGCCTTGAAGCCAAATGAGGCCTTCTAGGTCCTCGGGGGCAACCTTTTGACTGAGTCTAAGTTTTACAAAACAAATCCTTTTATTAAGGGGATTTGTTCTGTGAAGCTTGGATCCAGTCAAAGCAGCACTTGAGGACCTAGAGGGCCACATGTGGCCTTGAGGCCCCAGGTTTCCCACCCCTGGTCTATGTTAACATTGCAAACAACCAAATCTTTACCCTTCCTCTAAGAGTTAAACAAAGAGAGCTCTCCTTTCTATTAATGTATTAATCCTTTCTCCATGGAAAAGAGTGGTCTTAGCTCTAATTATTTCAAGTATGTGGGGAATGAAATTGTCTTATCCAGTCAAAAGTTTAGTTTAGTTACTACCATTCATCTATTTCCCTAAGGAAAGTCTTTTTTGTCCTCCACCTACATTGTCTTCTTTTTCTTTTTTGGTGGGGGAGGGGGCAGGGCAATTGGGGTTAAGTGACTTGCCCAAGATCACAAGGCTATTAAGTGTTAAGTGTCTGAGGCCAGGTTTGAACTCAGGTGCTCCTGACTCCAGGGCTGGTGCTCTATTTACTGCACCACCTAGCCACCCCCATTCAGTCTTTCTAAGAGATTGTTCTCAGCAGTATAGAAAGGGAAAGGCTTTAAAAAGAAACATTATTTTCTAATATTTTCGCTTTACTACAGGGTATTCCAACTGCACTAAAACTTTTGGAAGACCTTAGAGGAGGCTTTAAACATGCTTCCACAACTATTGTAGCTAAACTTCAATCAACATGAGGCATTTAATGAAATCATCAAATAAAAAAAAAATAGTTTGCAATATGTGGACTTAGGAGATAGGTTCTTTCCCTTAAGGTATTATAACTATTGTATTTTACTGCTATTCACCTTTTCAAGGAAGGGCTTCAGGCTAATCTAATCTAGCAGTCCTTTGAACTAAGAAAATGTGATAAAAATAACCTTTACTGATTGATTATGATGATGACTCTAATAGCTAGCATTTATATAGTATTTTAAGGTCTAGGAAGCTCTTTACATATACTACCTCATTTTATTCTCAAAACAACCCTGCTAAGTAGATGCTATTTTTCAGATGAGGAAACTAAGTCAGACAAAGGTTAAATGACTTGCCCAGTTTCACACAGCTAGTAAATGTCTGAGGTCGAATGAGCTCCAGACTTCCTTCCTCCACGTCCAGTGTTCTCTCCATTCGCTAGACCACCTGGCTGCTTCTTCCACACAATTAAAAAAAGACAAATATGAACTTAGGTGCTGTGTTTTTAGAAAGAGCCTGGTCCTACTGAGCAGAAGAGAAATTGGCCACAGTTCAAGAAAGACACTAAAATGATACAAAGATCTGGATAAAAGTGGCATTTGCCTTCTGGTAAATTCTAATTGGTGTCCAGGTTAAATTCTAGGCTTTCAGATCCACTTCCTGCTTAGGAGCAAGGGGCTGCAGAGGCTAAGCTGGCAGGTTCTGGTATTTTTGCTGGGGACCTTCACCTCTGAAGAATGATAAATAGCACTCAAAGGTGAGTCTCTTCTGCAAGTTGTCTTTCAAATTCACAAAGAATCCCTTGCTATCAGATTTCTTTCACTAAAGAACACACATCTTAAGAGATGCATCCTGGGTAGAGGCTATCTTGTAATCTTGCTTCTTGTAACATTGCTTATTGAAAGAATAAGTCTGCTAAGGCGATGGGGGGTGGGAGGGAACAGACTTTTATCAGGCTGTGTTTTTGTGTTCATTCTATAATTAAGGAGAAGTGGGAATCAGCAAGAATTTAGTTTTAACTTGGTAGAAAATATGTCTAGATTGCTTTGCATGCAAATATGCTAATCATGGGGCCAAATGTCAGCATGGAGACAGGGGCATGATAAATCACTATTGATCATACCAATATTGATGTGTTTCTGACATATCGGGTGATTTCTCTCCATTGATTCACTCTGTGACCTTGGGCTGGGCTCAAGTCTCTTTAATTTAGTTTCCTCATCTGGAAAGTGTGTGTGTGTGTGTGTATGCGTGCATGTGTGTGTGTGTGTGTGTGTGTGTGTGTGTGTGTGTGTGTGTGTGTGTGTGTGTGTGTTGGGGAGGGACATTGTAGGCAGAAAGGGTGCAAAGTATGACAGCAATGAGCAAATACACAACGATTTGGAGGATTGTGAATCAGGACAAGTGATTTGATTTTCATGAATACTTTCTTTAATATTTCTAGTTTTAGGTATGGACCAGACTTATTCAGACTCATTGCTTTTTTTTCTCTTTGGCTTCAAAAGATCAAGAGATTTCATTAACAATTTTAGTACCACAGCAAGCTTTACAAAACACAGACTGGTTCAGCAGAAAGAAATATGACTTCACACCAGCTTTTTAAGGTAAACTTTCAGGGAGAAAGAAAGATGCTGGGAAACAAGGTCCTATGGGGGAGAGAACTTAGGATACTCTTCTGTTGGGGTTATAGAGAACTAAGAGTGGCAGTCCTTGGCAGGGCAGCACCAAGCCAGGGAGGAACTATGTGACCTTGGGCTGTGTTCAGTTCCTCTAATTTAGTTATCCCTCCCTTAATTGGGATAAGGCTATTGGGAGGAAAAGGAAGGAGGGAACCATGTTACCTGATAGCCTTCTAAGTTAACTATGTTCCATAATTAGGTGATAAACTCAGCTGTTTAAAGACTGCTGTAACAATGTGCTTTCAGAACCCTCTAAATTCTGATGCCCTTAGCAAAGCTCCTTTTGCCCTACCTTAGTTACAGCTCTGGCAAAAGATGAAAAAGCTAACTAAAGAGCACAAGGGAGTGATGGAGTTTAGTGGAGCCAGCCATCAATTCCCTGGAAACAGATTACCTGAGGCAAGTCTTGCCTTGAAATTTAGTGACTACAGCTACATCATTTGCTTAGTTACTTGCTTTGGTGATGTAGAAGATCTTAAATACTCCTATTGTGTATACAGCCTAGGAAGCAAAGCAAAGGAACGCAAGTATAGTGCCTACTATCTGCCAGAATTCATGGTAAGCACTTTAAAAATATATTTTCTCATTTTATAGTTGAGGAAACTGATCCTGAGAGAGGTCAAATGACTTACTCAGGGTCACGTAATTATTGAGTGTCCAAGGGCAGATTTGAACTCAGATCTGCCTATTGAACTAACCACTGCCCCACTAGCTATATCGAAACAATTAAACCATATTTGTTTTAATCACTTAACTCTTATCCTAGCCTAAGAAGTTTTAGGAGATTGATTGGACTTTGGCTAGTCAATAAACATTTATCAAGTATTATACTATATTGAAAAGTATACTAGAAAATAACTCCATTCTCAGAGAAGACCGTTTTTCATTCTGTGAACATTGTCCCTGATGTCTGACCTACTGATGGAGAAGTCATTACCTCACAAAAAAGCCTGGTGTATTAGGGAAAAAAGTACTGAAATGAGTAGCGCAGGACCTTGGTTCAAATCCTGCGTTTGCTGTTTGCTCCCTATGAAGCCAGCACAAATTATTTCACCTTTTCTAGGCCTCACTTCCCTCATCTATAAAAGGAAGGGGTTGCAGTACATCATCTTTCAGGTTCTTTCCTGCTTGGGTTTTAAGTTCCTTTTTCTTTTCCAATTCAGCCCTTCATTCCAGAATATTGCAGAATTTGCTCTATTTGTCCTCAGCCAAAAGGTCAAGAAGTTTATATATGTGCATTTATATGATATGTAAAAACAGGTGTATATATATGTATATACATATATATGTATATGCACACATACATACACATATATACATGCATACATATATACCTATATATATACATATATACACACATGTATATGTGTGTATGTATGTGTGCATATACATATATACATACGCACACACAAGCATGACCATTCCACTGTCTCATATATCTTTCTTCCATTGCATAATCAAACTCTGAGAAGAAGCCGTTGACTCTGGTCTCTCGCTTCCTACTCACATCTCAACTCCTTGGAATGTGCCTTGGCTGAAGCTACTCTCTCCAAAGCTAGCAATCATTACTTCACTGAAAAATCCAGCAGCTGTTCTCATTCAGTTCTCATCCTTCTTGATTTCCCAGCCTTCTCTGGATGTTGTTGACTGCTTTCTCTTCCTAGGTACTCTTTCCTCACTGGCCTTTCATGATTCTTGGTTCATTTCTTACCTATCAGAAAGACGCTTGGTTTTCAGGCCCTGCCTCCCATATGTGGGTTCAGTTTCTACAGAAAGCAGGAAGGGGTAGGGAAGAAATAAATATTTATTTATTGCCTACTGTGTGCTAGGCACTTTACTAAATGTTTTGATCTTCACAATAATCCTACAAATGTTATCCCCATTTTATAGATGAAGAAACTGGTGCAAAAGTTAAGTGACTTGCCTAAGGTCATACAGCTTCCTGCAGAAGATGAGATTTTATATGGAACTTAAAGAAAACCAGCGGACAGCTTAGGTGGCACTATAATGATAGAGTACTGGGCTTCAAATGAGAAAGATTCATCTTCACAAGTTCAAATCCCACCTCGCACATTTACTAGTTATTCCTAGGCAAGTCACTTAACCTTGTTTGCCTCAATTTCTCATCTATAAAAATGAACTGGATAAGAAAATGGCAAACCACTCCAAGAAATCCTCAAAATGAGGTCACAAAGAGTCAGACATGACTGAAACAACTGAACAATAAAAACAAAGGGAGCCAGGGAAGGTAGTAAGTGGAAATGAGGAGGAAGAACCTTTCAGGAATGAGGGACAGGCAGAGAAAATACTTGGGACCAAGAGATGATGTATCTTGTTTTATGTAACATCCAGGAAGCCAGTGTCCATGGATCAAAGAAGACACAGCAGGGAGTATTGTGTAAGGAGACTGGAAAAAACGGAAGGAGGCTAGTTTAAAGAAGGGTTTGAATGCCCACCAGAGGATTTTGTATTTGATCCTGGAGGAGATTGAGAGCCAGTGTAATTTACTGAGGGGGGGGGGGCAGTGAGCTACATTTTAGGACAATCAGTTTGTTGTCTGAATGGAAAATGGATTGGAGAGACAGCTGAGGAAGGCAGACTCACCATCAGGATCTAGCAATAGCCCACACATGAGGCGATGAGGGCTTGTACCAGAGGGGAAGCAGTGTTAGAAGACAAAGGGGGGCATATTTGAGAAATATTGCAAAGGTGAAAATAATAGGCTGAGGCAACAGCTTAGATATGGAGAGGCTTGGTGAGGAATATTGAGGACTCAAGGACTACACCTACGTTGCAAGCCTAAGGGAGCTACTATGACATCACCCTTGTCAGTAATAGGGAAATCAGGAAGTGGGGTGGGGTTTAGGGAGAAATGCTAGAAACATCTCATTCAAAATATCTGAAAGCTAACTGGAGATGTAAGACTGGAAGACATCAGAGAGATTAACCTCCTTAGCCTCCTCTCTTCTCTGATTGGAGCATACCCAAAGCTGTCTTTTATGGAAGGCTGGTATCTGAACTATCTAGCCAACTCTCCACTTCCTATCAGCATCTCTGTTTAGTTTGGACTCCATGGAACATTATTTTTTTTGCTAGTTATCCCCCTTTCCCCCACCACTGCTACCATGCTCCCTCCCTTCCACTTTGTTTTGTGTGTTATATTCCCTTACTAGACTGTGAGCTCCTTGAGGGTAGAGGCTGTCTTTTGTAGGGGGTGGGGTGGAGATCCCCAGTGTTTAGTACAGTGCCTGGCACATAGTGGGTGCTTTACAAATGTCTATTGGTCTTAATTGAAAAGTAGTAAAAAGGGCAAAGAGAAGAGACAGAATAGGACAGGAAAGAACCTTGTAGAATGCCCAGAGTGAAAGGACATGATGTGCGGAAGGATCCTTCAGAGGACATAGAATGAGTGGTTGGATAGGTAGAAAGAGAACAAGCAGAGAACTGTGTTCTAAAAACCGAAAGAAGAGAGAGTACCCAGGCAGAGAGGGTAATCAGAGGTGTCTCGAAGTCTGCAGAAAGAGTGAGGAAAATGAGATTGATGAAGGGTCATTTGATTTTGCAACTAAGAGAACACGGGTAACTTTAGAGAGGGCGGTTTTAGTGGAATGGTAACATTAGAAGACAGATTATAAGGAGTTAGAAGACAGATTATAAGGAGTTAAGAAGAGAGTGAGAGGAGAGAAAAATGGAGGTACAGGTTGTACATGACTATTTCAAGAAGTTTAGCCACAAAAGGGAGAAGAATTAACAGAAATGGAGCAAAATCAAGTGAGGGTTTTTCTCAGGATGAGGGAGACATGGAGAGGTTTGTAGGTAGTAAGAAATAAGCCAGTAGACAGAAAGATATTGAAATTAAGTGGAAGAGTAGGGCTGAAAGAAGAGACAGTATGTTGAAGGAGAGGGGCTGGAATGAAGTTACTTGAGCAGGTAGAGAGGTTAACCTTGGTAAGGAGCAAATCTACCCCATCAAGTAGACTGGGGTGAAAGAGGAAATCATGGAAGGAGGTATCTGACTGAGAGGAGAAAGAGAGAAAATGGAGCTCATGGCAAATGGCCAATTTTTTTTTCTAAAATATGAGGCAAGAATCTCAACTGAGAGGGTGGGCAGAGGGGGAACATGGCAGTTTGAGGAGGGATGAAATGGTTTGGAAGAGCTGCTATCAAGAGTGAGATAATTAATTTAAAAGGGGGATATAATAAGACTGCCTAGCAGTGAGAAGGGTCTATTTGAGGTGGTATAACATAAATTTGTAGTGGACCCAGGCAGATTGATTGTATGATTTTTTCATCTGACTAAATAACCTCTAAGGTAATTTTTTAACTCTAAATATATGATCTTATGATCATGCAGCATTGGGCTCTCTCCTCTTGCTGGGCTACTTATATTTAAGTGGTCTCTTTTTTAAAATAAAAGTTTAATTGGCGCTCATTTCTTTTTATTTTATGTCAGTATCGCTTTCCATTGACTCCTTTACTTACTTAATCTTTGTGTCTTAGTTCTTCATGTGCTAAGTGAACACACTCAGCCTATCTACCTCAAAGGGCTATTCTGATGAAACTACTTATTATTTTCATTTTGATGATTTATTCTCCATGTAAGTGTAACTAACCAAGAATTGATTGTATTCATTTTAATTGATCCAAATAATACAGAATAAAGGAGACAGGGTTCATTTTTATAATAAGCCCACCAGAGGCTAGAATCCCCATCAACAAGGACTAGTAGAAATGTCTACTCAGCAGAAATGCCCTTGTGAGTTTCTTCATGAGCAAGCACACTGCTCTTTAAATGTGTGACTGCTGTTTCAGTAGGGTCATTCCCACAGACTAGATATTGTTATTGTATCTTTAAGAACCAAATGGAATATTGAAGTTTGGGTTGACATTTGGAGTTACTGCATGCTTTTCCTTATAGTCAAGAGAATCTACATAGCTTAACTTGGATCTATGAAGATATATAAAAATCTAGGAAGAATACAGCGCAAGAAAATGACAAATTTCTTTCTTTTTAAAATGTCCATTGTTTCTTATGGAATAAAATTGCCAACAAAATTCTATGAAGATCTGTGATAAACCAGCAATTTACAATGAAAGTAGAGATGGTTATAATCCATGTCTAAAGAGAAGAGAAAGAAAGGGACAAAAGTAACTCATTTCTTGAAAACTTTAATTTAGCCTCTTATCTTGAAGAAAAACATGAACAGGATTTTCAAGAGACTTTAATCAGCATCACTGGGATTTTATTTCCTAAAGACAAATCCTTTTGTATTGAGGATTTGAGGTGCCTTCAGTTGTGATCATTCACACAGCCAGAATATTGTAAATAGTTACCTATGTCTTCGTTTCATTGTCGATTTCATTTCTTAACAAATAATAAATCCAATGACTTTAATGTCAATGAATGGATTTCATATACAGAGTTAATCTGAGATAACATGAAAAATGCTAAACAAACCTTATAGTGCATTATCAATCCTATAATGAGGATGAGAAGGATGAGGCTCATGAGGATAATGATTATATGGTACTATTAGAAAGGAAATTTCTCAAGTTTATGCAATGAATACTATTTAATGAATTGGAGTGATGATTCAAGCCAACGGATTCATTAATACATAGAGTTTGAAATTTAATTAATAAAAAAAATATCCAAACAAATGGCTGGATTATTCTTGAGTTCAGGATAAGCTTAAAAATGGGAAGGAATCAAATGTCAGGTTGAGAAGAGGGCTACAAGGCAGTATGATTTGACCTATAATTCTTGGTACACACGTATAAGTCATGTACAACTTACAGAACATTTTCACATTATTAGACCATAATAATTTCTGCCATTGGGTTTTCAAGGCCTGAGACTGATCAGGTTCCATAACCCAGTAAGAAAATTTTTGGACTCTATATAGATATTGTGGCAAGAAAAAAAGATATAGAAATCTAGTACCCAGCATCCAGAGAAACCCTAAGATATATTTGAACTATTATGTAAGTTGTCCTTAAGAAAAGACAGTCCTAGTCTTAGGAACACTGATTTTCCCATTCCAAACCTTTCATATAAACAGTGCCTCAGACATGTTCTCATCCCCAACCTTTCAAACAAACACCCTAAAATAATGGAGCAGCTTATGTGGGAATGGATCCATGCGAGGTTACAGCCTGAGTTTTTAGCTCTAGATCAGCATATCATAATACAAGGTTTTTAAGTGATTTCCTCTCATCAGCCTCATGAAGTCAGAAATACAAATAAATACCTTTGCCCCTTTCCCATTTTTCAGATGAAGATATACTGGGGGCCAGAGACCCTCGCACAGCATACTTCTCTTCTTCTTTAAAGCTTCCCCCACATACCCCAAACTCCGCTCACACACACACCTCTTAATCTTCCATGAAATTATTGTTTCTAGGATAACACTAAATGTTCATTTACTGGAAAATCTGGGATGATAAATAGGTCCTGAGTTCAGTGAATGATCATGCGTCAGGTCATCAGCTCTCTACACTTTCTCTAAGCTCTCCAAGATGATTCATCAAGAATTCTCTCTTAACCTCCCTTCCTCCAGTGGTTTTCTAGATCCTCAGGTTCATAATGGAAAACAATTTAACATGTATAATAATTAATCATCAACAATTACTCTTACAAACAATAGAGAGGTCAAGGTACCCCCAAAACTTTAAGGTGATTCAAAGAGAGAGGAGAATTCAGGAGATAACTTCACAGAACATTCTGAAGCTGGCAAAGAGTGTCACCCTTTTGAACTGAAAGGGAGAAACAGGGACTTTAGTGCCATGAATATCTGATAATAACTTGGCTAATTTCCAGGGAAGCCTTGCTGCTTTCTTTTGTGCCCAGTATGACCTATAATCCAGAATATCCCTTCTTTGTATGCAACCCAAAGGAAACCAAGCCTCATTAACTTGGAAGTATGCCCTTAGTAAAACGTAGACCTGTTAAGCTCAATTCCCTTATGTCTAAATTACTTCCTAGCAATAAGTTGGATAATTTAGAGAGGCACATTAACTTCTTCAGGCCACTAGGGGACTGTTTTAGGGCATCACTGCGGCTATGTGGTAGTTACTGCAATGCGCCAAACCTAGCCTTCTGAAAAAGATTGCATTTCCCCAAAAGATGCATCTCCCAAAGTGCCTGCCTGTATCTCCCACAAGCTGGTCAGTCACCCAGTCCTGTCATCTCTTCTTTCTCAATGTATCCAGCATCTAGCCTTTTTTTTCCTTCTATTCCCATGGACATTATCCTAGTTCTGATCCTTACTACTTCATATCCAGACCCATCATTACCAATTTTCAAACCCATAGCAAGTTTCATAAAATGGACACGGGTAAACAACATGAAACACACCCATAAGACGACATTTTAAGGCAAATTTAGATGTGTGTGGGGAAGATCCTAGGATCCATCATTCCATGGAGAAGAGATAGATACTACAGGGAATTGTGAAGTAAATTCTGGGCAGGCTGACCCAAGGGATCAGGAGGATGAAAAACAGGGCACGCTTGGATCAGGGAGGAGATCACTGAGGGAAGAAAGACACAATTCAATAACTATCTATTGTAATGAGTTATTCTTACTAAATAGGTTTTAAACTCAGTTGTTTATGTGCTGCTCAAGACATGTAAGTGCTATTAGCAATCCTCTATTTCACCAAGGATATGCCCCTACTTACCTACCCACCCTACCCTACTTACAATTCTATTCATACTTGGACTAAAACAATAACCTCTTATCTGGTATCCCTGCCTCAAATCTACACCCCTTCCTATTCCAACTTGCACGGATACCACTGTCAATTAATCTTTGTAAAATGCCACTTTCTGGTATTATCTCCTATTATTTTGAAATACATTATATGCTCCAACCAAACTAGACGATTTACTCTCCACTTCCAGAAAATACTTTCTGCTTTCTTGTTTCCCTGCATAAGCTGGTCCACAATTTACAATGACTTTCCCTCTATATTTACCTGTTGAATATCTACTTGTTTTTGAAGACCTTGCACAGATGCCATTTTCTCCAGGTAGCACCCCCCCCATCCCCCCCCCCCCACACCTGTTCCCTTCAGTTCAACATGATCTCTCTATCTTCAGTACTCCCAGAGCATTTTTTGATTGTGCTGCTCTTATAGAGGGGCAGCTAGGTGGCACAATGGACCTGAAGTTGGGAAGACTTGAGTTCAAATCTGACCTCAAACACTTACTAGCTGTGTGACCCTGTGTATCAATAATGAGATATTCACAACACCCATGATGGTTATGAATATGTTGGTGTAGTTTTGGATCACAAAATATAGCAAACTCTCCACATGGAAGGCAGAACCAAGGTCTTTATTCAGAAACCATAACACTGAGTCCCAAAACCAGAAGGACAAGTCCCAAAACCAGAAAGCCAAAGTCATTATAATGGTCACAAA
>CM053594.1:288486240-288496247 GCA_028646575.1 Pseudocheirus occidentalis | reverse complement strand
AATTTCCTGAAGGATGCTTTCCAAGTTCTTTTTTTGATCATGGTTTTCAGGTAGACCAATAATTTTCAAATTATCTCTCCTGGATCTATTTTCCAGGTCAGTGGTTTTTCCAGGGAGATATTTCAGATTGCTTTCTATTTTTTCATTTGTTTGTAACTGTTTAATAGTATCTTGGTTTCTCATAATGTCATTTGCTTCCACTTACTCCACTCTAATTCTGAAGGAATTATTCTCTTCAGAATGCTTTTCAGATTCTTTTTCCATCTGGCAAATTTGATTTTTTAAGGGATTTTTCTCCTCATTGGCTTTCTGGGCCCCTTTTGCCATTTAAGTTAATCTATTTTTTTAAAGAGTTGTTTTCTTCAGTCAGGTTGTTGACTCTCTTTTCATGATTTTCTTGCATCATTCTCTTTTCCCAATTTTTCCTCCACTTCTCTTATTTGTTTTTCAAAGTCTTTTTTATGTTGATCTATGGCTTGTAGGCAATCTTCATGTATCTTGGAAGCATTTGGTGTGGGAATTCTGAATGTGCTGTCTTCCTCCCACTCCATACCTTGATCCTTTTTGTCCCCAAAAAAGGATTCTAGAGTTTGATTACTGTTCTTACTTTGCTTCCTTCTCCTCATGTTGGCCAGTCAATTAATTGCTTGATTTTTTAACTCTATGGAACTCTGCTTCCACGGGGGAAATCTCTGTCCCATATTGCTGGGGTTTTCACAGCTGCCGGAGCTATTAGGGGGGTACTGCAGCCCCCACCATCTTTGGCTCGCTCAAAGTGCACCCCAGAATCACCACTCAAGACCACAATCCGGATCCAGGCAGCTCAACACAAGAGCCCTTAGCCCTGATCAATCATCTTAGCCCACCTGCAATTGGCAGGCCAGGAGCTCTGAAGCAGCCCAGTGGATGCAGTTGCTGGTTGTAGCAGCATCTGCCGCTTCCTGCTGCTTCCTTGCCCTGGGGGCAGTTTGGCCAAACTGCTTTTCCTCCCTCAAATTTAGCTTGAAAACTTGAATTTCACTGACCTTTCTCTAACCCTTATATTTCCTGGCTTGATAAATGTGGAGATTGCTTCAGGTGCTGTATATCTGCTCTCTGGTAGACTCATGGTATGGCTTGACTCCTCCTGACTGCCCTGTGGCCTGGCTGCGGTTTCAGTTTTGGGCTGGGCTAGCCTCAGCTCCCAGCCTGCCTTGATGAGCCCCTCCTGCCAAGCTGCCTTCAGTGAGAGATATGTTTTCTGTATTTTTGTAAGTTTGGGAGCCCTAAAACTTGTTTAGAGTCATATTTTACAGGTATTTAAGGTGGCTGTGTGGGAGTTGCAAAACTTTGCTGGTTCTATGCTGCCATCTTGGCTCCACCCCCTACTTGGGGATCTCTTACAGGAGATGAGCAGCAGATTATTTCAATTTCCATTTTACCACTGGTTCTAGGATATTGGGGAAGTTTTCCTTGATAATTTCTAAAAAGACGATATCTAGGATCTTTTTTGATCATGGATGGCTTTCAGGTAGTCCAATAATTTAGATGATCTCTCTTTGATCAATTTTCTTGTTCAGTGGTATTTCCTATGAGATATTTCATATTTTCTTCATTTTTTTCATTCTTCTGATTCTGTTTTTATTGTTTCTTGATGTCTCATGGAATTTTTAGATTCAACTCTTTCAATTCTAATTTTTAAGTAATTATTTTCTTCAATGAGCTTTTGTATCTCTCTCTCTTTCTCTTTCTCCAATTTTATTTTTTAAGTTCTTTACTTCAGTGAATTTTTGTGCCTATTTGCCATTAGACCATTAAAAAAAAGCGCCATGTTCTTTGTTTATTTTTGTGTGAGGGGGAGCCCAGAATTTACCAAAGTGCAAGCAGAGGCAATTATCCAAGTGAGATATCCTTTATTAGCAGAGGCAATAGCAGGGTAAGCTGGTAATACAGGTGTCTTGTTGGTTTGTCTCCATTTTGTGCCAAAAGACTGAAGTGTGAGAACTAGACAGGGTTTTTATCTCTAGGTGTTTCTTCTTCTGATTTATTTGACAACATAGGGTAACTTTCCTAGTAATCCCATTTGCTGGATATTTTAATCAGGAGGTAGACCAAGTATTCATAGCTCCTCCCTCCCTTACTGAGAGGGAATGACTATTCCTCAGGTGGGCAGGTGCCTACAGCTTCATTTGAGCTGGGGAAAATGACTTTCTAATGTGGGTGGCCTATCCTTCTCTGGCACTTAAGAAATGGAATGTTAGATGGTTTATGAAACCCAGCTTCCTCTAGCAATCTTTGACTGGAAAAACAAGCTTTCTTAATGAGGTTTTCTCTGGTTTAGTCTCCCTTTTCTAGATGAGGTCACCTCAAATCTTTATGAGTGTAATAGCAGGAGCAAGGAGACATGCTCTTGGAGGAGCATCTTTCTCCAGCTGGCTTTTATTTACTGAGTTAAAAACAATTTAGGGTCTCTGCCCATATAGACATCTTGGGGACTGGAAGCAGATTACATTCTTCAGCTAAAATGTGCCAGGAGATATTTCTCTTTAAGCTAAAGTTTATGATTGGCCTTTTGAACAGAGAAGGGAATATTACAAATTAATATTAATAATAAAATGAGATCGCATTAAAATTAGTTTTAAGTTGCCTCTTTTACTGAGCTGTTATTTCTCTTTTCACAGTTTTCTTGCATCATTCTCATTTCTGTTACCATTTTTTCCTCTACCACTCTTATCTCTTTCTTTAAATCTTCCAGAAATTCTTTTGGGGCTTGGACACAATTAGTGGTTTTCTTTGAGGCTTTTCTTGTAGTTGTTTTCATATAATTGTCTTTTGAGTTTGTGTCTTTGTCTTCCTTGCCACTCTTCTAGCTTTCTTATGGTCAATTTGTTGTTGTTGTTGTCGTCGTTGTTGTTATTTGCTCATTTTTGTAGTCTTGACTTTGAACTTTATATTAAAAATGGACTCTGCTTACCTAGGAGTAAGGAGGCAAGATTTAGGCTTTTTCATGCTGCTGTTTTTAGAGCTAGTTCAAGGTTTCTACAAGTTTTCAGAGTTTCCAACATTTTGTGATACAGGGAGAGATGTGGTCATGACTTTTCTGATTTCTGCTTTGGTCTTTATCCAGAAAAGGCACCTGATCCCCTACAGCCTCAAGTACTGGTGCTACTCTTTGCCCTGAAACTACAAACCACAGCAGTGATCTTCAAGTATCTATAGGTAATAGAGTTGCTAATCAGCACTAGCTTTACCCAATTCCAGCAAAGAATCCCCTGTAATTTCTTTCTGACTGGTTGTTGAGGCCCTTTTTATCTCTGAACTTTGATTTCCTGAAGCTGCTACTGCTGCTGCTATCATGGCTGCCTGTAAAGACCACCACTGGTGCTGCTGTAGCATGGTCCCAGGCTGGTCCAAACCCTGGTGTCACAGATCTCACTTGCAGACCTCCCAGGTTGCCTTAGGGTAGAAAAATGCCTTACTCTTTTTTTGGCACGGCTGTTCCAAAACTCCATCTGACGCATTATTTTAAAATTGTTTGGAGGAGAATGTTGGGTGAGTACAGCTAGTGCAATGCTTCTACTCCACAATCTTGGCCTCTGATTGATTCAAAATTGATGAATATCACAATTCTGCTCTGGATGCCTCCTGGTGATTTTCCCTTTGCAGATTTCTTTTGTGTATTATCTTCCTCCATTAGAGTGCAAGCTCTTTGAGGTTATCTTTCTTTTTTTAATGCTCATCCCCAGCACATAGTAGGTGCTTAATAAAGGTTTATTGAACTGAATCTCATTCATTTAATCTCTTTGAGCCTCAGGTTCCATTATTTATACAAAGGAAATGCTAATAATATAATAACCACCAACTTTATACCTTTATCACAGGGCTATTTTTTTTAATCAACCTGTGATTTCGTTGCTGTAGAGACTTCCACTTCCCTCTACCATTGCAAATTGACTGTTGCTCTTTAACTTGTGCTCTTTGAGAGTTCCCTAGAGCAGGAAGAGTTTAAGTTTAAGTTAAGAGTTTAAGTAGGCTGTACAGCTAGGATGTGTCAGACTTGGGACCTGCACATCCTGATACAGATGCTGGCTCTCTATTTACTCTGCCAAACTACTAAAAATATCCACATGGTTATTTTCAGAATCAAATAACATAATGCATGTAAAAACTCTTAACATTATAGAGTGTAAGATGATGGTGTTATGTATTAGGAGTAGTACCAACAGCAACAGTGTTAGTGGTGGTGGTGGTAGTGGTGGGATTGACAGCAGTGGTGGCTGTGGTAGTGGCAATGACCATCATGGTGGTGGTTGCTATCCAGAGCAGGGCGTTTTCCTTACCTTCCTGAGAATATTATAAGTAAATTCAGAGATTCAAATTAGCTTACACCCCTGTTAAAGATATTAGTGTTTGTAGGTAATATGATGGCTAAGAATATGATGTACTCTCAACAGAAGAGAGATGAGATTTATTCTATCTTGCTCCATATGAAAGAACTAGGACTACTGAGTACAAAAAAAAAGAAATTATGAAGACAATTTTTACTTCAGCAAGATAACTGCAGAATCTTAATTTTAGAAATGGAAGGGACTTTAAGGACTCACAAGCAGTTGTCTACCTTCTACTTGAATACTTCTAATTAGGGGAAACTCACTACCTCTCAAGGCAACCTATTCCACTTTTGAATAGCTCTAATTGTTAGTAAAATCTTCCTTATATCATGCCTGGTTTGCTTTTTTTGCAGCTTCTCTCCATTGTTCTTGGTTCAGTGATATGCTGAGCATTTACGCATCAGAAATCAGTAAATGCTACAAATTTTCAACATACTAGGAGACATCCTGTTTTCCAGAGCTAAGGTCCAGTAAGCAAACTGTGACCTGACTTTGGCATAAAAACCATCCTTTGCACTCACCCTCTGTCTGGATGATCTCACCCTCTGACAAAAATTCCACATAAGTATTATATTGCTTTGACTAGCACCAGATGTTCTCTGAGCTAGGATAAGCTTGGACAAATACCCATGTTCTAGTCATGAAGCCCTGATATGAATCAAGCTTATGGCGTTGTTGCTGTTACCCCGCGTTTCCAGGGCTATAGCTCACTACACAACCAATGGTATAAGTATTGAGATCTCCCCACACTGCTTTGGATCCCCTATTAGGGGAGGAGCCCTGGCACATACGTTCTTGCTTGCAAGCTGTTTCCCTCACTTTGAAATTAAACTTCTGTTTGATTGCTGACTCTCCTATCTCTAACCTGTTCTCTTTAGTTCCAGCCATCCAGAGGTTAGGGGCTAGTTCTGTCAGTTAGATGAAACCTTGCCTTGATTTGTATTTTATTGATTGTCTAGACTTGCCAAAGTGATGGAGAAAATATTAATAATGTAGATAAAATTTTAAAGTATGTCATGTATATTTTTGTCAGATAGTTGGTTGTTAAATATATCTAATGCATTCTTGTCTTAGTTCTATCTCATGCAACCAAATCAAACTAATTCCTCTTCCTTACGGTTATAAGTTATGGCTCCCCCAAAGGGGAGTGTGCGAGGTAACCCAGAAGACTACTTCCGACTTTTAAGATTTGTGATTCTTTAAATGACCCCCATTGGACTATGGGCTAGTCAAATATTTTCTTTCTTTTCATATTTACCTTATAAGTGACAGAATGAAATTTGATTTCCCCCACTTTGCATCATTTTTCTCAGCAGGATACAATGCTTGTCAACAAATAAAATCCTATAAAAAAGATTTCTAAGAACAGTTGAAGCAAGTATGAATTTGTTTATGAAAAAACATACTTAACCATACTTCTTTCATTGTTCTTGTGTAGACTTTGGGAGCACAGAAAGTAGGAAAATTATTTTTCCAGACTCACCAACAATCTCAAGTTCATCTTTGTTCACAGCAATAGCCTGGAGGTAACTGCCACTCTCCTCTGCTTTTATCAGTAAAAGAAGTGGCCACTGTGCCACTTTCCTAAGTGTTGGGGAGGAAGATGACTCAGGTGCAGTACCTCAATGTCATGGCCATATAGGGATATGAGATACCTGTAATTAAAGCAGACTTCTTGGAATACATTTTTTATTTCTATTATTCCTTTGCATCTAAATGTGATGAATGCCTGTTTTATGGGTAAAAATGACTGTAGGAAAAAGGAGACTTTAGGACAACAGAGTTCTTGATTGGGATTGTACTGGCAAAGTTAAAAAAAAAGGGTCTTAGGGCCTGTTCCATTACCTTAAGTACAAAGAAGTCATAAGGGGCTAAAAACCAGGATTTGAAGTACAAAATACAAATGGATAATGAGCTCCACACTATGCTCCTTAACAAAGATATCACCTCTATGTTTGTGTAGGGGTGGGATATGGGAACAGGGCATAAACAACCAAGTGACATTGGACATACCTTCCAAGGTGAAAAGATTCCAAAGGGCATTGTGGCAATGAGAAAATTATGAGACTAGACATTGCAAAAAAGGGAATGGACAGGGCAACTAGGTGGCGCAGCAGATAGAGCACCAGCCCTGGAGTCAGGAGGACCTGAGTTCAAGTGTGGCCTCAGACACTTAACATGAACTAGCGGTGTGACCTTGGGCAAGTCACTTAACACCAATTTCCCTTCCTTCCCCCCTCCAAAAAGAAAAAAAAGGAATGGACAAGAAAAACAATATGAATCATGATATTGGCTAAGACTTTCTGAATAAATTTATAGTTTCTAAGTAAAATGTCCTTTTGTGCTCAGAGACTACCCAATTAATTAAAAGTTTTAAGAAAATAAAAAAACTAGATGATTTTTAAATCTTGTCAGTTTTTTAAAGTTGATATATACATATATACAGACAAAACTTTGCAATTTAATAAGTCCTTTGGGATAAACAAAAGTCATTTAAAAAGTGTTCCTTTGTATGAAATTTCAGCAAGAAAACACTAGAGCCAGATGGCTAAACATCTGAGTTTTCTTAAATATTCCATAATAAACCACATCCAATCTTAAATGAGATATGTAAACATTCTCTAAAGCAATCTTGTATTAATATAGCAAAAATTCTTCTTTCTTAAAATGGAAGCAAAAATGCCAAGATGAGCACCCTAAAGAAATCTATCTTGTAATTTAATACTGCCAGTAACCTTCCAAATTAACCTTTCTAAAATTAAACATAAAAGGACACACACACACACACACACACATACACACAAACATGGTATTTTAGCTTGCTTATTCTACTTGTTTGTATAACTTTTTGGTTAAAAAAAGTATCTATCCTTGAAAACTTGAGTGACATTAAGACAACTGAAAATCAGACTAAACTTTTATTTTTGTTCAGTAGTTAATAATTTAGGTAAGAAATTGAAAAAGAATGTCACTGAATCACAAAAAGAGAGAATACTGCCTTTAAATCCTATTAGATTAGATATTTGATACTCTGTGTTTTAAGTATACATGCATAATTAATTCTGAAAGGATAGCTCCAGGAAACCATTGAAACCATTGATTCCTGGGCATTAATACAATTGTGTGTGTGTGTGTGTGTTTATTGTGAAGTTGTTAAAAACCTACCAAGTCTAGTGCTCTTGTATTCACTAGAAGAAAACATTACTGCTGTCCAGACATGAGGCTTATTTGTGGTCTCTAACCCTCTGGCCTTTTTCATTACCTCATATGGAACTCTCTCATCTAGCACAGATATATTCTTTATCCTTCTGTCCACTTTTGCACAGAAATCACCAAATGGTATATGTTGACAATTTGGAAGATTAAGTTTTCCATCAAATTTCTAAACATTATTCTCTACCAAAGATACTTGTTCAAAAGCTGCAATTCGGTTCATAGTGACTTATTTGCTTACAATCACCAAAATTAATGCAAGGCAAAATCACCACGCGTTCCTCTAATTGATGTTTCTTGTATCTGGAAAGATGATTAAACCCCATGCCAGTCAGTGCTGCCCCAGCCTCTGTCTTCATCTAGCTTCCCTAGCTCTTGCCTTGGGGTTAATTTCTCTTGATTAGTTAGAGGCCACCACATCTATCCAGCCCAGGCCAATACACTGTTCTTATAGCTTGTCATCCTGCCCAGATTCTGCTGCAATGATTGTCCTGTCAGAGCAAAGTCTGTCTTGCTTTTTGTTTTGGAATCTAAAGTCCTTAATAAATGTTTTTTTCTTTCATTTGTTCATCTTACCAAGAAGAAATGATTAACTATACTTCCATTTGACAGTAGATTTTTATGGTTTCTTGTTTTATTTGAAGCAATAATCTTGCTATGGATAGTTTCTTCATGGGGTGGCCAGGTGGAACAGTGAATAGAGCACTGGCCCTGGAGTCAGGAGGACCTGAGTTCAAATCCAGCCTCAGACACTTAAATACAAAACTAGCCATGTGACCTTGGGCAAGTTGCTTAACCCCAATTGCCCTCCAAAAAAAAAAAAAAAGAAAGTTAGATAGTTTCTTCATTTGTAAAATAATGGGGGAGGGCATGTCTTTGATCCTCCAATATGGTCTGCTGCCACAGGGAGACTGCTTGTCATCAGACAAAGAACACACATCAATATCAATCATTAAATGTTTCAAACAATTTGATTCTTAGCACCCTCCTTGTTCATGAGGTGCACGCATTTAGTTGCATGCATTTTTGACCATTGTATGTATTGATATGACTGATATAATTGATTGCATTATACTTACCCTTTGGCAGTCAACTCTACGACTTAAAAACAAGGTTGGTCCTTGGAAAACAAACACAGTCAGTGAGTGGCATCCAACTCAAAGCCTTTAGATTTGAAATGAATCTGCAAGAGCTTATGCTGTCATGGCTGAACCTTATCTTCATGCCATCTAGAGACATGACAGTTGGTCTTTTATGGACTGAATGAGAGATGTAGAAAATAGTTTAGGTTGCATTAACTAGCAATGCAAGAATGAAATGAATAATATTGAATCAATTTATGGAAGAATAAATTAGTACATGAAGGTATGGAACATGATAACCAAAACTGCTGCTTGAAAAAATGTTTCATAAAAATGTGTGGTAGCAATTTTTGTTCTTTCATAAGGGAGGCTTTTTAAGCTGAAGAATTCCTTTAGCTCATTGTGAGGATATAATTTATT
Source organism: Pseudocheirus occidentalis (assembly GCA_028646575.1). Taxonomy (NCBI): domain Eukaryota; kingdom Metazoa; phylum Chordata; class Mammalia; order Diprotodontia; family Pseudocheiridae; genus Pseudocheirus; species Pseudocheirus occidentalis. The sequence continues at coordinate 288,487,162 of CM053594.1, read as the reverse complement.
CACCTGGACTCTAAACATTGCTAGGATATGATTTGGGATATGCTAGTCCTTAGAAATAGCCTTATCTAACTGACAGATGTCTGCTCTGTACCTTGACTGAGAACACAGTAAGATTGCTTAGCTTAGACAAAACCCAGTTTGTGAGGCCACATGAGGCAAGATGTATTAGAAGCAGAAGGGGTCTCAGGAGACAGGGCAGTCCAATCTCCTCATTTTATAGATGGACAAATGGGGGCTGAGAATGGTGACTTGGTTTATCCAACATCACAGAGGAGTTAGAGCACAACTCTAACCTCACAATGAATGAAGTCATTGAGGCGCTTCTCTTCCTTCGGACTGAGCTTGGTCCTCAGGGTTAGTGGTGTTCAACTTCCTTTTTCAGTGTTTTTTGATATTCTTTCATTTATACTACTGCAGTCAGCATCCATGCTGTGTTCCTGGTTCTGCTTCCTTTACTTTGCACCAATAAATCCATGTAAATCATCCACAATCAATTTTAGGTAGTTTTTTTCTTTTTTCTTTTTTTCCCCTTTTTTGGGGGGGCGGGGGGAGGACAATTGAGGTTAAGTGACTTGCCCAAGGTCACACAGCTAGTTTTTGGTGTTAAGTTTCTGAGACCAGATTTGAACTCAGATCCTCCTGACTCCAGGGCTGGTGCTCTATTCACTGTGCTACCTAGCCACCCCAGTTTTTTTTTCTTTAATTACTTTTATGAACATAATAAGTCTGTGATGTGTTTCCATCGGTCAATCAGTCAATAAACATTTATTAAGCACCTACTATGTGCTAGGCACATAGTACAAAAGGGTAAAAAGAGACCGCAAAAGAGTCCTTGCCCTCAAGGAGCTCACAAACTGGGTAGACAGCACGTAAATGAATATATACAAAGAATTTCTGTGCTGAATAAATAGAAAACAATTGA
>CM053594.1:288325556-288486140 GCA_028646575.1 Pseudocheirus occidentalis | reverse complement strand
AGACAGACAGAGAGACAGACAGAGAATTTTTTCAAAAGATAAATAACATTTTCTTCACTAAGTCCTTCTTTCTTATGCCTTGCCATGTTGAGGAGACACATTTGGGCGCTTTAGGACATGCCATCAGAGTACAAGTTCTGGCAAATATTACCTACCTGAAAATGCTTTCAGAATGACCTATAATGATTATAGTATTATACTATATTATGGAAATGCTTTTCTATTCCATAAATTTAAAATAATAATAGTAATAATAAGAGAAGTGATATTGTACTGAAATAGTTCTGTAATCAACTTCTATGAGCCCTCTCTACAGCAATGCAGAACACCATCACCACCCTCCGTAGCACTGGTGAAATGGGATGCACTAAGCCATAAGGATCCCTGCTGGCCGCACAGTGACTTAGAAAGTCACAGATTAACATTCTCTTTGCTCTATTGTATTTTTGGTTAATTTTCCAGTTACATTTTAGTTTGGTACAGGCCTCACTTTGAGTGTTGTGGGCAGCATGTGGTCTGTGGGCTGTGCTTGATGTCTCTGTTCTACACCCTCTTTACCATTTTGATTCTAATCATTAGCTTTCTCTATAGAAGATCCCTCCAATATTCTGAAAGCTCCCATCTGCTTCTTTTCAAGCCTGTCCATCTGTAGCCTCTCACTATTGCTAATCATCTTTACAGCTAGCATTTGCATAGTACTTCCAGGCTGGCAAAGCCTTCTACAAGTACTATCTCATTTTATGGTTACAATATCTCTGTGAGGTTATTTCTATTGTTATTCTCATTATATAGGTGAAGAAACTGAGGTAGAGAGCAAAGGACTTACCCAAGGTCACACAGATACTAAGTGTCTGTGGCCAGTTTTTTTACTTTTCCTGACTCCAAGGTCCATCTGCTGATGACACTTGGCTCATGATATCACAATGTTTGCCCAATGATTCATGTCACTTTTTTTTCTGATCATATATATCCTTGATATATTTATTTTATGCTGTTTTTCTCTTGTTCTCATTCAGTCGTTTCAGCCATGTCTGACTCTTTGTGGCCCCATTTGGTCACATAATGGAGTGGTTTGCCATTTCCTCCTCCACATGAGGAAACTGAGATGAACAGGGCTAAGTGACTTCCTCATCTAGTAAATGCATCTAGTAAATAACTAAGGCTGGATTTGAACTCAAGTCTTTCTGACGCCAGGTACAGCACACCATCTATTGTACCACCTAGTGGCCCCATGCTACTTCTCACATGCACGTTAATAGCACTGTTGTTAAGTACGTTTCTCACATATACATGTCTCCAGAACCTAAAAAGGAAACACAAAACAAATATGAATGTCAAACAGCACAACTGTATTCACTCTCTGTGATTATCTGAATTCATGACTTGGATCCCAGTGACATCATCGTCACCATCATCCAAGCTAACATTTACACAACACTTGCTGCAGGCCAGGCATTGTGCTAAGCATTTACAATGATTATTTCATGCGATCCTCACAACCCTGAGAGGGGCTGTGCTATTACTCTCCTTGTTCCACAGATGAGGAAACTGAGGAAAACAGAGCTTAAATATCTCACCAGGGGACATAAAGTTAGGGTCTGAAGCCAAATTTGAGCTCAAGTCTTCCTGACTCTAGCTGCAGAACTCTATCCCCTGTGCCACCAAGCTACGCAGGTTTGACATTTATCAAGGCAACACATGTAAGAAACCCATGGCTTCTTTTTCTAGCATAGAATTCAATATTTGGAATAATTTCATTGTGAGTACAACCAAGAAAAATCTTGCCTGTGGAACACAATAAACAGAACTTACATGAACCACATTTGGTGTTACCTCTGTCAAGGGGACTTGTGAATGAAGGAAAGAGGCAACCTGAAGAAGGCTTAGGGAGTGCAGTTTAGATTCAAATAATAGCAAAAGAAGAAATCCCAAGGAAAACATGAAGAAGATGAGGAATTAGTCTAGAAAGAGGTATTTTGTCAAACTTACATAAAGAATTAGGATACATTAGGGGAGATGAGAAAATGAAGGGATTGTCACTAATTTATAAAGCAGAACAGTAATTAAAACCTGCAAGGAATGTGGTAGAAATGACTTCAGTTATTTATTTCAAGACATCTCTTGAACTACTAATGGGGCCATTTGCCTCATCCCAGAAATAATTGTTTCGGTAGGTATTGTACAAGATTATAAATGTCTCAAATTAAGAAAAGGTAGGGAAAATGGTTGCAGGGTGATTGTAGTAAAATAAGAAAATGGTGAATACAGTGACATTTACAATATACACATTTATGCATTGCAATTCTTTCACTATCAGAAAAATCTTGACTGAAAAGAATTTAGATAAAATTTTATGAAAGGAATCCAAATCTGAAGTCATTGAAAATGATGCAGCAGGGGCTTCCTTTCATTCTCAGGCTAAGGCTGTATTTCCTCCAAACAGCTGGTTTAGCCATTTTGTGGGAATTGAGTTGTCAATTGAGTCAGACAACTGTCCAATTCAGGGAACAATTGCTATGACTAGTGTTTTGGACTCAAGAGAGGGGGAAGGGATTTGTTCCACTTGTGACCTCATTTCTGTGACTGCCCAGGCTTTCATAGTTGGGGTGAATTGCCACTGTGGAACAGAACTGACATGATAAATTGATTTGGCATCAGAAGTCCTATAGCTACTATATCAAAATATGCAATTAGTGGCAAAGGGTAACCTCCACTGTGGTCATGTCTCATACTCAACTATGACAAATACACAGCTGTGTGATTTATCGCATTGGTCCTATGAGAAATGATGACAAGACCTGTGGATCCCTACTATTTGCAGGATTGTAGATAAGGCCCATAGTTGTGGATAGGGGGAGGGTCTATTCCATTCCACTGCTTATTGATCAAGATTTATTAAGCACCTACTACTAGTGTAAGGCACTGTGCTATGCATTGGGAATACATTGAGGAAGATTATTCCTGCCCTCAAGAAGCTTACAGTTTGATGATTATATGTCAATTCTATCATCATTGAATCTGATAGCAGGAAAATATCACATTCACCTTCAAGTATACTGCCTTGCACATCATGGGCATTTAGTAAAGGTTTCTTGATTCAAATTGAATCAAATTGAAACTTTCTCAGCCTTGACTTCTTCATCAGTCAAATGAGGATATTGAATTAGGCTTATTGAATAAATGAGGACTCCAAGGGTATGCCCAGGCACATTGGTGTGCAGTGAGTTTTGGCTAAATGTACCCCAAATTGTGTGAAATCACACACAATGTAAATTCAAGTCATTATTCAAGACTAGCAATCTCATTTACTGATTATTCATTTTGAAGGATTTTTAAGTGACTATTTAACTTAATACGCACTAAACCAAGATTATGGTTTTAAATATTAGGTTTTGGTACTATGATTTCAGAAACGTTACATATTTATCTTAATAAAATTCCACTTTTAATGTATAATTTGCTGGTTTGCTCACATCATCTGATATATGATCTTCCTCCTCTAATTGTATGGAACTCGAACTTGTATTGAAATGAAGATAATTATCTGTCCCCTCAAGTGGGTGATTTTTTTTAACCACAAAGTGTAATACTGTGGTATAAACAAAAAGTTTTAAAGCCGTGTGACTGGATGATCCCTAAAGTCACTTCCAACCCCAAAATTCAAATCGTAAACTGTCCAGATGAAGGGTCAACTATTCAGCTCTCTTTTCCTTTGTCCTCAAATTCTTTGCACATTTAAACACAAAGCTTACTACACTTAAACTTTCATGATCTAAGCTATCCAGTATGAATTCCTTTAACCTTTCTTTAAATAAACAATTATATATTCTTTTAACTATATTTGTTTCTCATATTTCTAGTTTCTTTATACCTTTTTTAAAAAAATGATGACCCAAATTTGATACAGTATAGTGCAGTGGTTGGAATGCTGAACTTGGAGCATTGAACTTTTGGGTTGAGTTGGAATCTCTTTGGTACCTGCTAGCTGTGTGACCTTAGGTAAGTCACTTAACCTCATGGACCTCAGTTTCTTCATCTATAAAATGAAGAGGTTGGATTAGTTGACCTTTGATATCCTTCTCATCTCTAGCTCCATGGTACTAATTACTATCAAATGTACATTTTCTGACTCCTGCCTATTCTCTCCATATTAATAGGATCTGTGAGTCCTAGAATCTAGAATTAATCCTAGAATGTCATGTTTTACAGAGGATAGTATGACATTTCTCACTTGAAGATTAAGAAGAAAAATCCAAATAGATATTTATCTGCTTAGACAGGTTTTTAGTCTAAAGGAAAAAAAGATGGATGTCTTTTAAAAATCTCTGTTAAAATCAGATTAAGTGATTCAGTCTCTAAAAGAATCACTTGCTACGTAGCTCTCTCATTGCCACAGCAAGTTACTTTTATTTTTCTAAAAATATCTCCATTTGTTTATATTTTTTATTAATTAATTTTTTTTGGCTGCAATTCATTTTAGACATAATTTAATTCTATATTCTCACTTGACAGCTAAGGAAGCTAGCACCATGGATAGCCCAGTTTTTGCCTTGAACCAGGGTCTTCTGACACTTCCTTACTCTCTCAATACCCTGTACTATTTTCACCATCTTTGCCTTTTCCCTTTTCCAAGACCCTTAAAGGCTGCCCTGCGCTACTAAATTTTCACCTTATGCTCCATTTAAATAAAAGCTTCTTGAGTTCAGGAACTGTCTTGCTTGTTTGTGTTTATATTACTGCACTTGGAAAGCATCTGGCTTACAGTAAGTGCTTAATAAATGCTCTATGATCTATCCTTCTGTCTATCTGTCTAGTTAGCTATCTATGTAGCTATCTACTCTATCTTGCAGAGGTGTCAAATGCAATTTGATCAAGTATGCATTTATTAGGCTTCTATTAAGTAAGAGATTTGGAAGATACCACGACTAGGCAAAACTCTCTTTGCCTTCAAGGGGCTCACAATCTCCTGGGATTACTTGCTTAATGTTAAATGGCTAGGTAGTGTCAGAGTTAAAGCTAAAGCTCACGTCTTTTGAATCATAGCATCAATGCATCTCAGAGGTCATCTAGCCCAACTCTTTCATTTTACAGATGAGAAAACTGAAGCCCATGGGTTAAATGAATTATTCAAATGCAGTCAGTATCAGAAGTGGATTTGAACTCAGCTCATTTAAATTCTTAGCATGTATTCATTCTATTGTACCAGACTGTCCCTTCCCTCTCAAGTGATTTTTTTTTCTCTCAGGGAATAGTGCAGGTGTGAGGAACCTGTAGCCTTGAGACCACATATGGCCTACTAGGTCCTTGGGTGTGGCCTTTTTACTGAGTCCAAGTTTTACAGAACAAGTTCTTTTATTAAGGGGATTTGCTCTGTGAAGTTTGGTTAGTCAAAGAGCTATACTCAAGGACCCAGAGGGCCACATGTGACCTCGAGGTCACAGTTTCTCTACCTTTCTACTCTTAAAGTTTATAAACTTTACATTCTCAAAATATGTTTCAGTGAATGGGCATATATTTTTTCAACATGTGCATTTACAAATATCTAAATGCTTGTAAATATAAAGTAGCTAGATAGACCTTTTGAATGTCTTATTTTCATGTAGAAACAACCAGTGACTCTGATTCTATGTTATCTTGTTATTTCCACGTGTTGTTTCTGCCTAGTGAAATGCAAGTTCCTTGCAGGCAGGGGTTGTTTCCATTTTTGTATTTATGTCTCCAGTGCCTAAGACCTGGAACGTAATAAGAACTTTCAGTTTTGTCTTACTCTTTGTGACACCATTTGGGGTTTTCATGGCAGAGAGTCTGGAGTGGTTTGCCAATTCCTTCTCCCGCTCATTTTAGAGATGAGGAAACTGAGGCAAACAGGGTTAAAAAAAAAACCTTACCCAGAGTTGCTCAGCTATTAAGTGTCTGAGGCCGGATTTGAACTCAGGTCTTCCTGATTCCAGGCCTGATGCTCTATCCATTGTGCCACCTAACTGCCCATAAGCCCCTACTGAATTAAATCTAAATCACCAGGCATCATATTCACATGTTTTTCATGATTATTTTGGCCTGGGTGACTGAAAAACAAGCCAGGCTGGTTACCAGGACCATGAGAGAGGGAGAGGGGAAGTCTCAGGAAGACGGTCAAGGATCTGGACAAATTTCACTGCACCTTCCTCTCTTTTTAGGCTTTTTTTGTTCCAGTCTTGACATGCTTTAACATTTGTATACAAGTAAAACCTGGTTAAAATGCCCTGTAAGAACAAAACTGAAAATGAGCACGGAGGAAATGTTGCACCTCCCACCACAAGCTTACAATCTGAGAGGAATTTGTGGAGGGGTAAGGGTGGAGAAGATGAGGATGGAAAGTGAGTTGTAGATGGTTGGCCCAAGAGTTGCCTTTTCTGTTGAATTTGTATAAGCAGACTGTTGCTGATTGTTTTTGTTGTTTTAAGCAGCAGTTGGGTAGGGGATAGGGGTGTTTCAAACCTCTAGCACCAGCAAAGGAATACCAGAGCTACAGGGTCCAAGGTGATGTTTCTCATAGCCTAGTGAAGGCTTTGTTTGATACACACACGCACACACACACACACACACACACACAAATAAAATCCACACATAGGGATTTTATATCAAAACTTTATTAAACAAAAAATGCACCATTGGAATACCATTTCTATAAAAAATGAATATGAGACTGCTCTACAGTGCATTACAAAACCCCCTTTTCTTCATGTAGTAGTATACAAGATTGTGTGTAGAAACAGTCATTTATTTTTAAACTGTAAGCAAGTTTCTTTTCTCTTAGAACAAGATTTACACTTCAATATTGCAATCACTAGTCTAATTTGGTTAACAATGCTAGAGTTTGACAATTTAAAGAAACTGTTTATAGGCTCAAAATACCCCATTTTTAAAGGTGTTTTGTAACAACAAGAATTTTTTCCCCCACTAAGGCTAGTTAAAGCTGTAGTATACCCATTTCTACCAGAAAAAAACTTACCACTAGCACACTAACAATTGGTTTGAACTACACATCGCAAAGCCCTTTGAATGAATGCCTAGCATTGATTTAACAAATGCGGTCGGTAATAATCTTTCACAGTTTGTCTTAACCCCATTTTGATTTGACCTATGGGGGAAAGATTGACACTTTAATAAGATGGCTTTGCCTGGGGCATCCTCATACTCAGGTGGGAACCATACTGCTAGTTCCCAGGAGAGCTCGCTGAGATATGGAACACTGCAGCTTTAACAGCCCGATCGAGGTGTCCAACCAGATATTCCTTTCATTTTTTTTTATCATAAATTATCCAAAAAAGAAGATCACTCTAAATAATAAATTAAATATTACTTATAAAAAGTACACCCCATTCCCACCCTCCCACCCCCAAACAAGGTGACAATTCACAAAGGTCTGAACTGTCAGCTCTACCTTACAATAATAAAAACAACCTTGCTCCTTCTCCTCTTCCTCCTTCCTACTCCATCTCCTCCTCCTACTCCTCTTCCCAACATTGCTTCCTTGCATTTGAAAGTACATGTACAGCATACAGTGAGATCCATCAGCCCCATGACATTTTGCTCATGACATTAGGCTGCCTGTGGATGCTGTTCTCCAGTCCAGTCAAAACTAAAATGAAACAAAATGGAATGACAATGTTTAAATGAATGAGTGGTCGCTACTGAGAGCAAGGGGAGAGAAAGCCTTTGGAGAGCACACCAGAAGTCAGACCTGGCAAAAATTAGTCACCAGAGATGGAGACATAAGAGATCCCAGAATGGAAGCAATAATATTGAATTGCTTTTCTGGGCATAGGCTTTGCCTCCTGTATAGCTTCACTCAGCACAGAATACCCAAGCATTCCATTTCAGAAGCAATACCTTTTGAAATTGAATATTTGGATAACAAAGTATTTCGATCCATGGATACAAGTGCTTTGGGATGCAATGGAATATGATAGCACTGGGTGCCCTACCTGTGACTTTCCAAAGTATTACATGAGAGACTGTAAAATTGGGTTTGCTGGATGAAAGGTTTCCAATGCAATATAAAAGTCACCTCGGAAAGTCACCATAGTAATACCAACTGTAAATAGCTATGCAACATATTGTTTCAGAAATGACAACAAAGGAATTCTTGTGCAGATTTGATTTTATGAACTGCTTTGGCTCTTCAGTATTTTGTGAGCTCTCTTTAGCATCAGTAGTAGGCAGAGGCAGAATACTAATCCAGGCATCTCAGTAATGAGAGATTCATGAAATGATTTAGGGGAAAAACAGGGGCCTAGACCCTGCTTTGGATCTATTTGGAAGCTCATGAAGGTTGATTTTTGTTGTAAAACAAAAACAGAAAAAAAAGCAAAAAGAAAACCAAAAATATATGAACCTCACAGCTGTGAGGCTGTGCACTGACTTCATTTTCCTGGCTTGTTCATAAGTGGACACACACACTGCAGGGAATGCTAAGTCTGGACTCCTTCTTGATTCAGGCAGGACTTTGGAGACAGCCTGGTTTTCTGGGAATTCTTAGCACCCCTCTGTTAAGCTGTAGCAAGATTCCGGAAGATCATTCTGTTGAATCCAACCTAATGAGCCAATATCAAGAATAAGCTGTAGTAGCCTTCTGGGCAGCCTCAGTGGGTCCCCTATACTTCAGCCCTTGATTAGAAAAGCAAAGAACCAAACTCTATGGTCCTGAACGTTGACTATGAACTCTGAGTTCAAGCTAAGTAGTTATTGTCATGAAGCTAAAAATTCCATTTGTTTCCACCAGGGCAAGCTACCAAACAGCCATTGATACGAATTACAATTTACTTAAAGGGACTAGCAGATTCCATTTCCACCACAAGACAATGTAGCCATTATAAATTTACCTCTTATGGTCCTAAACTGATCTGTTTTCCTCAAATTGATTAGGTTTTAATGTTATGGTGTGTAAAAGTCTTTCTGATTAACTACTGATTGTATGTTACGTAAAGATGAAGTTCCAGTGTATGCTTTAAATATGTCAGTAGCTTATGTTTCTGTTATATGAACAGAAGCACTATGGCTGGGTAGTTATTGAATGTATATTACAAAGAACTAATTAACTTTTGGCTACCATTCCACTAAAATTCACTTTGCTTATTTTGAACTCTCTGTATTTGCTTGTCTCTGATGTATACAGAAGTTTCTTGGAAAAACCTTTCCTATTGGGTAAAAAATAGGAAAGGAAAATAACTCCTCTTCTCAGAAATAGGTGTTTGCCTGATAGTTTGGCTTCTGTGAATGTGGGGTCAAACGGCACATTGCCAAGGTGTATTTCAGTCCCAGTGCTAGAGTATCTGGTTTAGCTGTTAAGTGGAACCCTATGGGACTCAGAGATTTATGAGTTTAAAAAATCTGACGCTGCCTAAACTCACTTGGGAGCTGGAGCAAAACAGAGGTCACTTCCACCATTCACAGGTTATTTCTTGTCAAGAGATTAGGGGACTGGGGAAATTAAAGAGTTACCTGAAAACCCTGAGTAGGTAAGCTGTAGCCTTCCAGGAATGGTTTGAGGAACCACAGTTCTACATATGCTACATCAGCCATATGGATTTGGGGCTTAAAGAACTTGTATGTCATGGTCATACTCTTTGACTTGTCCTTTACACTAAGGCCTGGCACGGACACTTATTTTACCACTGTTCAGTGAGACTTTACCACTACTACAAAAACGTTTGAATGATTAAAAAAAAAAATGAACAAGAACCAAGAACATTTAGAAAACACAAGGCCTCTGAAACAAATTCTCCAAACTGTCTCCCATATCCAGAACTCATCCAAAACCAAATCATAAAGATCTGAATTTTTGTAATATTTTTATCTCATTTCCAAAGATGACTGCCCTGGATTGGAAGGACTGAGAATTTTTATGAAAATGCTAGTCAGTTCTCTTGAACTGCCTATGCTCATCTGACATAGTAGATAGCTAAATGCCTTGGATTCAAGATGTAGGGACCAAACAAACCTTGAAAACTGAGGACATCAACTGGGGGGGAGAGTGAAGGGGGATTAGGTACCTTTAAAGTCACACTGCTATGCTATGACTTTAAAAGGAAGGTTGTCCCTGGGGAATAAGGGACTCAATTAAAGACACAAGGCGTGCCTATTGTTATTTTTATCAAAGTAGTTGGTGTGTTGATTCTGAAGGGATTGAATTACTAGCATGAGGAATTCCCTACTTCATAGAGTCAGACTTCCAGAATCCCAAATACCCTGATGTCAAAACAAAACAAAACAAAACAAAACAAAAAACAGGAGCAAATGCCCTCATACAGGTAATGGTACATAATTCTTAAGAACTACTTAAATAAAATTTTTAGAAAATTGAAAAACAACCAGCACTCTTGTAGAAGGAACAATTTCACAAATGGATCAGATTTTCTAATGAATGATTTGAATGAGCTTTCTCTTTGACATCAGATTTCCTTCCTGACGTACAACTGTAAAAAAATAATCTGAATTATTACTTCTGTTATGTTGCCATTTTGCTCAAAATATTTCATTCAGGGATTCATATATAATTACCCACCTAATAAAAGGAGCTATTAGGTTGTAAAGATCCTATCCCTTCCATGCTCTTTTAAAATTATGACCCACTCAAGCTTGAAATCAAAGGCAGAGCTGAATGGAATAATTCAGCTGAAACTTTCTTATTGGGTTTTGCAATATCCTAACTGATAAATATGCAAATTAGCTCCCTTTTGGTGATTCAGCTGCATAAACAGGGATTAACTCTGAATGCCAGCTGAAAATTCAGCAACTGAAAGCGTACACACAAAATGTTCTTAATTCAACCAGTTAAAAGTTGTCGATAAACACGGTAATATAAAGTTAAAATTCTAGCAGAGAATGAAGATGCCACTTGGAAATACTTCCTGAATCATGAGACACAACTTTGAAAAGGATCCATTGGATTTATGAAGTTTCATAAGTGTCAAATGGGGCCTTTCCCTCTGCTCCCTGACAGTGTGGAGCTCAGCACAGCAATAGGCCTCAGTGGTCACCATTGGCCATGTGCGGCCGGGTCCAGTTGTTTCAGTGACCTGTCAGGAGAATCAGGAAGGACCCAAGGAGGCAGTCCTTGTGGGTGAAGTACTCTGCCTTTGCTTTCTTCAGGTCTGCGCTTCAACAGTTTGCTGTTTCTGACAAAGAGTGCAGAGATCACCAGTATCCTTGCCAGGCAGAGTACAAAGTCAGCCATCTCTTGGGGAAGACAGAGTCTCTGGGGAAGAGGGAGGAACCTCAGTCCTGCCTGGGCGCCTAAAGGAGGATGGCCTTGGTGAAGCTTTGAAATGTCATCACAGTGTGGTATGGCCCCAAAGCCACCCATGTTGAAAAGTGTTCTATTACAAGCTTAAGCTCATAATTACCGTGTGTCTGAGAAGATTGCATATTGTATCCTCTTTCCAAAAATGCATTGTAGCTGGCAGGATGCCACCCATTGCAGATTTTTTGTTTCTATTCTCTGTTCTCCAGACGTAAATGCTAACCAAGAGTGGATATACAAATACTTGAGGAAGATGGGTGAACTTTTACAGCCACTTGCTAATACCCACCACTTGTGCAAGATGAATGACTGAGTTATAAAACAATAGGCATTCACTGTCTCTTTTGTTTTTGTTTATTATTATTTTTTTTTGTGCTGTTGGGGAATACATCCAATCCTTTGGTGCTGTGTAGTAAGAATTTCCCAGGGGTGCTGTGTGGTTGAAAGTAAAAGACAAGTGATCGCCACTGATTTAACCATGGCATGGAACAGGCTTAAATAATGCACTTGCATGTTGTAATACTAGACTGACACATTTAAAAAACAAAACAAAACTAAACTAAACCTACAGAACTGCAAGCCCTGGTTATGGAAACAGATGCATTATTTATGCAAATATAGTCACTATGTGTGGCTATCTGATCAAAGTCAAGGGCCAGAGAAACTCTAGAGACTTTGATCTTGCTGAGACACTTTTTTGTTGTTGATGTTGTTGTTGTTGTTGTCTTGTTTTGAGAACTTTGAGATGCACAATGGGCATTGGATGGGTGGCATGTACCTCTCCAAACCACTGGAGGATCTTCCTTTAACTAGGCAGTACTGGGGATCAAGTGATGTATTCTGTGTGTGCACGTGTTTGTGGGCACATCATTCTGTGAATGAAATCCTGATATGCTGCATGGTCCTGGATAATCTACCTCCTCAATTCACAACTTTTAGAAGGCTGAGCCTGTGATAGCGTTGAGTTGCTTCATTAGCCCTTCCAAACTTGCCATTTGTTCACTCAAATCGTCCTGCTCATATACCTGTGAAAAGAGAGAAAACAAGTCATCAGTATATATTATAGTTACTATGAGATATAGAAAGTCTAGTCCTGTAACTCTGTCCCTGAAAAAGCACTTGATAGCCTTTTATCATAGGACCATAAATTCATAGACTCAGAAGCTATATAATCCAACTCTTTGGCATTGCAAATGAGAAAACCAAGACTCAGTAAGTTAAGTGACTTGTTCAAGGTCACACAGGTAGGGGAGATTTGAACCCAGGTCCCATGACTCTAGGGTCAGTGTTCTTTCCTTGGCCTCATACTGCTTTCCTTAGAAAAGTTTTAGTCAGGAAATTATCTAAAGCTACCATGTGTAGATACAATGTGATGAAGAGATTCTTCAATTTATATATGACCCAGAGTGTAAAGGGACTTTGTAGAAAGTCTACATGGAATCTTCAAACAGAGGTTAAAAGGTGACTTTGGGTGGCTATAGCAAAAGGGACACATCAGATGGGAGTTCAGACCAGACCCATGATGTCAAACTCAAATAGAAACTGAATTCCATTAGACCATACAGAAGCATTCTTGTGGGCTGAATATTGACTTAGAAAACCACAAATTAACATCATCTATGTCCTACTGTATTTTGTTTTGTTAAACATTTCCCAACTACATTTTAATCTGGTTCAGGCTATACTGGGAATGTTATGAGATACTTCTGGGACTAGACTAACTTTCATTTTATGATTCCACATTTGGTAGTATTTTACAGTAATGATTTATATTTAATTTCTTTTCTTTTTGATACAATATGGGCTATTTTAATTTTAAATAGTTTGCCGTTAAGCAAAATTAGTTCTGCAAGAGCTGGGAATGTTTATAGATAGAACTGTTGAATATCAATCTGTAGTAATTCGCAACTCATTCTCATATGTTGGTCCCCTAGAAAGACGACTCCTATTTTAGGTTCAAATATATAGTCTGAGATTCTTCACTCCTAAAACCATAACTTATGAGTCCCTACTGTTGTGCCTACTTTTAATAGCCTGTCCATTGATATAGTTAGCTCAAACAAAAGGCATTTATTACATGGCATTGAACAGTGCTTGCAAAAATTCCCCTTTTCTTCCCCACTTCCCATGCCATAAACCTAGGATGTATTAGTTAGAAGACTGGCCACATCCATACACTAAATTGGTGATGAGGTTAACACACGGAACATAAGTAGTTAAGACAGCTGATGCCTTCAGTACTACAAAGCCCCAATATTATTAATCTTCTTAGAGTATTCTCATATTGTCTCCCTCCTACCCACAATTCAAGATGTCTTCAGGGCAGATAACTGACATGAGATCCTTGGGCCTGATCTTTTCTGCCATGAATTAATTCTTAAATATAGCTGACTCTTTTATGTGCTGCTAAGGATCACAATATTCAGAGATGCCTCCATACGCTGCCTCTATTCTGCCTTGAACCCTAATAGGTGCAGTGTCCCTTAATGGGTAGATAGCTTTGCTACAAAGTGCTTTGGGTTATGAAAGTGTGAGGACAGAAAAATTCCCTTCCTCTGCTAACTCAGGTGAAGCTACAAGGGAAAAGATAAAATATGATCTCCTCTGAAGAACAGGTATTTCATTTTGTTTTGTTTTGTCTATTTTTTCATTGCTGTTTCTCCTCTAGATTACAGACATCAAACTCCTTAAAGCTATTCCCTCCCTTAACTTTGGAGAATATGTTTATTTGTTGTTTTTTTTAAAGCCATCAATGGCAAGCCCTTGTGAAGGGCTGGCTATTCTCTAATTATATCAAAGATAACTTCATCATTCATTAAAGGGTAGCAGGGTGTTCACCTCTGTACATAGGAACATCTTATTGTTTTTATTATTTGCCCCTTTCTGTGATCTCACCAAATGGAGAATGTATGTCGGGGTATCAATTGAATTGGCCTGTCTGATGAAATACCTTCCTACTCTAAATATGCTATAGATTTAGGGCATGCCATCCTGCACTTGGGCAACTAGAGGGTGCAGTGAATAGAGTGCTGGGCTGGGAGTCAGAAAGACTCATCTTTCTGAGTTTAAATCTGTCCTTAGCTACTATCTGTGTGACCTTGGGCAAGTCACTTAATCCTGATTACTTTCAGTTCCTCATCTGTAAAAAATGAGCTAGAGAAGGAAATGCAAATCATTCTAGTATCTTTGCCAGGAAAATGACAAATGGAGTCAAGAAAAACTAGGTGTGTCTCAAACAACTTAACAACAATATTCTTCAATACTTCAAGGATATACTTTGGGTAGTGTGGATATTCCCTTATTCCTTCCACTAATGCTGGTCACAACTGCTCTATATAGATTTTAGCACAGAAGTTCAAAGATTTCCATAGCTGAAAAATTCAACCTAGTATTGAGCTTGTTTGAATTTAGCTATGCTAATCCTCTGATAACAGTTTGTTTCTTGACTCAAGGACAAGAACTCACAGGAAAGAATAACTCCCACATATAGCCCATTTAAAATATAAAAGATAATTTGACCTGTAATCTTGTGACCTAAATAAAACAAATATTAGGATTCCAGGACTCTGATCATCCTTTTACAGAAAAAAAGAAGCTGAACCATGGAGATCATGATCATACAACCAGTATTTGTTGCAAATAGAATTCAACTCTAGGTCTCTTGGTTTGAAAGGTATTTTTCCCCCCTGCTTTATCAGGAAATCTGTAGATATCTCCCAAATTCCTTAGGCAATGTTTAACTGAGGAGTTAAAATTCTAGCAGATGTTAAAAATCATTTCTTCTGCTGAAATAAATAGTGAAGACTGAAATGCTTATGTAGATGGGCTCCATAGATATACTATGAGGCATAATCTACACAGGGTTGTACACTGGTCTGGGAGAGTCCTGTTTTTTCTAAATTAGGATTTCTTATTAACTAATTAACTGGCCTCAAATACTTACTGCCTGTATGACTCTGGGCAAGTGACTTAATCTCAATTTCCTCATCTACAAAAATGAGTAGAGGAGGAAATGGCAAATCACTCAAGTATCTTTGTCAATGGCTGAAACAATTGAACAACAACAAAAACTTAAGTTGAACTGTCACTTGAACTCTCTGTGATTACGTTTCCTTCTCTGCAAAATATCAAAATAACAACCCTACCCATGAGTTGTGAGAATATTGATTTTTTTTAATATATCAAAATCAATGAACAAACATTTATTAAATACCTACTATGTGCTGAACATTGTGTTTGGCCTTAGAGATAGAAAAACAAAAGTTAGAGAATCTCTATCCTTAAGGGATTTACGTTCCATTGTGGAAAACAATTCACATACATAAAAGCAAACATGAAATATACACAAAATCATGATGAGGTAAGTAGGGGTGGGGTGGGATCATACCTATTGGGGAGGAATTAGTAAAGACCTGGGATAAGAAGACATAGTAGAGTCTGAGCTTGAGAATCCACATTTAATTGGTGTGCGTACTTAATCTACTGACCCAGACAATCTTTTATTAGACAATGACAGAATGTTAAGCAATGGAAGAGGACTTAGAGATCCCCTAGTTCAGTTACTCTTTCTACAGTTGATGAGACTGAAGCTCACAGAAGTTATATAACTTGACATTATTGAAGAACCAGGGCCCCAGACCCCATTTTTGAGGGGCAGCTATGCGGTGCAATGAAGAAAGAATTGGACTTGGTTTCAGAAAGACTTGAACTCAAATCTTGCCTCAGATGCTCTCCATGTGGCCTTGGGCTAATCTTAACTTTTCAGTCTCAGTTTGCTCATTTGTGAAATGGGGATAATAATGGAATAATGCTATAACAGCGACTCAGGAAATCATTTACCTAAGATGCAAATGGGTTGAACTTTGTATCAGTGAAGCTACTGATTACTTAAGTCATAGAGTTTTCCAAGTAATGGATTATTCTTTATATCAATTAACGTCCCGTCCTATAATGAAAAGTTATGCCCATATGTGTCATTCTTGCAATGCCTCTGTTCTCACACATGTGCTCATGGCTTCACAAAGAATATTTGAGTTGGAAGGGAGATTAGAAGGTTACTAAGTTCAACCTCTGTTTTCAAAGCCTAGGGAAGGAGGTTCCTTGATAATTACCACTAATCCTTTAGGTCTACTTAGCAAATGACTGAAGTAGTATCTGTGTGCTTAGATTATTTCTGTGTGACAAAGGACACAGCCAGCCAGTAGTATGATGGATTTGTATTAAATCATTCATAGCCACTTAGTTCATTCTGTGACCAATGGCAGACATTTGCAAGACAACTGTCTTGGTTTTGAGGTTCTTTTTATAGCCATCATTTATAGCCTAGGTAAAATATAATGTTACCTAGGGATAATCAACCTGACCTTGGCCTCAATTCTAGTGTGAACTGTTCAAGTGACCTAACCAGCCAAAGACCATTAAATACGATATTTTAGTGCATGAGGGGTCTGATCAGGAAACTCCTGATTGAGTCCTCCAATATATAGAATCTGAAGTTTTGTTACAAATTGGCATTTCCCATGGAGATAGACACACAATATTGCTGCAGGCATATTTTGCCTGGTAAATGTATAACATTTGGCTCGCCTTTGAGTTCAATGTTTACTATTAACATTTTCTTCATTACTTTCCTGATTTTAAACAACCAACAATACATCAAAACCCTGATTTGCCAATTCACCAATTTAAGAGATGTCAATGCTCACAAGGAAAATTTAATAATTGGCAGAGCTGATATGAGCATAACCCTGATTATAGCTCAGCACTGATAGACGTGCACTTTGGGAAGGACATTATTTACTTTAAAATGATGTGTCAGCTCCTGATTTGTCCCTGTGTTTCCCCATGACTGCGGGGAGAGAGAGTAGTTGTTGAAGTTGATTGAAGACTGAACTAAATGATGGAAACTACATTTTGCTAAACAGTAGCAGACAATGAGGCAACATAAACATTTGTAGTGCAAGTTTTTCTGATAAAGATATCATATCTCAAATATGTAGGGAACTGAGTCAAATTTATAAAAATAAGAGCCTTTCCCCAATTGATAAATGATCAAAGGCAGTTTTCAGAAGAAGTAAAAGCTATTTGTAGTCAAATGAATTAAAGCTCAAGATCACTACTGATTAGAGAAACACAAATTAAAACAACTCTGAGGTACCACCTCACATCTATCAGATAATCCCCAACATGTACATTTTTCTTTGCATATTTAGATATTTACATTATACATGGAATACATTTTCTAGATAGCTAGGTGGCACAGTGGATAAAGTAGTGAGTTGGCCTGGAGTTAGAAAGACATATTCCTGAGTCCAATTCTGGCCTCAGACAATAGTTGTGTGATCCTGGGCAAGTTATTTAACCTTGTTTACCTTAGTTTTCTCATCTGTTAAATGAACTAGAGAAGGAAATGCCAAACCATTCTGGTATCTTTGCCAAGAAAACCTCAGATGGGGTCACAAAGAGTCAGAAACAACTGAACAATAAAAACATTTCTAGAAGAGAATCTATTAATCTTTATATGTATATACACACACACACACATATATGTGTGTGTTTGTGTGTAATCTTTGAGTCCAAAGTCCTTGAGGAAATAGGAACCCTGTGACTTCAGCCACAAAAATATTGACTATAAACTCTCTCTATGGCAAAGAAGGAATAAACTGAGGTCATTATCTGGATAAATTCTATAAAAGTAATTGTCTTAGACTTATATATTTTAGAAATATCTGTCTATTCAAGACTCCTGAACTTACTGATAAAAACTTGAGTTTCAGAGAAATAAAATGATTTGCCTAAAGTCACATTTAGATTTTTTTAAATCTTGGATTATCTAAATTTTTCGTCATTGTTGTCACTTCAGTTGTGTCTGACTTTGTGACACCATATGGGGTTTTTCTAGGCAAAAATCTTAGGGTGGTTTGCAATTTCCTTCTCCAGCTTATTTTATAGATGAGGAAACTGAGGTAAATGGTTATGTGACTTGCCCAGGATCACAAAGCTAGTAAGTGTCTGAGGACTGATCTGAACTCAGGAAGATGGGTCTTCCTGACTTTAGACTCAGCTCTCTAACCACTGCTTCACCTAGGCGTGGGTACAGGTCAATTTCTTCATCTATAAAATAAACTGGAGGAGGAACCAAATGGGGTCCAGAAGAGATGGACATGACAGAAATGACCAAACAACAATAGGAAACGTTACCTCCAAGTACTATGCAATTGCTCTATAGTTATTAGAACTAGGTGGCATAGTAGAGTGTTCGACTCAGAACCAAAAGACCTGAATTTGAATCCTACCTCAAATACTTAGTGGGATGACCCTGAACAAGTCCCTTAACTTCTGTCTGTTTGTTTCTTTCACTACTAATGAGAAGAATAATAGCGCATATTCCTAGAGTTGTTATGAGGATCAAATAACCTAACACCTAAAGAGCTTTGCAGACATAAAAGTACTATTTAAATGCTAGCTATTCTTATTAGGGTTAACTTTAGGTAAGAGAGCACTATTTAATGTCATGTAATGAGATACTTCATAAACAGATCTCTTCTCTGCATTGCAAAACAACATTAGAACTTGGCTCAAACTCCTTGAACAAAACAGGTATAAAGCTAAATAAGTATGCTGATGACTTTTAAATCCAAATCTTTCCTAAAGTGGTTCCTGTGGACACATAGAACCATAAGCAACACTGGTGGGAAGACCCAAGAAATTCTTTCCTGGTCTATTGCGGATGTGCTTCTTTGCTTGTAATACTTCTGACACTATATTCTTCAATTTAAATAATAAACATCATAATCCTTTTAGGAGAGAGATTCAACAATCTAATATTCATTGTTGTTGCTATTGGGGTGCAGTAGTTAGAATTCTAGACCTGAAATCAAAGACCAAATTTCAAATCCCACATCCCTCACCATACCTGAGACCCTTATTAACTATATGACTTTCACAACTCACTTGACCTCTCATTGCCTCTGGAACTCCCTAGAACTTAGGTCACTGGTAAAAGATGGCTTATAACCATTTCAGTGCAGAGAGATGCCTCACCCAAGGTTCCCTACGCTGATTGACAAAAATCACAGCTCCTTACAAAATTCCTGTGCTTTATTATTAACTGGCATCTGTATAGTCCTTTACATTAGTGAAATGACTTATCTACATTTTCTCATTTGAAATTTATAATGGCCCTGGGATGGAGGTATTATTATCACCATTTTACAGATGAGGAGACTGAGGATCAAGATGGCTAAAAGATTTGCCCATGATTACACAGCTTAGGAAGATGAGATGTAGATTTCCAGCTCAGATCTTACTGTTCCTAATATTCTACATTCTACATCATAGCCAAGTAAAAGCCCCAGGGATGTAATGTATCATCATGTTCTGCTTCAATGAGACTATTTTGTAAAAAGAAAAATAAAAGTTGGCTCTATTGCCCACAACTTGCTATGTATCTGAAACTAATTACTCTTTAATAGTGTTGTGCTGTGTCGATATTATTTGCATGCTAGGCAAAATCAGCATCTGTGCATAGAGAACAGAAGCTGTTAGAAAGTTTGGCTGTTTGTTTTTATTCTGTGATACATGCTGGAATAAGATCCAAATGAAATGGCAGAACATAATTCAAATTAGTTTTTCTTGTCTTTTTTTCTTCTCCTCTAAAATCTCTTTTTCTCTCCCAGAAGATCTGACCTTAACCCTTAACTTCCTTAACCCTTTAAAATTCTCTTTTTTTTCCTTTCTAAAATCTATTCTAAAATACTTTATGCCTTTCTAAATACCTGTCTTGGGTTTCTGTAAACATAATCATCTTTCATCTTTCTCACAAAATACTTTGTTTCTCCAGCTTTTTATTTGTATTCATTCCCTTCATCTGTTTTCCCTTCCTTGTTTTCTGACAATTACTTTATGTTTGTTTCTTTCCTGGGGAAATAACACTCCCTCTTCCCTTTCTATTAGCGATTTCTATTTTCCTTTTTTCTGTTTTCTTGATATCGCTATTGTGCCTCCAAAGTTCCCCCTCAGTCTCTATCTTTCCTTTTTATCTTGTGTCTCTTCTCACTCTCAGTCACTTAGTTCCAGCAATTTCTGATGATTCAGGAAACATTTACACATATGATTCATTAAAAAGCAAAACATATGGCTGAATCTAGATATTCAGCTGAAAATTTAGAAAAGAAATATAGAGAAATAATTTCTTACCTGCTTTAAAAAAACTATTAAAAAACCAGTTCTTTGACTAAATTAATTTGGGGGGGATGTAGAGGTATATTTGGGTAGTTAGGATAGACTGAGAGGTCCAAAGTCAGAAAGACTCATCTCTGGTATTCAAATCTGGCCTCAGACACTTGGATGTGTGACCCTGGGCAAGTCACTTAGTCCAGTCTGTCCCTGCTTCCTCATCTGTAAAATGAACTGGAAAAGGAAATGACAAACCACTAGAGCAGCGGTTCTCAACCTGCAGGTCGCAACCCCTTTGGGGGTCTAACAACCCTTTCACAGGCATCACCTAAGACCATCAGAAAACATATGTCCGATGGTCTTAGGAACCAAGATACTGCTCCTCTATCTTTCTCCAGGCTGATCCGCCCACATGCTGATATGCCCACATACGAGTATTAAAGAGTCACAGCATTAGGAAGGTTGAGAACCACTGCACTAGAGTATCTTTATCAAATGGAGTCATGAAAAGTCAGACATGACTGAAAAATTACTGAACAACAAAAAGTGATATAGTAAATAGAATGTTGAATGTGGATTTAGGAAGATCTTGAGTTCAAATTGGCCTCAGATAGACTGTGAGCATGTTAACCTGTTTAACTTCTTCATCTATAAAATGAGAATAATTAATTGCACCTGCTTCCCATGGTTATTCTGACAGTAAAATGACACAATATTTATTAAGCACTTGTGCAAACCTAAAAGTGGCCTATCATTGCCAGCTATTATTGTTGTTGTTAAGTAGAAATCCTTTTTGTTGCAGTCATTCTTTTTTGTTTAAAATCATTCCCAAAGACCTTAATTAGTATACCTCCCTGCCTTAATAAATAGGAAATAAAGTTTAAAATTCTACTTTTTAAAAAGAGTTAAGATCTTGTAGGGGCTTGGAATCAATCAATCTTCAAAAATGTTATTGGCAATGGTCCTAGAGATATAGAAGTGGAAGGTAAAGATAATTAGATTGAAGAACCTTATTCAGTCCCCTGACTTAAAAAATTAAATTATTGAAATGAGTTTATATTCTAGTCATTTGACTTTTCTTCTAACTGTCAAGCACAAAGGAGGAACAAACACAACTGTTTGTGAAGGTTCTCTCTCCATGTGGTTATACTGCAAAACAGCAGATGCCATTACTTAGGCTGACAAAAAATATCCTTACGCTGGCTGGATCCTCCGGCTGCTTGTGGCCTTCTTCAGACACTTCGGGGGCTGTGGGTACTGATACGGGAAGCAAAGGAGACCTAGCCTTTCCTGCTAATCCGAGGGAAGCTGTTTTCACATGAGTCTTGGTCAGGGTAGGACCTAGGAGAGAAGACACACAGAGGTATAGACTATGCACATGACATATTGGAGAACAATCGTAAGTGCACAAGTCAAATCCTGCTCGATGGGGCTAGTGTTGCTGTATTGGTCATTCTGTAAAGACAGATTCTAAGTCTAAAAGCAGGCTTAAAAAATGTCTTTTGAAAGGGAGGCTAACACTGATTAAGCTACTCTTCAGTAGATGAAAATTCTCCAGTCAGACGTAATTTCAAGTGGACTTCAAATCACACAGGCTGCCTGCCATCTCCAAGCTGTTCATCAACCCTCATGGTGTCAGTGAGCTCATTCCACTGACTTGCAGCTCTAGGCTGGAAAGCTGCATCCCCAGCTCCCTAAATTAGTACCTGAATCGTGCAGATCTCTAGGTAAGAATGATGGGGTGGGAAGCATAGTTGGCCTGGCTCTAGGAGTGGCTTTTGGATGATAACACTGAAACATAGTCCCTTGTGGCCAACTTAGATGACATTAAAGATTGCATCCTTAATTCTTTCTGAAGAGTGGAACTCCCTGATTCTCTCAGGAACAGGTTCTAATCTATGGCACTCAAGAAAGGCATTGTTAAGTATATCCTAAGTGACATTCTTCTAGCAGGTATAATAGTAGCTCACTGATCCTGGGCATGGGGAATGAATCACAAAACTTTTAGTGAATTTGATTCATTTCACACGAACACTGATTTAATATTTAATGTGCACTAGGCATCTTGAAAGTTGATATAGTAATAACACAAATATTGCTTTCTATTAACCATACATACATACATACATACATACATACATACATACATATGTTTTAACCATTTGAGTGTTGTTCACTAGGTCATGTTTTTTTTTCTCAGCTGTAGCAAGTTATAAAAAACAAGTGGAAGAGTAGTAGAGTATAAAAACAAATCATTGTTTACAGGGATGTACAAAGCATTTAAATAATGTTGTCATGCAAAATAGGATGTTCCCAAGACAGAGGGAATGAATAAGAAGACTTAAAGGAGAAATAAGACAATTAGCAAGTATTTCCTGGGTGCCTACTATATGCCCAGGACTATACAAGGCATTTCAGAGGATACAGAATATTTCTTAGAAAATTCTATTGCTATTTATAGGGTCATAGAATCCTCAGTCTAGATTTGGAAGGGTCCTCAGAGGTGTGATCTGGTCCAATCCCTCTATTAAAATCATTTAGTCTTTACTTTCTTCTATCTGACCATTTCCTCCACAAGCCACAACCTTTTGACAAAGCAGACACTCCATCCATTCTGCTTCCTAACTGCCCCTTGGCATATGGTAACTGCTTAATAAATGTCTTTTCATTTATTCTTTAATTTATTAATCTAGAGCCATTGAATATAACTTGTTTTTTTAAAACTGAGGCAATTGAGGTAAAGTGACTTGCCCAATTTCATCCAACTAATAGGTATCCAAGATGGGATTGGAACCCAGATCCTGTGAGACTATAGCTTATGCTCTTTCTGCCTGACTAGGATGGCTGTTCTCAACAAAGATACAATCCAATTGGGGAAACACTAATCATGCCTCTTAAATAGCAAACACTGAAGAGATAAGCTGGGCACAAACTAGATATAACACTGGACCAAAGGTTCAGTAAACCCAGGAATCCTGAAGTAACTTAGCAAAGGAAGAATGCAATAATTTCATTCCCTGCACTTTTCTGATTTATTTATACATACATACATACATACATACATACATACATACATACATACAATGGAATGGAATGGAAACAGCTCTGGACTAGGAGTCAGGAGATAGACTTTGATTCCAGTTCCTCCACTTATTTTTTGTGCCCTTGTGGACAAGTCATTTTATTTCTCTGTGCTTCATGTTGCTCATCCGTAAAATGAAGGGAGTAGTTCACTCAGGTGGCCTCTCAGGTGCCTTCCTGCTCTGGCTATAATGACCCAAGATCAGTAAAATGGTGACATTCCTCACAGGGTGATGAGAAAAGCACCTTGCAAATTTTAAGGTAGACTACTTTAAATGTTAGAGCTGGAAAAGACCCCAGAGATCATCTAGCAATCCCTCTCCCTCCTTTGATAAGTCCCTGAGTGAATAAAACAAATTCCCAAGCTCATCAGCGGTGGAGCCAGGACCTGAGCCCATTTCTGCTACCCAATCCAGTGCTCTTTCCAACCATTTCACCTTGTTTACTGATAGCCTAGTTGCTTTATATGGTCCCAAGTGAGTAGTTGTCTTCCCCTAGAGAACTGCCAAGGTGAAAAGATGGTTCTGGGTGGTATTGAAAGAACAGAATGACTGACACTGAAGGAGATAAGATGGGATTGGAGATGGGATTGGAACCCAGATCCTACGAGACCATAGCTTGTGCTCTTTCTGCCTGACTAGGATGGCTGTTGTCAACAAAGATAGAATCCAATTGGGGAAACAAGAATCATGCCTCTTAAATAGCATGATCAGCAAGAACCAATCAGTGAATTAATATTGTTTACATCATTGTTTTGTGTTCAGCACTGTGATGAACACTGGCAGGGTCACAGATGTGGTGTCTTCTCCTAAGGAAAGATATGGTGTAAAATAACACTGGAAATTGTGTTAACAGACCTTAATAGAGCTTTTGCTATCATCAAGTTATTCTATTGGGGGCAAATCACTTAGATGTTCTATGCCTTAGTTTTTACATCTCTGAAATAAGAGGTTGAACTGGAAGATCTTTAGGGACTTCCCTAATTCTATGATGCTAATTTCTCAACACATTATAATTTATGAACTCAAACTATCAAGCACTTGACCATAAGAGGTTTTCCTTAAGCTCTAGGAAACATATGTTTGCAGTTTGAGGGCATCACCACTAGACGGCGATTTTAATTATTTGGTAGGACAGATGGGCTACCTGTATGGTGATTCAGGTGACTGACACATGAAATCACCAGAGGGGGTATATAAATATTGCTAATATAGCTATAGGACACATACAATTAAAATTACACAAATGTTCTTATTAGAATATAAAAAGGATTTAAATGCAACATGGCAACTTTTATTATTCCTACTTTTATTCAATTATTTTCTAGTCAAATATTAGGGTTCTCAGAACTAAGAATTTGGGATTTTCTAAGCATCTATAGCCTCATCTTCTTTCTGCAGATTTTCAGTGCTGTTTCATACATTTGCAGACTAACTTGGTGCAAATGGAAGCTTGTTGGTATTGAAGTCAGATCTCTTTAAGTAATGGCCAACATGAGAAGCTGCATGATGGCAAAACTTTGTCCCATTAAGTTCTTAAATCTTGAATTTTAAAGTAGGCACTTCTATGAATCCCTACTTCCAACAAAAGGAGTGAGTATGGTACAGTAAACTTTCTCAACTTGGAATCAGAGGAACTGACGTCAAGTACTACTTAGCCATTATATTACCTGTGTGGCCCTGGCAAAGTCGAAAAAAACCTTTCTTCTTTTATTTCCTTCTGGCAAAATAAGGGAGTTTGATGAGAATTCTTGGGGAGCAAAGATTCTATTTTTATTTGTATAGAAAATTTCTGCATTGAGCACAGTGTTTGGCATGAAGCATTCATTTTTTTAAATTTTATTTTATTATTATTTTTTTTAAAGTTAACTTGTTTGTTCCCTTTTAGGTTACAAGATTCTGTTCCATAGTCACTTCAGTTATAGATTTTTCTCCCCTTCCTCCCCATCCCCCACCTGTCCCCCCCCATGGTGGCATACAATCATGTATAGGATCTGCAAACTCCTTCACATTGTACAATTGTCTGCTTGTATAGGTGTTATAGCCAATGGAGTGAACAATGAGAAAAGAGAAACAAAAGCCGAACATCGAAAAGAATGATAGCATGCATTGCATGAAGCATTCATTTTAATGAAGTCCTGAGGGTGTTGTGTCTGTGATTGTTGAATCTTCAGTCATGTCTGACTCTTTGTGATCCCATTTGGGGTTTTCTTGGAAAAGATACTGGATTGGTTTACCACTGACTTCTCTAGCTCATTTTACAGATGAGGAAACTGAGGCAAATAGGGTTAAGTGACTTGCCCAGGGTGTGATCCTGGCCAAATCATCTACTGACTGCCTCAGTTTCCTTAACTGTAAAATTTGGGTAATAAAAATATCTACCTTGCAGGGCTGTTGTAAGGATCAAATGAGATAATATTTGTAAGATGCTTAGCATTGAGCTGCTGCATGTAGGCTCTACATAAATGCTTATTCCATTTCCCAACAGTTTTAAAGCTGTACTCACTTTAGTGTGATAAAAAACCATATGGAAAGGTTTTATTAAGTTTATTAATTTAAAGCTTTATTAAACAGATACATTTATGAAATTTGTGAGAATGGCCTTTTGTTTTTTAAAGACATAATATTTATATACTATGATTGGAACAGAAGCTTTTTGAGGCCAGGATTTTTTTTTATACTTGGTATGCTCAGCACTCAGCATGATGTCTTGTTCATAACAAATCCCCAAATAAATATTTCTTTGATTTGTATGAATTATTTAGGTGATTTGGCTTGCCATTTCTAAATGTCATTAGTTTTCAGGAACAAACATTGATGGGCTTTAGGATGATAGTATGTAGAGTACTGTAAGTAAGGACCTATGTGAACTTATATCAATCACATAGCATCTTTGAACCTCAATTTTCCTATCTGTAAAATGAGAGGGTTGGGTTAGAAGGTCTCTAAAATTCTTTTAAGTTCTGTTTAATATCTGCTACATTCACTTTACATATCTTAGTGCTCTGAAAGGAAGTTTGAGGGCATCACCTTTCAATTTTCTGAGCCAGGTTTTGACTGTTGAAAAAAATATTTCTATTAAAGGAAAGTAGATGAAATGGTGAATTTTCCAATGAACTTAGTCCTTCTGAGCATGCTTAAGAATAACTTTGCGTGAATAAGTTATTTGTATATTATAAGTACCCAAATTAACTATAAAGGACACATGAGGAAAGATGCTATTTGTATCCAGAGATGCAGATCTAATTTATCAGAGAAATGATAAATAGAAGTATGTATGGAATAGTTTTACACACACACACACACCACCACCACCACCACCACCACCACCACCACCCCTATTTGTGTCTAATGGTAACCATCTTTAGGGCAGGAGGGGAAGAAAAAAAAAGAAATTCATATGATAATTTCATTGTATATTTGAAAGGAATAGCAAATTGTACATAGCAGATTTTCAATGTCACATACAATCATCTTTTTGTTAAAAATTGTACTACTTTATGGAAATACTTGTTTCTATAACAATTGCCAGAAATAAAAAAAAAATGAAATATGCTTTACTAGAGCAATCCCCATGTGGACTTGATGGATATTTTTGTAGAAACTTTTTGATTGTCTCTGGACTCACAACTGGGGTACATGCAAAAGGTGCTTCTGTTACTTTTGTGTTTATTCTTGTTTTTAAGTGATGGAGATTGGAGATAGCTATGACTTTGTTAACTCTGAAGCATGTCAAGAGCAAGCCATCAGGAGGTCTGAGAATGGAGTCCATGCTGGGTCTTGAGTCAGCCAATCCAGCATCAGTTCCCTGACGAATGACCTTTGGGATTCAACTAGCAGCTATGCTGCATTTGAACCTGAACTTAGTGATACCAACACTATAGAGAACTATGTTCAGGTTGAACCCACTTCTGTTGGGAAATGAAATGTTTTAGGGGAGAATGTGTTCCCATGTATAAGGGGGAGGGAATATTTATACTTCTGTTCTTGCTGTATCGCTAAATGCTACTTTATAAAAGCTAATTGATATTAACTAGTTAAATGGAACTGGGTAGTTAACCACTGGAAGTTAGCCATATGGAGATGGGGTGGAGGGAACTATAACAGAGTGGGGGCTCAAGGAAATAGCATTAGAAAAAGACAGCACCTGGGTACTCTGAAGGAAGAGATGTAGTCAGGCATTTTCTGGGAGAGCTGGTCCAGAATAATTGCTACATAAAACTGACCTTTTAATTTTTCCTCAACATTCAAAGTGTTTTGTTGCTGCTGTTGCTCAAGTATTTCTGCTAAATGGAAATACAGACTCCATCAAGTTCGAAAAGTTTTCCCTATATTTAAGCAAAGTCTATCTTCCTTTAATTCCTATCCATTGCTTCTAGTTCTTCAGAATAAATGCGATTAAACTAACTTACAAAGGTGCCCCATATTGAATAGTGGCTTGGATACATGCTGGCTTTGAATAACCCTTGAGTATACAATGTGAGCCCTTTTCTAACCCATGTTTGATTTTCCTTTAGTTTCTTAAAAAATAAAAGCAAAAACAAATAAACAAAATGAAAAATGGCTTGTTAATTTGGTTTCCAAGAGGAAGCAGTCACAAACTCAAATGATGCATAAAATACTAGTTTGGTGAGATTGGTTAAAAAGAAAGAGAAAGAGAAGGAAGGGCTGCTTTATTTATCTGCTTCACTCCACTCTTCTTTTTTTTTTTAAAGGAAAAGTGGCCCTGCAGGGGCAGTTACCCTTTTTTTCCCCTTCTCTTAAGGATATTCCTTTGCTTCTTGAATTAATACAGAGTTTCTGAATAGTACTGATGGAAGCACATTCAAAGTTCTTTGAGTGATCAGATTATTTCTGTTCTTGATGTGGTTTAACATCACAGATGACTGGCACATTCTGGTCAGAACAATCTATAGGACTTAGGATATAGCCTTTTAAATCACATTTTTAAAAGCAGTCCAGAACTGAACAACATTCTGAGCATTTTCCCATGAATAATAATAGCTAACATCATATAGCATGTGCCAGGCACCACACTAAGCACAATAATAATTATCTCATTTGATACCCATGACAACTCTGAGAGGTAGGTGCTATTATTAATTCTATTTTGCAGATGTGGAAACTGAGGAAAATAAAGGTTAAGTGATTTGCCCAGAGTCATATAGCTAGTAAGTGTCTGAGGCAGAATTTGAACTCGTTTCCCTGACTCCAGGCCCAGCATTCTATTCACTGTGTCACCTAACTTCTTTTTTCCCCCCACATTTAGGAAGGATTAGTTATGCTAAGAACATAGCACTTTATTCGGTAGGATTGAATAATATTTACTGGGCTTGGAAGCAAATATGTGGAAAATGGGGCTGTATTCAAATTTAGAAGTTACATAAAAATATTTTTGTTAATCACAAGTTGCTTCCTGACATGAAACTTCATCTTTTGAAGACCAGTAATGCCCCAATGATGCTATATACCTGCTAATATTGATCAAGATGGTTTCCAAAGAATAAAAATCATGAGTAACCCAAAGGGCAATAGAAAAATGTGTGTAGTTTAATGTAGCCTGCAGAGTTATTACCCATGATGATTTGAACAGAAAAAGTGACGTAAAAA
The DNA here is from genome assembly GCA_028646575.1 of Pseudocheirus occidentalis. Taxonomy (NCBI): domain Eukaryota; kingdom Metazoa; phylum Chordata; class Mammalia; order Diprotodontia; family Pseudocheiridae; genus Pseudocheirus; species Pseudocheirus occidentalis. The sequence continues at coordinate 288,456,989 of CM053594.1, read as the reverse complement.
GGAAACGTGTGATCAGAAAGGATTGACCAATAATATAGCAAGAGGGTAGGAGAAAGGTAGACAGTGCTACTGCTATGGTGGTACTCTTAAAATGTTAAAAGACAGAGATGTTTATGAAGAATCATTCAGCATCAGAAGACTCAGATGGTGGAGGACCTATTTATCTGTATTGATATCGTGCATTTTTATTTTTATTTTGTCTGATAACATACTTGTATCCTCATGATTGTATCCTCTTTTTAAAAATTATATTAAATTATTTAAATTAAAATTGTAAAATAACATTTAAAAAATTAAAAATTAAATTAAAATTGTAATTAAATTTTAAAATTTAAATGTATACATTTTGTACAAATATCTCATTTTCAGGGTATATCTATTTACCTATCTTCATTTTGAAAATGCACATCTTGTATGCAAAAGCTTGTTGAATTTTGTTTCTTTATCTCCTTTCACCCTTTCTTTTTAATGGATTGTTTAATCTATTCACATTTATAGTTACGATTATTAAACTTTTTTTTTTTACTTCCATTCATCCATTTATTTTTTTTAATTGATTTTTAAACTCTCCCTTTTTCAAGGTCAGTATTTTGTTCCTATGATTTACCTGCTCTGTCCTACAGTAAATTTTTTAATTTAAATTATTTTCTCTTTCTTTTAAAGAATCTTTTCCCTCATTTCCACTTTTCTGTTTCTTCACTTAGTTAAGCCAAATCTTTCTTCCTCTCTTTTTTTCTACTTCCTTATTTTTCTTTCTTTCCCTTTCTTTCTTTCTTTCTTTCTTTCTTTCTTTCTTTCTTTCTTTCTTTCTTTCTTTCTTTCTTTCTTTCTTCTGAGGAGGGAAGGCAGGGCAATTGGGGTTAAGTGACTTGCCCAAGGCCACAGGGCTAGTAAGTGTTAAGTGTCTGAGGCCGAATTTGAACTCAGGTCCTCCTGACTCCAGGGTCTGTGCTCTATTCTACTTTATTTTAAGTAGCTTTCTTTTGCTGTAAATATTTTCCAAGAAGCTTTCCTTCACATCAATCATTACTGATCTCCCTTCCCCCCACCCCACCCCCGCCACAATTGTGAAGTTTATTTTCTAATTCACAGTATATCCTTACTTGTACATACCATAGCTTCTCTGTGTCCCTTATTAAATCTCAAAAGTACCAGTCTTGAGAATTCTTTTCTAGCCAATTTTTATTGCCTTTTTTACAAATTGCTTTATCCTCCCTTGAACTCACCCATTGCCCTCCCCCGCCCCACACCTCCTCCACCACGTCCTCCTTCTTAACTGTATTAATTCATGACAGGATCAGTGTTGGATGGAAGCAGTATTATGTGGTAGGACTCACTTTGTCCTAGAAAGTGAGGTCCAATCCAGCCTTTCCCAGGAGTATAGCTTCCATTTGGATACCATATTTTCCTGTCTCTGATTTTATATCCTTGGTGGTAGCTGCTTTAGGAACTCAAACATTGCTCTCCTATGGTGAGATACTTTCCAGGAAGAAAAGTCTTTTCTCACAGAAGGTGATTTCCTAATGTGCAAATTCTTCATGGATGAACCATATTGTAAGGTTCAGTTGCTATTCCTTAATGTAGCTTATCCTTCTTCTCCCATAGGAATATCTTTAGTAGCATCATTTCCTTTCTCTTTCTGTGGAGATACCTCTTCTGCTTTCCCCTTCCTAGTCTCTTCCATGCATCATTTTTATCCTAATTTCCAGTAGATGCCTTTTTTGAGATACCACAGGAATTATTACCCTTTTACTGTTTAACTATGTACATAGTAGGAGTATAACTTTCCTTCACATCTATCTTTTCCCTTCCCCAGCAATGAGACTTTCAACTGTTATTTCCTTTCACAAAAGATGATAGCAACTCTTCCATCTTCCATTCTCCTACTTTCTTAAGTCCCTTTTGACAAATCCAGCTAGTGATTACTTTTCATGTCTAGCTGCTCCTGTCTGACTTGTGATGTGGCTGAAGGTCAGTGAAAGAGGTCACAAATGCAAGATGACTTGATCCATTATTAATGTATATTATGCAATCTCTATGAGCCTTTTCTGTTGTTCAGTAATTCTATTACGGTTCCTAGAATTACTCATCATCCAACTCTCCCCAAACCTATTTTCTTTCCTCAAGTGACCTAATACCACCCTTCCCTCCCCACAAAGCAAAGGGCTTCAACTGAGCACAGCTCCCTCTACTTTCTAAGTCTACAATTGAAATCATTTCAGTTTCACTCCCCATTCCTTCTCTGCTCTAATCTCTGCTAAAGAGTTGGTCATTTTTCTTATAAATTTGATTATTTTTACTTATATATTTTGATTCAATTCCTTTTCCATCTAGTCCAGGTGGGGGAAAAACCTTTCAATTTTTTTTTCTTTCTCCCCAATTTTTACTTTGTCAAAATCCTCATCCTTGAAAGCTCTATGCAATGTTATCTGATCCCCTATCCACTTAGCTAAAAATGATCTCTTTCTCCCCTCAAAGTTTCTTGAAATTCTTTATATGGATTTTTTCTTTACCTTATGATATACTACCTTGCACCATACTTATTTGTGTCCATGGCATATCCTTCCTAATAGAATCTAAGTTTTAGGAACTGTTTCTCTCTCTCTCTCTCTCTCTCTCTCTCTCTCCCCATATATGCATGCATGTATGTGTATACATATATGTGTGTGCACACACCCATATGCACATATAGTTTACATATGTGTTTGTATATATGCATATACACATGCATGTATGTGTATATATGGGCATATATGTATATGTGTGTATGCGTATATACATACATATATGTATACACACATTTATATCCTTAAACCTAAATCAAATTGTTTGCCTTCTAATTCTATGATGGGGGAGGGAGGAAGAGAAAGAATTCTGAACTCTTAAAAAAAGAATGTTAAAATTGTTTTTACATGTAATTGGGGAAAAAGAAAATATTAAATATATATTTAAAAACACATATCCTTAGTGCCTAGCATAGAGTCAAGCAGTTACTTAATGCATATTTATTCAACTGACTTGAGATGAATTAAGTTGAAAGCTCTTTGAAGTATGTCATGTCAAAGCAAAATAAGGTGTAGTGTTACTGCCTGTGCCATTTATTTGGCATCTTTGTAATGTCAATCAATCAACATTTATTGAGTGCCAACTATGTAGAAGGCACCTCTTGTCACAGTGTCTATTTTTATTTAACTCCACTTAATTCCTACAAAATATTGCCATTGAACCTTTTTCTTGTATCTATATGACTTACAAGCAAAAAAAAAAGGTCTAGGAAAGCAAGAAATGGTATCTTAGAAATCTGTTTATTCCATGGTATTATGTTCATAATACATCCTCTATAAATGAATGAATGAATACTTGAATCTGTTTCGACTAGAAAACAAACAAGAACAATATGTATTGAGTAACTAGAATATGCATGTTACTATGCTGGCACAATCATAAAGTAGAGGTGTATTGAAGGCACTATGGCAGTCTTCAAGAATTTGAAGGTGTGACTTAAGGGGAAAAAAAGATTTGATTTATTCTGTTTATCAGAATAAGCAGAATTAGGAGCAATGAGGCTGCAGAGAAGAACATTTACATTTGATAACATGGAAATTACTTCTTGATTAAAGCCTTTCAAAAGTACACTGAGAGGCTTCAGAGGTTGTGAACTTCCCTTCATTCAAGATTTTGTTGTAAAGGTTCTATGACCAGTCATCAGATATGTTGTACATGGGATTCTTTTTTTATATATGAGTTGGATTAGATGGCCTCCAGGTTCCTTTCTATCTCCTGTATTATTCTATGATAGGAGAAGAGAGTAATACCTAGCAGGTACTTGATAAACCCTTTTAATTGAATTAAGGTATCATTTTCTGTGATGGTTTCATGCCAATGCTTTAAGTAGTAACTTTCTCAGAATGGGTGTTTAATATTTTTTTAAAAAGGTGAAAACATTCTCCACTGCTTTTCAAATGTAAATATGGGATTTTAAACAAAAATTCAATTTCCATTTTTTTTTTCTTTTTGGAAGGGAGAAGATAGGGCAATTGGGGTTAAGTAACTTGCCCAAGGTCATCTTGGATTTGTGTTAAGTGGCTGAGGCCGTATTTGAACTCAAGTCCTTTTGACTATTCTGTGCTCCATTCATTGTGTCACCTAGCTGCCCCCAATTTCTATTTTTCACAGGGTCTAGAGGAGAGGGGTTATTTGAACCATCATGACTGAGAAATTCAATAACTTTCTTGTTTTTGTTTAGTGGTTTCAGTTGTTCAACTTTTCATGATCCCAGTTGGAGTTTTCTTGGGAAAGCTACTGGAATGATTTACCATTTCATTCTCTAGTTTATTTTAATACTAAATGACCTCCCCAGAATTGCATAGCTAGTAAGTGTGTGAGGCTAACGTTGACATCATGAACACAAGTATTATTGATTCCAAGCCAGGAACTCTATCTACTGTGCCACCTTGCTGTCCTAGTATATAACAGAATAAAAAATAGGATGATAATGGTCAATGTTAATAATCTTAAGAATCAATACTATGTAGCTGTAATATCCCTTGGCTAAGATTTAGGAGCCCTAGATTCAAGTTTCATCTCTGACAATAAGTAACTATAAGATTACATTTAACTTATCTAGGACCTTAATACACCACAATGAAATAACAGGATTGAATTAGATTTTTTAAAAATGTCCTTCTAGTGCTAAACTCCAGTAATGAGAGAATTGAGTTCATCTACATGACTTCCCATATGGGCTTCCAGAGTCTCTCTGGATTTTATGGGAGTATATTCGTCCATCGAGAGAATGCTTATATCTTTGTGCGTCCACGTTTATACTTGTAAATCCCAAAGAAAGTCCTGGCAAGCGAATGCCGAATTCATTAATTACATGAATTGAGCCCTGAAGAGCAGTTTTCCAAGAAAATAATTTGTCATTCTCTTTGAAAATTACTAATTAGGAAGCAAAGTAGAAAAGTAAGGAGTTTTTTTCTTTATCTCAGAGAAGCAAGAGACAACAGTTTAACTTCAAAAAAGCAGGATGAAGCTACTATGTATTTAAGTTAATAGCTTCTATTAAATACTATGCAAACCGAAACTTCTCTTTCTCCTTCCTCCCACTTCGGCATATTATGCTGACTGTGGGTTTCAGGGGAGCCTTTAGAAGAGCACTTACAGCTGATGCACTAAGGAATGAATTGATGGAGCAACACAGCTAATTGAATGCATGGCACTTTAGCTCTAATATTATTCTCCTCAGTAAGTCTCACTGAGGGAGAAGAAACTCTGAAGATGGGCTAACACTATGGATCAGGTGTAGCATGAACTGTCTCAGTGTGAATTTACTGCTTTAAGTTTTATTTTCACAGTAGGGTTATTAAACATTTCATTTGCTCATTAGGTAAATAATATATGTCTGCCAGGTGCAGAATCCTTCCAGTGCCTCACTACAAAAGGTTCTCCCAGTAAAATCATTCTCTGTAAGCTGTTTTAGGCTTAATGGTACAACAAACTGAACAATCTCATTCCTAATACTTCAGGGCAATCCCCCAGGCTGCTGCTTGTTAGACATTCTCATATGGCCTCTGTTTGATTAAATGCTTTTTCTTTTCACTCTTCTCTGTTTGTATCCTTTCTGTTACTCTCAACACCTGGTAGTAAGGACAGACTAGAATGGTATGTTTTAGTAGAGATGGAGAGTCATCGTGACACATAAAGAAATGGGTTGCAGTTCCATTTTTGCCAGTAACTTAAGTCACTCACAAAACCTTCATGCACCTATTTTCCAATCAACTCAACTCGATTCAGCAAGCATTTGTTATTGAGACTTTATTAGGTGCTGAGGGAGATACAAACACAACAATGACCACAATTTGACTTTAAGAAACTTAAAATCCTTTGGGAAGGTAGAGAAAAGCACACATTAAACATTTCCTTAAAAGTTGCTCTTTCATAGTTGCATGGGAACAAATACTATCCCATCTCTTTCCTTTTCAATATTTCACTTCTGGAAAAATTAATCTACCTTTCATACTTCATTTCTTTGCCTTCTATCTCCTTTCCAATCCTGTTTCAATATGGATTTTCCCCGTGTCATTCTTTCAGAACCATATCCTAGAAGATAATCAAAGCCTCCTTGGTTCTTGGCCTGTTCCAGGCATTTTCTCAGACCTCATTCATCATAAACTCTCTTTGGCGTCTGACATTGTGCAGTACTCTTGGTGTTCTTTTGTAATTCATTTAAATACATAGAATTAAAGGAATTTAGAGTTGGAAGTCATGTAGTCCAATCTCCTCTCCCAAGCAGGGATTCCCCTTTATAAACATCCTCTAGTTCACATTTATCTCCCCTTTCTCTCTTCTATTGCCATCTGTGAACCTCTATAGTTAGCTGTGCAAGGTGTTGGACATCTTGGTTTTCTTTTGATGGAGCTCCCTAAGCATGTACATGGATTGACAAGTACATTTTGCTAGAAAGTATCTGTTTTATTTAGTCTGTTTTCTGGAACATTGTGTCTTTGCAACATGGCTATAAATGATCACCTTAAGACTCAAACTGCTGGGACAATCACTAATATCTAAAACATGATTTAGGAAATGACAAAAACCCAAAGGGATCATCAACAAAAAATGACTTAAAAGAATTTCAAAGAAAGATTTCTTCAAGTTCCTCTGAGATTATGCTTGTAAGGGTGAGTCTAATTTTGAACACACATCCTTTATTGGAAAATGTCTCTCGAAATGAAGCATTTTTCCAACTGCTCCTAAATCTAGGAAATGATCACAAAAGTAGACAGTAGGGGTACGGGGGGGATCTCCACAAGATCTGTGTGATTTATACAGTTTACTTTTTTTTTTAAAAGAGGGCCCTTTATATACTGTATTTATGAACCCAGAAACTTGGTAGAATGCAAAGTAAAAAGACCAATTTCTAATCTAAATGTAAACAAAGGCTCTTCCTATAAAAGGAAAAGAGATCAGAAAAAGAAGAAGTATCCTTTTACTTTACCCTACTTGGGGTAGGTGTCCCTGGATTAGGAAGACAACAGAGAGGGATATCTTTTGGGGATATGTGACCCTCTACTTCCATTGCCTAGCAATTGAACTGAGAAAGACCAGAGAACTAGCAAGCATTTGAGGATGTAAGGTATTTCTTGTTACTGTGAGGTTCTATTGCCAGCCCTGGTAACCGCCTTTTAGGTATTCATAGTCTGGGTAGTTTTGTGGATACCCCAAATTAGTTCAATATCAGTACTATTGTTGTAGGAAAGACATGCAATACAAATAAAGTTTCTGGGCATAACCATGCTTGTTTTACTTTGTTCCTATCTTTCCTCTCTAGCACAATAACATAGTGGATAGAGAACTGGGTTTGGAACCTCTAAAACCTGAGTTCAAATCTGGCATCAGATACTAGCTGTGTGACTCAAGTCACTTTATTTCTACCAGCCTCAATTTCCTCATTTGTAAAATGAAGATAATATTTGTACCTACCTTCCAGGGCTGTTATGAGAAGAAAATGAGATAAGCACTTTGCAAATGTTAATATGCTCTGTAAAAGCTAGTTACTGTTATTATTTTAATTTTTATTACTGCAGGCTAACAGACTATTTTTTGTAAATGAAAGTCTTTTCTTTTGTACCAGTGAGTCACCTTTCATATGCAAATTTTTGTTTAAAAATAACACACAAAATAACCTCCTTTAATTTCTCATTCTGCCTGATTTCTGACATCATTAATTAGTGACAGTGAACTACAATCTATCTTAGCCTTCAGAGAAACCATACTCACAATTCACTAAATAAGGATAAATGGCATTGGGCTATTTTCTGTCCAGAAATAATGGGAAAATCTTGTAAAAACACAGATTCCAGCCTTTTACAGTTGCAGGCACAATGTGGAATACGTAACAATGCCATCAAATTCATATTTCCCCAAATATCTTATTAGCATGAAGTGGGCTGCTTTGCTGGTAACCATTTTATGGTTTTACATAAATATCATCATTTTCACTTGGTTTAATCAAAGTCAGATTCTTTTGTAGACTCAGAAAGTCCCTAATATAGCTCATGTTGTGGGCAACTGAATATGCAAGGTGAAGAAAGGCACTTGTTTTTTATATAAAAACATCAATTAAATTGGAACCCAATTAGTTAGAACCTAAAAATAAGTGGAATTTCTCTTTCTGTGACCAACTTAAGAAAGACACAGCTTGCAAGTAAACACACTAATATTAGGCATTAACTAAAGGAAAAAAAAACAAATTCTAGAAGATTACTAGGTCAGTAACAGAAGTTACTGTTACAGTAACAGAAGTTCTCATCAAGCAGGTCATCACTGTCACAGGACACCCAGACCCTACCCCAAACTTTCTACCAACAATTCCTAATCATTTTCTTATACTGACCAGATGCTAACAACCCTCAAGAAAACAACAACAACAACAAAATCAAACCTTGAATCCCTTGTCCACTCAAACGCCTGGGCTCATTCCTTCTGTCCTTATTATAATGGAGCCATTCCCTTCTAGGCTCCTTGTCCTCTAGGGAAGATACCAGAATGTACCCTAAAGTATTTCTAGACCTTGCCATATGCAGTACTTTTGCATCCTTACAACTTCCTGGCCTTTCCATTCTTTTTTCAGCTGAACTCGAATCCTCCTATATTTGTTGTAGGTTATTAGTTTCTTGAAAGCAGACTGTCTTCCTTTTCTACTTGTATCTATGGGGTTTAGCAGAGTGGCCCATTGGTCAATATTTTTTTTCATTTATTCCTTCATCCATCCTATTCTTCCCCATTTTCTACACCAATGCAAATAGAACTGTACAAATAATCATCTGAATGATAACCCTCAGGCACGGAGATACTGAAGAAGGATGCTTATTAAGGATGGAATATGGATGCATTTCATTTTCTCAAAATATTTCTATACAAGACATGAAAAAAAACATGACTGAATTTTTTTCTGCCTTTAAAATAACTTTCCTTGACTCAGTTATCCCTACTGGATACTCTCTAGCTGTAGTGAATTGAAAAGTATAATGTTTTTGAAGTCAGAAGATTTTTATTCTATTGATGGCTGACAACTGTGTAATCTCTGTTAAGTCACTGAAGCTCTTCTAGATCATGTATAAATAGGGCATGGTAATATTTGCATCTGGAAGAAGAGAGAGGACTGGTCAGCCTGAGTGAGACCAACCAGCATTTAAGTTGTATTTCTGATACACACTGGCCATGTGACCCTGAACAAATTAGTTAGCCTAGTTAACCCTAGAATTCTCAGAAACTCTTGCTCAAATACACTGGTAGGAGGAATTTCCTTAGTGGAGAACTCCCAATACCAATGAATCAGTTTCACATCTTCCCCTCTCTCAAAAACAGATAAGGGCCTGGAGTCAGGAAGACTTATCTCCCCTAATTCAAATCCAGTCTCAGACACTTAGTAGTTGCGTGACACTGGGCAAGTCACTAACCCTGTTACCCCAGTTTCCTCATCTGTAAAATGATTTGGGAAAGGAAACGGGAAAACTACTCCAATATCTTTCCCAAGAAAATCTCAATTGGGGTCATAAGGAGTCAGACAGGACCAAAAAAATGACACAATGACAAAAGGTTATCTATTATTGTCACTGGCTTGTGTCTCTTCTTCCATTAAATGCTGAACTTCTAAAATGATTGGTAATTCTATATTCATCACCTTTTCCTCTTTAACTCCCCTAGAACTGTTTTCTTCCCAGACTTTAATGAAACTAAATTCTTGAGGGTAACATGCTAGTGATGTCATTCCCAAGATGCTTTCTTTAGGTCCCCTTCATTATCTTCTATTCCTGTCCCTCTCTGCTCTGTTCTAACTCTAACATTCAGTTCTTTGCTCTTCCTCATAACTATTTTTACATTTCCACCTTACACTGGAGTTCAGTAGTCAGAGCTGGGACAGCAGCTTTAGAGCATCTTCATTTAATTAGCAAATCTTCAAGCTGCTCAAACCTTTCCCTGGAAAACCAAGACCTATTTCTTAAAAATGAAGTAAAAAACAAAGCAAAATGAAATAACCCAAACCCCCAAATACACATAAAACAACAACAACAAAACCTATGTAGTTTCCCTGTGGCAGAATGGATGTGTTGGTTCTGGAGACTGGAAAATCTGATTTCAAACCTTTTTTTTCTTTTTCTTTTTTTAATTTTATTTTTCTTTTAAAAATTAATTTTATTTTTTCAAACATTTTTTCTTACTACTGGTATGACCATGTACTAAGCTACTTATCCTCTCTGTCCCTCATTTTCTTCCTTATTAAAAAGTAGATAGTAAAACCTACCTCTTTAGATTGATGTAAGACTTAAAGGAGATAACGTGTATGAAACAGTTCATGAGACGGAAGCCAGAGGATGGAGAGCTCTGCTCAGTAGGGGGCTCCTGGCTTCATGAATAACACTTAACATTTTATACTTTAAAGGATCTCCATACATATCATTACATATGATTCTATTATGTTCCTCTGAGGTAGGTTATTCTCTTTATCAAAGACTTGTACAAATGAAGGCACAGGGAACCTATACAGAAAAATCATTGATAAAAGGGGGACCAAAACACAGGTCCCTTCATTCCTTGACCCTTTTCATGCTGCCTCCCTATCCTGTGGAGGCTTCTAAGATTGCACACAGTGCTACTCATTATTTGCCCCTATAACTAATCCCAAATTCAGATGAAATTCTAGAATAGCCCAAGGTCTCTTTGGGAGTGGAGATAAGACTTGATTCAGAGGAACAGAAGTGAGTGATTTAGGGATATTCCCATTAAAAGATGGAATTTGTATTGATGTAAATTATTATCATTTTAACATAGATTAACATTCAGGCAAAGATAATAAAATTCAGGATAGTTCATGTTTTTGGTCCCAATTACTTGATAAAATCACAAAAAAGGGGTTTGGACCAGAATTAGCCCATGAGCTATTTCACATATCCAGTGACTTTTGTTAACATTGGTGTTAATACATGCACTAGTATGTCCTAGATTCTAAGTTGTATGAACTGTCAAGGTCCTATGACCTCTGTCAGTCTTTTGATGCAAAAATATCCTCAGGAGTGGGGGTAAGAGGCGGCCTGGGGAGGCAAGGAATGTAGTGTTGGAAAGAGCATTGGATTTGGACCAGAAGACCTGTTGAGTCTCAGCAGTGTTACCATTTATTTGAATTTGGTTAAATTCCTTAAACTTTGTGTACCTCATTTTCCTGATCTACAAAATGAAGAGATTTGACATGGGTATTTCTAATGCCCATATTCATGCTAAATTCTATTATCTCAATGTTTGTTTGGGAATACATCCTTTGCTGACCTTTAAGTGTTGATACCTCACAACCAGTTCTTAGAAATGTAATCTATGCCCAATATATCAAGAAACTCGTCATTTTCTGACCCATAATGCCAATGAAGGGAATGCTCATAGCACAGGACAAAGATACCTTAAGACAGACACCCAACCCTCATAGTCATGATGCCAATGAACTGCCTCTTTCCTCTGCTTTCTCTCCTCTAAGAATTATCACAGCATACTCAGGAAATACAGACCCCAACAATGAAAACCCTGTTCTGTCTTGTTTTGTGTTTTGGCTGCAAGGAGTCTCATCATAGGTGAGAGATATAGACTCTTTAGTCATTGATCATGACTGCTGCTTTACTTTACCCACATGTCAGCTATATTATCTTCATTCTGCTAACTTTCTCTATCCTGGTTTAAATGTGAAGTAGTAAGCCATCACTACTATAAACTGAGAAAAAGAATCTCAAAAGAGTCAGAGGTAGGGACAAATAAATGATTGTGATTAAAAATGCAGAGATAATTGAGACAAAAAGTTAAAAAGCATCAAAGGGCCTTTGAAAACTGAGGTTAACTGTCAAGTTTTATGGATTAGACTATGGAGTTTAAATTAGAGAATCATGGTCTAGATAAGTGGTTTTCAACCTTCTTAATGTCACGACCCTTTAATACAGTTCCTCATGTAGTGGTGACCCCCAACCATAAAATTATTTTTGTTACTACTTCGTAACTGTAATTTTGCTACTCTTATGAATCTTAATGTAAATATCTGATGTGCAGGATGTATTTTCATTGTTATAAACTGAACATAACCCACAGGTTGAGAATCACTGGTCTAGATGATCATGGAAACAGGAAATGTCTTTATTGCTCCTCATAATTCAGTTTTCTAGGCAATGGCCCATGTTTTGTAAGGATAAAGCCTTTGGAAGGTAATTTGGAAATAATATTTGGAAGTATAGAGGTACCAAAATCATATTGTTCCCTTTGGTGTGAATATGGAGCTGTGTTCTAATCTTTATTTATTTATTTATTCTTGCCTCTCCCTTTGAAGCCAATTGGACTTGCATCTCATCATCTATTCAAAAAGAAAAAAAACTGACAAAAAAAAGAAAAAAAGAAAAAGAAATAAAGCCTGGGAGGAGTTCCTTTACTGCAAAGATAATAACATTCCACTTTCTTAGAAGCAATGCAAAGGTAAATAAAGTGAACTTGTAAATATGAACAAACATACAATCCAATCCCAGGGACAAGATCAAAGTTAAAGCTGTGAAATCTACAAGGTGTTTAATATGTCACTTGCATTTCCTTTCAGGTCCCTGACAGCAAGATTAAAGCTATAAACCTTCAGAACAAGTCTACATTTTAATACTTCAGAAAGGCACTTTTTCAAAAAGGTCTTTCCCATAGGAAGAGTCATTGACATCTTTGTAAATAAGATGCTGATGGTTAAACTCTTGCTTCCTTCAGAACAATAGCTTTTCCAATGAGAAATTTCTCACTCAAGGACTACTAACTTGTGGACCTATGTAGGCATCCTTTGTCATATCCTATATCTCAAAGGGGTCCAAGTTGGAATGGGGATGAAGGGCTCAATAACAAAATCAAAAAGAAAATAAAGAAACAAAACAAAGAAACAAAAACCTGCCTCACATATGATATTTGAAACATTAACACATAATGGTGCACAAAATCTGGGCAAGGTATGATGTGTCCTTCCAAGGATGGGGAAAGATGAGTGCTCGTGGTATGATATTTCTGCTTTGGTTGTCTTCTTTCACAAGGACAAAGGGTTTCATCTCTCTTCCTCTTTTTAATGATAATCAAATAAGACTATTGTTCATGGATTTTACTTAAGCACAAAGCTAGAGGGAGACCTTGGGGATAATCCCCATCCTTTCATTTTTAATGAGGAAACTGAGGCTTAGAGAAGTTATCCAATCCATAGCAAGTTAATGATAGAGTCAGAATGGGACATGTCACCAAACTTCTAGCTCATAGTTAATTTGTTTTTGTTTTTTCCATTACATCACAATTAATCTTTCTCCTCCTTTGTAACCCAAACTTGGTACTCTGCCAAAGAGCTGAATACCCCACTGTAAAAATACTGGCTTTTAGAAATAGACCACCTTCTAAGAACAGCCTGGCTTCATTCATAACTCATTATTGCATATAGTGTGAGATGCTGGTCCAAACTTAATGTCAAGGTACATGACCTGAATGTAAAAGGACAGAGAGACAGGTGAGAGAGAGAGAGAGAGAGAGAGAGAGAGAGAGAGAGAGACAGAGACAGAGACAGAGAGAGAGAGAGAGAGAGACAGAGACAGAGAGAGAGACAGAGAGAGACAGAGACAGAGACAGAGACAGAGACGGAGAGGGAGAGAGTAAAGAAATCCCTTTTATAACCATGGCTAGAGAGATATTTATTACTCAAATAAGGTAAAATGGCAATCATAAAAGAGATGGAGAAATTTACATAAAATTGAAAAGCATTTACACAATCAAAATACATGCAGTTATAATTAGAAAGAAAACAATTAAATGGGAAAAATATTTATAGCAAATTTCTCTGACAAAGCTCTAATGCCTCTCCCTTTGAGACTTGAGAGGTTAAAAAGAAAGATAAATAATTGGTACAAAAATGTAAAGAATGAAAATCATTACCAAATAGATATGACCAAAGTTTATGAACAAGCAGTTCTCAAATGAAGAAATGTAAACTATCAACAGCTTTTTAAAAAATGTTGCCAATTGCTAATAATAAAATAGATGTAAATTAAAGCAGTGTTGATGTTTGAGTTGTCATATAATCCAAGCTATATAGTTATTGATAGTTTATATTTTGCAGAGGATCAAGTGCTGGCCCTAGTATCAGGATGTTTCATCTTCCTGATTATAAATCTGGCCTCAGGCCCTTACTAGCTGTATGACCCTGGGCAAGTCACTTAACCCCATTTGCCTCAGTTTGCTCATCTGTAAAATAAGCTGAAGAAAGAAATGACAAACACCTCCAGTATCTTTGCCAAGAAAACCCCAAATAGGGTCTTGAAGAGCCTGACACTACTAAAAAAAGACTGAACAACAACAAATTTTATTTGAGGACTGCCTATTCATATGCTTTGGTATGAACATCTACTAGGAGAAGTTTTTTTTCTCTTTCATATAATTGTATAAGCTTTTTAAAAAAATATAGTTTGTTTATTAGACCTTTATCAGGGAACTTTGCTGTAAAGATAGTTTTCCCTCTAATTATTTGTTTCTTTTACACCTAGCTGATTGTTGAAGAAGATACAGTAATTTCATGTTGGAATTCAGAGTTAGTTTAACCAATAAGACAAGTAATTTGGAAATATGTCCCCAAAGTCATTCAACTGAGTTACTGACCCAGGAATGTTACTATTAGGTATATACTCTAGGGAAATAAAGGATAGAGAGAAAGGTCCAGGACATATACAAACACTTCTATCAGCAGTCTTTGTTGTAGCAATATAACAGTCTCAGAGAAACATGGAAAGACTTTTATGAGTAGATGCCAAGTGAACTGAGGAAAAAGAAGAGAAACAATTTCTGTGATGAACACAATAATAATGAGAAAGGAATAACTTTGACAAGACCAAAGCACCGAGTAATCATCACTTTAATATACTGATGATGAATGATGTCACCTATTTCTTGGCAGACCGGTGATGGACTAGAAATGCAGAGTGAGGTGTTCATTCTCAGACATGGCAATATGGTAATTAGTTGTTCTTGACTACATACAGGGAGGGCTTCTGTTTGAGGACAGGGAGGTGAATGGTGGGGTAGTGGGTAATAATAGATCTTTAAAAGAACATTAATATAACTTATTAAAATACACAAAAGAAAAACAGAATGGTATATAGATTTTGTAGTGTATGTATATTTAAGTATTCTTATAAAGAATTTATTTCGTTAAATATTTATATCATATGTTTATCACATATTTGTATTATATAACATTGTGGTTCATACAAGCTTATTTTCTGTTTTTCTTTTTTATTGAAGTGTTATTGTTTGTTGATAATTAAGTTCAAAATTTTGAAAAAGGAAATTTAAATTTAAAAAGAAGCTAAGCTTCTAAGTATAGTTTTCAAAGGTACAAGGCTTCAAAAGGCTATTTGACTCCACACAGATTAAAATTATTTCCTTACAAGATGAATCCCAGAATAAATAATGCATCTTTTCTGAGTAACTGTGAATTAAGGAAGGTTGATTTCTTTCCTCTGTCCCCATCTCTAATGCCTATTGCTTTTCAAACCCTCCCCAGTTTAGTTTTCTTCCTCTCTTAACCTTAGTGAGCTGCCATAAAACATTAGGTTTAAGAGTCTTTTTGTCTTGTATACTTTATGAAAGACTTGAGAGGTTAAATGATTTATCTAATGTCACCCAGCTAGTAAGTGAAAGACTGAAATTAGGACACAATTTCTCTCGACATTTAGGTCAGTACTCTTTCCTAAATAATGATGTAATGGCATAAAACCTTCCTTCCTTCCTTCTTTCCCTCCTTCCTTGCTTCCTTCCTTCCTTCCCTCTCTCTCTCTCTCTCTCTCTCTCTCTCTCTCTCTCTCCTCCTCCTCCTTCTCCTGTTCCCCCTCCTCCTCCTGCTTCTCCACTTCTCCTCCTCCTCTTCTTTTCTCTTTCTTTCCCTTGCTCTCTCTCTCTCATCCTATTAAGTTATGAGATTGTAAATATATTTTCTTCTTCATTTGAACTTTTTAATTCTTTCCTTATTTCATCAAACATTCATTCAGTGTATATATTCTATGCAATTCCCTATGCAAGAACTGATCATTTTCTATAGCTATATTCACCTAGAATATAAATAGATTATTTAAATTCTATAGTTTTAATTATATCAACTTGTTAATCTCAATTTTATTTATGTCCCAACAAAGGCTGTATTGGAAGATTTTTTTCCCTTTTTTTAGTTTCAGTCACTCACACATTTCTAATTACAACCATAGCCTTTGGCCAAAAACAATAAAATTCTTACCTAATTATATACATTTATTTGCCAATTTACTTCCCTTCCACCCTTGGTTCCACTGAGATATTATCTCTCTAACTAATTCTCTTCTATCCCCTTTCCCATTTAACTCACCAACAATCACTGCAAAGTTTACCTATTATTTTTTTTTGTAAATGTTCATTTTTTAACCCTTCTGTGTGGTTGTATTGGAGTTCAAAGACTCACTGGTTATAACACCAATCTCTCCTTTTGATTAGAGATGATATATTACAAGAAGATAAGAGTTTGGGGGCAGGGCTGGGACCAGACCATAGGCTAAGTGACCAGAAACTCTGATACTGAATGTCTTTCAAAATGCGAAGAACACTCATCATTTCCTCAAATAATTAGTGGGATAGTTTGGTCCTGCTTCCTGTGAAAGGATTCTTTTTGGAGCACTCAGGGGAATAAACATCTTCCCCAAGACTTCTTGTAAATAATATATATTTAAAATAGTCCTAGTGAAAATGAGTCAAATTCTCCCAATCTCACATATTTCCATAGCCCATGTACCACTGGCAATAATTATCTATATATGACTTTGGGCAAATATTCTCCCTGTCATGGGTCTCTGCAAAATTGCCACTGGTGACGTGCCACAGTACACCTTCAATAAACATTTACTGAGCCTATTTTTTTTTTTACCTTTTCCTCAAGTACTTTAACATGGTAACTTACTGATTTTACTAAAAGAATTTAAGATGGGAGTCAGCTTGGCATAATAGAATGAAACATGGATTTGGAGAAAGAGAGATGCTTGGAGTTCAGTTTCCAGATCTGGAATGGATTATCTCAGTAACTTTGAGTCTATCCCTCATTAAAACTCAGATTCCTCCTCTGTAAAGTGGAGGATTTGAACTAGATGATTTCCAAGATCTCTTTTAACTTTAAATCCTAATTCTTAAGCCATAAATTTAATTTTAATTTAAAACAAAATTCTAAGCTGGGTGTGGTGGTATATGTCTGTAATCACAATTACCTGAGGTGTGAGCTGCAGTAATCAGTGCCAATTGAGTATCTGCACTAAATTCTGCTTTACTATGGACAGGAGTGGGGAGTTATGGGAAACTGGGGGGTGGGGTACAATGCTGCTTAATTGGGGAGAGCTCTCCAGGATTGCAAGGGCAAGTAAGGGAGATCCCATCTTAAAAACAAACAAGTGCCCATTAGGGAGGCAAGGAAGGTTCTAAATCAACACATGGGTTTATACATGAATGGCAATGGGCTGTAGTATAATGGATACATACAATTTTCTATGATTGACTAGTGACAGATCTAATATAATCAAATGTGTGCAAGTGTCACTGTTATTCACTTGGACCAAGCAAAGAGCGCCATTCCCCTCACCCCCACCCTTGCCTGTGACTGATTTAGGTAGAACAGAGTAGTGTGTTACTCCCTGATGAAAATTGCTAATGGTTGCCTACAAGTGGCTGGGCAAAGGCACTTGGACTAATGTAATGTAGTAATTTATGGGCAGTTTTTTATGAAAGCATATTTACCGAAATGAGGCCTGCCAAGAAGATCAGGTTACAGCAGGAATACATGACTTCCCAACTAGCTATAAAACATAAATCAGAAGCTGTTGCTGTCCACTGTCAGCAACTACCTCCTCCCCACATGCTCACTCTTCAGACAAATTGGATCACAAGCCACAATTTGTAGGGGGAAAAAATCAAACTCAATTTCGCAGTACAATGAAGTGAGTCTGGGGCCTGTCATGTCCACTGACATATTGATCCTTGGAAGATTGAAAAGATGAGAATAGCCTAGGTTTTTATTTTTTAAAATACATATATAAAAAAGGAATATATAAATGGCAGGAAATACAGCACTTAAGCACCTTTACAAAGATGCAGGGGCTTGAAGGGGCTCAAGTTATAAACCCAGACGACAATATAAAAGCCACTATTAAAAGGGTCACATTTTCTTTCCCTTTAGACTTACTGCTTCAGAAGACAAATGGCCTCCTAATCCAGGTTCATTTAAAGTGCAGCTGATCATTTCAACAGCTAAAAGGAATTTTCACTGAGGAAGGGGAAAAAAAAATCCCCTTTCTTGGCCCTTTGTGGAATTTATGTCAGATCTATAATGCAATAAGCCTAACATTTCATCAAACATTTTCTATTTAACCTGAAAGGGGACTAAGCCAAATCACTAATATGTCTGTGTCTGTGATTTGCAAAGTGAAGTGACTGCAGTCACAATGGAACACGTAAAGGAACGATTGCCTGCTTCTTCGCGTCTTCAGATTAAGCATTAGAGAACAGGAACATTCTATCACGCGGTACTGAAGAAATTGTGAGAAGCTCCATAAAACATCTAAGAGTCAGTTAAGCTAAATACTCTAGCTCAGCAGGGGAGGGACTGGGCGGAGGGAAGAGGAGAGAATGAGGGTAGGCTTTCAGGTAGGTTGAAAGCTAGTCACAGTGACAGTAAGATGACTTCCTAATTACTGCTGACCAGATCATGGCTGCAAGAATGCCTTTCATTGATGACAGCAAATCCTCCTCCCCTCCCTTAAAAAGCTTTGCTTTATGTAACACCAAAGTGGAGTACATGACACCATATACCTTTTACAAGAGGAGAAATCAAGTGCCTCAGAAAGGTTCACATTTGGAATTTGGGGGGAGGGGCTGCGAATTTCAGAGAGAGAAGGAACCTTAAAGATCTAATAAAGAAACCATCTAGAGCGCCAATCTTGAAGTTAGAGAGATCACAGTTCTAGAGTGAGAAGGATCATTATATAAGTCATCTAATTCAAGATCTTCATGGTACAGGTGGAGAAACTAAGCCCAAAGAGGTAAAATAACTTGCTTTAGGCACATAGGGAGTAACCATCAAAGGTAGGATTTAACCCAGATGCTCTGACTCCAGAGACAATGTTCTTTCTAGTGTTTAACACTGGCTCCATTTGGGTTCAGTTCCTGAATTCTTGTTCTAGATTCATGCTAGTTGTGTGATTCTGGGTAAATCACAACATCTCAGTGTTCCAAAAAACAGTCTAAGAAAATAAGGCATAGGTTACATGTGAGTCTCAGATTTGTATCAGTGAAGATGCCATGCCTATGAAATCACAGATTGAGACAAAAAAGGAAGCTGGAACTTTGTTAAAGGTCAAACAGCGAGATAACCAAATGTCTTAAATATTTATCCTAACTTTTAATGCCTTAAAAAAAGGAAAAAAACAACAAAAACTCATTTGACATATACTTTATAAACTAACTGCTTTTTTATTTTCTAAAGCAATGGCTTATGGCAAATAATGATAACTATATTAATAATTACATATTCCTCTATTGTTATATTAAAATTATTTATGGTATTTTAAATGTCTACTAGAGAATGAATCTACTTCATCAGTCAATTTGATAAAGTCATGATTTTCTTAGAACTGAAATTTGTTGAAAACTTCAAGTATTTCATCTTCAAGGCTAGGAAGTCTGTGGTTAGTGTCATTGCTATTACATTTGTCAGTCCGCTAATTTTCTTTTCCCATGAGAATAAACAGCAGCCTTCCCTTAAAAGCATACTATTTACCATGTGTCAGAGACACACACAAGAAGATGCTATTTGGAAATCATGAAGTGAGGCATTATAAAATGAGCAGGAATCACATTGAAACAATGGAATTGGGGGTGAAGACAGAGAAGAACAGACATTTAATAATCCTGAGAGGAGAATCAAGGATGGAATTAGACAGCAGGGGAAACAACTGAAGAGAGAAGTTAAAAGAAATATAAAATACAATAGAAAACTCAGGCTAAAAAGAGAAGGTACTGAAAAAAAATTAGAAAAAGCAATTTTAATGATAATGATAATGATGATGGCTGACATGTGTACAGCAATTTGGGGTTTAAAAAGCACTTTACATACATTATCCCTTTTGATCCTTCTAACAACCCTGTGAGGTGAGTAAAGCAAAAATGTGACAAAGAACGAATCAAACACACAAGACTGGAATCAAAGGAGAAAAAACGCGGGGAGGGGGTTGGGGGTGCGGGGAGAAAAAAACCTCATGAAAGTCTATGGGGAAAAGACTGAATAATATTCACAAGCCTTATTTACATTTTTAGATTGGGATACCAGTTCTTTAGGTTAAAAAAATACTCTTGGGGACAACAGTTTTGACTATGTTTCTACAAAGTTAGCAAAATGTGGTAATCATAAATGTATCACTAATTACATATTTCTTTAATGTGAAGTCTAAGATGAAAATATTTTCAGCAAGCATGGTGATAGACTTTTCAACAGGAAGTTTGATGTTATTAAAATTGAAGCAACGAAGCCCAGAACCAGCAACTGCTGCTACTAGGCTTATCTTTTCATTTTCTGTCACCAATTGTACTATTCAATGATGAACGACAGGTGTTCCTTCTCAAAATCATCAACCTTTTTGGCAACGTTGTTAACACTTGCATTTAGGCTACATATATTGTGTTGCAAGAACATTATGTTCAATAACCAAAATCAAATCCCTAAAAAAACCAAAACTGAGTCTTAGTTTTCCAGAATCCCATTCCCATTATCTATTTTCTGTTTTTTTTCTGCACAAAATATTACCAAAATCAAGAATCATACAACCTATTGTTGGAAAGGACCTTGCAGGTTATTTTATCCAACTCATGTTTTCTCTTTACAAGGACCATTCTGAGACCAGTCTTTCTGGACACAGTACACTCCATGTTTGGATCACTCTAATTGTTTAGAAGGTTTTCCTGATGTAAAAACCTACAAATGCTTCTTTTCAACTTCTGTACATTGTTCTGAGTTAGTCTTTCTTCAGTCAAGTTGAAGAATATAAGCATATCTTCCCTAGGAAATTGAAAATAGATTTTTGTGTATATAGTTGAGTGTTATTAAATTAAGGAGACATGTATTTGGAAATTTAAAGCATGTTTTAAAATAATTTGGGCATTAAAACTTTACAATGTCGGACTGAATAGAGGAAAAAATGTGATGTTTTTTGGCTTTCCTTATTGGTTTATATTGCCTGAGCAGATAATTTTGGGATAGTATTTAAATTTCTAATGGTCCACTGATGTATTGGACAGGGGAGAAGTCATGAACAAGACTCCTTGGCAAGCCTTTCCAGTGTAACACAGAAACACCAGTTTCATCATCAACTTCACCTTTCCCACATTAGTTCAGGACCTCAGGAAAAATAATGTCTCCATTCCAGGAAAAAAGAAATAGGGGCTTTTGAATATTTAAATTGAATTGGGGATAAGGACAGAGTATAAGAGATGTTTAATAATCTTAAGAGAAGATTCAAGGATGGAGTTAGTGGGGAAAACAACCAATAAGATGATTCTTTAATCATAACGGCAGGTTATCCAGCTATAGTGTGTGTTGAGGTGCATGCCAGTGGTCTAGGGTCCTCTACTTGGCACCAATCCAGAAACAGCATGGATCTCAGGTACTAGAGTCTATCACATATCACAGCTTCCTAAACTCCTCTCCACTTCTCCATGAAGTTAGCACAGCATTTTCTATTAGAGACTGGAATCTCCAATTACTTCAGGAAGATTTGTTAAAGACAGAGATGATTTCTAAAGAATATATCTTAGTATAACATCTCATATATGTATCAATTATACTACAGTATGATGTCTCATACAAGCATGGGAGTGACTGACAATACTTCAGACACAGGTGTCAAGAAGGGGGAATAGCCACAACATAATTGTGTGGCAGAGACCAATACTGCCACTCAGACATGTTAAGGAGGTTTTAGTTAATTGTATGGACTCATGTTCCATTCACTGTATTTCTTGAGGACTAGCCCAATTTGATTCCTCATGCATCTTTTAGAGAAATTTACTTTAAAAAAAGAAAGAAAAGAAACAAATAAAACTTTCCTAACAGTAATGAGGAAACTCAGTTATCTATTGGATAGTAATACTTGAAAGATGACAAAAATGTAAAACGACAGTAGGAATTAGGAAGACAGTTTTCACAAATTTAAGAAAAAATATGTATGCATGCATGTATGTGTGTGTGTGTGTGTGTGTGTGTATCTCTTTAGTTTCCTTAGGTTCCTCAGTATGACATGATACCCTTTCTTTACGCCAACCAACCCATATGTATATATGTATATCTTTAGTTTCCCTGGGTTCCTCAGTCTGACATGATATCCTTTCTTTACGCCAACCCCTTTATGCCAACCAACCCATATGTATGTATATCTTTAGTTTCCCTGGGTTCCTCAATCTGACGTGATACCCTTTCTTTATACCAACCCTCCTGCTAACATCTCCAGACTCAACATCTGTCTGGATGCTGTGGGGTTGGGAAGTCTCTGGTGGGCATATTCTGAGAATATCTACCAACAGACAGACAGCTTGAAATATTAACTAAAAGAATATTAGTGGGCAGTTTCACAAGAGAATGAAATCCACTGCAACTACCAAAGAGATATTTAAAATCAACTCCACAAATATCAGCTACAAATACTAGGAACATTGATATACATACATACATACATGCATGCACACATATACATACATACATATACATTTGTGTATATGTATACACACACCACATCACATACTCTCTTTTCTCTGTTGCTTGTCTACATGGGTAACAGCATCACCAATAGCAGGACCTTCAAGTGGGAGGACTAGTGATGACTCTGAATGCTTCAGTGTGTCCAAACATGGCGCTTACCTGTCTGAGACAAAAGCGGCGTGTAAGGGACTTTTGGTTCTATTGCACTCATTGGTGGAGGTAGCAAGGGGTTGGCAAAGCTGCGGAGAGGATGAGTGGGTCGAACACAGGCCGTGGGGATGGTCCTACTTGGAGCTTCCTCACTGCTGGGGTGCTCAGGCTGTGTCTGGGGCAACATAGTTGGCTGCTGGGGAGTTGGCCCTTCACTAACCGCTGTCAGGAAAACAGAAAAAGAACATTATTCAAGGGAGACATTAGAGAGGTAGGATTAAAACCAAGAATCACCTACCCAGCAAAATTGAGTATAATGTTCCAGGGGAAAATATGGTCATTCAATGAGGTGGAGGACTTTCAAGCATTCTTGCTGAAAAAACCAGAACTGGAGAGAAAATTTGACGTTCGAATATAAGAAGCATAAGAAGGTAAACATGGAAAAGAAATCATAAGGAACTTATCAAAGTTGAATTATTTATATGCCAACATAGAAAAACAATAATTGTAACTAATGAAACTTTTCTCAGTATGAGGTTAGGTGAAGGGAATACAAATGTGTGTATATATACATACATATACATATATGTATACATGCACATATGTCTACATAGGAGGGTATACATGTGTA
Source organism: Pseudocheirus occidentalis (assembly GCA_028646575.1). Classification (NCBI taxonomy): domain Eukaryota; kingdom Metazoa; phylum Chordata; class Mammalia; order Diprotodontia; family Pseudocheiridae; genus Pseudocheirus; species Pseudocheirus occidentalis. The sequence continues at coordinate 288,433,362 of CM053594.1, read as the reverse complement.
GGAATACGTATCTGTGTATATATGTGTACATAGACAGAGGTCACAGGATCAATTGGATAGGAAGGGCTGATATTTTAAAAAGTGAAATTCTGAGGTGAGAGGAATAGAATGAGAGGAGACAGGGAGAGACAGAATGAGGTTAATCCTCTCATAGAGAAGAAGCAAGGGATAACTGTTATAATGGAGGGGAAGAACAGGAAAGCAAAAGGGAATGGGTCAATCTTACTCCCATTGAATTTGGCTTAGGGAAGGAATGACATACACTCTGGATTGGGTATCTTGGCCTACAGGAGAGTAGGGGGGAAGGAGATGAGAATGGGGAGGATGGAGGGGAGGGCAGGTTGTGGGGGAAGGTTTTTAGAAGTACACACTTCTGTAAATGGACAGGGATAAAGTAGATAATGGAACAAGGTGGGGTGGGATAGTAAGGAGGAAAATATAGTCTGTCTTTCATATTATGTCTATTGTAGAGATGTTCTGCATAACTACACATGTACAGAATGTATTGAATTGCTTGTCTTTCCAGTGGGGGTGAGTGACAAGGGAGAAAGGGAAAAAAAATCTAGAATTTAAAGTTCTATAATCAAATGTTAAATATATATAATTATATGCAACTGGGAATTAAGAGATACAGGCACTGGGGTAGGGAGATCCATCTTGTCCTACCAGAAAGTCAAAGGGGTGATGGGGGAAGACATAGGAGAGAACAGATTGGAGAAGGGGATATATAGTGGGATCACTGTTTTGGGGTGGTGGGTAGGGGAAAGATGGGGAGAAAATTTACTACTCAAAATCTTATGGAAATGAATGATGTAAACTAAAAATAAACAAAGGTTAAATGATGAAAAAATAATCAATATCTGTACTGAATTAGCAAGATTAATTAAAAGAAAAAGCTAACAATCAGCAAAGGATTCCTTTCCCCTTTCTTTTATGTCTGGCTGAGCCACCCTCTATTCCACCCTCCCTACATCCCAGGGTGTCTGTCTCCTTCCTTCTACTGGGCTCATCTTCTCTTTACATGTTGTTTTTAAGTAGTTTTTGTTCTCTTTTCCCTGATCACATCTTAAAAAGCTTTCCCTAAGAATGAAAAAAAGCTAGTGAGAGCTCTAGAATTTTTTTTCCCCATTAATCCATCAATTAATCCACAAACATATATTAAGCTCTTACTGTGTGCAAATCATTGTGATAAGGGCTGGGGATACAAAGGAAGGCAAAAACATGGTCCCTCTCTTCAGAGAGCTCATAGTCTAAATGGAGCCAGTTTTCCTCCCTTCAGAGGAGGGGTCCTTAACCTCACAGTCTTGAATTTGTTTTCAGGGAAAAAATAGTAATAACTGTCTTTGAGTATAACTGGTTTCCCTTATGATTACAGATATTTTGTCTTATGCATTTAAAAACATTACTCAGAGAAGGGGTCCATGACACACAAAAAAGGTTAATAACACCTGCCTTAGAAGGATAGCATGGGATATCATTTGACTTCTTTTTCACACCAAATAAGAAACCTTATTCCCATTTTCTTTTTTCTTTCTTTCCTCCCCACTGTTATCCCCTGCAATATGAGTGGGTATTAAGTTCAAAAACTTATACATACCACACTGCTAAGATCTTTGTTTTAGGAAGGCCAGTAAGATATATTTCACCACTCCTCTATATTGGCTGTGCTGACTAAGTCCTATAATCATAAGTGATGAGGTGGGAGAAACATTATTTCTTCTATAACTAGCGGTAAAATCCAATGTACCAAACCTGGCTCCAGCTGCATGATTATCTCAGCGCCAATACACCAATTTTTCTGTGATTTAAATATGCCATGTCAACTGTCAAACAGATCAGAGTTACCTGATGCTCAAAGGCATCTCTAATAAAATGATACAAATAATAATTACTGTCATTATCTTCTATATCAAAATAAAGACATGGCCAGCTAAAACTTATTTGTAGGATGAATCTATCCAAACAGGTTTCCTGTATGTAGAATTATGATTCTTCCCTCTTTGAAAGCAAACCTTATCATTTTTCGGTCAGATTACTATACTTGTGAAGGTTCTGCATAGTCATTTGCAAGAGTCCAAAGGAAGGGTGGAAACTTTGTGGTGGGGAGCCCTGGCTTTTCCTCAGAGAACAGCTCCCTAAGACTAAAACCTTCAAAAATATGCTAAGGGCATTTTGATTATGCTGTAACCTACACAAGAAAAGAAAAAATAAATGGGACTAATTTAAACTTAAATTAAAATAGCTATATAAGAAATATAAGCCAATTCAAAGTAAGTGAAGTACTTCTAATGGTTTCTTGCCCAAGTTTATCATGACTGCTCTAAGCGGTAATCCTGCCCAAAGCAGTGAGGGAAGGAAATTTCTCAATTTTGAGTGACAAGGATAATTTCAAGATAATCACCCCACTTTGTAAGATAATTTCCAGCCAACTTCTCACTGGGAGGTTCTGAAAGAACAACCAAAGGGCAGAGAAGATGGACAAGAAGCCCAACCAAACTGGAGAGGTGGATGAGATCATAAAACATCAAACTAGGACACAGAAATGCAAAACTTGACTGGAAATCTCATAACATATTATTTTTGTGAAGAAGCATTTTCTTCAGGAAGAAAGGAAGGAAGGAAACAACTATCATATTAAGCTCCCAGGTTATGCTAGTATGTGTCTGAGGCTGGATTTGAACTCAGGTCTTCCTTACAGCAGGTCACTGAATCACCTGTACCACTTAACTGTGTCTGAGCTACTTCAGACTCATATGATCTTGCACAAATCACTTATGTTCTCTGAGCTTCGGTTTGTCGCCTTTGAAATAAAATGGTTGAACTAAATGAATGGCAACAGCCTTTTCAGTTCTTGATATAAGATTCTAAGTCCACACCAATGGACTAGCAATCCTTCTATTCAAGCATTCTATAAGTCTCCTGTTCTAATAGTGGGGGAAGAAAATAAAGACAATTTACTGAAATAGGTCACAGTACAGTAAATAAATAGGGGATCTAACATATTTTGACTCCATAGATTTGAATCTGTCATTTAACCTCAGAGGCTGAGTTGACTGATGAAGCTGGGGGAATGAGGTAAATGTGGGGAGGTAGGACAATTAAAAGAAAAAAAATTGTGCCAAATCCGCTAAAAAAAAATGCCCTCATAAAGAATGACATATCTCCATACATATCAGCAGGAGAAACAAATAATAGCAAAAAAAAAAATTGGTCTGTATAAAATTAAAATAAAATAAAAATTGACCTGGATATAGAAAGAAATTAACCAAATTAAAATAACCAAATGACGTATTTAATAGAGAACATTGTCCATTAAGGGGGGTCTATTACATAGCATACAGAGAGTTGGCCTTGGAGTCAGGAACATAGTTCTTTCATTAGGTTGAAGTCATGCCTCTGATATATATAGTGTGACCCTAAGCAAGTCACTTAACATTTCAGGGCGCCCCAGGTCATTAATTACAGAGAAGTCAAAAATCAGTATTACAAAAGAAAGTTTACAATGAGATGTTTTACATGCTGATAAAATCACAGATCAAGATAATAAAACTTAATAATAAGTAGCATGGTTAAACAACAACAAAAACCCAGTAAAAATCTCAAAACCATGCACATATTGATACACCTAGATCCTGGAGATTGAACTATACATAGTGTCAAAACAAGAGAATCAAATTATCTGAGTCAAAACAGCAGAATCAAATCACTGGAGTCAGCATAGACTATAATTGCATGTTTAAGGCATCTTTTCCCCTTTATAACTTAGAAAGCAGCAAAATGCTGGGGTACATAAGGGAGGCAAGAGAACACATGGATGATGGAAAGTCCTATGGCTCCTTCCTACCTTACCCCCAGGTCCTACTCTAGATTGTAAACCATTCCCTAAAATACCTAGCACATGGCTTGCACCTTATTGGCATTTAGGCATTCAGATCTTTTATTTATTTATTTATTTCTGCTTTCTGGAGTGGGAGAGGCAGGGCAATTTGTTAAGTGACTTGCCCAAGGTCACACGGCTAGTAAGTGTTAAGTGTCTGAGGCCATATTTGAACTCAGGTCCTCCTGACTCCAGGGCCGGTACTCTATTCCCTGTGCCACCTAGCTACCCCCTACTCTTCTGGGGAACTTTCGTCCCAAGGTCCTCTTCTATTCGTTGGTAGTATCCCTCCTTATCGTCATTTTGGGAAGGTCTCCAGCTTCCTTCTCTCCTTTCTGTCACCACTATATATGGTTGTCTTCCTCATTTGCTTTATAAGTTCTTTGAACATAGGGACTGTCCTAGATGCTTCTATTTCCATCCCCAGGGCTTAACACAGTTCCTGGCACAAAGAAATCATGAAACTCAGGAGATACAACATGTAGTATATATTGCATTCTGTAAAGGAGAACAAAAGGAAAGGAGGAGGTAGGAGGCAGGCATCTTGAGGCAATAGGAAGAGTGCTGGATTTGGAGTCAGAAGACATGGGTTTGAGTCCCTACAATACTATCAAGTCATGTAACCATTTGGAGTCTCAGTAATGTCTAAGGTCCATTACAATTCTAAAACCACAATCATATGATCACAGTCCTCAAGAAGTCTGTATTCTAATTGGCTAAAAAGGAAGAATGAAGGAAATATTAAGAACACACAAGAGAAGAATATGAATGGAAAATCCTCAGCAGCACTTAATGAATACTGATTGTTACATAAGTATTTACAAAGGGCATCTGTGTGCACAGCACAGTGCCAAGGCCATACTGTGCATGTGATACAGATTAAGGATGCTCTTGCAATTAATGTAGCCAGGAAGGGCTACTGATGTGTCTTAATCTACAGTCAACATACACTTCCTTTACAAAGGACAGACCATCTATATGCATCTATATGGACCTAATTGAAAAGATTACAGGTTTACGCATTTAGAAGAGGAATGAACAGGAACGTTAGATGGTATTTAATTCACAGGGGCAACTAGGTGGTTCAGTGCATAGAACATTGAGCTTGGAATAAGGAAGGTTCATCTTCCTGAATCTGGCCTCAGATACTTCCTAGTGGGTATGACCCTGGGCAAGTCATTTAACCCAGTTTGCCTCAGTTCCTCATATTGAACTAGAGGAAGAAATGAGAAACTACTCCAGTGTCTTTGCCAAGAAAGCTCCAAATGGGGTCACAAAGAGTCTAAAATGATTGAAAAGCAACAATTTACTCTCCTTCTTCAGATAGGTTAAGTGTCCCAATGTCACATGAGTATGAATGGACCGATCAAGGCTTAATCCCAGTCTTTCAACTCCAAATTAATTTTTCCCCCACTTCGAACTGTGCTGATTAATCTCCTCAAAGTTGTCATAGTAGTATGTTTAGAGTCTGGAGGCTTCCAATCATCCTTCAGTAACAACATTCTCCAACTTATTTTTTGAGAATGTGTTCCATATAGCTCTTACAAATAATTCTGCTCTCTGGAAAAGGTGCGCACTGAGGAAAGGGAGAATAAATCAACTGTTCCCTGGCAGATTTTTTTGATGCCTTTTAATTCTAACCTTGCTATAGTAAGACAATTTATGGTTGCTTAAAGCTGTCTCTGATGGGTTGGAAAAAAATACAACTTACCTCACAAACATATTTTATTGATGTTACCATCTTATCTATTTCAAATCAACTTTTCATACAAGAGCTGCTTAGTCACCTTCTCTTAACTAAGAAAATGAAAGTCATAAAATCAATGTGGAAATGCTATATTTGAATGGGGGGAAAATCAAATGGAAGAGGTAAAAAAACATATATATATATGCATATATATATATATATATATATATAATTATCTTAAGAGTAGCTGTTTTTTAAAATCTTTCTATCTGGGCAGCTAGGTGGTTCAGTAGACAGAGTGCAGGGCCTGGAGCCAGGAAGACCTAAGTTCAAATCCAACCTCTGATGCTTCTAGCTATGTGACCCTGGGCAAGTCACTGTTTGCCTCAGTTTCCTCATTGGTAAAATGAACTGGAGAAGGAAATAGCAAACCACTCCAGTATCTTTGAACCATTGAATAATGGTTCAAATTATCTGTCATTAGACTGAAAGCTCTTTGAGGACAGGGATGATCTTTTACCTTTTTTTGTACCTCCAGAGCTTAGTGCAGGGCCTGGCGCATAGTAGGAACTTAACAAACGTTTATCCATCTATCTGTCTGTCTCTGTCTCTGTCTGTCTGTCTATGTATCAATCAGTCTGTCCCTCTGTCCATCTATCTGTCAATCTATCTATCAGTCAATCTGTCTGTCTGTCTGTCTATCAGTCAATCTGTCTGTCCGTCTGCCCGTCTGTCCATCTATCTATTTCTCAATCTGTCTATCTGTCTGTCCGTCTGTCTATCTATCAGTCAATCTGTCTGTCCGTCTGCCCGTCTGTCCATCTATCTATTTCTCAATCTGTCTATCCGTCTGTCCGTCTGGCTGTCAATCTGTCTTCTCCTAAAAAAGATGCTACTAATGGAATCTCCTTGCCAGGAATGAGCTCTCACAGATGGAAAGGTATCACATCACTGATTTAACTAAGTTAATCTAATGATGGGTCTGGCAGCAGAAGGCAAGAAGCATTTAGTTAAGTACTGGCTAATCAAGATTCAATGAGACAGTGTTACAGATAACTAAGTAGTGATAAACAAGCTAAATTGGAAGATAATAACTCTCCTTTATGAAGATGACAGAAGGTGTTAACTTCTAGCCTTCCCAGGAGGACTTTTTGTTCTAACTGCTGAATTTCAGAACTTCCCCCCTTCCTCTGCCCTGACAGTGGGGCTGATTTTTTAAAGACTCCCACTGGAATATTCCATCAATATTTCAGCAGGATCTGGAGGGTGGGATGAGTTGGTGGTATACATTTTCATGTTCTTAAGATGCAAAGAGAACTTTCCTAGGACTAAGAAAGTCAGACTAATTCCTCTGACACTGCCAAAGGTAGCAGAGAGCTCACATAGAAAGAAATGAAAATACATTACACTGACTTCTTCCTGTCCCGAAGCCTCGATCAACAGCAAGTGTTGGGAACGGTACAGGGCGGAGAGTGAACTGGGGATGGGGGTATCCACATGTCGGAGATGGCAAGATTCCTGGGTACTGGGCACTTTCTAGTGTTGGCACTGGGATGGCACTAACAACAGCTGCAAAACAAAGAATGTAAATTAATTTTATTTTAAATCCCAAACGTTTGTATAAGAAACCAAAAGGACACAGACAATTTTGACGAAAGAAAGAAATGTATAGTTATCCCATCCATATTACAGGGGTTAAGGAAATGCTGCCCCGGAAAAATCCCATAAAATTTTTTGGCCCTCATTTAATACCAGAGAAGAAGTCTGATTTTGTTTTCTTTTATGGCAGTGGTTCTCAACCTTCCTAATGCCGGAACCCTTTAATACTCAAATGTGGGTTTCCAGCAATATGGTGGTCAGTACAACCAGTTTCCTTAGAAGAAAAATGATAGATAAAATGATATACTCTCAAATATAAACTAGAGGTGGAATAACTTGCATGATTTCTAACAGCTTCTCTAGTACTCTGTCAGGGAAAAATAGATTTCTATAGACTGGTGCCTAATCACTCTGTTAAAACTAAGAAGCTTACATTCCATCCAACCAAGAAAGGGAGACAATTAGAGTGATCTGGGATCTTGATGAAAAATATTCCTGTTCTTACAATATTCCTAAGTCTTTAGGACTTCAAAAGAGAGGATTATTAATAGTATTGGCACTACAGTTTCTTCCTTCCTCTCTGTGAAAGTAGGGAAGGAAGTGATAGTGAAGGCGATAAAGAAAAATAATTCCTTTATATAATGAGAATCAATAGCCCACATACTGTGTAAAGATAAGCAGATAGTAAATATTGTAAACCAAAGGTCTAGCACTCAAGATTCCACCACAGCAGCTACCTTATAGTCTAGGGTATTCAATTCACACTATCTGAAGTTACCTAATTAATTTCTATAGCACCTTTTATTTTGTACTTCAAAAACATTAATTAATCTGCTCCCTTACTCATAGAGGTATGTCATAATGATCTCTCTTCTGAAAGATGAATAATTTTGAATGCAGAGATTAAATGACTTGGCCAAAACTATAAGACTATAGTTTCAATAGGAACTTCAGGGGTCCAAATTTAAATTTGTTTCAAATATTCTTGTCAACAGAGAATTCATTCAGCAAATATTTGTGGAGTGCCTACTCTGTATATGGACCTGTGTGTGGTGGGGGTGGGTGGGAGAGATAAAGAAGGAAAAAAAGATTCTGCTCTCACAGACATGGTGGTCAAGGAAATTTATTTTGACTCCTACTCAAGATGCACGGGGGCTATTAACTACCATAGCTTTAAAAATAAATCTGATGATTTTATGCAACATCCAGCAACCTGCCTTGGATGAGTATCTTTAGTTTCTCAGGTCTTCATTTTTACTTGTGAAGCATTTAGATCTACAACCCACTTTTGGAAAAAAAAACCCTCTATCTATCTATCTATCTATCTATCTATCTATCTATCTATCTCTCTCTCTCTCTCTCTCTCTCTCTCTCTCTCTCTATCTCTCTATCTTTCTATCTCTCTATCTCTGTCTTTCTGTCTTTCTGTCTGTCTATCTGTCTATCTGTCTAGCTATCTAGCTATGTAATACTCCTGCTATCTGGAAGATGGCTATTTGATAAGACAATCATTCTGTGTTAAAATTCACAAAACACAATGTATTGAAGTCTCTCTTGATTTTTCTACTTCAATTTAGGCCTGGGTAGGGGAACAACAAAATACAGTAATTACACCATAACCAATATCCATCATGAAGCTCTATTTATGTGGACCAGTTAGAGAAAGGTGGTGTCAATCATTTTCAATAAATTTTGGCACAATGACCAACGAGGAGAATTCTATTCTGATACAGCTTGCTGACAATTTAATTTGTATCTGACATTAATGTACTAAGAGCTTGGAAATAGAAATTCTCTCACCAAATTATATAGCTCCTTTAGCAATAACAGTTTGATACCAGAAAACCACTATAACAACTTTTAAAAATGTTATTACTAAATATAACCGAAGGGGAATATGAAGTAGAGATTATTTAGGCTAGATTCCAAGAAGTAAATATTCTGTAGTTCCCTAAATAGTTAAGCATGATACTTTAGAAACATGTTTTTTTCTCCTTTTTTAGATATATGAGGAAAAGTGGTGTGTTGAAGTAAGCAATTGTTTCATCTCATTCCTTAATCTTTATCTTCTCTCTACCATTTCTGCAATGATTTGAAAATTTCCAGGAATTTCAAACTAATATTAATTTATAAATATGAATCTCATATTTAAGAACATGCATTTTTATATTTCCTGGTCTTCATTGAAAAACAGATGTCATGGAAAGATAACGTAACTTTTTTTACTTAAACTTTTATTGATGTTTTTTATTTTTGGATCGTCATTATTTGCAGAAAAGTCCACATCGCCTCATCCTGTGAATCTTCCCTTGTAAGAGGAAAAAACAAACCAAAAAAAACCATATAGACTATGTCCAAAAGTGCATGCAACATTATATGTCCCCATAGTTCTCCATCTCTCCCACAAAATGCTTTTCTGTAAGAGTTCACAAACTTTTTAATTCAAGGAAACTTTGAGGAAAGAAATTAGCTTTCAATGAATTGTTTTCATTTGCTATTTCTAACCCAACTTTCCTTACTGAGGGTACAACAATATCCAAAGGAATTGTGCCACAGTTGCTTGTAGATTATTATCTAGTGTCTACTTTGTTTATTGGGGGAAGGAAAGAAGGAGGATTGTCCACACATTGATGACCTTAATGGACAGATATTAGTAGGACACAGCACAGTTAGGAGTTTTAGGATTTGTCTTCCCACACTGGGGAGCCATATATAAAAGTATATTCTGAGGTGGTTGAATCTCAAAGAAATGAAGAGATTTGTGACATAACTTTGGGATGGAAGTGGTTGCCTGACTTTTGAACTTGATCCAGATGCCACTAATAGCTTGATAATTCTTTACTTATACAGAATTTCCAGCAGATTCCAACTCTATATTACTTTCTCCCTGACAAACAAATTGTCTCTTTTCTCATCAGGAGATTCTCTCTTTAGCCACTATTCCCTTCTTCAAGTCTACTTCATTAAAGGCAGGCATTCTATTCACTGCTTAGAGCCATATAACCGGACAACTTAGTTCATCACGGATTGTGTTCTCAAACTGCCCTTGCCCTCAATCCCCCCTGTGTCTTTTTTCCCCTTCTGCTCATTCTTGCTCCCCTAACATTTTGTTCTATTAATCATGACCTTCTTTCTCTCAAGTATCTTCGATATCTACCTCTCTTTCCTTCCTATGGACTTAGAAACATGCTCAAATCATTCTAGTCCTAAAAGAAAATGGAATAAAAAAAACTAAAGATCCCTTGACTCTTTTTCATATAGCTATAATCACATCTTTCTTCCCCTTCACAGCCAAGCTTCTGGCAAAACTCTACCCAGTGCTTCTAACCACTCCATCAATTAATGCATATAACAATTCATTAAAGAGGAAAAAAGTATAACGATCTGTTGAGTGATAGCTACTTCATTCAACGAATGCTTGTCAAGTAGTACAAGCTCAATGAAAGGACTGCTTGGGGAACTACAAGGGTAATACATTGTAATCCAGATGAGGGATTTAATAGTTTCCAATAGTAAGAGGAGATTAGATAATGTAGACAGGTGCATATAATACAAATTATAATATAAGTACATAAGTGAAGTATAAAGTGATAGGAAATCAGATGAAAGTAAAATCATTTCTAGTTGGAGAAGTTCAGTGGGAAAAAAAAGAAACAAAATTCTGGTCTGTCAGCCTGGATACTGGGGCTCTAAATCTACACACAAACTTTGTGATATTGAACAAATGAATTTTCTGGGCTTCAGGGTTAAATGGGAACATTTTTAAAAAATGAAATACAGTGTGATATAGTCAGTAAACAGTCAGTTTGGGAGACATGAAGATCTGGGTTCCAGTCCTATATCTATGTAATCCTGGGCAAATTACTTAACCTCTCCTTCCTCTAGGTCTCCAAGACTATAAATTGAGGAGATAGCATTGACTTACTTTGGTAGAGTGAGTTTCTCATTGGTAGCTCTCTAAACCAATGAAATCAAAGGTTCAGTCTCTATCCTCTTAATTACTTTTGTATTTCTCAAATCCTCCTACTAAATTATAACCTGCATGACGTGGGAAATTTCTATATTAACCATTTTATTATCCTCAGAACTTAGCACATGGTTCTATAAAACCTAGGTGGTTGATAAACATTTGTCCTGTTTAGATTGTAATTCTAGCTCCAAAATTCTGTGCTCAAGTCATTTCAGATAGATATTTGTTATATATCATGCACAAAAATTCTAGAAATACTTTAGAAATGAATTTCAATGACTTAGTCTTTGCTGTTATTTTGACCAGATACAGATTAGACTGATACTCTGAAAAATATGGTAGCAGATACACACATGAAAACCAGTACTTCCTAACTTTAAGATGACTTGTGTTCCAAACATTTATAAGTGACGTACTTAGAAGTTAGGAAATACTTTCTCAAAGAAATACTTTCTCAAAGAAATATTATAAATGGTGGTTAGGTTGAGAAAAGTCCTTAAAAGTCTGCTAATAATGTAACTGAAATCTCGTACATAAGCCATAAAAAATAAAAAATAATTCTGTTGCAATACAGGTGATTATACAGAACTGAAAAACAATACATTTTAATAATAGTTTTCCATTTATCTTAAATTTTGGCATTTGAAGGAAAAGTAGATTTAACTAGAGTGTCTAAGGCAGTGGTTCTCAACCTTCCTAATGCCACGACCATCTAATACTCATACGTGAGTGTATCTGCATGTGGGTGGACCCGCCTGCAGACAGATAGAAGAACAGTGTCTTAATTCCTAAGACCATGGGAAATATGTGCTTTCTGATGGTCTTAGGCAACCCCTGCGACCCCTGTGAAAGGGCCATTCAACACCCAAAGGGATCACTACCCACAGGTTGAGAACTGCTGGTCTAAGGAGATAGAGGGAGACCTTTTATGAAAATTTTGGAAGACTTCTGTGCATGATAAAGAAGTTTAGATGTTAAGGGCAGTGATCTTTTATTATTTATTAATTTGGTCATTCAGTTATTCTTCTACCATGTACTAGATATACAGGATAAATCATAGGGAGATAAAAAAGATTAAATTTTATATACTGAGGAAGGTCTGAATATTTAATAAGAAATAGGTCCCTGCTCTCATGGAAATCACATTTTGTTGGTTTCTAATGTTCCGTTGAAACGTAGAACTTTATTTCCTCTGTCATATAGGCATATAACTAGTACTGCTATTATACTTATCTATAAAAGGAGGGGGTGGAAAAAGATGGCCTGAGGTCCCTTCTTTTTCCATTATGCTAATCATGGCTGATGAGGAAACAAAACTTCCTAGAGATTATGTGAGTAGCCCAAGATCACGGGTAGATGTTAATATTCTTTGGAGTAGGGAGGGGAATAAATGACAATTTCCAGATGAAATAAGAACACAGAAAAATAGAAAACTTTTTCTTTTATAAAAAAAATTAAGTCAGATTTAGAAGACAGGAGGGGCAGAAAATTTAAAGAGGAGCTAAAGTGAGGGACATAGGCATTGGAGGCAGCACTGTGAGGGTCGAAAGGTGTGGGTGTGGAGTCAAAACTGACTTGTACTGCAAGACCCAATTCTCTCTGAGCTTTAAATCTATGTCATGTGTCTATGCATGCATACATGTATATGTGTTCACTTGTGTAAAATAGTTTAAAATGAAATTAACTGAACTGAGAGCATTAGGAGATATAAGAAAGGCAGTGAACCTCTATACTTGAACCTCTATGAGAAGAAAGGAAATGATGGAGAAGAGGCATAGGATAAGTGATTTTGTACTTGGGCCACGAATGGTTCTGTTGACCCAGAAGTATTTCAGTGGTGCCCCCAAAAAGCAAATATGTACAGCATACTTAGAGGAGTAAAAGAAAGAAGAGGCACTCTGAAACTACCATTTTACATAAACAATGATTGCAAAGGATCATTGCTACTAGAAATGTTTGCTATTCAGAGACTACTGCTTTAACGCTTTTCTGGAATACAAAGCAAAGCTCTGGTATGAAACCCTGACTGAGATAACCTGAGTGATCATCTAGTCCAAACCCTTTCTTTTACATATGTGGATACTGAGACTCAGGCAGGCTAAATGGTCTATCCATAATTATGGAGATCTCTGTGTTTGAGCAGTATTTAGACCAAAGTTCAGCATCTATCCACTCAACAAACACTAGCATTATACAGTGTAAAATGGTTCAGAAGAGAATAGAGAATATGAATTATATTGTAAAAACAAATTTTAAAATACCATTAATAGGGGTGGCTAGCCACAGTCAGTGGCCCTGGAGTCAGGAGGACCTGAGTTCAAATTTGACCTCAGACACTTAACACAAAACCTAGCCTTATGACCTTGGGCAAGTCATACTTAATCCTCCAAAAAAATTACCATTAATAGTACTAATAAAAATAATATTACTATTACCACTAAGATTACTTTAAACATAGCTCAGTCTAAGTCATATTGACTATTATAAATACTCAGATTAACTATGAAAGATCTATGAAGGAAGATGCTCTCTACATCTAGAGAAAGAAATGATAAATAAAAGTATGTATAGAATGATTTCTATGTATATATATATATGTATATATAAATGTGTGTATATACATGTTTATATATTTGTGTCTAATGGTAGCCTTCTTTAGGACGGGGGGATGAAAAAGAAAAAGAAGGGAAAAAAAGAAAGTTACGTGATAACTTTGTTTTATTTCAAAGTAATAGCAAGTCGTACACAATAGATTTACAGTTTCATGTACAATCAATTTTTATTTTCTTCCTATTCTACATAATGGAAATGCTTATTTTATTTAAGTGTATAATAAAATCAAACATTTTTTCCTAAAAATAAATAAATAAATATAGCTTATTTCAATAGAAATTAAGTTTTGTGAAGTACACTGGAAGGTAAACAGTTCAGTTATTGCCACTGTTGGTGTTGTCTGACCCTGCGATTTCATTAACATGGAGAATTTTCTGGTGTGGGAAATTCCCTCTACCAACGAAGACTGGCACTCATCTATAACATAACTTTAGAGATTTTTCTAGGGGCACTAAATGGTTAAGTGACTTGTCCATGGTCATATAGTTACTTAGCCTATAAGACTGCTTTTAGTTCTAGATCTATGAATTCTATGATCCCTATGTCACATGAACAGGTGTATTAGAGTAAGTTTCAGCAAATTCATGAGCCCTATTGTCGATTTTCAGTGTTAGCATTTATGTCTCAGAAATTAGTAAATACTGCATTTCAAATCAGGTAATTCAAATGCATTTACTATTTTGCTGATTGTCTACACTTAAGAATATGAGGAAGAAAATATTAATAATGCAGATTCAATTTAAAAGAGTCACATGTAACTTCCTCATCCCTACCCCCACCAGCCAGATGTTAGAATATTTACCAGCCTACCCTTCTGTGACAAAGGCAGGATCAAACCTAGGGTTTCCTGTCTCCAAGAACCACCAATTACCAATTACAATATATTTCTTTTCAAGTATCATTAGTTTATAGTTATGTGAAATAATTTGCTTCTAGCTACAGCTAATTATTAACTGGCAGTAAAAAACATTTTCTCCATATGCATGCAACTGAGTGGTTGGGAAGATCTGAATTCAAATGTGACCTCAAATACTTAGCAGCTGTTTGGCCTTGGACAGGTTGCACCCTGTTTCAGTTTTTTATCTGTAAAATAGGAGTAATAGCACCTACCTCCTGGGGTTGTTGTGAGGATAAAATGAGGTAATATTTTTAAAGCATTTTGTTAGTTATCATCATCATCATCATCATCATTTTTATTACTGTAGATAGAATTAAAGATGACTCACTAAGTAATATTTTGAAACTCCTTTAAAAACATCTACATAAAGCAGAAAATTATTTCATGATTGCTAAAGTAACCTGATTCCAAGTAGACATCTGTGGCCCATGTAAACCAAAGTAAATGAACACTCTCTCTATGCTGCATATCTCAGAAATTTAACAAACTGTAAGAATAACAATAGGAACAATTATACCTTGTACAGCCTTTTTTAATTAAAAAAATGACAGTAATTGTCATACCATAATTTATTCTATTTATACATATGCTGGTCTTAATCATATATTACTGCAAATTCTATTTTTCACTGAGATGCTTAGCACGGAACATTAGCACAGATAAATATATTCTGCTCTACAACAATATTAAATACATCCCCAAGAACTAAAGACAACTTCAGTTAGCAGATACATTATCTGTCAATTAACATTTTACAGATCTCTGTAAGAAATGCAAAGGGAGAAATGGAAAACAATATACTCCTACTGAAAGAATTCTCAAAAAGCTTTGCAGCAAACATGGTCTTTATAGATATGATTAAGAATCTGAAATATGGAAAAAGCTTTGGTTTAATCAAGGCTTTTGACATACCTGGATAAATCTAAACAATCAGAAGCAGGAGCATGTAGAAATTTATCTATGTCAATGAATGAAATCATAATTGTGTTGGCAGGTAGATGTGCAGCTTTTTCTACACAATCACCTAAGACCTTTTTAAATTTTAGTCAAATGTGTGGAGTTTGTTTTATTATATAGACAGCATGAACCTTCTTTTAAGAGGAAACTACAATGAAAAAGGTTTGAGTTCATAAATGTTTAAAAAACAGGAAAATAATGGAATTGAAGGTGATGGAAAGAACAGAATGTGACAAGGTCATTAGCAAAGAAATGAATTCTATTATCTCTTTCTAACTCTAATGGCCATTGAACAAAAGGGTTGGGGCATCATCATTTAGAAATGAATCCTTTGTCATTTGTGAGATCTACTTTTTGCAGTCAGGTAGCAGGAAGAAGAGATTGAGATTGTTAAGAAGTAGAGCATACTATGATTGAAGGAGTCAAGAGAAGGAAAAGAACACTTTGTTACACTGGTTCTAGTCTCATCTCTCTCACAAATTTGCCAGGTGATTGGGGTAAATCACTTTAATTTCACTTATTTCTATAATTAAGGATGCTGGACTGCATGATCTACAAGATTATGTCTAATTTTAACGTTCTCTAAGTATTTGTGGTTATGAGACTAGAATAAGTTGGATGAGGTATGGATGCTTTGAAAAAGCTAAAAATATATAGCATAAAATACAAAGCTTGATTTGGTTTGCTTCCATGATTCTGCCAACGTGGGAAACTCCCAGTGAGGAAATTCCCTCTACTATTATATGTTGGAAAATGTGGTATGTACAATGAATACTTATTTAATAATTGCATGATAACACAAGGAAAGGTAACATAATTTGTCTATTTATTAACAAATTATTTGTTGTGTCATTATGGTTAAGGCACTGTAAAAAGTTTATAATCTAGTAAAGGACCAAAGGCATACATAAAAGAAACTTTGGCACAAGGTAGTAAATGATGAAAGGCCTTAAATGTGATAGAATTGAAATGTTACAGAGTCCAGAAAAGGAAGAAATTACTTCTTGCTGAGATGATCAAACATTCTATGGAGGAGGCAGTATTTGAAAGATTATTTGAAGAAGGAACAGAATTTTAAAAGGTAAAAGGAGGTAAATATTCTATAAAGATAAGATAGTATGAACAAAAGTTGTGGTTGTGGTTGTGGTTGTGTGGTTGTGGTTTGTGGTTTGTCCTTCATTCTCAAAGAGGACTATGGCTTCAGGGAGGTAGCATCGTGACTTGCAAGTGAACTGGTTTTAAGTGAGGCAGGGCTGTGCAAAGTCACCAGCCTCACTTTCTCCTTCAGAGCCACCTGGGTCCAGTGGCCAGATACTGATCAGGATGACTGGTGATAATCCAGGATCAGTGGGAGACCTAGACTCTTTAAGCTAAGGCCTTTTTAGTTCTCACTTTGAGTGAGGCAATGCCTGTTCAGTGAATAGACCTCTTCAAGACGTGAGTCAAAAAAAAAAAGTGAGTCAAAGAATGACTCTTTTAATTAAAACAAAACAAAAGTGGGAGGAGAAGAATCTCAGGATTTCAGGCCATAAGAGAAAGTTACTTTTTTATAAAAGTACAGACATAGCAAAGGGCAAGGCCAATTTGAGGGACTGTAAATAGTCCAGTTTGGCTGACACATGGAGTATTTGATAGGTAGGATGTCATGGAAGATAATTCTGAAAATGCTAAACTAGTGCCAGACAATGAGAAATCTCCAGGTTCAGGCTGGGTGGTAGGGGTACTCATATTTTACTAGTAATGTAGTGAGGAGTCATGGAAGGTTTTGTTTTGTTTTCTTTTCTCTTTGGAGAGGGGAAAGCAGGGCAGTTGGGGTTAAGTGACTTGCCCAAGGTCACACAGCTAGTATGTCAAGTGTCTGAAGCTGGATTTGAACCCAGGTCCTTCTGACTCCAGGGCCAGTGCTCTATTCACTCTGCCACATAGCCCCCAAGCTTTTTTTTTCATGGAAGGTTTTTAAGGAGAGATGGCAGGATTGACACAAAGTTGTCTTTTAGGAAGGCTAATTTGGTAGTAGTAAGCAACATGGATTAGAGGAAGGGGAGATTAGAAATAGAAGTAGGTGACCATTCTGAAGAAGGGAGTCCGTGGTGTCACTGGCACTCCTGAAATGCCAAGATTTTCTTATTAAGGAGCACAGCTCTCCTCTCACTGGGATCCTCTTCAGCTTCTAAGTTGTTCTACTCCCTCAACACTCAGCTCATACGCCATCTTCTGCCACAGGCCTTTTCCAGTCTTCCAATGTCTGCACCCCCACAGCAGATGCTGGAACCTTTCTGTCTATTCTGTATCTTATATGAATCTATGAATTTAGAAACACATTATCTCCCTCTATTATACTCTGAGTTCCTTGAAGTCAAGGGCTGTTTCTAACTTCCTTTGTATCCCCAGTGATTAGCCTGGCATATAGTAAGCATTTAATAAATACTAAATTAATTCTGCTAATTTATTGAAGTCTCCAAATTTCAGGTTCCCAGCAGGGAGAAGGTCACATTGTTTTCTTCCCTCTTTTCCTTTCCTACTGTATGATAACAGCCCATCCACCTTCTGAGCAGTTAAAGAGAATTTAAATGAAATGAAAAGATACAGTTGTGGCGAATGGGAAGGGAAGCGGGTCCCAAAATTGACATGGATGGAAAATTCATTCTTTCACATTTTATGAAGTGTTTTATACTTAAATCCTATTCTTTTAGCTGCTAAAATCCATAGGCCATCCTCTTTAGGGCTTCTATAATTGAAATGATCTTAGTCTGAGACTTAATATTCAATTCTACTTTCATTCAATTGACTGCCCAAATTTGTTGTTGGTAGCCTTTGAGAAACTTCTCTTCTAACCCTTCCTGGAGCAGAGTGTCTTAAACTCAAAAAACTGAGCTTGGTTATCTGAGCTTGTTTCACCTTGAACTCACTAGTGAGAAAAAATGATTATTTTCTTATGATATTAATAACTAATTTTATATGTGGGATCCAAGGATCCTCTTTTTGATTATTAATAGCCAATTATTAACAGGTTATTCCTCCCTCCTCTTTTTTTTTTTACTCATTCAAAGCCCAATCCTTGTGAAGTACAGGGCTGACAATGAGACATTCTCTATAATCTTGGGTGGGACCCCACTAAACTGGGAGAGTTTATTTCTGACTAAAGGGTAAGGAGATTCCAATCCAATCCATTGGACAACTTAGGTAGGACTGGGTGGGGAATAGATCCTTTCCTTTAGATTACAGGAGGCACAATGGGTGGAGATGAGTCTTTTTGTCCAAGAGTTCAGACATTATGAAATCATGTACTGAGCCCCTCATTAGAAAAGCCCCAACTCTCATTATAATATTCATTTTCTTACTAATCATTAACCAATCAGAGTTGATTTCCACCAGTGTGGGGTTACCCCTTTTTCTAAAGGCATTTAAACATTCAAGGCACTTCCATCTGAGGTCTTCTTTGGTTATGGAGAGAACCACTAAACTCAATTTATTGATTATCTACCAGCCTAATTGATAAATTGGTTATTAATTATCCAAAAAGTAAGTCTTACATTTTTTATTCATTACGCTGGGTAAGGCCTTACACTGCCTATTCTCCATCTGCTCTGCCATTCCCAAAACCCCATGGGGCATCAAGAACTTATAGCTCCCAACAGCAAACTTATCTTTTGATCCCATCATCTCCCTAATGAGAACACCAGGACAGTTACTCAGTGTAGTAAACTCTTCATAGTCATTTCAAATGATTGCATGGACAAGGTATTAGAATTCTTGTTTCCCTTCCTTCCTCTTTTTTTTCCTTTTTCTTTTTCCTTTAATCATAATTTCATTAGTGAAGTGAATTCCCCTCTGCCAAAGCAGGTCAGCAATTGTTCCATAATTTATAGTCTTAGAAAATTGCCTGGAGCAACTGAGAAGGGAGCAGACCAGCTCCAGAACACACAGAGGCAGTATGTGCTAGAGGAAGCACTTGAACCCAGGTCACTGTAACACCAGTTCCCTAAGCTCTACACATCTCACTGCCTCTTGGCTCCCAGTTTCTATTCACAATTCTGCTTCTGCTTTGTGAAGACAGCTGTCAATATTCCTTATTATCTTTTAATTTCCACAAAGGTGTGGAGCTGGGGTGTAGAGATAGAAGGAAAAATCTAAGTAATGGAATTCACTGTCACTTGGCATAAGAAATGTACCGGAAAGAAGGCTAGTCTCAAGAGAGTGGGGAGAGGTCCTTTACTCACAGGGGTTGTTTGGCTGGGAGTCCATTGGAATCATCAGTTTGGCCCGAGTGGCTCTTCGGGCAGCAAGTGATCGCTCTAGTGTAGACATAGTACTTCCAGCTTCTTCAGCATCAGGACCTGAAGAGAATTA
Source organism: Pseudocheirus occidentalis (assembly GCA_028646575.1). Classification (NCBI taxonomy): domain Eukaryota; kingdom Metazoa; phylum Chordata; class Mammalia; order Diprotodontia; family Pseudocheiridae; genus Pseudocheirus; species Pseudocheirus occidentalis. The sequence continues at coordinate 288,413,411 of CM053594.1, read as the reverse complement.
ATACATCTGCATGAATCGTCTCACCAAGGGGCATAGTTCTTTACTTCACCTGATCATTGCATCATAATGTCAAGAACTCTTTCCCTTGAGATCTCTGTGGTCTCTACCTTAGCTAATAAGAATTAGAGCATTGGTTGAGGCCTAGAAATTTTAAGCAACTAGCCCAGTGGCACACAGATAGTAAGTATCAGCAGCAGGACTCAAATCTAGGTCACCTATGGCAATATAGGAAATTTCCACAGTGAGACTTCTCCCTACTGATGAAATTATATAGATCTAGACAAAACAAAACAGACTCAAGAATTTAAAGACAGCTATCATGCACAGTCCCCTCCTATTCTCCCCATTCTTCAAGGAATTAAAGATAAGCAAGAGGGTTTTAGACCTGCAATGTTTGGCTCTAGAGGGCAGAACTAGGAGGAATGGGTATAAAGCTGCAAAAAGGCAAATGCAGGTTTGTAGGAAAAATTTACAATCTGAACTGTCCAATGTGGTTGGACCATCCAAGAGGTGGTGGGTTCCCTCTCATCTGAGCTCTTAAAGGAGGGGCTGAAAGACCACTTGTCAAGTATTCATTTATATCAAATGAAAATCACTTTCAGGCAAGAGGAGAACTAGATGGCTGACCATATCCCTTCCCAGTCTAAATTCTGATTCTGTCATACTATAGATGGTGGCATGAACTTGGAGATATTAAGTAATTTTAGTGATTTATCAGGTCATAGAGATAGTAAAGGGTCAAGGTACCAATTGAACCAAGGCATTCTAAATCTAACTCCTATATTTTTTCTACTACACCATGTTTCACTCATATACACCTTTTCAGACTTAAATGTCAACACCCTCTGCTATTAATATAGCATTTTAAAATAGCCAGTATACATAAGTTTCCATTGCCTGCCTATACATGTGGAATTAACCCTGTGTTTATGGTAAATCAAAACATCTGGCTAAATCAATTAATTCAATTACATGTGGAATCCACAAATATAAATTAAGTTGAAAACTGATTACATTCCATAATGTAATTAATACTTGATTTAATTCAACTTTTTTTTCTCTTTTGTTCTTGTGGAGGACTTAAAAATACCATCAATTGCTACATGTTTTTCTCAGCAATCTCAAGAAACCAAATTCACTGATATTTCCCCCAATGAATTAAACAATCTGCTATTTCTTTTGATGCATACAGTCTGAGCCTTTCAGATGTTTAAATTTTAATATGATTTTCTTATTTACTAGTCACAGTATGACTCAATGTTTATTCAGGCAATATGAAAGGATGAGAATGTTTCAGTAAAATTGTCAACTATTGACTCAAAAATCATACTATCAACCTTGCTTAGGTAAATGTGTTTCTAACTGAAATATCATAATGTGATTTCTAGTTAAATCTCATATTTTCAGTATATAATGCCATTTATTTTGCTTCCTCACCCCTATAAAAAAATCTCCCATTGTTAGAAATGTCTCTATCAAGTTGCTGTCAATTGTCCACATATTTGCTCATTCACTGCCATGGTTTCAATTACTACCTCTATGTAGATGGCTTTCAAATTTCTGTCTCTAGACCTCAAACTCAAAATGACAAAAAAAAGCACATTTATTATCTTACTTTTTAAAACTGCTCCTTATTACCTTTATCAAGCTTCAAGGGAGGCCCCCAATTCTAATATTTTACAATTTGATGAATAAGTTTGTGTTCACAGCATTTTGCGTACTTTAATTCTCTTTCCCCATGGGTCATTGTATCAACAAGCACCCTAGCATACCCAAGATGGCTGCTGGCACATATTCTTTGATCTGCTTTTCTAAAGGAAAGCAACTCAAAAATGTTAACAATCTTACTTTAATCACACGTATATCATTCACTTAGTTCAAGGGAAAAAGTCAGCACCCTGACCTTCAGAATATGCAAATTATAAGCAGACAAAATTACAGAGAACATAACACAATTCAACAGACCAACAGACGGGGATTTCTAGCTGTCTGACCATTGCATGCATACAGTGTTAGTTACCAGAAAGAGAAGCACCAACATCTGGTTTTCAAAGCTGGGGGGGTTCAATGGCTACCCAGAATCCCATCTGGTGAAATTATACAACTCTTCCCATAAGTGAGCCTCAGAGCAAAAACCTCAACTCAGGGAGTACATATAGCCTTTTCCAGGGTCAGAGAATAGCACAGCCTTCATGACCCACTGCCTAATTTACAGAGTAACAAAAGGTATGTACCTTTCTGAAAAACAAGCCTCCCCTAATCAAGCTTCTCTTGTTGGGCTCCAGGTGAGGCTTATTGAGGGGCAGGCAAGATCTTCAAATTCTCATCCTTTCACATATTAATGACTCATCATTCTGTAAGTTTGTCCTTTTAATGACAGCAGCAAAAAATGTATCCCCCACACCTTGATCATTTTCATAATCATTCTTTTTATGTCTTTCTGGAATCATTTATACAGAAACATGACAGTTAAGATTTTGAAGGAGCAATTTAAATAAATAGTTACTTTTTTCCTTCATAAACCTCTCTTGCTGCTTATGTTTTATTTTTTTTCATTTGGCAAATGCTTTTCCAGGGACCATCTGCATTTGATGAGATCTAAGTGCATTCAGATCCAAAAATGATCTGTTCTTTCTTCACTTTTTCTTTCTTCTTCCTTTGTTTTGTTATTAATGCCATCTAAGTGCTTCTTTTAACAAATCAACTCTTGGTTATATTCACTATTATCCCATGCAGTTTTGTTATTTTAAGTAATCTACAGGCATATCTTTAGGAGGTCAAAATTGATACATTTTAAAGGGTTGATGAATTCAATCTTTTCTAGTTAAACAGTTTAAACAATGTGAAACTGAATAGTAGGTCTCAATTGAACTCTATTTGTCTATTTAAAAACACTGACCTTTACCTATGTGGTTCTTCTGATGAATACAGAATGCACAGAAGTATGATGTAATGGAAAAGCACACTGAACCTGGAAACCAAAGTTTTGACTTTGCTCCTTCCATCTTGTGTGACCTGAGACAAGTCAATACACCTTTTTTTTTTCTCTTCTTCTCTACCTCTTTCTATCTCTCAATCTGTCTTGATCTTTTGCTGTCCCTACAAGTAAATTTTATTTTGGAAACTTCACATTTTAACAAATACTGAAGAGAAGTTTTTAAGATCTTTGTGATGAAAATGGAAATTTGCTTTACCAATGTACAATGAATATTTTTTTCATATGATTAATGCCTTTTGTTTATCATAGTGATTTCCTGATTTATTATTTCCTTTCCATACCCATCCTATCATCAGTTTTGCCTGAAACAAGGAAAAACAGTAAAGTAAAATGAACAGATACCCTATATGCCAACACATGTATTACCCAGTTTCCCACTTCTCAATAAAGGGATTTCCTCATTTATTCCCTAAAATCAAAATAGGTCATTATAATTAGAGACCTGGCATTGTTTTAATTGCTGTTTTCATGCATATTATTGCAGTCGTTTCATATAATTTTTTGCAGGCTATACTTGTTTAATTGTATTACAATCTTTATCTGAATTCCTCATATTCATTGTTTCTAACAGTGCAATAATATTCCATTCATAGTTCAAAATTTGTTCCCTCATTCCCAATGTGATGGGCAACCATTTTGTTTTCTTAGTTCTTTTCTAGAGTGAATATTTTGCTTTATTTTGGGCTTTCCTCTTCAACTTGAACTCTGGACTACGAGTCAGCAATAGGATCAAAGGATATTTATAGTATAGATAATTTTTTTTCACATAATTGCAAACTATTTATCAGAATGATTGAACCAATTTACAATTCAATTAACAATTGATGTGTGCCTGTTTTCCCTTGAGCCTCTTCAACACTGACATTTCTGATTCTGGAGATTAATTTTTGCTACTTATTTACTAAAAGATGCCACTTGGTCTCATATATTTGTAGTAATTCCCTATATATTTTGCATATCATTTATTCAACATATTTGAGACTTTAAAAAAAATCCAAATGACTTCCTAACAGCATTCATTTTGTTTCTTAATATACTTTTCTGAATCTTAGTTTTCTTAGTTTTCAAATAAGGCCATAATACTTGCTCTACCTACCTCTAAGGGTCATTGGGAGGAATTACCTGAGATGGGTGATATGAAAGTTCCTTTAAAACAAATTTAAGTTTTAGACATCATACAATCTGAGTCCCAGAGAAGTTAAGTTGCTTAGGGAGGCAGCATAGTCTTATGATCTTTATGACCTGGATTCAAATCCTGGCTCTGATATTTACTGTATGTGTAACATTTGGCATCATTTAACCTTCCCAGGTCTCAATTTCTTCATTTATAAAGTGTAGGGGTTGGACTTAATAATTACTAAGGTTATTCCCAGCTCTAAATCTATGACCCTATAATCCTAAAATCCAACACCTTGGAAGTGGCAGAATAAGTTTCTGTTTTGGGTGAAATGGTCTTTTAACTGATGGGGCATGGGTACTGAAGGAAGTCAAGAAGAACCTTAGGTTGTGAAAATAGGAGAAAGGTTGAGTAGTAGTACCACTAAGAGAAACAGTTAAATCAGAAGAACGGAGGGTTTTTTAACATAGGATAAGCATGATTAGGTATGTGTTGAATTTGAGATGCCAATGGAAGTTCCAAAGGGATATATATTATAGGCAATGGGAGAATCTGGACCTCAGATAAAACTGCATATATCATCTGAGGAACCCGTGGGAATGAATGAGATAGTAGCAGGAAAGATTGTAGAATACTGACTTATAATAGTATTCATTGTAATAGCATTTTCCTGCATTCTTTTAAGCATGAGGGCTTTGGGTATGCTTATTATAATTAAAATATGCAAATGATTAAAATATTTGACATACATAATACAGTAGCAGCCACTCATCCCTTCATCTTACTCTGAGCCAAACAGATGTGATTTACCTGAGGTCAGGTGATCTTTTGATTCAGAACACATTATGTTTTTGCCTTGTTAATCAAACATTAGCAACTATGGGCGGCAAAGCACCATCAGAACAAACACCTGTATCTAATTATTGGAGTTAGGGCATGTCTACAGAAACACACACACACCCTACTGCTTTTTTCTTCAATGCTATTCATGTAGACACAATCTATATATAAAATCTTTCAACAAGAATGTTGATAATGAGATAGTATGGGGGAGAAAGATCATCTCCAGAGTAATCAGGGCTCAAATTGCATAGTACTCAGCATATTCAGACCTCCAATTTCCCTTGTTTGCTTTGAAATGAATGTACAAAAGTTTTGCAGCCAAATCTCAATTATCCCTATAGCTGGGGACAAAAATAGCATAGACAATTCATTTTTTTACAGAGAATTCCTAAACTCATTTGAGTCAACAGTTATACTGCCAGATACAGTTTTCAGAAGATGCTAAGAGTTATGATTTCTTGATATCTATCTCCCATGACCAATACACTTGGGTTGAGGTTTGAAAGTATAATAAAATTTTCAAAAGACAGGTAAGAGGAAAGAGAAGGATAAATTTAAACAACCTAAAAGACACAGTGAAATGAATGCAAATTATTTACAAAGTAATCTAAACAGGACTTTTGTTAAACAGGTAGTGAAAAATCACAAGAAGGTGAGAAATATAAGCGTTCAATGAGCTTATTATGGCATGATCCCTTACCTGAATGGGATGTGCTCTTGCTTCCTAGCTGTGTTTCTGATTGGCTATGGCTGACTGGTGTGATGTCCTGGCATCCCTGAATTGGTGAGTCCCTTCCTGCTGGATCTGAGGCAGATGGTTTTTCAATATTCTTCATCTCCATTTCTTCATGATGAATCCAAAGATCAGGGGGCCGTAGGTCTTTTTGGCTTCCCTTCCTTTTGCCAGCACTATGGGTGGCTCGTTTCCTAGGAAAGAAGTTATAAAGAGAAGATGAAACCCAGTATTTTGTTGCTCCCAGAACAATTAATTCAAGTTTTTCCATTAACTGCCATATAAGAAAGAAAAGAACTCCCTGGGGTTGGCTTTTGAGATCCAGGAATCAGTGAACTTGGACTGGCTATCTTTTCTCTTACCCCCATATAGACAAACCACATTTTATAAGATGCCATACTGAGTCTCCAGAGGCTCATCTTTTATGCAAAGTACCTCTCCTCCAGTATCACCTTCAGGTTCCTCCATGAAGAGACAATAGATTAGACAGTCACATGCCAATCCTAGGAGCTCCTGCATAAAATAGCCACTGGCAAGTTCTCCTTAGATGATGAATGGAGTAACTGCTTTCAAAGAATGATGGAAAAAAAAGGATAGAATTTGTGCCAAAGGCTGGAACTCAAACAAGAAAGGATTCCAGTGTGCCAGTTCTCTGACTGTATGTTCCATTTGGAAGCTTCCTTTCAGAAGGAGAAAAACAATACAAAACAAACAAAAAACACCTAGCATACGGTTGCATGGAGAAAGTTTATGCAGGAAATTGTTTATTTCAATTTTGCTTTGAACTATGACCATTTATATTTTAAAAGACCTTCTTAAATATAAGCAGCATCTTTTAAAAAATGGAGACTGTAAAGTCTTATATATAAAAGCAAAGGAAAATAGCAAAATTTGGAGAAAAGTATGATTGTCCTGCATATCTACATCCAAAAGTTAGGGATGCATTCTAAATGCATCAAGATTCTCTTAACCCTCCATTATAGACATATCATTAATAAAACTATTTGTTTAAACCCTTCCTGAGTATAAATATATTTGCAATTTTAATCACCTCTTATGTAAATTCATAACATTGACCATGTAGTATATAAATAACTATAAACTCAATTTAAAAAAGTTAAAATTGTTTTTATAAGTAATTGGGAAAAATAAAACATTATTTTAAAAATGTATTTTATTTGTCCTAAAATAGATTTCAAATTTTAAAAAATGTATCTATTGAGTATTTCAAAATCTTATCTTCCCTTTCTCTACTCATCTTGTTTTTACCAACTTTTAGTCTATCCCTGCTTACTATCTGCTTTATGCTCCTCTTCCGTTTACTCCAAGCTAGAATCATATGACTTTGCACATTAATGAGAATGTGGGATAGTCTGGATAAAGGGCTGGAGTCAGAAAAGTCCTGACCTCAAATCCTGTTTTTAGCACCAGTTATATGACCAACTAGTACAAGTCACAAAGCTCTATAAGCCTCTGTATTCTGTGGCAGCTGGGTGGCACAGTGGATAGAGTGCCAGGTCTGGAGTCAGGAAGACATCTTCCTGAGTCCAAATCTGGCCTCAGTCACTTATTAGCTGTGTGATTCTGGGCAAGTCACTTAATCTTCTTTGCCTCAGTTTCCTCATCTGTAAAATGAGCTGGAAAAATAAAAGGTAAATCACTCCAGTATCTTTGCCAAGAAAGCCTCAAATTGGGTCATGGACCCAAGTCCTCATGGACTTGGATCCATGTCCTCAAGTTGGACATGACTGAAAAAAACTGAACAGCAACAAAAATGATTCTGTAACAGCACCTGTTGTACTTACCTCATAAGACTGTTTGAGAACCTAGTCAGATATTGTGTATATAGTTCTTCATGAATCTTAAAACTCTATATAAATGTCAATTATTATTATTGATCACAATAGTCATTTTAATTGGCTATCTCTGAGTATGCCTCTTTACATATAGTATATGTTTAATAAATATTTGTCCAAGTAATTAAATGGAGTATATCTAACATCTTTATTATCTTCCATAAAGGCAGGCATGTTGGGCAGCTGGAGCAGTAGATAGTGTTAAGCCTGGAGTCAGGAAAACCTGAGTTCAAATTCAACCTCATTCACCATGTGATCCTGAATAAGTCACTGTAACGGTACTAGGATTTGAAGATTTTCCATGCCCCTTGGCAAGCTAACAGGTACTTAGCACTTAGTTTCAAGTTCATAACTGAGTCAAGTAGTAAGACCCAAAATTTGTGAATCCTACAGTGGGATGAACTTGCTGACATAACAGGAAGGGGTGGGGCAGGAAGGAGCTAACTTCATATGTAAGGAGAGGCCCAGGCTGGAGAGAGAAGAGATTTGGAGAACAGAAATTGTGGTGGCAGAACTTCTGAGACCCAGCCAGAATTTCTTCTGAGGACTTCTAAGAACTTTTGCTGAGGACTTCTGAGGGCCTGCCAGAATTCTGTTGAGAACTGCTGGGAACAAAAACTGCTAGTAGATGGAATTGCTGGGAGCCAGCAGCATGGAGGTTGAGCAGCTACCATGAGTGAGGAAAGGAGGATCCTTACTTGAGGAAGTGAGTGAGAAGAGGATCTTTGCCTGAGGGAGCCTGTTTTGTTTTGAAGGCTTGAGAGTGTGGGTGTTCATTGCATTAACTATGTGTACCAACTTTGTGGTTACTATATTGACTTTGCCTTTCTGGTTTTGGGACTCAGCTTTCTGGTATTTGAATAAATGCTTTGGCTCTGCTCCCAGGGGGAAAGCCTGTTAAATTTTGTGATTCACAACTACACCAGCATATTTATAGACACCATAGGTGCTGTAAATATTGCATTGGTGTTACAGTCATTTAGCTTTTGTTTGTCTCAGCTTCCTCAACTATAAAATGAAGATAACTGTGGCACCTACCTCTCAGGTTGTTGTAAGGATCAAATTTGATAACATTTGTAAAAAGCACTTAGCACAGTGCCAGAGAAACAGTAGGAATTGTATAAATGCTTGCTCCCTTCCTTTTCTCTCCTTTTTTCATGAGATTTAACAATAAATACTGGGCAGTTTTACACATGTGACTACACCATAGTTTTTTATGATGGAGTAATATTTTCTGTCCTCAATACCTTTGCTGATGATTATCTGTAGCTTTTGATTTCTTGGCTGCAGGGCAACACCTTGCCAATATCTTTTGGACTTTTCATAATAACTACTGAATGCTTTTCCTAGAGCTAGACATCTTTACTCATAAAAATTGACACTCAAGCTCATCTTCTAATTTTCTGTCTTCTCATACATGGAAACTTACTGAAGTTCATCAATGTTAGCTTAATATTTCATTTTTAGGATGGTGTCATACAAAAACCTAATGATTTTAGTGTTTTCTACCCCCTCCAAGATAAATTAATTCTTTAAGACTATACTCATTTACAACTCCCCTGAATCTGGCTCCCGTGTACATTTCCTGCCTTATTTCATACCACTTTCTTTTGTATATTAGACTAACAGTCCAGTTGACTTCTCTTAAGTTAACAATCCATCTTTCACCTCCAGTCATTTACATAAAACATTCCTCATTCCCATAAAACATTCTTTCCTTGTTCCAGCAATTATGAAAAACAAAATTGAACTATCCCACCAGTTATTAATTTTGCATACCCTTTAGCCCAATGATAGTAATAATAGACCCCTCTCTCCCTTTCTCTCTCTCTCTTCCTCCTCTCTTTCTCTCTCCCTTCCTCTCTCTATCTCTCACAAGGGGGAAGGCAAGGCACTTGGGGTTAAGTGACTTGCCCAAGGTCACACAGCTAGCAAGTGTGTCAAGTGTCTGAGACTGGATTTGAACTCAGGTCTTCCTGACTTCAGAACCTGTGCTTTACTCACTGTGCCATCTTGCTGCCCCATAACATCTCTTTTTATAGCAGTCAATAACCTGATATTAATGTGATTTCTGTCAATTGGGGAGTGGCTGAACTGATTATAGTGTATAAATAAAATGGGATACTCAGAGTTTAGCAGTGTCTGGCAAATAGTAGATGCTTAATAAGTGCCTGTTGACTGACTGTTGTGCCATAGGAAATAAGGAGATGGTTTCAAAGAATCCTGGGAAAACTTGTATGAACTGATGCAAAATGAGCAAAAGCAAGAGAACCACTATATAAAATAAAAATAACATTGTAAAGATAAAGTTTCCAAAGACTTAAGAATTCTGATAAGTACAAAAACCAATCATAACTCCAAAGGATCAGTGATGGAGCATACTCTTCACCGTCTGATAGTGAGGTGATGGACTCAGGACTAGGTATAAAAAAATTTTGATAATGACTTATGTTGAACTTTGTTGGTAGAGAATAAGCGTAAGTTTTACAAGGGTTTTGTGCTTTATTTCCTTTTTTCTTTTCATTGTGGAGTGGAGGTGCTAGGTAAAAAAAATGCTTGTTAATTGTAAAGGTAAAAAAAGAATTGAATTATAATTTATTTTTGAAAAATATAAGAATTCTTATCTTCTTTTGAAGCTCCTCTGTGGAGCCTTCCTTGCTTCTCCCAAATGTTAGTGGTCAAATCCTCCTCAATTATCTTTTTGTTATGTCTATATTTGTACATGTTGTATCTCTACTTAACTCAACCCGTAGAAATTTAGGGTCTGGCATACTATCTTACAGAGAGTAGGTCCTTAATTATGTATTGGACTATAGTGATAGCTCCTTATCAGAAGCAATAATCAGTATTTTATATAGACAATTTTCCTTAAATATAAATAGCAATTTTATTTGGATTTTCAGAAACAGACTTTATTTGGCATTTATAATCTCACTAATTCAAATAATCTGATGGATATCTATACAAATCAGCAAAATGATTAAATTATAGAATACCTTCAAAGAAACACATTTTTATTTACTTTCAAGTGTATTTTGTTGTTCAGTCATTTTTCAGTTGTGTCTGACTCTTCATGATCCCATTTGGGGTTTTCTTGGCAAAGATATTAGAGTGGTTTGCCATTTCTTTGTCTAGCTCATTTTATTACATATGAATAAATTGATGTAAGCAGGGTTAAGTGACTTGCCCAGGGTCACACTGCTAGTAAGCGTCTGAGGCTGCATTTGAATTCACAGAAATGGGTCTTCCTGATTCCAGGTCTGATACTCTGTCCCTGTGCCACCTAGCACCCTTCAAAAACACAAAACATAGGAAATTTTTTAAAATTATGTTTTTTTTCTCAATGAATTTCCTTTGCAATCTATCTTAGAATGTTAGAGTTGAGGGGACGTTAGAGATCATCTAATCTAACCAACTTTATATTTTTTATAAATGAGGAAACTGAGGCCAGGGGAAATTAAAAACTTGGCCAAAGATTCAATCTACTATTGTCGTTTTTTTTTCCTAATTGTGTAACTTTAGGCCAATCACTTCATCTCTGTATCTCCCAGCTTCCCCATCTCTGAAATGAGAGTATCAGACTAAAATGATGTCTTTTCCAACTCCAGCTTTCTAATCCAGCAATTCTAAGTGTAGAATGAATTATGAAGCTCAAGAGACAAGGAAGAAGAGTGGGAAATATTTCCATTCCCCCCAATCCCCATTTACCTCAAGAGCCCTGAGCAAAGCAAAATTTCAAATTCACTATCATTTTTAAACAAATAGATCATGCAAACCTCCAAGAGTTGATTTGAGGATCAAAGGAGATAATGGGGAAAAGCTCTCTGAAGGAGCCTAAGGGTTTGTTTTCCCATTGTTTCCATTCATATACAGAGTTCATGGTTTCTACTGGTTTTTATAAGGACAGCAAGCATGCTGCCTGTTTTCGAATTGGAATGATTTTGGTTTCACCTGAATTATTCAGATTGTTCCAAAATGTTTTGTTGATTGAAAATACTTTTCAATCAAGTCACCAGAAAACAACTAAGCATTCTCTGATACCTTCTAAAAACATTACAAATCCAAGAAAAGAGGCTTAAGTCAGGAATGTGGAGCTAAAAAGCAGGACAGACACAAGTGAGGTTTGAGAATAAAAGGCATAAAAGCCAGTGGGGGGGGGGGAATGGAGGGATGGTGGTGGTGCAGATACTTTGTGTATATTTAGGGCAATGGGGCCATTTCCTTTTTTACAGACTTTCTTTAGCTGAAGCTTATTTGGTGGATAAAGTGATGTCACTAGAGTCAGGAATACTTGCTTAGCTTTCTGACCCTGAACAAGTCACTTAACCGTCTTTGCCTCAGTTTCCTCATCTGTAAAATGAGTTGGAGAAGGAAATGCCAAACCATTCGGTATCTTTGCCAGGTAAACCCCAAAAGAGATCAGTAGAGAGTTGGACATGTTGACAATAACAACAACTGAGCTCATGATTGCTACAACTGCTTTTATCTTTTCACTTCAGCTGAAGTGAATTCTTCTCCTGTAGCTCCTTATATTTATTCTCTGTGTGTCTCTCAATATCAAGTGTGTTTCTTGTAAACAACATATTGTTGGGTTCTGATTTTTAACCCATTCTTCTATCCACTTCTGTTTTATGGGTGAGTTCATTTCATTCAAATTCATAGTTATGAATGTTAATTGTGTATTTCTTTCATTCCTGTTTTTTTCTGTTTATCTTTCTCTTTTTCTTACCCTGTCCCTCCTCAAAAGCCTGTTTTGTTCTGACTACTACCTCCCTTAATCCATCTTCCTTTCTATCAGCCTCCCACCCCTTCTCTTATTCCTTTCTGCTTCTATTTCCTTGTAGGTTAAGATAGATTTCTATACTAGACTGAGTGTGCATGTTATTCCCTCTGAGAAAATTTCAATGAGAATAAGATTCAATCATTGCCTGCCACCACACCATCTTCTCCACTATAAAAGCTCTTCATTTTGTGCCTGTTTTCTGTAAGATAATTTTCCCTTTCTTCCTCTCTCTTTCCTTTTCTCCCAGCATCTTTCTCAGTTTTTTTAAAATCATTCCATTATAGTCAATGCTCTGCCTCCTCTCTGCGTCTTCCTTCTGACTGCCCTAAAATAGATTAAGTTCTTGGGAGTTACAATTATCATCTTTCCATATAGGAATGTAAACATATTAACCTTATTAATTTCCTTATGATTTATCTTTCATGTTTATCTTTTTATGTTTCTCATGAGTCTTGTATCTGAAAGTCAAATTTTCTATTTGGTTCTCGTCTTTTCATTAGGAATGCTTGAAAGTCCTCTATTTCATCAAATATCTATGGTTTTCCCCTGAAAGATTATAGTCAGTTTCACTGTTTGTAATTCTAGCACCTTTGCCTTCCAGAATATCATATTCTAAGTTCTCTACTTTAATGTGGTAACTGATAAGTATTTTATGATCCTAACTGTGGTTCCATGATATACGGATAGTTTCTAGCTGCTTGCAATATTTTCTCCTGGATTTGGGCACTCTGGAATTTGACTATAATATTCCTGAGAATTTTCATTTTGTGATCTCTTCCAGAAAGTGACTAGTAGACTCTCTTGATTTCTATTTTACCTTCTGGTCTATGATATCAGGACAATTTTCCTTGATAATTTCTTGAAAAATGATGTCTTGGCTCTTTTTTTTATCATAGTTTTCAGGTAGTTCAATCATTCTTAAGTGATCTCCCCTCAATCTATTTTCCTAGTCAGTTAATTTCCAAATAAGATATTTCATATTTTCTTTTATTTTTCGTTCTTTTGATTTTGTTTTATTACTTCTTCATGTCTCATGGAGTCACTGGCTTCAATTTGTCCCATTCTTATTTTTAAGGAATTATTTTCTTCAGTTGGATTTTGTACCTTCTTTTCCAATTGGTCAATTCTGCCCTTTAAAATAATTCTTTTCTTCACTGAATCTTTTTACCTCGTTTTCCCATTTGACCAACTCTGCTTTTTTCAGATATTCTTCTCTTTAGTAGATTTTTGTGCTTTTACCAATTGGCCAATTCTGTTTTTTAAAGTGTTGTTTTCTTCAGTAAGTTTTTGTGTCTCTTTTACTGAGCTGTTGATGCTCTTTTCATAGTTTTCTTGTACCACTCATTTCATTTCCTCTACTTCTCTGATTTTTTTAAAGTCCCTTCTGCATACTTCTAGGAATTCTTTATTGGGCTTGTGTCAAATTAACATTTTTTCTTTGAGGTTTTGTTTGTAATTACTTTGACATCATTTTCTTCTTTTGGATTTATGTCTTAATAATCCATAGTAGGATCAGGTTCTTTTTTGTTGTTTGCTTATTTTTCCAGTCTTTTTCTTGACTTTTTACTTTATGTTAAAATTGGGTGCTGCTCCTAGGATGGAGGGGGCATTGTTCCAAGCTTTAGGCCTTTCATGGTGCTCTTTTCAGAGATGACCCTGGGTAGTCTGCAGGTTTTTGGAGCATCCAGGGTGATATGACCTAAGGAGAGTGTGGTCATTCCTCTCCTAGCTTATGCTATGGTCTTTACTCAGGAAGGGACTTTGATCCCTTTTAGCCATAGCTCTCTTCTTGACCCTGGGACTGTGACCAGGTTCCCTGATTTCTTTGGAGTAATAATTGCTATTGTTCGTCTCTATCTTGGAATTGAGACCAGGGACTCTACTCCCTATGATCAAACATAAGCATTCATTTCTGTCCTGGAACCGCAGTTAGAGTCCCTGTTCCCCTAGGACCACAAGTGCTATTGTTCCTTTCGACTCTGGAACTGGAATCTATGTATGGTCAATGCACATAGTGCATTTAGGGTCCTGAATCCAGTGCCAGCAAATGATCTTCTGCAATCTCCTTCTGATTACTTATCTGAACCCTTTATTGTTAGTGAACTAAGAGCTACAGAAGATGCTGTGACTGACAATATAACTGCTAATACAACATTCTAGGCTGCACTTCTGGTCCAACACCCTAGTGAGACAGAACTTTCCTGTCAATCTGCTAAGTTGTTTAGAGTTGGGAAATTGTTTTACCTATACTTTTTGTTTGTTCTGTTGCTCCAGAATTAAATCTGAGGCATTATTTTAGAATTTTAGAATTATTTGGAGGGGAATTTGGGATAGTTTGGCCAAGTGCTTCTCTGCCATCTTGACTCCACTTCTCCAAACATTTTAAAAACAATAAATAATTTTATTAAATACATGGAAAAATTCTGATAAAAGAAAATTTTGGTGGTGCTGCCAAAGAGGAAATTTTACATTTCTAAACATTTATATCACTAAAATGGAGAAAAAAGCAAATCAATGGATTGGGTGTGGAAATAAAAAAATAGAAAAAAAAACCCAACTATTAAAAATCCCCAATTAAACACCAAAATAGAAATCTTGACAATCAAAGGAGAGAATAATAAAATTAAACAAAAAATATCGAACTAATAAATAAAACCAGGAACTGGCTTTATTAAAAAAACAAACAATGAAATAGATAAACCATCAGTTAATTTGATTTTGAAAAGAAAACCAAATTACCAGCATCAACAATGAAAAGGATGAATGCACTGTCAATGAATGTGAAATTAAAACAATTATTAGGAACTATGTTGCCCAACTAAATGCCGATAAAACTGTCAGTTTAAATGAAATGTATGAATATTTACAAAAACATGAATTACCCAGATTGACAGGTGGAAATTGAATGCTTAATCCTATTTTAGAAAAAGAAATTGAATATGCCATAAAAAGTACCAACTATATTTTCAGCATGTGAAGACTTGCTCTATCTTCCCCTCTGTGACCTATGATATTGAGATTTTTCCAGATTAGTCTGAAAAGTTTGGAAAGAAAATACTCCCATATTCTATGTGGATTAACAGAACCTTTAACCAGTGCTTGGTTAATAATACCTTAGTTAAAATACCTTTAACCAGTACTTTGTTATTTAGAGGGAAATAAAAGGATTTTTAACCACCCCAAAGCTTCTGAGGTCAGGGCCATCATCATCATCAATCATCATCAATCATCATCATCATCATCATCATCATCAATCATCATCAATCATCATCATCATCATCATCAACCATCATCATCATCATCATCAACCACCACCACCACCACCACCACCACCACCACCACCACCACCACCACCACTACTTTCTATTGCCAATGTTTAGCATGGTACTTTGACCACAGGAGGTGTATAAACATTCTTGTTGAATTGAAGTCTGACTTCTGAGAAGAGAGGACAGGGAATCTTAGATCAAACATTTAGGCTAGTGGTTCTCAACCTGTGGATTATGTTCAATTTAAATACATCCTGCATATCAGATATTTACACTACAATTCATAACAGTAGCAAAATTGCAGATGTGAAGCAGCAACAAAAATAATTTTATGGTTGAGGGTCACCACAACATGAGGAACTGTATTAAAGGATCGTGGCATTAGGAAGGTTGAGAACCACTGATTTAGGCACTATTTTAAATAACTTAGGGGGGCTGTCAGCAAGACTTTGTGTCCTTCCACATTTGCAAGTGTCTTTCCTACTTAGAACATAGAGAGTGACATGAAATCTGCTATACCTCTCTTGTAAAGCTGTTGTGAGTCTCTAATAGGATGCAATAATAAAAAGTTCTTTGAAGACTTTCAAGCTCTATATCAACTTTCCTCATTCTTACTTTCCATACAGACTGAGTTCCTTCACCTACCTACCTCTTCCCAAATACACACTGTATTTCCTTAGGTGGGCTGTGCCTCTTTCTCTCAGGAGAACATCACATTAAGGTTGGTAGTTGATTTGTCATTTCTCCAAGGGCTACATATTCATACTTTTACTGGGGACTCCAAGAATTATAGAACCTCAGCTAGGTAAATGTCTTAACTAAACAAAAACACTCCTTATCCAATACACTTTATGTTATATTATTGCTTTCCTTACAATAACCTCTTGAGCCAGGTAATATAAAGACTACTATCCACATTTTACAGTTTAATAAACTGAGGCTTAGACAGGTCAAATGCCCATTTTTAAACAACTTGTTAGTTTTTGAACTAAATCTATAGCTTCTGACTACAGGTTCATTGGTTTCCCTCTCAACCACACTGCCTCACTAACTCACTAACGAGGGAAAGTGTTGCCATTTGGGAAGGGTGATTTAATATTTGTTGTTGTTGGGAAATCTGTTAGAGCATGTTGGCAAAGTTTCTATTCTAAAACCTGGAGTTTCCACATTATCTTTTTCTGAGAGCCTGCACCAGTGACTTGTACTAAAATATCTCAAGAAAGGTCTATGTGACATGTTTTTTATTCTAATCTAGTCATTAACATTTATCCATTTGTCCAAATACATTGTGCTCCCACAGTAAAACAGCATTTTTCAAAGTTCTCATAGATTAACATCTCTCATGTGGCTTGGAAAAAAGCCTTTTCCAATCTAAGATTACAAAGAACAAAGAAAAGCAAGCCTAACTTCTACGAGGAAAAGCCTAGTCCCTAGAGCAATTGCAAGTCACGTAGGATTCTCTAAGAAGGAAGGAGGGGACTTAGGGTCAACTTGAATTCTTCTCCTCACTCTTAAAATCTGGGTAAAATTCTGGGTAAAAACTTTTCCTTGATTCTCTGAGAGCATAAAGCCATCCAACTAAGGTCTAGACAAAATTTCTAGGTGTCCTACTGTATAAAGATACATCAAAATTTCTCTAGGTATTTTTGTTTCATATCTGATCCTCTTGGAGCTACAGTAAAACTTCTTCTTAGTCTCTGTAAAAAAGGGTGACCAGAATTTCCACTGATGGATCTCTCTTACTGTAAGAGCAATCCAAATGTAGTTTCTAATTCACCCCTCACCAGGACAAGCAGTTTAACTTAAAAATATAATTGGAGAAGACCTCAAAGTGTTATGAGGTTCCCCCAAATTATTAAGTGTTTAGGATTAAATACTCAGGGTTTCTAGGCCTATTTCCTATGAACCTGCTGTCAATAAAGGTATTAACATTCTGTCTGGACTTATGTTGCAAATAATGCGAACATTCTAAGACTGTTTAAAAGTAAAAAAAAAAGAAAAAAATTAATTTTTATGAATTGTCACCTCATTCTATGAAAGTTTAGGCACTTGTATGTCAGAGATACACAATCCATATAGCTCTTATCTTCAATACTCATAATAGGCACAATAATATAGTAGATATTAGTAAATGAACATTCAAAGAAAAAATATGACCAAAACTGGTCTAGCATTTAAGAAACAGAACTGAAAAATTCCCTCCTTTATAATTTCAGTCTAAAATAAGAGAGAGAGAGAGAGAGAAAGAGAGAGAGAGAGAGAGAGAGAGAGAGAGAGAGAGAGAGAGAGAGAGAATATTTTTAATTCTAGGGTATCCAATAAAAAAAAAGTTCTGGATAGAGAATGTTTTCAGTGAGTCCTCACAAATGATAAGCTCCCAATATTTATCTTAGATGAAGCTCTCAAATATTAGTATAGAGAATAATTGAGTCTTTATTTGATATCAGAGCTTATAAGGTCAGTCTGGGTGATGGATTGGCTCAACTTACCTACCCTTATATCTATTTGGTATTGGAAAAATGCAACCATGAATTACAGTTGGTAATTCACTGCAAAATTCTTTCTTGCCTTTAATACTTGCTAGAAGTGAAATCTTCAGCCCTTTGTCATTCTCATTGATAACTCTTGTGACTAACTGTTATGGCAAAGTGCCTGTTTGCGGTGCTATGTTGTTTTGTTTGTACCTTAGTCACTGGAGTCTTTTGAATAAAATCTTATTTATTTATATTGGCTTCTGACCTTCTCTGGAGATGAAATTAGATGGCTTAATTGCCTTTGATTTACAGTTAGTGGTTCTTGCCAAGGCTGAAATACAAATAGAGGTTCTCTACAAATGTTGTTTCTGACAGAGACTGCAGAAGAATTTAATTACCATCTGGAAACCACATAAGGTATGTGTCATATCAAGAATTCAAGAATAGACACTTATGAGGAAAAAAATTCAAGTTAGCATAATCCTTACTTGTTATCTTGCCAAAAATTAATAATGCACTGGTCACATTCTTACTTCTACACTTTTTTTTTCTCCTTGCCAACCACCTGCCTAGTTATTCTTGGTTATAGCTAACTTATGTCCACTCCTTTCTCAGATCATGGATGAAAAACAAAGCTTGATGAATGTATGTTTTTAGCTTTATTAACACTATTGTCCTCTACTTATCCTACATTCAGGCAAATTGGACCACAATGCCTAAGTATCTTAAGCTTTCCTGTCTCCATACCTTTCCTCCTGTTATTTGGAGTTAAGTATGCCCCTATCCCTACCGTCTCTAACCAGAAACACTGAACATCCAAGTCTACCTCCACTCCACAATCTTCCTTAACGTATCTAGCTGGAAGTTCGCTTCCTTTCCTTGAACTCTTATGGCACTTTGTTTCTTCCTTCTCGTTTGAATCTACCTCACTGCAAATTTAAATATACTTATCATAAAATTTTAGAATTGCACAGGATGATCACCATCTCTTCTTATCCATGCCAAAATAAACTCCCACAATGCTATAATAAAGAAGTGGTCCATTCATCCTCCTGCTTGAAGAACTCTACTGATGAGCACATCTAACTGCGTAGTTCTAATTCTTAGAAATTTTTCCTGAAATAAAGCTTAAACTTTTCTTTTTCAAGCTTCAGTCTACTATCCTTGCTCTTCAAATAACTTGAGCAGTCACTTTTGTTTTTAATGTATTTCACTGAATTGCCACACATAATGCTATTTTGTTCATTTCAGTGTTGTTTTAAACATATTCATTTATACCTTAATTTTACATCATCTCCCCGACTAGATTTGAACATTTATGTGAGAAGAGTCTATTTATCACTCATACTTTCATTCCCTTTATCCCCTAGTTCAGTGCCTTACTCAGAGTAGGTACTGAATAAATTCCTTTTGAAGAAAACTGAAATAACATGGAATGTAATAACAAGATGAATAATGGTGGAAATGGGTATTGTTCAGTCATTTTCAGTTGTGTTCAACTCTTCGTCATCCCCTTTGGTGTTTTCTTGACAGAGATACTGGAGTGGTTTACCATTTCCTTGTCTAGTTCAATTTACAGATCAGGAAACCGAAGAATCTTCCTGACTTTAAACCTGGTACTCTATCCATTGTGCCACTTAGCTAGTACCACATTAGAAACTTCCAAGTTTCTTCAGAAGCAGCGCAAAGGATCAGCCAATGCTGCGTTTATTGAACAGACCCAAAGTGATGGACTTGAAATCTTCTATTTACATCGAATAAAAAATCCTTTTAAAATCATCTGCAGATATGTAGCAAAGCATCTAGGATGAGAACATATGGTGTGAGAAGCATACATTGATTTTTTAACTTAATATACAGACCATTCATTTTTATCAGGCAACTTCATTGTTAACACACATTGTTCAACAGGATAAAGGATGGAATGAAGGAGAGGAACAAATAAGTTCATGAGTCAATTTCCCTGGCAAAGGCCTAAAATTATCACAGAGCAGTAGTCTTGTTTTCTGTGCCTAATCTTGAGGGTAGGTGTATTTTATTTAATTCACTGACTGCCTATAGGATGGAAATATATGCAACGATATGGATATAACAATTTTTAGCTTTTTTGTATGTGCTTCTCCCAATTCTGAGGCACCACCCAAAGTTGATTTCAAGCCAATCAGTCAGGAATGAATCCCTTTGATTTCGAAAAAAAAATGAACTTCTTTACAAAACAATTCAATATCACATTATACTTAAGAGAGGAAGTGCTACTGTAAGCTGACTTTAGAGTCAGGACATTCTGAGTATATTTCCTGATTCTAACACAAAGTATCTGTTTCACCTTAGACAAAATAATAACCCTCTCAGTGTCTTAGTCAACTTTGTAAGATAGCACATTACAGTGGAAAGAGTACTGAATTTGGAGTCAGTAGGCCTAGATTTAAATATTACTTCTAATGCTTATTACCTCTCTGACCTAGGGCAAACCTTCCTCTTCTTCCATTTCTTCATTAGCAAAATGCGAAAGTAGGTCTAGAAGACCTCTGAGGTTTGCCCCACTCTAGATTTAAGATCTCTCGGTTGTAGAACATTTGCTAAATCTGCTTTGGTAAAAGAAATACTCTCACTGGGAATTTCCTATATCCATAACATCATAGGTCTGGGCAAAATATTATGCCTAAATAGTCTAGTTGGACTATTTTGGACTAGAGAGTAGCTAGAGATAAACCAAGGAATGACTATTTCAAGGTAATCACTCTTCATGCTCATAAAGCCTTTCCCAAGTGCTAGAAAATCTCAAAGAGGGCAAAACTGCCAGAAATTTAGTGTCTCTCTAAGAAGATTCTAATGTTGTACATGCGTGACTTTGTTTAATTCCATTGGAGAGTCTTTCTTTGGAAAGATGATTGAAAGATGATCCTCATGGCCAGATATCCAGGGTAAGATCGTAGGTGTATATCATAAGACTATATCACGGGCAGCATAGTAGGTTGCTAGGTGCCACCGGGGACAGAGAACTCCGCTTGCATTCAGGAAGACCTGATTTCAAATCCTGCATGAAGCTCTTACTATTCAGCTCAAATTCCTATTCATAATATGGCAATAAAAAGAGAATCTCCCTCAGAGGATTTCTTGTGAGCATTAAATGACATAATGCATGGAAAACATTTTATAAAAGCTAAAGTGCTCTATGAATGCCTGTTGTGAGAATGATTACAATGAATTTGTTTTACAAGTATGTTGTTAAAAACAAAAGATGATTAGATAGCAGAAGGACCAGTTCACTGTGCTCCCTCCCCATTTTGTTTTCCATCTTTCACCTACTTTCTTTGCTGGGCTGAAGAGCGTCTGGTGCATATCACAACTACAGTCACCACGACCAATACTGTGATGACCCCAACGGTGACGACAATGATCACAAGCAAGTTGCTGTTCTTCTGAGGAGTGACACTGCCATGCGGGGGGTGCATCTGTCCTATTGGTGGCTCTGGAAGAAGATGGACATATACAAGGTTTGGTAGGCATGGCAGTCAAATTCTTCCATGCTCAATCAGGTAAATTATATGACTAAAACTTCTACAATGGGTGAGAAACAGTAGTCTCTGAGAGGGGAGGATCAAATTGTGCTATTGAGAGAAGGAGAATACATGCTATTTTGTGCCACACAAATTATTCTGGGATGCAAATCAGAACTCATGGTTCATAAGGAATATCCTATTTATTTGATGCTTCCAAAGATAAACTATTTGACACCATAATACTCACAGTTTACTTCCTTTTCCTCCTTAAGAAACCATCTATAAGGTGCATATAATGTATAATCTGCCAAATGTATGAGTTCTACTTAAAAAACTGTCACTGGGTTCAGAATATTATCATAAAGTACAAGATAATGATGTTCCTCAGTGTTACATCACTATAACATCGTGGAAAATATCTAAGGAATAATGAAGGAAGAGTAAGACCTTTTAAGTGGATCAACTAGGAGAGGTTCATGGTCCTTGGTGAAGTTGCTTTTAACCACATTCAGTGATTAATTTCCTAGCTATAGTCTATATTAGATCATTATTCCCAGGTATGTAGCTTTTCATTTATTTTGGAAGGTATTTCTAATAAGTCAGTTCTCCAAACATTAACTGATGAGGTTGCTTAAATTAGTTCAAAGACTTCCACTTTGATTCAAATCACTACATTTAAGTTATGAACTCATCCTACTATATATACAGAGGGTTCAGAGGCAAAGACCAAAAGAAATAAAAGTTAAACTCCTCTCCTAACTACATGTATCAATCTGGACTTTGCCTTCACTCTGAGAAGCTCAACCTGGCAAGATTTTGACATTCTATAAGGCTTTGTCTTAGGAAAGATAAAATGGTTTTTAGCCTTAAAGATAAAATGGTTGATCCATTGTTCAGTGGAAGGAGACAGAAAGAAACACAAAAACAAAAACAAGGCATCCTATGGTATATCCTGAATCTCAGGAGACAAGACTCATTAAAAGTTTTCAAGTCATACCTTTTTCTAAAGGAACTCAGATACATATGAAACATTTCCGCCAAAACCGTTAGGCAAGGATATCTATGTAATTTAAGTTGCAATTTTTATAATTATATTCTAACCTGCTGTGTAAGATGTCATTTGTTGAAGTAATTTCATCATGCCCCCTTTCATTAATACATTAATTTGAAATTGGACATTTTTAGGGTGAAAACTAAAAACAAGAATTGTGAGTCTCACTGTTAATGTGATTTTGTATCTAACAATTATTTCTAAACTGATAGTGAACAATTTGGAGAAGGACAGGTCTATGTAGATCCTTCAAGGTTTTGCAAACAAACAAACAAACCCAAAACAAGCAAAGAAAAAAATAAATCAAAGCAACAACAACATTTTTTTTCTTTTTCCCTGCAAGTATGGTAAGCTCAAACCATGGAAGTTTCATCTCATCTTTCTTGTAGCACAGGTACCATGCTTCATGTGAGAAAGCAAGGAGTCTAAGACTGCAAAATTCACCTCCTTTCTTTGGAAAGGTGTGTGTGTGGGGGGCGGGGCAGGGGAGTATATTGTTGTGCAACACTATGTATACTAACAAATTGAATTGATGTGATGGTTTGTTTTGTTGAACTGCTTTTTAAGTTCTCTTTCCTTTTTATTCTTTGTTCCAATGGATGATTCACTGGAATTAGGAAGAGGAAGGTACATATTCAGAACTGAGTTATACAAAACCAAAGGTATCAATGAAAACAATTGAGAAAAATATTACTGATATCATTAATTAGAAAAAGTTAAGGACGCCATGTCTTTTATTATATATCTTTGGTTCCAGACTTTTATGGTTGTCCAAAAAAAATGTGTTAGTTTTAAATATAGTAGAAAAAGTCCTTCACAAAAATCTACATCCCATTTCAAAGGAAAAAAGATTATCAAGAAAATATGAACTTTGTGCAGAAGAGTGAGGTCATATATGAGAGTGTCTTCAGCTGCGTTTAAGCAAGTCAAATTGCTACTAAAACAATGAGAAATTTATGATTCCAGAAAATTAGGCTAGAATAGTTAGAAATCCTGCTAGACTTCTGACTCCAGTAGGGTCAAGGCAGATAATGAATTCTGGATTTGAAGATAATGAATCAAAACAAAACTGATAATAAATGTTCTCTTCCTTGGTGATTTCATCACTTCCCATGGGTTTAAATATCATCTATAGTCAGACAATTCCCACACCAATACTTTTACCCTGTAATCTGTCCTGAATTCTAGATATCCCTTACCCCCAGCCCTTTTTAACTGAACTTGGAACACTTTTTGGATATTTAGCCAATATCTTAATTCAACATTCCCTAGATAGAACTGATTGTCTTCCCCACTAAATCTTACATTCTTTATCACTCAGCTTCACAGACATCTCCTTCATAAAACCCTTCCACATTCCCATAGCACGTTTTACCTGTGTATTTCCAAACTCCCATGTTTATCTTGAAGGTGTGATGATTTTCCTCGTCACACAGGTTGTCCATTTCAGAGACACACTGGGCTTTTATCTTTCCTTTACTTCCACATCCAAAATAGTTGCCCTGTCTAGCTCATCCCTCCTCCGCAACATATTTTATTTTTGTGTTCCTTTCTTCCCCTACATAGTTATCACTCTGATCCAGGCCCACATCATTTCTTGCTTGGACTACTATACCAATAGTCAACAAATAAGGACCTCCTATTAGATCTTCCTGCTTCTCTTCTTTCCTTTCTCCAATTCATCTTCCACATATTGGCCAAATAATCTTTTTAAGGCACATATCTGATCATGTCATTCTCTTACTCAAAAACATTCAATGGCTTTCCATAACTTCTAGGAAAAACTCCTCTACTTGACATTTAAGGAAGGCTCTTTAAAATCTGGCTTCTTTCTACCCTTAGTTTATACAATTTCTTTTCACAAGCCATATGCTTCAGTTAAAGTGGACCATCTACAAATTGTTTCTAAACCCAGTACTCAAACTTTGTCCTCCATATATGCATATACTTCTTCATACTTAAAATGCACTTCCAACTTGGCTACTTTATCTTAGTCTCTCAGGATCATTTTCTTCCTCAAGTTTCAACTCTGGTGGCTCCTCCTTTTTGAAGCCTCCAGTGAATTAACCCTTCCTAGTTACTGTCTCCTCAAATTATATTGTATTGTATTTATTTTTTATATGTGTTGTATTTCCTTGGTAGAGTAGAATTATCTTGAGTGGAGGGAGTGTTATCTATTGCCTCTTCCTTCCTTCCTCCCTCCCTTCCTTCCTCCCTTCCTTCCTTCCTTCCTTCCTTCCTTCCTTCCTTCCTTCCTTCCTTCCTTCCTTCTTTCCTTCCTCCCTACCTCCTTTCCTTTCTTTCTTTCTTTCTCTTTCCTTTCTTTCTTTCTTTCTTTCTTTCTTTCTTTCTTTCTTTCTTTCTTTCTTTCTTTCTTTCTTTCTTTCTTTCTTTCTTTCTTTCTTTCATCTGGTATCCCCAGTGTTTAGCAGAGTGTCAAGTACACCATAGGCACTTAGTGAATTTATCCATTTTGATACTTTAAATTAATGAAAAATTGTAATTTCATAAATAATAACTGAACTCTATTGTTTTAAAGGCCAAGGACACAAGAAGAAACAATTTTTCAAAACTATATGAAGATTCAATTACTTTTGATGCCATTGGTTACATTTCTAAATGACCATCAGAAAGTTATCAAAGGGTTTAAGTCAAAAGCAGAATTTGAACCCAAATTTTCCTTACTACAAGTACAACACTCTAGTCATGAAGCCACATCATCATTTGTAGATTTTCAAAGCGCTTTGAATTACATTGTCCCATTTAATTTTTACAAAACACATGGAGGTCAATAGAGACATAATGCCCCCATTTCATAGATTAGTTAATCAGAACACAAAGAGGCTAATGTCTTTGCTAAGGACTAGCAACTTAGAACCAGGACTAGGACTCAGGTTCTTGATTCCTCAATGCAGTTCTCTTATCACTATGCCATGCTATCTTTATGCTGATAGAGACATCCATTACACCAGATGCTTAAACAGGGAATCCAGAAAATTACATAGCCAAATCTAGAGAAAGATCTGACCTTCTATTGTGGGGTTATGATTTCAATACCTTAGTTCTGTTCTCTCTAAAAGCAGTCTCTTTATCTCTAATACTGAGTCTCTGCACACAAGTACATTTCTTGACAAATCCATAATTCTTTGAGTACAAAGATAATGATTTATTGGGAGATGAGAGACACGAGAGAAGGAGGGCACTCTTTGTGTATTACTTTGCTTCTGCTTTATTTTGTGAGGAAAATAGCCTTTGAACTGAGTGATAGAACGAAAATGTTTAGCAGCAAGTGGTAATCCAGGAAAAGTAATGAGATGAACACGTAGTACAGAACTGACCTTGCTAAGTCAGCAAGCCTAGATGAACTACTTTCTAAAATACTGGACAAAAGAAAAGTGGCAGCTGTGATTGCTGAGCCATCAGCATCGACATTTAGAAATCTCTCTGGCTCTCGAGAAAGAACACTGATGCTTACTACATAGGTTTTCTTGGGCAAATGACTTGACCTAAGGAAGACTCTTTTGTAAAAAAAAGTTTGTAAAATGAAGAAGTTAGACTAGATGACCTTTGAGGTCCTTTCTATTTCTAGGATGATCTTATAATTATATTTGAGTAAAAATTGTCCTAATTTTTAAAAAGGGGAACAGGATTGTGTTATAAACCATAGACCCATGACCTTGATTTCTGTAACCCATCATTAAGCAAATGACACGTGAGTACTTAAGATAGGAAGCAGTGTTCATTAAAATCCAACATGGTTCATCAAGAATGAGTCACGTAGAACCAAAATAATTTTCTTTATTTTGACAAGGTAACTTTACTTGCACATTAGGGGAATGATAGAGACATATAATACTTTGACTTTGATAAAGTTGTTTCTTGGTATGCTTGTATAAAGCATTGTGAATCCTCCTTCCTTTGATAGACTGCAATTCCTATAATAGCAAAGTCTCTTTCATTTTTGTTTTTATATCTCCAGCACCTAACATGGTGCCTGTCTCATTCTAGGTGCTTAATAAGTGCTTCTTTGATTAAGTGATCTCATTAGCTCCCATGAGTTCAGTTATCATCTTTATACAGATGATTCTCAGATGTATTAATTCAGCTTTTTTTTCTAGACCTCATATCATATCTTGATCTTGATGTCATGTAGGCACCCAAACTCAAAATGTCTTCTAGAACAGAAATTATCTTTTCTCTGATTCCATTCCCTCTTTTTAACTTCCTTATGACCATCAAGAGTACCATCATCCTTCCAGGTACACATTCCCCTCAAGGTACCACTATCCTTCTAGTCATTGAGGTCTGCAAGCTAGATGTCATCCTTCACTCTATATGTCAGTTTTGTTTTTGATATTTTCTGCCTTCACATCTCTTATATATATTCACTTTTCTGTTACCTAGTCTATCACCTCTTAAATGGACTCCTGAAATAGCTTTCTACAGTAGTTAGTTTCTGTGCCTTATGTCTTTTTTCCTTTTTAACCCACTTCTACTCAACTGTCAAGGTGATTTTGTTCCAAACTGCAGGTCTGATCATGTCATTTCCCTGATCAACGAGCTCCAGAAGTCTCCCTGACACCTCTGGGATCAAATACAAGGTCCTCTGTTTGGTAGTGAAAGCTCTTCATAATCTACCACCTTCCTAATTTTCCAGTCTCCTTCTCCTTCATTCCTCATTATCTAGCCACACTGGCCTATTTGAAACTCCACAGACATAATTCTCTATCTCCTTTTTCTGTGCCTTTGTTCTTGTCATTCATCATAGCACGAATGCTTTGTCCTCAAATTCCCAGCTTCTTGTTTTCCCTAGATTCTTTCTAGCCTTAATTTATCCTCCAGCCCTAGAGGAAGTCTCCCCTCATCCTTGCCACCACCAGCTGCTGGTGTCTTCATTATTTATATATTATGCTCCCATTAGAATGGATGCTCCTTGAGAGCAGTGTTTGCTTTACTTTGTATGTCTAGTGCTTAGCACAATGACTAGCACACAATAAGTATTTAATAAATGCTGTTGACTGACCACTTGATTTATTGTCTATATTTTTCATTTATCAACAAATATGTTGTTTTCTCTTGAATTGCATCAAATTGAGAATAAGAGGGGCTGGATAATAGCATATTTAGGTAGAATTAGAACTGGTTGAATAACTGGGCCTAACCAATAATGATAATAGCTTATGAGCTTTAAAGTTTTCAACAGGTTTTATATCCATGTGATCTCATTCAAGACTCACAAGAATAATAATTGCTAATATTATGCCAATTCAACAAATGAGGAAATTGAGTCTGATAATTTGACCTGCCCAGAGTCATACAGGTAATATTCCAGAGGTGAAGTCAGAACACTGTCTTCCTGACCCCAAATCTGAAAGTCTGTCCACTGTCCCTTACCACCTTCTCCAGAGTGGTTATTAATAAGCCAGTGTTAATCTGGAGAAATGTTTCAAAGATTGTGGTACCTCAAAGATAGGTCCTTGACCTTATTCAGTTTAATATTTTGTCAGTGACTTGAATTAAAACATTGTTAACATGCTTGTAAAATTTGCAGATTACTTGGGATCTGGAGGGATAGTGAACTTTATCATCATCATCATTACAGAATCCAGGTCCAAAAAAAGGATCTCTGTATGATAAAACACTGGGTCAAGTCAGCTGTTCTAAAATTCAAGAGAAATACCTGTCAAATTTTATACTTAGATTGAAAAAAAGCAAATGCACAAACAGGATGGAGTGGGGATGTTTAGCAGCATTCTTATTCAATATGAATCAATACTGTGATGTGATAGAGAAAAAAATAAATGTTATCCAAGGCTACACATTTGGAAAAAGGGAAGTAATAAATTCTCTATATTTTGAACTGCTCAGTCAACATATGGAATTACATGTTCAATTTTTGGCACCATATTTTTGAAAAGACATAAACAAAGTTGAACCTGGGCAGAAGAGCCTCATGGGATGATGAAGGTACTGGAGAGCATACCATATGACTTCAGAAGGAACTGGGTATCTTTAGAGTGGAGAATAGTTAAAACAGACATGATAACTAGCTTCAAATATTTTAAAGGTATAACATAGTAGGGGAAGGTGGAAGCATTAAGGTTGTTCTCCTTGAACCCATAAGGAAGAACTAAGAACATATATTGGAATTTGCATAGACAGGTTTTATCTTGGGGTAAAGAAATGTTTCTTAAATATTAGAACGGTTAAGAAGGGGATAATGGTTCCTCTTCATTAAAGGTCTTTATGTAGAAGCTTGTCAAAAGAGGTTGTCAAAAGGACTATTGGTGAAGCATAGTTAGGATTCAATTTCTGAAGACCCTTCTTGTTCTTGGATTCTGTGACAGTGTTACCAGAGTGGCAGACCATGGAAATTTCCTAGGCAGAGCAAATTTGAATTTCAATAAAGCATTTGACAAAATTTCTCATGCCATCCTCATGGACAAATTGGGGGGAAAGGTGAGTTATATCACAGAAGATACAAGTGGATTTAAAACTGGACTTAAAGAGAGCAATGTTAACCCAGAGGGAGATTTCTAGTCAGGGTCATAGAGAACTGTCCTTGAATCTATTCTGATTAACTTTTAATCGGTGATTTGGTTGATGACACATATGACATGCTTATCAAGTGTGTGAATGACATGAAGTGAGAATGATAGAGTCAGCATTCCAGAATAGCCTGGAAGGCTAGAATTGATGGGCTAAGAAATATATAGTAAGGACAAATGTAAAATCCTACATTTCAGTGAAAAAAAATGTAAACTGCAAAAGATCCCTAGTTAATAGTTCATACAGAAAAGACCTGGGCAAGCTGAAAATGGGTCACCTGTGTGATATGGCAGCCAAAAAAAACCCTGCCTTTGTGATCCTAGGCTGCATAAAGAGACACTTCATGACCAGAATGAGGCAGCCAATGATGCTGCTTTGCTCATTTTCTACCAAGCTTTCAAAATAGTTCATTTAAGTAGACTTTGCAAGTCCCTATAATTTTTTTTAGTCTGAAAGGCAATGTGATAAGTATTTCTTTGCATGCTGAGTTGGACACACACATACACACACTCTCTCTCTCCCTCTCTGTCTCCCCCTCCTTCCCTCCCTCTTTCCCTCCCTCCCTCCAATTCAAAATGCTCATTCCTCTCTGGAGCCTACTTGGGGAAAGGGGCAAATGCATTATGACAATTCCTGGGATCTCACTGCTACACCTAATTGGAAAATGAGCCCCCTTCCCAAAGCACAAAATATAGATGACATAATTAAAGGGCAAGGGTTTTTGAATAACATTACTGATTTGCTTGTAATAGCTTGAGCTAAAGCTAAATTGTATAAATCCCATCATTTATCTGCTGGGATAGTATAATAGCAAGTGAGTTATTTCTGCCCTCTGCCTTCCATCTATTTCTGTCTTATCCATCTGCTTTAATCAACCCAAAAGCTTATAATAATTTGGTATCCCCAGCAAAGGTTTACCCCTGTACTTTAGGTGCTTTGTTCAGTCACTCATTCTACATTGCAAACACCGTGAAACTCCATTAGATGATGGGAGGGAGGAAGGAAGTCGAGAGCTTTGGTAAAAACCAGCTCATAGTCATCAGATGCTAACAATCTGCTTTATTTTCACAGCTTTCTCTTGTGTGTTGATATTGTATATCAGGTCAAGCTTAATTACTATTGTATTTCTCACCAGGAGGATTAAAAAAAATTGAAATAAAATGATGAAATGCTTCATGGGAAACTTTCTCTTTGAAAGATTAAAAAAAAGACCCATTATATATGAGTTCCTTCAATTACCATCATTCTCAGGATCTGAGGTCTGGAGAAAACATTTGATTAGCTTGCCTATTAATGTCAATTAGGGCTACAGTTGCTTTTCAACCAGAAACTTGAAAGGCTACTTTAAAATTTTAGCAGGGTCAGCTTCATCTGTCAGTGTAGATATTTTTAACTTGATTTAAGAGCATCCCTCAGGAATTCCTTCTGAATAGAATATAATTTCCTGCCTGCTTGGTTTACATTTGTTAAATCCACAATGCATATAAGAACTGTTCACTTAGAGGTCAGTAAGGAATTAGGGTTTTTTATCCTGTTACCTGGTATCTTGGTACCCTCTTTGATCTTCTGTCACTAATACCCTCAATATGGGCTTCTCTACACCAACGTTCTGAGCAATGTCCTTAGTTGGTGATAACTCTAAAACCATTGTAGACATCTTGGCAGTAAGGACTTATCAATGTCAGCTGACTCCATAGCATTTAAAAAGTGTTAAGGATGCTTTAAACTTCCATTTGCTCACCTTTGAGAGGCAGCACAGTATGATGAAAAGGAAGTAGTGGTTCTATGTATTGAAACCTAGGTTCATTTTTTTTCTTTTGGTGCTTAATACCTATATTGCCGTAGGCAAGTCAATTAATCTGTCTTGGCCACAGTGTTACCATCAGTAAAACAAGGATGTCTGATGAGAGGATTTCTGAGGTCCCTTCTAGATATCAACCTATGGTCTTGTCAGTATATAATCTTTGAACCACCTTGTCCTCGGATGAAAAATATTTTAATTGTGGCTTTCCAACTCTTCCTAACCACAATCCTTCCCTTTCTTTTAGGATCCATTCTTTGGATCAAAGTTGGAAGGGACCTTAATTTAGTTGAACATTTCATTTTACAGATGAGTAAACTAAGGCCCCAAGATTTTAAATAAATAACTTTTTAATAGATAGTAACCATGAGAAATGGATTTTGACCTCTGACTCTAGATCCAAAGTTCTTTCTCTTCCTCTCGGTAACATTATAAAAAAAAACAAAAACAAAATATTCCATCTGCAAGGATATCAGGCTTAATATTTATAGTGACTTTGAATTCACAAACTTGTCCACAGCATGGAGGTCAGGGTTTGGGAAAGGGGAGGGGAGGGACAGTGGTAGGACCTCTGATGATTTTGGGAATAGGGTAAGGGTGATAGAAGTTGTAGACAGATCCACACTTGGAACATTTACATTTAGTCCAAGGTTCCAGAGTAATCAAGAAAGGTTTCCAATATATTAAATCAAATTTCTATGGCAAAATTAATGACAGACATGGACAAGAGGCCCACAGGATGGGCAGAAATGGATGAGATGGGATCTACATCATGGTAACATTGATGAGATCACAGATTCGTCCTTTGGACACAGATATCCTTTTTTACTTTAGTTGGCCTCCACAGGCACCTTGAGCAAACTTTTTATGGTCTGGGACCTTGGCGCCATTTGACAAGACATTCTTAGGAGCTTCATTTTTTTAGGAGTGACTATAGATTATACAAGCATAAAGGACAAATGTTTAGCAAGAAAGCTGGTGGGTTTACCTGTTGTAGCTGAACATATCTTGGCAGTACAAAGAGAATACTGCAGATCCCCACTCCCCTGGTTTACACTCTCTGATATTTGAAGGTGAGCCTATTTCTTAGTGCATTCAATCAACTGTATTGAATCAGCAGGAAATGTAATTATAATAATGAAACTTATAAACTTGGCCGAAGAGAAGAAATGAGAAAATATACCTTGGTTCTTTCTTTGCAGAGGCGGTGGGTTAGAGGTTTGGAACATTAAATACACAGACTTGTTATTGTGTGGATTAGGTTTGTTGCACTGCTTTTTGCCCTTCTTTTGATCATTCATTCATTTATTGTTCCTCACAAGCATGACTCTCTCAGGTGGGGATAGGAGAAGCATGTATTTAGAAATTAAGGTGATAAAGGAGATCTGCTCCCGATTTTCACCTCCAGGATTTTAACAGCTTCTGTTTTCACAATGTATGACCTTAGTCAGTCCAGTCCTACATCAGTGATCTCACTTGCTTTTTACCTCATCCCAGAGAGCTAGGTAGGGCAGGTATCATTCTTCCCATTTTGTAGATGAAAAAATTGGGATGCAGAGAGATTGTGACTTTACTTATTCGTGGTCATATAGTTTTCTGACAATGAGATGAGAAAGTAAATAAAATGTGGGTCCTAAAATGTAAGAATGCTGAGCTCAAATCAGGCCTCAGATGCTTACTAGTTATATGACCCTAGGCAAATTGCTTAACTTCCATCTTAGCTATAAAATGGGGATAAAGTATTGTGTGAAGTGTTTTGCAAACCATAAGGAGCTTATAAATACTAGTTGTTATTATTAATATTATTTTATGACCAATTATGGTAAAGCCAGGACTCAAATCTGACTTTATTTTTCCTATTTTCCCATTATTTTAGAAAGCCTACTCATGACCTAAAATGACCTCACTCCAAACATCCATCTCAAGTCATGGTGTGTGAAGTTATATGTCTAGAACTACTGTATGCTGACTCTTTTCCAAAGTGTGCTGGGAAGGGAATTAACTACATTCTTTCCTATGGGTGTAAGAGTAGAAAAAAAGTGGGTGTTGATTGAATTTAATTAAAATATTACTTAAAGAATGCTGCCATCAGTAGCTTAGTTACTACTCTCCAGGACATTAAGTCCAGAATTTTTTCCAGAGGAAATACTCATTCATGTCAAAATTTTCACAGAAACAACAAATATTTAAATATGTTGCTCTAAATGAAAATAATCAAGCCTGGATCTCTAGCCTGGGTCACTTCAGGATGCATCTATTAGTGCATGGAAGACTGCAAATATATAATGACTCTTTCAGATGGTCAGTGTTACTTCCTTTGTGCTATATATTACCAGGGTAGATATGCTGATCCTGCAGAAAGGAAAGCTGACCTGCAGGATCTTATGCTTTATTACTCAGTGGTCACCTGGTGGGGTAAAGGAATGACCACCGACAATAATAGCAGTCACTTATATAGTGCTTTAAAATTTAAAAAGCACTTGACTTACAGTGCTTCTTTTGAGACTTATTACAACCTTGTGAGGTAGATATTAAAGATATTGTTAGTCCCATTTTAAGATGGAGAAGTTGAGGTTCAAAGATGTTGAGAGACTTGTCCATTATTATACAATTAGCACATCAGAGGTGGGATTCAAGTCTAGGCCTTGCCTGACTCCAAATTCTGTGCACTTTCCCATATAACCAGTGCATTGGCAGAGGACTTCTGGGAGAGGTCACTTTTAGAACTACTGAGGCTCTGATTAGGACATGGTCAAAAGGAGACAGAGATGTGGGGCACACATATATGATATAATATTTCTCCGTCTTCAGCTTCAATAAAGCTGAGCAAAAATATATGCACATATCTACACACCTACATATATTTGCATATGTATATATCTCTTTGTACGTATTTGTGTGTATCTATCATCTCTCTCTGTCGACCTGTCTGTCTGTCTGTCTGTCTGTTTATCTATCTACCTATCTATCTAAATGTACATGTGTATATTCAATATAGTGCGTGGCATTTATAGTAATCGATGCTTAAGAAATGTTTGTTAGTTGAACGATTGATAACAGCAAGAAACATTGCCTAGTGTAATATTTTTAGTCTAATAGCTTGTAGTTATATGAATGATAATGTCAAATCTGTGATGGTTTTAAAAGAAAAGATTATAATAGAAGAATGAAATATAGACTGCTTATTATAAAGACTTGTTTTGAGGTAAAGATATTCTTCCAAGATACTCTGACCTTAGGTTAAATGTCCATGTTCATTTTAATTTACAATAAAGTTAATATATAATTTTTTATAAAATATTATAAAATAAAATTTACAATAAGAACCCAGTGTTGAAAAAGTTCAAAATTTCTTTATATACGTCTTTTCTCCAATGTGTCCCACTGCTGTTTGATGGTTATAAATTTGTGTTAGACAACTGATCACAACTGAATTTCCCTTTTCAGTTTGATACCCATTATAAAGTGTCCCTGTCAGTGGGATTTTTCCGTACACCTTCTTGTCAAATCTGCTAGTCTTCAATGCATTTTTTGTTAGCCTGGCTTTTGTTTTTTCTTGTAGAATAGCCCCCCAATTAGCTCATTCTTTTATATTTCTGGTGTTCCCATAGGGCACTTATGCCCAGAGTTCTTGGCACTTGAAGTTTAGGATGAATTTTAAAGACTTCAGGATTAACCTATTAATTATTAAACCTAATCCAATGGAATATCATTTGCATACTTACCATTAAGTGTGCTTCTGTCTATCAAATTTGTGTCAACTGGCCAATAACCTCCATCTCCATGACGACCTGTTAAGTGAGAAAGAACATTAGAAAGCCTATGACAAAGAAAAAAAACAAAATCAGAAACAAAACTTGAACAAGATCAGACTGGCCACTGCAAAGAGAGCATGACAAATTCAACCATCAGTGCAAGAAAAGACAAAAAATTCTCTCTCTCTCTCTCTCTCTCTCTCTCTCTCTCTCTCTCTCTCTCTCTCTCTCTCTGTCATAAAACAGACTATTTCTAAGGAAGCTGAATTTTCATCATTTGAGAAGCTTGACATTTTTTCTTTTCAGTTGTGCTCGTTAAAGCATCACCAAAGGTAGGGTTGCTATAGTAGTCAGAATGTCTCTGTTCTGAACCTGCCAGGACTGACTGAATATCAGGGTCACACCTCATGGGGCAGGTGAAATGGCAATCATCTTCCTACCACCAACAGCTCCAGTTCATTGCTGGCTCCCATTTGACATTTCTTTGAATAGAAGTAAATTGTCATTATTATTCAACAAAGTGACAGCACATTTCTAGTAGCTGGGTTTGGAGAAAACTCCTTTTTATGTGCCACACAGGGTGAGTAAAATTCTGTATTGTATGTGGAGCAGAGGAAAAAAATAAAGTCTATGCCTGGCATGTTCTCATCATTCCTATGAGTTCAATAGGAAGGGAAGATTTGAACTGCTTTAATCAGCATCTGACAATGGGCATTTTTTCAATACTGGCTGAAATGGACTTGTATAAAAGTGAGTGGAGCAGTAGTCTAACCACCGTCCCCATGGGGTGAGTGAGCCTTTGCTATGAATAATGTTTATGCAATTCCCTCTGCATTGGTACATTTGTAGCATACCTGCCATTGATTATCATCCCAGAGGATTAGAGATTGGGTTCCCAAATAATATACTGGTAACATTGGTTTATAAAAAGATAAGAGGAATGATTGAGATTTGAATTATCCTATACATTCTTACACATGCTCACACCTACACAAGTGCATATACACAGAAAACAAACATGTTTTCCTATTAATATATTGTCTATAGAAGGTAGACATGTTTTGCAAACATTTCAGCTAACAATCCTCATTGCAAAGCTTGTAAGATATTTCATATTGTGTCATTTGAGCTTTACAACAATTCTGTGATGGAGGGCTAGCTTTAAAGTCAGGGAGACCTGGCTATATCACAATGGACAAGTCATTTAACTTTGATGGACATCAATTTCCTCTTTTGTGAAGAGGGGATAATTATACCTACCTAATAGGGTTATTGTAATGATGAAATGGGATACTATACATGAAGTGCTTCACATACTATAATGCTAAATAAATGTCAGTTGCTAATATTATTTACTATAGGTATTAGTCCTATTTTTTTAGATGGGGAAATTGACACTCAGTGATATTAAAGGATTTAACCATAGTGTCGCAGATTGCAAATGACTGAAGTGATATATAAAGTCAAACTTTACTCAACTACAAATACAAAGTTTTATCTACACTGTTTCCTAGTAACCAGAGATTATTACTAGTATACAAAGGCAACATCATTATTTTAACATTTGTTAAATTTGTGCTTGGTTCCAGCTTGATTTTTAAGTTCAGCTTAATTTCTTTCATGTCCTACATCCTATAGAGGAAAAAAAGCACTTTCAATAAAGATTAAAGCTTAAATAGCAATGAAAAATTATATTAACTGTTAACTATTTTATTAACTATTAAATGACTAGCTGGTTTAGTCATTTAACCTATTAGTATTCTGGGTGACTTTCTAAGATTATTGCAGAGATGGTTCTGACTTATATTGGTAGATTGAATTTCTTCATCTAAATGTTTCCTCCACCAATGAAATAATTTTGTATGAAATCTGTATTTACCCATCTGTATAATATTGTTCCCCCTGCCCTCTAATTGATCAATAAAGTCTCTGATGGCACCAATTGTACCATATTGGTCTTGATGGTGTTCCCTGCCACTTTACAATAAGCTTCCTTTACAAGAAAGTTCCATAGATCTTGGACTAGGGTCCAGAGGTTCCCAAAGTGGCAGATGCTGCTCCTTGGAGCAATCCAAGGGGGGTGGTACTAGCCTCAGGTGCAATTGGTGGGGCATTGAATAAAAATAAGTTAAAATAAGTGTTTGCCTAACAACCACAGGGGAGCATTGAGTACTATACATACATATGTGTTTATATATATATATATATGTGTGTGTGTGTGTATGTGTGTGCGTGTTTATATATATAAGCATAAAAAAATAAATAAATGTCTGTGTATATATATAAAAGGGTGTGGTAGACCAAATAAGTTTGGGAACCTCTGCCACTAGGCCAACCAGAAGAGAAATATTATCCACATCACATTGTGGTAGACATCTGACCAATAAAAGGCAATCAGATTAGGAAGTTTCTGTTCCTTCAACGGATTTTCTCTAAGGCCTGTGGTCAGCCAATTTTAATTGTAGCCCGACTCTCTCTTTCCTTTATATTACAAGGATCTGTCAGAAATGACTTGTATTAAGACCTGTTTACATTTACAAAATCATTTTGATCAAAAGGTAGCTTTCCCTGCCTTGACTTGTAATAATGGATGAAACATTGACTTATATTCCGAATTATAAACAGAGGGTTTCCTTTCCATGACAATTAACCTAAATGAATGTTCTTTATGTTGAATTGAATGGAAATACCCATTTTTCTCCTACATGAACTGAAGCAGAAAAATAAACTGAAACAATGGGCTATTACAACATGACCAATGTTTAGAAATTAAAATAATTTAAAAAGAAATTAGAGGAGATATATGAAAAGCATAAACTTTAAGAAATTTGCTTTAATAATTCCAAAAAGATTCTAAAAGGCAGCTATGGGAAGAATCACTTTTAAAAGT
This sequence comes from Pseudocheirus occidentalis, assembly GCA_028646575.1. Taxonomy (NCBI): domain Eukaryota; kingdom Metazoa; phylum Chordata; class Mammalia; order Diprotodontia; family Pseudocheiridae; genus Pseudocheirus; species Pseudocheirus occidentalis. Next base: position 288,375,789 of record CM053594.1, on the reverse strand, counting down.
CCTCAAGTTTTTCTAGAACTTTTCAACGCACTGCCCTGCACATATTCAACTATTTTTTCTATGTAAATTTTTTCTATGTAATTTTTCTGTGTAAAGAAAGGATAGACAACTAATTGTAAGAAAAGCAGAACCACATATATCACAAAGTATATTTGTTTGACCATTTTCCACTAGACCAATTTCTTTTTCCAGTGCATAATTTCATATTTGTTGTGAATACTTTTGAGAGGTTTGTTGTGAGGGTTAGATGAGATCCTGTGAGTGTGAGCGTGTATAAGTTGGCAAAAATGGGTTCCTGTTTGCTTGGATGAGTAAGAAGAATGATATTGGAAGAATGAGCAAATGATGAATACTCGTTAAAATGTTCTTTTTTGTTTTCTCATACCATTTGCAAGACTGAATTTAGTCATTCATTTAATATGACTTCAACTGAATATATGACAGAGGTACTGTCAGATGATCAAAGGTAAGAAATTCAATGAGAAATAAGTTCCAAATAGGGACTGAACCTATAATTTCATTGATAGAGTGAATTCCTAGATGGGAAACTCTTTTTATGAATTCATCTATTAGAATCTTCAAAAAATGCTTACGACACTGAAAAGTTAAGTGACTTATGCAGAGTCACACATATAATATATGTTAGATGTAAGACCTGACCTGAGATCTCCCTAACTCTGTGACCACAGCCCTATTCACTCTGCTACACAGCCTGCTATGAGAGAAATGGAAATGCAAGCTGCAAAAATGGTGAGAATGACAACAGTCATCCAAAGTAAACATTGTAAATCCCATCTCATAGGATAGTGGTTGAGATAAATGTGCTATTGATTTAAAATGTAGGAAAATGGCCTGACATATTTTTAACTCTAGTATTTTGAAAAAAATATTTTATGATGATTTAAAATCTTCCTCTATACTTATTTGAGTAAGCAGCAACCAGTTCACAAACATACAATTAGTTCATTTGGACACAAAGCCTGGCTGTCATTAATTATGTAATCTTCTATAGTGCCAGCAGGTGGCCACATACATAAATATTCTATAATGTTGGTTGAATAGATTAGAATTGGATAAGGCAAGAAAATGCTCATTGGATCTGGAGAAGTTGTGGAATGATGTGTTTCAATAATTAAAGTAAAACTAGATGTAATGTAAGTATACTACTGGCTAAGATCAGCCATCCCTGAAAATGTTTCTGAGATGAGTGTGACTAATTACTCCACTTTGATACATCAGTGTATTGAAGTAGTTTAATCCAGTATATTAAAATACTTTAGATTTTTGGTTAGTAGCTATTATACTGCTAAGATGGAGAAAATTAAATAACTGATCTAACCCAAAGTAATTTGATAAAACTCAATGTCATCAATCAGCAAGATTTGGTTTATGACAATTAAGTTTTCTTATAGCGCTAGGGAAAGTAAATAATAAGCTATGGTTTTCTAGGGTGCTGATGAACTTAGGATCTTTTGGTCTAAAGTAAGAGTTGGCAAATTAGGTCTACAGTATATTTGTATAAGGCTTGCAAATTAAGAATGAATTTTGCATAAAAATATTGTCTTTAAAAATGTAAAAACTATCAATAACTCATAACCAGGGTGTATGAAAGCCAGAGGATTTGGCCCTTGGGCCATAGACCCCTGCTCTAAAGAACTGTGAATTAATTTCTCTTAGATATGTATTATTGATATACATTTATTTGTTTATGGTTTTGAGAACTATAGGATGCATCAGACTGACTTAGGGAAAAAATCTTAGATATTGGAGGAAATGTGACAAAATAGGAACTGTAATGCAGTCTTTGTGGAGCTATGAACTAGTCCAACCATTCTTGAAAATAATTTGGAAATATACTGAAAGGGCTATAACACTGTGAATATCCTTTGATGCAGCATTACTGCTAATAGTTCTATACTCCAAGGATATCAAAGAGAAAGAAAAAGGGTCCATATGTGCAAAAACATTTATAGCAACCACTTTTGCTGTGAGAAAAAAAATTGGAGACTAAAGAACTGTCCATCAATTGGGGGACAGTTGAACAAGTTATGGTATCTGAATGTGATGAAATACTATTTTGCTGTAAGAAATAATGAAAAGGAGATGGCTTTTAAGAAAAAAATAAAGGAAGTAATATAAACTGATTCATATAAACTGAAGTGGACAGAACCAGGAGAACAATTTATATAGCAACAACAATATTGTAATGTTAATCAATTTTTAAAAAGTTAATAACTTTGATCAATACGAGGATCTATGTCGTCTCCAAAGTATTCATGATAAAAATGCTATCTACCTCCAGATGAAGAAATGATGGACACAGAAGATACAGTAAAACACATCTCTCTCTCTCTCTCTCTTTGTCTCTCTCTCTCTCTGTCTCTCTCTCTTTCTCTCTCTCTTTCTTTCTATCTTTTCTCCTTTCCTTTCACTCTTCCTTCCATTATTTCTGCAATATTGCTAACATGGAAATATGTTTTACGTGACTTCATATGTATTATGGTTATTATATTCCTTTCCTTCTCAATGGGTGAAGGGAAGGAGAAAATTGAAACTGAAAAAAAAAGAAAAAGAGAACTACAGGAGAGACTGTCTTTTCCAAGCAATAATAAACTCTTAAAAGAATTACTGCTCCAATGTAAATGAAAGTGATGATGATCTAGAGTCTGAAAAGGAAAGATTGCCACTGGAATTAATGCTTAATGCATAAATACATTCATTTTGCTCTGATTACAAAGCATAAAATTCTGGCACCTTTTTAGCCAACTATGCCAGTTCTCTGAGTACTGAATTGGGGAAAGAAATGGATCTGAGCTTGTCAAAAATAAGTAAAAGTAGAATACAAGATTGAAATTACTGGAAAGAGGGTAAAATATCCCTGGAAATAGACATAGCAAAGGGCACTGAGTTTTGACTTTTAGCTGAAAGAATATAAAATTCGTTGAACTTTTGATTTTACCAGATTTTAGTTGTCTCATTTATGCATTCATTGTTCCAAAATGTATATCAATAACAAACACATATGCATACATATACCCTAATTTTCAATGTATTCTAAAAATTATATGAAAATGGTCCATAAAATGAACTGGAGATAAAAATCAGTTACTTCAACTTCCCAGTACATCCTGAATAAGAAATTTGACATTTTAAAAATTTTCTAATCTCATTTCAGTTTTCAAGTTTACTTTTATATTTGGTAATATTCATTCATTCATTCATTCACTCACTCATTTATTTAACATTTATTAAGCAGAAACTGTATCTAAAGTAGAAGAAACAGCTTGATGTAGTGGAATAAGAATTAGCCTCAAAGTCAAGAAGACCTTAATTCAAGTCCTGCTTCTGATATATGCTGGCTGTATAAACCTGGACAAGTCATTTAACCTCTAAAATTTCAGGTAAATTTCTAAGACTTTGAGTTGTAGAGAATATTTCAACCTGTACTGGTAGAGGAATTTCATAAAATCACCAGTTGAACTCCTTTTCCATTGTGTGTAGAGCAATATGTCATTGTAGAGATACAAAGATAAATAAGACAGGGTCCCTATACTCACAGAACTTATTTCCTTATGTACATTATTACTGTATATACATAAAAGATAATTTATTGTTACTATGGGAATACAGTTCTCTGGTTGGTATAATCCAATTAAAACTAAAAGACTAATTTTTTATTTGCATTCAAAATTTCATATGTATATATATATACATATATGTTTATATGTATATATCCATATGAACTCACATACACACAAGTGTGTGTGTGTGTGTGTATATATATATATATATATATTTCCTATGAAGACATTTAATGAAAACAATTCAATTAAAAACAATGTTATTGAAAGATAAAACTTATTCAACTAATGCTGTGAAATACAATCTGACATAACTGGCTTGGGGTGAGTAAAGCAAGATAACTCAAAGGATAAATGGAAGTTATTTTTGTCTCCTTTTCTAGGTTTCTTATATCAGTGATGTTATGGTGGTGTCTCAACACTGGCTATGAGTACACTATGTAATTGTATCATAAGCTGTAAAAGGTGTATTGCTTTTCAGACATAACTTACTTGTGAACAAAAAAATGTGGGAGAATTCCTATAGCTTTAGTAGGAAATCTAACATAAAGTAGCTATCCAGATAATCAAGGCAAAACTTATTTCTGCCAGAGAATCCAGAGAATTGATTCTCCACTAAGCTTTGAGACATGGAGTGCCTATTATTAGGCCCAAAGCAATAACTGACCTGTTCAGGAAGAGTAAAGGCATGAAAAGTATTGGCAAAGTCGAGATAGAATAGGGCTACAGTAAGTTAAGCAAAGAATAAATATGTCTACTTTAGGATACAGGAAATCGATCAAGATCAGCTTCTGTTTCCTTAAGAAAATTTAACTGGGACATTATATACCTAGCAGTGGCTAAAATTCTTTTTATTTTGAACTTGTGAATTCATCAAGGGAAGAGACTACTTTAAAAAAAGTATCTATCACATAAAGTCAAGGAGTGCATTTCCCAGATTCAAAGAATAAGTATCTTTTGTGATTCTCCCTTGGCTTTTCCTTTCTGTAGCAAAGGGGAGAATAAGCTGACTTCCACTGAGATCCAGATTTCCCTTGGAATCCCAATGGTTACCTGAAGACAACATTCTAAACACATACCCACACACAAACACACACATGCATGAGACAGTGAGAGAGAGAGAGAGAGAGAGAGAGAGACAGAGACAGAGACAGAGACAGAGACAGAGAGAGAGACAGAGAGAGAGATAGAGAGACAGAGACAGAGACAGAGAGAGAGATGCAAGTTAAACTCTGAGGACTGGCAAGAGGTAACATGTTCTGAAGAATACAGAAGATGTAAGGTTTTTTTTTCATTCCTCCTCCTCCTGACTAAATGAAGTCAGGAAACATTAAATAAGCACTTAATATGTGTTTGAGACTATGCCAGATACGTGGGTTACAAAAATAAAATAGTACCAGCCGAGTATATGCCACTGGAGAGATACATGTTTATAGACAAATAAATTCAAAGTACTTGAAGAAGAGCAAAAGCATTGATGAATGGAAGAATAAAGGATGACTTCCTTGAAGAGATGGCACCTCAGCTGAGCACTGAAGGAAGATAAGAATTCTGAGAGGAAGAGATGGAGAAGAAGAGGGAATGAGAGTGGGAAAGAGAGGAGGAAGGAGAGGGGGAGAGAGAGGGAGAGAGAGCAAAGGAGGGGGGAATTAAGAGGAGGGAAGAGCAAAGGAGAGGGGAGCAGAATGAGTGGAAGAGAGACAGAGACAGAAAGAGATACAGAGAGACACACAGAGAGATACACACACAGAGAGAAAGACATACAGAGAGACAGAAAGACAGAGCATTCCAGAAATGGGCAATAGTCAGAGGTAGAGAGTAGGATGCTGAATTCAGGGAGTTCTAGTTGGGCTGAAACAGAAAATGTTTGAAGGAGAGTTGTTGGAGATAAAGAATTTGCAAAAGAATATATTGCGTAAACAAAGTGTCTCTTCATGACTACATGACAAACCTGTGCATCTGGGTAGTGAGCTAAATCTGACCAGGTGAACTTCCTTCTCAGTAACTTCTTAAAAAACTCTGTGTGGTTTTTCTCAACACTGGATGTGAGTAAAGCATCTGATAGTATCATAAAATATATCATAAAGCAACTATCTGGATAATTGAGGCAAAATCAACTTTTTGTCTGAAAATTTGGAGAATTAATTTACCATGAAGCTTTGAGTCATGTAGTGACTGTTATTATATCCAAAGCATTAATTGACTCACTCAGGAAGAATAAAGGAGTGATCTGCATATGAGAGCAAATCTTGATTAGGTTCTATGAATCCATGATGTAATCCATCTGGATCCAGATAAGCAAGCTGGAAAGTTTCACTGCAGGGAGGAAATTTTTAGGGACCATCCTTCTTAAGACATTAACTTATCCATCATCCAAGAAAATTCAAGGGAAAAAACAAACAAACAAACATTTGGTTCTTGAATTCCTATTACTTACTTGTTTAGAATCCAAGCTGTCCACTGAGGTAATCTAAAATCAATCTGGAAAGGTAGGTTGGCACCAGATTGTAGCTGAAGAATTTGTATGGAAAACCACATGAGGTTTTCTAGCAGTGGAGTTGATATGGTCAGAAATACGCCTTAGGAAGATTATTTTGGCAGACATATGAAAGAGGAATTAGACATAGAAAACATTAGAAAATGGGAAACAAATTTAGGTGCTGGTGCTATTAAAAGATTTAGGGGGGCAGATAAAAGATGGCAGAGTAGAAATGGGACTTCCCCACAGTTCCTGCTTCTGCTTCCTCCAATAAATATAAAAATGACTCTAAAATAATTTTAGAGCTACAAAAGTGACAGAGAGAAACAAATCTCCTGCTGAAGGGAGCCTGGCAAGCTGGCAGAAAGCTATTACACCAAGTTGGGAGCCCAGCCTAGCTTTTTATGAGTTGCGGTTTTGGCCCCAGGGCATCACCAACCAACAGCAGCGAGAGTATTCAGGAGAGTGAAGCACCAGCAGCTGTGGCGGTTTCCATACTTCTTAGCCCATAAACTCCAAAGACAAAGTTAAACGGTCAGTGTGGAACTTTGTTGGAAAAGGGGTGGATGGTAGAGCATGGCCCAGCCCCTGCCCCTGGGGTGAGAAGCAGCAGAGGTGCAGTGGCTGTGCAGCCACTGCAGCATGGCTGCCTCAGGGGCTCCTGGCCTGCAGATTGTAGGGGGACCAAACGACCATTCAGAGGGTAATTGCTCTTGCTTTGAGCTACTTGGAGCTCGAACAGGGTCTTGAGTAGAGGTCCAGGGTGTGTGGCCAGGTGCCAGAGCCTTTGGGGGCTGCAGAAAGGCCACCCTCCTAATTGCTTAGGCAGCTACAAAAACCCCAGCAATTTGGGACAAAGCTCTCTCCATTCTAAAAGCAGAGTTCTACCATGGCAAAGAGCTCAAAAGTCATTGAGCAAGCAGAAGAAATGCAATCCTACCATAGATACCTTTTTCAGGACGAAAAGAATCAAAGAATGGAATGGGAGGGAGACAACAAAGTCAGAACTCCTGCATCAAAAGCTCCCAAGAAAAATATAAATTGGTTATAGGCCGTTTAGGAGCTCAAGAAGGATTTTGAAAACCAAATAAGAAAAGTGAAGGAAAAATTGGGAAGAGAAATGAGAATGATACAAGAAAATTTTAAAAAAGTGAGTCAACAGCCTGACTAAAGAAAATAACACCTTAAAAATAGACGAACTCAAATGGCAAAAGAGGCCCAAAAAGCCAATGAGAAGAAGGATGCTTTAAAAAGCCTAATTTGCCAGATGGAAAAGGAATTTCAAAAACACACCGAAGAGAATAATTCTTTCAAAATTAGACTGGAGCAAATGGAAGCTAATGACTTTATGAGAAATCAAGATACTATAAAACAGATCAAAGAAATGAAAGAATAGAAGGTAATGTGAAATATCTCATTGGAAAAACCACTGAGCTGGAACATAGATCCAGGAAAGATAATTTTCAAGCAAAATTCCCCTGATATTCTAGAACCAGATGGCAAAATGAAAATGGAAAAAAATTCACCAATCTCTTGAAAAAGATCCCAAATAGAAAACTCCTATTATAGCCGAATTCCAGAGTTTTCAGGTCAAGGAGAAAACACTGCAGGCAGTCAGAAAGAAACAATGTGAATGTTGTGGAAACACAATCAGGATAACACCAAACCTAGCAGCTTTTAAATTAAGGCATCAAAGGACTTGGTATATGGTATTCTGGAGGTCAAAGAAGCTAGGACAAAAATCAAGAATCACCTACCCAGCAAAACTAAGCATCGTGCTTCAGCGGAAAATATGGTCATTCAATGAAATAGAGGATTTTCAAGCATTCTTGATGAAAAAAACAGAGCTGAACAGAAAATTTGACTTTCAAATACAAGAAGCAAGAGAAGCATGAGAAGATAAACATGGAAAAGGAATCATAAGGGACTTATTAAGGCTGAACTATTTACTTTTTTACATGGAAAAATGATAACTGTAACTCATAAGACTTTTCTCAGTATAAGGACAGTTGAAGTATATACATATACACACATATATTCCCATACACACACACACACACACACATATATATACATACACACACATATATATGTATGCATGTATATGAGGGTATAGGTGTGTATAAATATATATGTGAGGGTGTGTATATATATGTACATGTATACATACATAGAGGGCACAGGACAAGTTGAATATGAAGGGATGATATCTAAAAAATAAAATTTAAGAGGTGAAAGAGGAATATATTGGGAGAACATGAAAGGGAAAGATAGAACAAGTTAAGTTATTGCATATAAAAGAGGCAAAAGAAAACTGTTACAATGGAGGGGAAGAGCAGGAAGGTAAAAGGGAATGGGACAACCTTACTCTCATTGAATTTGGCTTAAGGAGGGAATAACCTACAAACTCAATTGGGTATCTTACCCTACAGGAAAATGGGGGGAAGGGGATAAAAGGGGGTGGTGATAGAAGTTAGGACAGATTGGGTAAGAGTGTAGGTAGAAGCAAACAGTTTTGAAAAGGGGCAGGGTCAAAGGAGAAAATAGAATAAATGAGAGGCAGGATAGGATAGAGGGAAATATAGTTAGTCTTTCACAATGTACCTACTATAGAAATGTTTTGCATAACTACACATGTACCACCTATATTGAACTGCTTATTTTCCCAGTAGGGGTGGTTGAGGAGGGACAAAGGGAAAAAATCTGGAACTCAAAGTTTAAAAAAAATGTGTATCAAAAAATTTATTTTTACATGCAACTGGGAAATAAGATATACTGGTACTGGTATATAGAAATCCATCTTGTCGTACTAGAATGTGTGTGTGGGGGGGTGTTTCCTGGGGGGCAGATATAAGAGAGAACAGATTAGGGAAAGAGGTATTCAGCAGGCTAGCTATTTTGGGGGTGGAAGTAGAGGAAAGATGGGGAGAAAAATTTGTAACTCAAAATCTTGTGGAAATGAATGTTGAAAACTAAAAATAAATAAATAAATAAATTGGGGGAAAAAAGAATTAGGCAAGAAGTGAGGAAATCCTGATTTAGGCTCATGTGGGGAGAAAGAAGGGTAAAGAAATAAGATGAGATGTAAAGACAACATGACTCATTAGATATAGGAGGTGTGCAAGACAGAAGATTCTGTTTCTTGGATTATGAACACTCTCAGCCTATGGACCTGGATTATTGTGAAGATTGTTTTGTGCTCAACTGGAAAACTAAACTAAACAAAACAAAAATAAAAGGATTTCTGTTGGATTTATTTGGGGAGAGAATGATTTCTACTGTGAAATTTTTAAATGTGAGATGTAAATGGGGCATTCAAGTGGATATTACTTGAATGTCAATTGATGATAGGACTAAAGTTCAGGAGAGACATTAGGGTTGGATGTATAGATTTGGAAGTCATACTCATAGAGATGATAACTGAACCTATGAAAACCAATGAGATGAAGAAGAGATTTAGTTTAAAGAATGAAAAGAATCTAGGACAAAGCTTTGGAAAACATTCATGCTAATGAATGAAAGAGGACTGACAAGTGGTCAAAGGCAATTGAAAAAGAGCTATCAAACTGGCAGGAACACAACCAGGATAGAGCAGAATCAAGGAAGCCAGGGATGGAGAAAATATTCAGAAGGAGATTTTTGTCAGTATCAAAAGCTGCAGAGATACTAAAGAGCATAAAGACAGAGGAAAATGTCACTGGATTTTGCAATTAAGAAATTGTTGGTAAATTTATAATTTCAATTGATGGATAGCATAGGAAGTCAGATTTCAAGTGCTGAGAAGTAAGTAATTAGTGAGGAAATGATTCTGTAAAGACTATAGTTTCTGGTAGTGAAAGGAAGGAAAGATATATTTCAATAATAGTTTGCCAGGGTGGAAGGATTGGAGAGTGATGAGGACTTGAACATGTTTGTAGACTCTTAAGGAAAGAGGCTCCATAACAAGGGACATTGAAGATGCAAGAGAAATAATTAATTGAATGGCCTCCCATAGTAGATAGGAGGGCTCAGGATTGATTGCAAAAATTAGAAATTTTGGCCATAACCTGGGAGAAAGTTCTTATCTTCTTCAGAGACTAAAAGTAGAAAAAAGATGAATGAAGGTGGAAAAGAAATTTGAAATGTAGAATTGAGATAATGATTTTCTCCAAAAAGTATATGGTAAGATTATTTGCCAAAAAAGAGGAAGGGGATTAATGTGGGGAACTCAAAGGAAGAGGTTTGGAAGAGCCACTATGACAAATTTGAGAAAGAACCAATTGGGGGGTGTGGGGAATAATTTCTGTGTAATAATGTGGTTTTATTTGAAATCAGATTAAATTATAAAAATGGTCCTATGATTTTCTTCAGGAGAATTCAGCAAAAGACATGAGATGGGAGTGATACAGCATTCAGAACTGGTCAAGTAGTAGGATAGAAGACTTGGGAATTCAAGGATGAAAGGCGATGTATTGTGACATTTTAAAACTACCAAGTTAAGACTGAAATGAGGAGGGTAGGCTGAGATTACAGGCAGGAGTGGGAGGTTTAGAGGTCACAGTGAAGATGAAGATATGTTTAGAAGGGGTGAAGTACAAGGAGAAAAGGAAAGACAGGATATTATAATCAGAGAAAGAAATTCAGAGTTCAAAACAACTTGGGCTTTTACCTAGGAATTGCAACTGTGAACAAAGGTATGAAAACTCAGCAGGGTTGAGAAATAATTATTCATTGGTTTAGCCAAATTTTATGAAGAGTCCAGACCACATATTTCCTTTTTATTTTTTTTTTTACCAGACACTATGGGAGATGAAAAAAAAAAGAGAATGCATAATGTATAGTTCTTAATCCTCAAAGAAATTGCAAGGTATTTGAAAGATAAAACCTAAGCATGTAAAAGAACTAGAGAATAATTACAAAGTGATAGATGAAATAGAACATGCCAGTATCTCACATTTATGGAGAATTTTCATAGAGGCAGAGAGCACAGTCAATAGAGTCTAGGTCTTGGAGACACAAAGATCTGGCATCAGATCCCTCTTATGACATTTGCTAGTGAGACTATGGAGAAGGGACAACCATTATGTGTTCTTAGACAGTGACTTAGGACTTACTCAGCATAGACCACAGACTCTTCCTGTATTCTGGTATTTGGTACAAAACACTTTCCCCACAACAAGTGTGGGATGAAGTAGGTAGGAATATGATGATACCCATTTTACAGATGAGACTACTGAGAATCAGGTTAAATGATTTGTCCAAGATGAGAAATCTGGATAAGTGACAGAACCAAGAGTAAACCACAGGACCTGCTTTTCAGTTTAGTTTACTATGCCTTTATTAAGCACCAACTATATGCCAGGCACTGATAATTTCTGGAGATAAGACAAAAATAAGACAATTCTTGCCATCAAGGAATTTGCATTCTATAAACATGATATACACAGATAATACAAAATATATTAATGATAAATACAAATTAATATGAGGGTGGGAGGTACACTCCCAAGTAGAAGAATTCAAAAAGGCTTTTAGCAGGAGGAAGCATTTGAGTCTTGAAGAGATTTGTATGCTGAAGAGCAGCAAGGAGGAAGGTCAGTAGTTTAAGCATAAGAATATAGTTTAAATAAAAGCATAGAAATAAGGAACAGAAATTACTTGACTTTCAGCTAAAATGTAGAGAGTACAGAGGGGAGAAATATGCAATTAGCCTAAAAAAGATGAGTTGGAGTTATATTGTGAATAAGGTTAAATGTTCCAAAAGGAGTTTATGTTTCAATCTAGAACCAGTAGAGACCCCCTGAAGCTTTTTGGGTAGTGAAATGATAAGGTCAGATCTATATCAACTTGGCAGCAATGTGAAGGATGGGTCGAAGTGGTGGAAAGTTGGATGCAGGGGAACCAATTATGAAACTGTTTCGAGGGAAGAGGAGATGAGGAATTGAATTAGGGTGACTGTGACACAGGAAATATGGAAATATAATGTACAAGACTTGGCAACTGATTGGATAGAAGCAAGATTGACTCCTAGGTTATGAATCAGAGAAATTGGAAGAATGGTGGTGATCTTAAGGAAAAGAGAGAGGGCGAAGGGGAGGGAGGGAAAGAAAGAGGGACAGAGGGAAAGAGGAAGAGAGAGGGAGGGAGGAAGGGAGGGAGAGAGAGAGAGTGAGAGAGAGAGAGAGAGAGAGAGAGAGAGAGAGAGAGAGAGAGAGAGAGAGAGAAACAGGGTTTAGATTAGGAGGAAAGATAATAAGGCTAAGATGAAACACCAGAATCTAGTAATATTTTTCCTTATAGCACTATGATGTAGATAAGATATCTGAGTGAAGAAGGGACAGTAGGAAAGGAGCAGAAAGAGTTAAGATATAGGCTTCTCAACAGATCATTATGAAAATGCATGCTCCTTTCACAAAAAATGAAGGCACATGAATTATTTCTCTCATTATCACTATATTAACTGATGATTTAATCATTTATTTTTCATAATTTTTTAAACCAAAAAAATGACAGTCATGCTTGTATCAAGTGCTAATTTGAATTCCTAAGGGGAAGTATAGAACGTTTTCCACAAAAAGGAACTCCTTTCCTTAGGACCAGCCAAGAATTAGAGATAATGGCAGTTCTAATCCTTTTCCCTATACCCCATCTACACACAGACACGTAGACACACACACACACACATGCACACACACTCACACTTTATTTTATATTTAGTGCATATTATTTCCTTATCGGTTCAACAAAAGGGATAAAAGAATTGAACTTTCAATTTTCAGAGAGAAACAATATCATAATTGTAATTCTTGCATTATTTGGCCTTTTCCACACAGGGGAGGTGATGGGAATAGACAATAGAATACTAGACTTGGAGTCAGGGAGATTTGGCTTCAAATCTTGCCTCAGAAACTATGTGATCCTGTGCAAGTCACTTAAATTCTCTGTTTCATTTTCCTTACCTTTCTTATTGGTAAAATAAGGTTAGATTTGAAGGTTTATAAGGCCCCTTCCAGGTCTAAATCTGTGGTTCTTTGGTAAAATTACCTTTTTGATCAATTTCTCAAGATAGGCATTAGGGATAAATGCATCAAAATTGGATCAGAATCGAGCAGAAGCAAACAGTTGGACCACCTAATTTAAATGGCCAATATAATTGTCCCTAAAGGCCAATTTTATTGAGAGGAATTAAGGGTCATTCAACCTTCTTAGTATCACAAAGCATCCTTGTCAGGTTTCAGGAATAATGGGAGTTGGTACAATGATTTTATGTATACTGAGTACTTGTGGTTAGAACATATTCCTTTTCAAATACTGTCAAGCTGGCACTATTAATGAAAATTAATATCACCTGAAGACAGCTTTGCTATTAAACACTCCCATCAAAGTGAGATAGATTTGTAGCAGGTGATACAACAATTTAGAAGATGGGGGGGGGGGTTGAATGTTTAGAGGAAGGGAAGGAAAGTGTGAGAGACACCAGCATCTATATAGGTAAGTTGTTGTTTAATTTTGGATCAAAAATTACCAGTGTAAGTCACAATAAAGGGCATTGGTCTTGGAATCCAAAGATTCTATTGAAGGTGTAGCTCAGCCATCTATTGGTTGTATGGCCCTGGGAGATTTGCTTTACCTCTCTCTGAACCTGGGAATAATAATACATGTACTAGTTATGGCACTGAGTAACTGTGATTATATATAACATAATATATAACATAGCAAAATGTTTTATAACAAGCGCTATATAAGTATGTTTAACTTATATATGTATGGGTGTATAAATATATATAGGGAGAGACAGAGACAGAGAGAAACAGAGACAGAGAGAGACATATATATATATATTTATATAAACACACACAGAGGGAGAGAAAGAAGAGACAGAGACAGAGAAGAGAGAGAGAGACGTAGAGAGACACACATACACACAGAGAGAAGGGACAGAGAAAGATAGAGAAAGAGACAGAGAGAGAGACAGAGAGAGAGAGAGGAGACAGGAGAGACAAGGTGAGAGAGAGAAAGGGGGAGGAGGAGGTGATGTTACAAGAGTCTACAGTAGCATCAACTTAAGCTAAGAACCAAGTTATGCATAGACGTGCTCATTCTCTAGCCTTCTTGGTATTTTCAAACACACCCACTCTTCAGGAAAGAAACAAGTTGAGGATCAACACTGATCCCAAAAGGTAGTGATGATGGTGATGATGATGGTGATAATGATGATGATGATGATGATAGCAAGCATTTGTTTAACATTTTCTATGTGCCAGGCACTATGTTAAGTACTTTACAATTATTATCCTCATGTTTGATCCTCACAACAACCCTAGGAGGTAGGTGTTATTATTATTCCCATTTTAAAGATGAGGAAACTGAGTCAAATAGATATTAAATGGCTTACACAGGATCACCCACCTAGTAAGTATCTTTAGCTGTATTTTAATTTGGGTCTTCCTGATTCTAGTCCCAGAACTCTATCCACTGTCACAATCTAGAGGTAGAATAGAACTAGAAGCTCGTTCCTCAGTAATTTTATGATGATCTATACCTTCCCACTTATACTTATCAGGATGACAACAAATGTAGTAGCAGCTTTGCAGGCGAGGCACAAACATCCATCACAAAATAATAGCTATCAACAGAGGCCAAAATCCTTGAAGGTTCACAAACTCTCTGTTACAGGCTGTACTTACTGAAATAGCCTGGAATTCAGGGTGGGGAGGCACTTCATTGGAATCTTGGGCTTTGCCTATGTAGACCTCCCATGTTGAGAAGTATTTAAAGGGGAGGCATGGACATGTTTATAAGAAGCAAGGAAGAAGCTGGTCATCAGGGAAATATTGAAGATAAAAGAGAGAAGAGATACCTAATCAGGTATAGATTGGAATACAAGACCTTAGATGTCTCTTCCAGATCTGAGCTTCTGTGTGATCTGGTGAAGTATTCAAAAGTCCTTCAAATTGCTATGGGCAACTCAAGGGATGGGAAACTTAATCCTGATGAAGGTCTCACTTTGTCAAGACATTGACCCTACTCACTGAAGTATACCTTTGTCCTCTTTTAATCACAGCTTAATTAAATGATGGAGAAACTTTGTCTGAGCAGTCCTCCAGGGCAGACAGAAAGAATGTGAGTATTTCTCTCTTTTCAAGCATCACAGAGAGAGGGATATTGTACTAGTCCGACTTAAACATGCAGATGGATGTCAGCCAATGAGAGGCTTTAGAATAATTATCCCACTTCACTCTCTAGGATAGTATTTTGCTTCTGAAGCACCCTGGCTGTTTCTGTAGGTTCTGCTACTGCCCAATTAGGACAACTAAAAAGGAAAGGTGAAAAGGGAAATTACTAGGATAGGCAGGATCTTAATAGACTATATAACCTATAGTTCTGTGTTGGCATAGTACCGTAATGATTTAAGTAGACCACTGGCTTCCTATTCTTTAAGCATAAAGAAAGAAAATGAGAGAAAGAAATATGGAAACACTTATTTTAGATGCCCCAATGAGTCTCAGATTGTAAATAATGAGATTGTTTCCCATGCCTGGCTTAACTATCTCCTACTTCAGTCAGGCCATTTTTTCTAGTCTTTTCCTCATAAGTAGTAAATTTGTGACTCACAAGTGACTATAAAGTTTTTTTCTCAATTATCTCTTCTTTATGCTAAGCTAAAAGGGGTATTTCACCCCCTTTAAATAATAGAACCAATAGGACTTTCTGTTCTACCACCATATTTTTTATCAGGTGAGAAAATTTGTTTGATTGTTACATAACTATCAATCATAGGTATGAACAATTCCCAGATACCTCTAATGAAGTTTCAGTCAAAGGCTTAAACTAAGTTCAAAGAGTTTAGTAACTCAAGTTGGCACAGAGTGAAGTGCTTCAGATTATTAGATGAAATGTATCAGGATTTATTGAAAAAAAATAGACCTATGTATATTAAAGAAGGAAATTCAAGAGGAATATTCAAGCAACTGCTTTGGGAAGTAAGATTTGGGATCTCTTTGAGGAGGTATACTTTTGACATGTAATCAGGGGACAGGAAAGGGTAGAGTAAGGCCATCATTAGTATTTTAGGCTCCCTTTTCTTTTCAAGCCCCTTCCCATTGACTGTGTTGACAGAGAGACTGGCTTAGTAACAAACAATACATCCCCAAAGGAGCTGAGAAAGAATAAACTGTACAGCTGAGGAAGGCAAATTCAGTGATTTTGACCTCTTTGAGGCAGAAAGAAGAGTAGTCTCAGGACTCAACAAAGGTCTCAAACCTTGGGACCCAGCAGAGAGTTACTCACATCAGTGGAGAGAACTTCATCAGTGGAAGGGAAATGATTACTTTCAGTCCAAGCAGGAACTAGAAATAATCCCTTTGCAATATATAATTTCTAAGCTTGAGACCACTTTCCCTTTGAATCAACATATATTTATGAAAAACTCTGTTCCAGACTTTTGGGGCAGGGTGTTTTACAAGAATTATCCTTAACCATACTGTCTTAGTAAATATTCTTAAGAAGTTAATTACTTATGACTGGTTATCTTAGTGGAAAACGCAATGGTACTAGAAATGGTATTAGAAATCCTAATCCCTCAAAGTTACTTCTAGAATAAACCCTAAGGGGCAAGTAGTCGGTCATTCTAGGGGCTGAATAAGGTGAGCAGGAGTTGAGAAAAGTAGCTCCCCTTCCCTAAGGAGTATGATATAAACAATTCCTTTAGCCTTCCTTCATAAATCAAAGGGTTCCTGCGAGTGTCTGTTTTCTGTGTTTCGCTTATATTTATAGTGGTGGGCAGATGGGATAGGAAATCAATCCAGAAGTCTAAATACTTCCCTTCGCTTCTCTCTACTCCCATGATCACTGCCCTATTTATAGGCCCTCTTCATCTCTCATCTGAAATGTTGCAACGGGATCCTAATCAGTCTCCTTGCCAAACTGTTGGACTGAGCAATGCTCCTTCTTATTCTTCCCAATGAACTGCAGAAAGGCTTCTTGTTACCTCTATTATTCCAATTTTGCTAGGCATTGTATTCCTTCCCCAATCTATAATCCAACTAAACTGACCTTGCTTTTATTTACCCATGACCTTCTATCTCACATTTTTATGTCTTTGCATGGGTTGTCCCCAAATCTGCAATTTACTACCTCATCACCTCTTCTCTAGAGTTTGTGATTCCCTTCAGAATTCTTACTCTATAACACCTTCAACATGATACATTCCTGATATCCCTAGCTGGTAGTGATCTCACTATTAAAAAAAAAAAGAAAAAGAAAAACACTATTTGTCTCTCCCCTATAATGGAAGCTTCTTGAGAGCAGGGATTTGACACATAGTGAACAATAAATACCTGTTTAATGATGAAAAATACCATCCACATCCAAAGAAAAGAGTATGGAGTCAGAATGCAGAACAAAGCAGATTATTTTCTTTTTCTGTTTTGTTTTGTTATTTTTTTCTCTCATTCATTGTAATGAAAACGTATAATCCCATTCATTATAATTCTTCTATATAACATCATTAATGTGCAAATATGTTTAATAGGGATATATATGTAAAGCCTATATTAGATGGCAGGACATCTTGGGGAGGGAGTAGGAAAAAATTTAAAACTTATGAAAGTGAATGTTGAGAACTAAAAATAAATAAATTAAAATAAAAAAGAAAAGGAAAACTGTATGTTGGATGTCTATTCACAAAACAAAATATACACAAAACAAAATTTGTATAATAAATGTTCTCATGACTAAAAATTTAAATAAATATACATTATTAATTAATTTAATTTCACATGTACCAGTTTAGTCCTACTAAATTGTAGCCCCTTAGAAGAAAGGGACCCTGTTTCATAGATTCCTTCAAAGCTCAATTTCTTCCTATTGAAAGCTTATCCTTATACCTGAAGTACCTAGCAGCATACCTGCTAAAATGACTTTGTATGCACCTTATATTTATTCATTTCTTTATTTGTTTCTCCAAATAGAATATAAACTCCTGGAGGGCAAAGCCTTTAAAAATTTTTTCCTTTACATCACCATAATCTATTTTAGTAAGCACTTAAATACTTGTTGAAATGAATCCTTCTTCATCCTCCATAATACCTAGCGCAGTGCTGAGCACTTAACAGATACTTGAAGACTAATTTATCTATAATCAAAATCAAGCTCCTAGGAAACGTGTTTTAGAACTAATGAAAAGTCCTTGTCTGTAGAGAATTATAAAATATGATCTCTAAATTTTTAGCATCCTCCTGCATTATAATATGGAGATTATAAAGCTTGACAATAGCCCTCAGTTCTAACTGAACAGAAAAAAATCCCAATAAAATAGTTTAGATCGATTTAATTCCTAATTTTCCATAGTAATAGAGAATAAAATTATAGGGGCAGAAGGGACCTTAGAGATCATTTAGTCCAACAATTTTCTTTTACACAACAAGAAAGTAGTTCCCAACAAGTTACCTAACGTTCTAGAATATAGAACTATTTAGGAACATAGCTGGTACTAAAACCATGGTTTCTTAACTCTCAATTAGTACTTTCTTTGAATACTATACTCTTCCTTTTCCCCCTGTGCCTTTTCCTTCTCTCTCTCTCTCTCTCTCTCTCTCTCTCTCTCAATATAGATTGATAGATAGATGGATAGATGAATAGATGGATGGATGGATGGATGGACGGACGGACGGACGGACAGATGGATGGATATGTAGATGGATAGACACAGATAATTGCAATGCCCAATTTCAAATCCTTACTTTAGTCATTAGTTTTGATATTTATTTTTTATTTTACCTAAATCATAAGTAGGTAGCAAAACTGAGTATGATTTTTGCCACTTTTCTCCGCTATATTTCAGGTAGTTATGCTAGTAAGTTGTGGCAAGAAAGAACAGTTAACAGAAGACAGATCTGGATTATATCTCCTTATATCACAATCAGCTGCTGGATAAAAAGGATAAAGGATTTCTTTCCTGCTCATTTTCTTTTGCTTAGGTCAAGGTGATTTTTCATTTCTCTAGGGATAATTGCTGTGGAATAGCATGGGATGATTTTGGAACTAGAGTTTGAAGGGATGTAAGGCAATATTTAGTCAACCTCATTTTAGAGTTGAGGAACTTGAGATTCCAGAGTTGAAGTGACTTGCCTAAAGTCATATAAGTAGTAATAATCAAAGGTGGAATTTAATCCAGCTCTTCTGACTTTAGAGTGTGGCCTCTTTCTATGATCTCATGTTTTGTTGTCCCTCCCAAATTAGTAATGAAAGAATAGTAAATATAGGCACATGCCTACTTTGATTTATTTAACCCACTGTGTAGATTTTTGGGCAAAGTACTCCCTCTATGTACCTTCATAGTTATCTCCATAAAAATATGCTTTGCAAAATTTTTGAACCAATTTCCAAAGCACAGAAAAAGAAGAAAAAAAATCAAACTAACAACAGAACCAGTCTTGTTTCTGATGGTACTATTTATATGTACAAGGCACTCCTCTAGGCCTTGGGGACAGGGAATGAATTTGGGATTTTTTCCACAAAGGGAACCTCTGGCAAGAAAACTCCATACACAAAGTGGGTTGACACTGTCTCTGCAATGTATGGTTCGAGAAAGAAATTTAAGGAAACATTTTAACATGAAAAGCTAACAGTTGTGTCAGGGGTAGTGGTGGAGGGGATGCTGGGGATATAAAAATGAAATAAAAATATAAATCCTATTCTCAAGGAGTTGGCAATCTAGTAGATGAAGGTCTAATATAACATGTGTTGAAGTCACCATGTTTGTTTTCATTTGAGCAACAAAAAAGTGACTTGTACCAATACATTCAACACATGGGCCTTTCCAATGAATCACAGATTCATTCCTTAGTTGGCAGTTATCGAAGACTCAATTGAGTTGAAAGACACTACCTTTTTTCTAGTCAGAATCTCAATGATCAACAATTTATCGTATCAGGGGAGCTAGAATTGGAAGAGAACTTAGGCATTATCTTGCCCAATTTAATAATATAATATTAATAACTTTTGCATAGCACTTTAATTCTTGAAAGTCCTTTCATTTACTGATTTGTTCCTCACAAAAAAAATCCTATGCAGCAGGTGCCATTCTTTCCCATCTAACAGGTGAAGGATATGAGAGAAATCATCAATAGGGCCAATATCCCACAAGACTAGAACCTGAATATTGGAGATTCTGAGTTTGACACTCTTATCTACTATGCCACTTAGAGGTATAAGTAGAGAAAGTATAGCAGCTGAGATCCAGCCAGACAGGAACAGTGACTTGCCCAAAGTCAAACAGGCAATAAATAGCAGAGAACAATTTTAATTCAGTTCTTCCACCTCAAACCCAGCACTCTTTCAAATATATCGAAGTGCCTGTTGTAGTAGAAAGAAACATTGGCATGGAGAAGAAAAAGGGCAACATCTTTCGGATGGCTATCTTTTCTAAGAAGTCAACATTGTAAGAGTTCAGGCAAGTGAAGTGTCCTGCCAAATCAGGACAACTTAAAAAGAAAAAAAAAGCTTTTAATTTTGTTCAACATTACCAAGCAAAATGTGTCATATGCAACAAATACTTAAACATAACCCTGGCAGTTGTAAAGCAAAAGTTGTGAAAGCTGGATTACAGGAAACTGAATTCTAAGCATGACTGGACTACCTTGCAAGCCCTACTTTCTTGAAAGCAGAAACAATTAACATTCTGTTTATTCATGAGATTAAAACCACTGAGGTGTAAAATGGTAGGTGCAGTGTTAAGTATTCTGCCTGAATATCCTATTCAGAAAAGACAAAGGCCTTTAAACTCACTGAAATTTGTAAGGACTCTATCTTTATCTTCTCTGTTAAAAGTGAACCAGTCACTAAGTTTATCTGAATTAATAGAATCAATTATGGGGTATACTGTGAAATAACACTACTTGGATTATTTACTCTAATACTTCTTCCCTCAGTAGAATGTAAGCTCCTTGAGGGCAGTTATGGTTTTGACTTTTTCTTTGAAACACTATTGTTTAGAACAATGTCTTGCACATTGTAAATGTTTAATGAATTTTTGTTGATTAATGTATCCCAGTAATGATACAGTTCATTTGTAAATTCAACAAGTACTTATTAAGACTAAGTGCCTAGTACTTTGGTAGGGATATCAATTTTTAAGAATGAAACACTGCCTATTGGAATGGAACTAACATTCTTAAGAGGGAAACAATGATTCTGTGTGTATGGAGACACACACACACATGCATACACACAGAATACAGTATAAGTAAAATAAATTGATAGATACAGAATAGTTAAATACAAGGCAGAAAGTACTCGATATTGGAGAGGGGATTATAAGAATATTTTTTCATTTAGAAGTAGGCTTAAGCTGTGTCTCGAAAGAAGAGTAGGATTTCATCAGTAGGAGATAAGGAGAGGATGGATATATCAAGAATATAGGATATGTTCTTCCCTGTGTGAGAAGGCCAGTTAGGCTAGATCCCAGAGAGATGGAGAGGTAAAAATTTCCAGTGGAAGTGAGAAGATAGGTTGAGGGTATATTGTGAAGGACTTTAAAAACTAAACTGAAGATTTTCTCTTTTAGGAAAGATATAGCCACTGGAGTTAATGGAGTAGGGTAGACATGGGTAGATCAGTACTCAAGGAAAATCACTTTGGTGAAATTGTGTAGGATGAGCTTTAGTGATAAAAGACTTGCAGCAGATAGACCAATTAATAAACAGTTACAAGAATATAAATGAGAGATTATTGAAATGTGTGCTGAGTTAGACCAAGTGACTCCATTGTTTCCAGGCTTGCTTGTCTTTTGGGTACATGATAGGCAATCTGTACAGAAAGGTGACATGTACTTTGATCCCCTCCCCCTGTCCTTAATACAGCTTATAGTTTCATAAGCTTTCATTATGTCTACTTTTTTTTTTGGCTTTTTGGAGGGCAGGGCAATTTGGGGTTAAGTGACTTGCCCAAGGTTACATGGCTAGTAAGTGTTATTTTAAGTGTCTGAGGCCGGATTTGATCCCAGGTCCTCCTAACTCCAAGGTGGGTGCTCTATTCACTGTGCCAGGTAGCCACCCCAAGTGTTGCCTTATTTCTAATCTTTTTTCCCTATGATGAAGCAATAAGGGAGGAGCTTAGAGTCTCAACCCCTCCCTCCCTTTAGAAATGTGTACCCATGAGGACTGTCTTTCCTTTACTACAAAATAGGTCTATAAAACAGAACATAGTTTGAATTTAGTGCGCAATCCACTTTCAACACCTTGTTGCCTTGAGATGCTTAATGCACTCCTTTCAATTTTCTCTACCTGAGTTTGCTTCACTATTTAGTGCAAAGACCCCCCCCTCCAAAAAAAAAAGATGTGCTTTTAATAAGGTGATGAGCTTCTGAAGAGCAGAGTGGCAGCAATGTGAGTAGAGAGGAGTCAGATATGAATGATGATGTAGAGGTAAAAGTGGTAAGAGATATCAAATGATTAGATACATGGGTGAGAAGGAATGAGAAAATTTATAAGGCTTCAAGAGTGGAAAGATAGTGGTGCTTTGAACAGAAATAGGAAAATGGGAAAGCTAATAACTTGATTGGATGAGACCCTTGTGTGGAAGGAATAAATTTGGTTCGAAGGAAAGAGAATAATTTTTTTTTAAAGAGAAGGGTGGTGGTATTTTTCTATATTATGATCTATTTATTTGGGAAAATATAGGGACCAGATGGTGTCAGGGATACAGTCATGAGCATTTGGGTGAAGGTCAATGGAGACAGCAACAACATCAGTTGCATCATCAGAGTATATTAAAGACAACCTGGACAGAAAGAGAAAACAGATTATCTTTGGGAAATAGATAACACATCTGGCATGGAAGCGTTCCATAACAATGTTAGGAGACTTCATTTATCTAGTTATCTGCTGGTACTAACTTGTGTTGGTCTTTCTGTCAAAATTGGAGCAGCTAAAAACTTTTTGACATATCTTGATGATAATTTCCTTCTGAAAGTTGAAAAAAAATCCACAAGATTGAATTTTATTCTGGATCCAATTCTCATAGAATTGATTTCTATGATGGACATTCAAGAACCCTGTCGGGGAAAGGTAGCTACCTCCCAGAATTTATCTTAAAAGAAAAGAAAGCTGGGCATAGTTCAATATACATGGTAACTTTAGGAGAGCATATTTTAAAAGGTCCAAAAAAGAATGATAGGCAAGACTGAAATGATTGAGGGAAGCCAGATCAGGAAAGATGTGAACTTTCAAGAGTAAAATTTTGAGGACACATAAGAGAAATAACTCTAGTGAGCAAGAAAAATGAGAATTGTTTGAAGACTGATATAGATGCAGAGAGAACTCACCAACTAACTTAGATTTTTTTAAAAGGTATGTACAGGGAATAAAAGCAGAGAAAGACAACAGAATATGAATACAAAAGAATTTTTATAGAGCATGTCAGTATCTTGAAAAAAATGTCAGGAATGCTAAAGCTCAGAGTGTTCCTCAGAGTGTTACTAAGGACAATAAAAAATGACTTAAAAATTATTTGGGACTATATTGGGGAAAGGAAACAAAAAAGGGAAAGCATTTCTGGGTGTATGGGACATGATAACTAACAGATGGAAGGAAGACATAGTCAAGATTTAAGTGAATTCTCTTTTTTCTTGTACCTTTGGACTGGAAAGGTAAAAAGAAATGGGCTAATAAGGAGTTAATAATGCTCTTGATGAATTCAGATTACCTGGTTCAAATGAACTATATATTTTGGTACTGAAAGATACGCTTGCTGCCCTGCTACCAGTAATATCAATGATATTTGAAAGGTTTTGGAGAATGGATGAGACAGGGCAGAATGGAAGAAGGACAAATATCCTGAACTTTAACACAAAACAAAAGATAAGAGAGAATCTGTAACTTATAAAAGTAGTAGATCTACCTTATAGTGTGTGTGTCCTCAGTGTGTGTGTGTGTCCTCAGTTTCTGGGAAAATTCTAGATTGTGTCATTACAGACACAGATATATCTTTAGTAAACACATAAATATTCTTTAAAAAGAAAGAAAGGAAGAAAGGCATAACAAAAGGAAGGAAGGAAGGAAGGAAGGAAGAAAGGAAGGAAGGAAGGAAGGAAGCAAGCAAGCAAGGAAGGAAGGAAGCAAGCAAGCAAGGAAGGATGGAAAAAAGAAACAAACCATAGTCACAAGGCTTCCTCGGGAACAAATTCTGCCACACTAACCTCACTTTTTTTTTGGTGGGGGGGGGGGAAACAATGTCAGTTGAATGAGAGATCAGGGCAATGTTTTGACTACTTTACTAAATGGATAAATGGGATTTTGTTCTGTAAAATTTGGACTCAGTCAAACAGTCATACTTGAGGACCCAGAGGACCACATGTGGCCTCAAGGTTACAGGTTCCACACCCCTGGTAGGTCGTACTTTACTGCCCAGTGACGTAGGTAGCCTCAATTGGATCTGCTCTTCAAAGATGTGCAGAAAACAGTAACTAGAAATCTAATAATGTTGCAGATAAGGGGTCCTCTTAAGGTCCTTTAGAACTATATGTTTCTCTGAATTTATAAATAAATGGAGAAGAATGAGAAAATATTTTAAAATTGATATTTAGAAATCTCCAGTTCAAGTAAACAGGAGGAAAAACCATCTTAGATAGAACAATTTGAGGACAAAAGTAACTGTGGCTTTAGAGAAGAAGATTAAGAGTCACCAAATTTCATTAATTTTCTATTTCAGAGTATAATAAGAACACATCAGGAGGGAGTAGAGATTTAATTTCAAGCCACTCAAACACATTAAAGGTAGATCTACTATTCAGAAAATGCCAGAATTTATATTCAAGAGAATAATCAGGCCATGGCAGTAGGACACTTTTGATGACCTAAAAGGTCTCTTCTCTCTTCAAATTATGGGATTTTATGAAAATGGCATTTTGGTATATAGATCCTTTAATGATTTAGGAACATTATGGATGATATATTCACAGCCTATGGCTCAGCATACTAAGACCTGAGTTTACATGACTGGAGTATGATTCTGTGAGGAACCATTAATTGAAACACAAATCCACCCCACTGAACAAAACCAAATCAATGCTTTGGCTGGTTTTATCCCCACCCAGAGTTTCTAATGGAAATTTCCAAATGTGGTTAAAATAAAGCTTATGTCTAGATCTGTTCAGTTTTTTTTAGTTTTGTCCAGTTGTCCATGTCCCCGTTTGGGGTTTTCTCAGCAAAGATACCTGAGTTGTTTGCTGTTTCCTTCTCCAGCTTGATTTACAGATGAGGGAACTGAGGGAAATAGGGCTAAGTGATTTGCCCAGGATCACATAGCTAGTATATATCTGAGGTCAGATTTGAACTCAGGAAGATGAGTTTTCTTGACTCCAAGCCCAGAACTTTGTCCATTACACCACCTAGTCATTCCACCTGTATCTAGATATGCACTGTTGTTAAAAAAAAATGTTCCCCATTTCCTGTGTGAGCACTCAAAGCAACAATTCATATCAAGTAGCAAAGAATTTGTATTCTGACACTATAGAAATTTGAAAAACACAAATCACACAGTTACCTGTAAACAATGAATATAGTTCTCTTTCCAAGGAAGGGACCCATACATGCATCTAGCCACACGGTAATAGGCTGAGGGCTTGTATTTTCCTAGGATAGCTAGGGAGATAACTTCCCTTCAATTAGATCTACATATTCCCAATAACTCATTTTTAAAACAGAGGGCAAAATAAAGACCCTCACTACTCCATAGCATAGTGTAGACCCCCCTGCTGTTCTTCTAGCCATCCATGGATCCTCTTCTTCTAATGAGGTTGGTGCTATCTAGGAACTTTCACTCTCTAGAAAGTAAGATTCTAGGTGTCCTTATCTCTCACCAAGAGGGAGCAGTTTGTTTATGAACTCTCCTCTGTGTCTCAGAAATCTCAAACTTAGGGCTGCTATCAAGGCAGGACTTCATTGCTGTCAAGGAAGCACCTTTTTCACAGAAAGCTGGATTCTAGATCATGTCATAGGAAAAGTCTTTTCTATCTAGGAGGCTGTTTCAAATAAATTCTTACCACCTCAAGTTGATCAGGGAATTCTCCTGGTCAGCCTTCTACGTATATATCAATGTGATTACATTTGTGTACAAATGCACATGTGTATATCTATGTGTGTATATGTATGTGTGTTTGTAGTAAGCTCATATTTTCAAAGCATATTAAATTAGAGATTTGTTTCCATGCCTACAGAATTTGAAATTATACTCATAAATAATCCACAATTATAAACTACATTACACAAACAGCATGCTTGTACCTTAGTAATAGAAAAATGATTTGAAGCACTTCTTGCAAGTCAAGTATCTTAATGTTTATCAGAACATCCTAAACTTCAGTGAATACATGCCAAGGCCAGGATAGAAAGTGATTAATATACAAATGCAGTTAGTCTAATATCTAGTTAGTGTTTCCAAATCCAAACAGCTTCAAAATCTAATTGGGTACAAGACAGGTGACACATATGGTGTATATTTTCACCCCCAAATCATTAGCATGGGACAGCAACTAGGTCCTAGAATAATTTCTTTCAGTTTGAGCAGATGTCATTGAAAGCATTTATTCAATAAAAACAAACACGATATAATTCCAGACAGATAGTTTTGGAGATAGAATACAGCTTTACTTTGGATAATGAAATTGGCATAGAATCCTATGGTCACAGAGCTGAAAGAAGAGCCCTGAAGCCATGTAGTTAATCCCATAGTTTCCTAGTATCCAAGTCATGCCAAACAGATCAATTGTTATTTTAAATGCATTAAAGAGCCAGTCTAAAACAACTTCTGATATTTCATAGCCAATGGGCTCAAGAGTATAGATAGCCATAGCTCCCTGCTCATCGGAACACAATACTGAAGAATTTTATTTGCCATGCTGAGAATAGAAACCAATCCAATGGCTGTTGGTATATCTAGGCTTGAGTTCCTTTTCTGTTTATTTCTTGCTTGTCTGAGTAAATCCTTTTAAAATTACTTTTAATGAATATTTCTATTATAGGTCTCTGAGGTTAGGGGTATGTGGTACAAAAGATGGCATCAAATAGAGGGAAAAAACAGGAAAAAAAGCTATCAGTTTATGCAGGGAAAATAATATGATTATCAAGGTGATATTTTCAGCAATTTCAATGTCACTCCAAGTCAATATGCCTTCCTTCCTACTTTCCTTTCACTCTCCCTATTTTTCCTCTTATTCATTCAATCATCTATTATTAAGCATTCAGAAAATGAGACTATGTTGAGTTCTCTCAAAGTTGCCTGAGAAACAAATTATGTTGCTTAACTAAATTCTGGGTGTTCAGTTACTCATTTAAACTTCGTATAATTTTGCCATTCTCTTAATTCTCCTTGACATTCAAATTGCTGACTTTTAATTCTTACTGTCCTGCTTTATAATACTAAAAATTATCTTGTGAACATACCTATGGTGAATATTATAATTTCCAGGGTTATGCATGAGGCTTCATAACAGAAAAAAATCCTACGTATCCAGTTTGGAATGCTGGGATCTCTTAGAAACTCTGATTCAATCACATTAAGTTGACTGGCCTACATCTTGCTGACTTCTCTTCCTTTTCTTCCTTCTCCTCTTCCTTGTTCCCTTCTCTTCCTACTTCTCCTTTATCCCTTCTACCTCCTCCTTCTGTACCTGCACCTTTCGACATTCACCTCTCTCAATCTGTGGTACGTCTATTTCTCCATTTCTTCGATATTTTTGTTCAGCTGGTCCTACTAATTTTGCCTTATCTAGCACAGTTAGATGCTATCTTCCTATTTCTCCACTTATCTGAAATTTCAAATTAGTATTAAACCAGTTTTTTTTGTTCTTTCTCTTTCAGTCCAAAGATTATTCCCCTCAGTAGAGAAAATAAGAAATAGGATTGAGTAGATGCTCTTTGCCTTCCATTACCATCATCCCATCTACCTGAGCAGTCATTTTATCATTCTCTTGATCCTCTTCTTCCCTCAAATATTGCTTAAAAACAAAACAAAACAAAAAATTAAACAAATCCTTTCTGTTGTCCTGAGTTCAGCAGCCTCAGTATATTCTGAGCTTTAGGATGCCTGACGTTGTGTTTATAAGACAGTGTTGTAAATCACTGTTATCTGGTCTTATTTCCCTCTTTGCTATGCTCAGTTGTTTAGAAAAATTATCAAGTATGAAGCGCTGTTCAAATGTAAGATACTGTTATTATTATAAAAACGATCTCTTCCAGTTTATTAACAATAGTCTGGTAGCATTAATTCACTTTATGCAGATAAATTGTTAATTCCCAGATTGTAATTCAGTCCATTGGGTTTAAGGGAACTTGCTTTTAAAATGTAAATGGGATTTCTGTGAAGCTTATGAAGGTTGTATTATGTGTCAGGGTAACATTCAGATTTATTGGGAAAATATCACAGTAGGATATTATACCAACAAAATATACAAGGTGTCCAACAAGTGTTAACATAGTTTTAAGCTTCAATAGCCTAAAATTGCATTAAAACTTTTGGGACATCATATATATACTCATGTTCCAATTTCTTGAATCAGTCAGAAAGACAAGAGATACACTTCTTCCTTAACCACAAGATGGCCACGGAAGTGGATGACAGAATCACTCAACTACATACAGTTGAATGTCATTGCAAAGGTCCTAGAAGTCAATGGGGTATACAGGCTTGGTTTCACTATCTACTGGGTAAACCTCCCTTGCAGAAACCATGGCTTGGTCTGTGTGGAAAAAAACAAACAAATTAAAAATTCCTATTAGGGTCTAGTGGTTACGAGGATAATGGTGTAACAGTGGGAAGGGGAAGAAGTGGAAGATCTCTACTAGGGTTCCATGGACCTTGGGGTGATTAAAGCTGGTGCCATCTATCCATTGCAAAGAAAAAAAAATGACTAATTGGCATTGCACTGTGAAACTGGATTCTACAAGTTTTTCTGAGTTGATGTGGTCCATGAAGCTCCCTGAGCTACATAATTCAAGGTCTTAGTCTTTAAGCTGTTCTGTCTTCCTGCCCTATGGTATATGGATCTAAAGTGTAACAATGATTAAATCAAAGAAGTTATTGTTCTACAAAAATGAAACCCTAGAAACCGAAAGTGTGTGTGTGTATGTGTGTGTGCATGTGCATGTGTGTTTTAGAGATTGAACTTATTGAATTATTTATTTAAAATTTCCAGACATTTTGCTAGGCACTGTAATTTTAGCAACTCATTCTTTAGTGAAAATGATGGAATCAACTACCTTCTGGTCTGAGGGGAGGCTGAATGTTTCCATAGTGAAAGCATTGGAAACTTATTTTAATCTATTAATTTTTAAGGAAACTTTCTTCCCTACTCTAATTTTTCTTCAAATTACAGTTCCTAGCACATTGTAAATACTTAAGAAATGTCTATTGCTTGATTGATTCTATGCACATCTTACTGAGTTTTGGTCACTCTACAGATAATTTGCTTTATTTCCAAGAATCAAAGAGGGGAGGAAATAATCTCATTTTTCCACCCAGCATATTCATTCTCTTTGACTGCGTTTGGTCCCCTCCGCCTCTCAAGCTTATGTTCCTATAATACCCTACCATATCCAGAGGTATCAAATTTACAGGTTGCTTTGGCTGGCTAGGCTGCATATCTCCCCAGAGCATTAAGAATCAGATTAAGAGGTAATTGGGAAATGTTTAACAAAAATCAATATAAACACAATACAGCATAGGTATTGTTAATTTGTGGTTTTCTAAAACAATATGAAGGCTGCTTGTAGATATATCATTTGAGTTTGACACCATTACTGCAAACAACCCTAAAAATTCAAGTGCCTCTAGGTTTGAAATACCTCTCAACATTAAACATTCCATCCTTCCTATTCATTCTCTCCTTTCTTCCCACCATTTATTCCCTTTATGTTTTAGAATTTAGAGACTATGAGCTGAAAGGGAATAAGGGATAAAAAGAAGATATTGTTTTTAAAAATAGGGAAAAAAATAAGAGTCTGAAAGTGATGTGAGCGATACAAGCTGGGCACATGTGGCCAAGAAATAAAGGTTCCAGTCTTTCATTAATGCACCATTTGCAGACAGCTATAAGAGGTTTTATATAAACTACCTAATATCTTCAAAGCAGCACTAACAGATTGATTAATCAGAGACTTTTCCCCAAATTACTGTTAAATGAAAAATATAGCTGTTTATAAATTATAAGATTTTATAATTTTTAATTTTCTGAAGAAGGAATTGGCAAACCAATCTGGTATCTTTACCAAGAAAACCCCTAATTGAGTGATGAAGAGTGGGACAGGACTGAAATGGCTGAACAACACAATTATTAGTTTTATGGATTATTAGACTATAAGCTCTTTGAGAGTAAGAACTCTCTCTCTCTCTCTCTCTCTTTCTCTCTCTCTCTCTCTCTACCCCCTCTTTCTCTTTCTCTTTCTCTCTCTCCCCCATCACCTGGTATATAGTAGGTGCTTAAAAAAGATGCTATCGATTGCGATTTTTTTTATTGCTTGCAAAGACAGGTCACAGAACAATCAACACTGTATTCTTTTTGTCTCTTTTACTACTCAAGTTGCCCTGCTGCATATATATGTGGTTTTCAAAGAGTTTCACTGTGTCCCATAGTGCCAAATTTTCACAGAGGGAATATGTTTCTGAGATTCAATCACTTATCACAAACCTTTCAGTGTAAGGTAGGGAGGAGGTAAGGAGAATCAGTCAAATAATGGGAAAATAAAATCTACCCTTTTGGTTTTGGAATTTGTATTAGGACTTATAATATTCAGATCAACATCTTCTTCCTAATTATTATCATTATTATTTTTTGTGGGGCAGGGGAACAGGGGAGAGAGATACTTAATCTGGATCTTTTCTTATTTGTTTCTGCATCTATTCAGAAGACTGATGTTATGAAAGAAATATTTTTTTCCTTGATGGTCAGGAAATATTAAGTGCTTCCTTTGTAAAAATTGAAAGATTCATTTTGGAATCACCAAATTATATTCAATTGACCTTCATGGACCTTCAGAATGACTTGAGTTTGATTTAAAGTTTAGAACCCCCAAACTTGACAAATTATGTTCACAGCTGTGCTTGAATAAAGCACCAAGGGGACTATGGTATACTGGTCCTTTCTCAGTCATATGGAGGAAATAAATGAAGTATTTTCTCCAATAGAGTAATAGGAATACCTTGACAATAATGGTTCTCAACTCTGGCTGTTCTCTGTGGTTACCTTTCCAAACTCACTGTCAATTTAGAAATCATACTACAAGAGGTGGTTGTCTTGACCCTAAAGAGCAGGTAAGAAATAATTAGGAATACCAGGTAAATAAGAACACTAAGCATTTCATGGTAGAAAGGTAGAATGGTGGTCTTTCATTCTTCTCTAGTCAATGTCATGTCTACCTGGCCTTCCATATTTGTATATAATTTCAACTCCCAGGAGTATAGTCATTCTGTAAGATCACAGGATGTTATATTTAGATTTGGAAGGGACTTTGGAGGTTCTCAAATCTAATGTCCTCATTTGATAAAGAGAAAAGGAGCACAGAGTGAATAAATGATTTGCCTACAGTCAAACAACCAGTAAGTATTTATGGTGGGATTTGAATGCTGATCTTCATGACTCTAGATCACATACCCTAGGGGATGTTAGGTGATGCTTACTGACAAGGAAATAGAAAAAAAAATAAAACAGATGACTAATTGAGATTTTTAACATCATTCTTTTTTCTCCTGATCAATTATTTGAAGCTCAGATTCTGGTAGCACTATGTCTAATTCACTCAAGTGAATGGATATCACCACAATAACCACTAATTATTAGTATTTTGCAGGAACATTACTATTGAATAGATATAGAAGCTGTGGAGAAATTTTAAATAGAAGCAGCCAGAATAAACCATGTGTGAGGAATGATAATAATTCTTATCTCATTTATTTTTTATATATTTTAATGGCTTGATTTCTCTTCCCTTTAATTTTTTTTCCTACATCTCATTTTAAAAGTGTTGCATGAGGAAACAACACTGTACATTTTCTTACAAAAAGGTTTAAGTGCATAGATTCATAACAATCGCTCAAAAAGCCCCAAATATCTTGGATGGAATTGTGTTCTTCCCCAAAAAAGAGAGATTAGGGAAAATACTGTTTTCTTCCAGTTTCCTAATGGGACCCAATTTGACATCAGGCCTACAAATCAATTTTATTTACAATAAACATATCCAAAGAAGAAAAATTACTGGCATTACCATGTTTAAATTAAAGAACAATAAGAAGTTGATCTGGACTGATAGATATTTATTTACAAACTTACCCTCCTTGAAATACCCAAACTCCCTGAAAAGCCCAAAACATAAACAATCCTTTTTTTGGATACCATTTGTTGCTGACATAAAGAGGATTCAATCCCAATTTACCAAATGGCCTACAAATCAAAGTAATACCAAACTCTGTTCTGCTCCCAGGTTGATAAATAACTCTCATTTACCTTTATGTAGAATCATTTCAAAGACATCATGTTGTCTCTCTACACAACTTTTTAGACAAAAAGAGCACAAAGACGATAGAATGTTTAGAATAGAGAGGCTTTCAATTCAAGGAATGGGAAAACTTACTGTCAGAATTAGTAATGCCAAAGCCAGTAAAATGTTGACTCTACTTTGCTTTCTTTTAATAAAGGGCACTGATTGGGGAGAAGGGAAAATGATTTATGGTTTTCTGCCATGGCTACAGAACTTTAATCTATAGCTCAGGGAAGGGTGCAAGAGCAGCTTGAAAATTATGCTGAGCTTAATTATACTTAATGTGAATTATTCAAAAGTGCAGACAGAGACTAAAAATTTATTTCATACAAAGAAGCTTGACATTTTAATTGGTCCTTCAGAAAAGAGACAAAACAATTTCCTCTCAAGAAAATTTACATCTTCCCCATCAAAGCAGCAGCCTCAACCGAGCAGAACTTCATTAACAAGATTAATTATCGCTCCAGTGTCTGCCTCATCAGGTGTATAGCCCAGGTGAAAAGCAGAATGCAAAGTGACATGTGACATCATTTCAAACATATAGCATTGATTCAAATAGGGGAAAGTGACAGATGGAGGTCACTGTACCTTGGTCATTAGCCATTTTGTCAGGGTGCTCCACTGCAAAAAAAACAAAAAACAAAAACGATAATAAAAGAAAGGGAGAGAGAAAGAAAAGACAATATCATTAGACTTTGACAGCTCCCAGCAGAGAAGTTGACATATCAAATCAACAATTTTGTTAGCAGATTTTCATATCAAAACCAGTGTCCCATTGCACTGAAAATATAGTAAACTGGATTAAAAGAAATAGTTATCTGTTTTCATTTGAAAAGATCTCTAAAGAAAACGAATCATTGTAATTGTTATAAAATCCCCAATACTCATCCCTCCATAACAGGAAACTTAGTGGTGTTCATACCTCCCCTCAACATGATCTCTGAATAATTATGTTGAAATTTTAATTAAAGGTAGAATTAGTAGGGGAAAAAGATGAGAGTCAACTACTAAATAATTATTACCTAGGGGCGGCTAGGTGGCGCAGTGAATAGAACACCCGCCCTGGAGTCAGGAGTACCTGAGTTCAAATCCGGCCTCAGACACTTAACACAAAAAACTAGCCGTGTGACCTTGGGCAAGTTACTTAACCCCAACTGCCCTCCAAAAAGCAAAAAAAAAAAAAAAAATTATTACCTACATAAAGAATGTTCACTCTGACAGATATTTTGCATTGTCGATGATCTTTAAAAAAAAAGTTTATCCCATTTCCCTGATGATGTGTGATAATGTCATAAAAGAGTACTACAATCTAAAGTAAGTTTGATAACACTTTAGAATTTAGAGACGGCAACACATTTTGAGCTGTCAGAGTCTCAGATCATTTATAAGTAACATCTAGGAAACTATTTCTTCATCACTTGAACTTTTGAAAAAAGCAGGTAGCTTTTTGGATAGCAAAATTTAAGACAAGAGAAGAGATAAATACATTTCTAGAAACCTGGTATTCCAATTACCTTTATACCAATGTAGTTTTTTGCTGTCACATTGTAAGTTTCTCAAGGGCAGGGGCCATATATAGTTAAGTCTCTCAAGGGCAGGGGACATATATATTTATATGATCTAATATTCATTTGTCTAGAGTAGATATTTATAAATATTTGTTTAATTGAATTAGATTGAATATTATAGACTTTTGGTCAGCTGTTAGCACTGTATATTGGAGCCTACCTCATTCTTTCAATGTCAAACAGTGAGAGCTACCTCAATGACACCAAATTGTCTTTGAGTCTTCTGGTATACTTGTGTAAGTTTGCTTAGTTTCTTGGGGCACATCTACAAGAATTTCTTAGGTTGATCCTGGAATGTAGCATTGGGTCAAGTCACTGAACCTCCTCAGCCCTTAGTTTCCTCAATAATAAAATGAAAGGATTAGACAATCTGTTTTCTGATTACTTTTCTGGTTTTAAAGCCATGTTCTATGTGCTAGTTATGTTTATGCAGAAAAAAGATACTGTTTCAGGCTCACCTATTTCATTTCCACCCCAGAGAGCTACCTCACAGTGTATGCCCTTGATTACAAGGAGACAAGACAAGAGAATATGGATGGATAGAAGTTCCTTTCAAATTAATAGGATATATGTGTTTGCATGACAAGAGAACAGATTTGAGAATTAGGTAATCCACTACTTTTATATTCATTTTTCAATGACATATAAAAATAGTAAAAGAAGAGGGGAATTTTGTAGGAAAATGTACTTTCCATTGGGTCACAAGAAACATTTTTTGAATAATGAATTTCTCTTTAGAGAAAATTTTAAAGATACAGATAAAATTAGATTTGCATTAAAACTGAAGTTTACTCATTAAATAAACTTTTATTTGATAACTCATAAGGCTGTCTACCACTTACTCATTTCTGCTCATCATCATTTAGGAGAGATAGAATTCAACTTCTTCTTGTGCTGTGAAATATAAAAGTGCTACCTTATTTGCTACCAGTTTCTTAGGGGAGACCACAGAATTGAATTGGTCCTTGAGAAATATAGTTATCATGTCACACAAATCATGGTATAGTACTATTGTTAGGAAAATCACAAATGCAGGTGACTTAAAGGACAATGAAAAGATACATGATAGGAATAAGTAAGCTATAGCATATCTACGCAGAGCTCTGGGATCTGACAGTAGGAAAGGACCCCAAAGACCATGGAGTACACGGCATTGGGCCTGGACAAGAATCTTCTCATCAGGAGATATGAAAAGTGGCCTTCTAGCTTTTATTGGTATACTTCCTGAGAAGGGTAGTGCACTACTTCTACTTCTTGAACCATCTCAATTCATTTTTGGAGAATTCTAATCATGAGAAAGTTTTCCTTTACATCTAGAATATTTGGTCCTATTTATTCTGGAATCAAGCAAAAAAAAGCCTAACCTTTTGTCTCATAGCCCTTCAGATATTTAAAGTTATCAATCATCTCCCCTCTATGAGTCTTCTCTTTTCCAAGCTAAATATTCCCACATGCTTTTACTATTTTCCATATGCTACTTGTTGGCTTCCTTCCTCTGGACACTGGTCAGTCCATACTCTGGAGACTGGGGGCCACATTTTGGGGCAGTTATAAACATTACTCCTCTTCTAGGGAAAGTCTTCGATTACATCTTTAAATCACTTTTTCATGATGATATATTTTATGTCATTCATCAGGTACAATTCAACAATGATGACACTGATGTTCAACAGGAAAAAAAGTCATAAAGATTACAAATTATAGGCCAATGAGTTTGACTTCTGCTTAGCAAATTCTGCAATGCATTATTTAAAAGGAGTAGGAGAAGAACCAGTGGTAGTTGCTTTCCTCAGGCAATACCAGCATACCCAGCTCAGCTTACTTTTAATGTGTGTCCATGGTCTACACATGCTTAAACGTTCTAGTTTATCAATATCTGTCCTAAAATATGGCACCCTGAACTGAATTTTCCTGATGTGATCTAAGGCAGAGTTCATCAGGTCTAATGCTTCCCCAGACCTGGATTTGAGAAGGGAGGAGGAGGAGGAGGAGGAGGAGGAGGAGAAGGAAGAGGAGGAAGAGGAGGAGGAGGAGGAGAGGAGAGTGTTTCTCATTAAAGCCTAAAACCTAAAGATTTGCATTCATTCTCTTGCTTCTATACCACACCATTGATGAATATTGAGCTTTCAGTCTACTAAAATGCTCAGATGATTTTGGCCAGTGACTTCTTTTTATTTTTCTGAAATGGTCTTTTTGAACCCATGTTGGAGCATATGATCACATATATTAAATTGCATCTTATTAGATTCAGCCT
This sequence comes from Pseudocheirus occidentalis, assembly GCA_028646575.1. Classification (NCBI taxonomy): domain Eukaryota; kingdom Metazoa; phylum Chordata; class Mammalia; order Diprotodontia; family Pseudocheiridae; genus Pseudocheirus; species Pseudocheirus occidentalis. The sequence continues at coordinate 288,339,397 of CM053594.1, read as the reverse complement.
AATATTTTCACCTGATAAAGATCTTTTTGAATCCTGACTTTGTCATCTAATGTATCAGATATCCTTTCAAACTCTGTGGTATCTTCAAATGTGATAAGCAAAACCATCTATGCCTTTTCTAAGATGTTGGTAAAAATGTAAAACAGGAAGGGGTCAATCAGGGGCCAGTCTTGGCATTTCTACCATCATAACAACTCTGATATATGCCCCACTCTTTCCTTTCCTATGACACCACAACCATCCTGGTGCAGGTCCCCTTTGCCTCATGCTTGAGTAATTACCATAATCTAACTGTTGCCTCAAGTCTCTCCCCATTCGAGCCCATCTTCCTCTCAGCTGTCAAAGTGATCTTTCTTGAGGTCAGGTCTGACCGCATCACCTCTTGCCTCCCATTGAATAAAATTTAGTGACTCCTTTCATAATCTGGCCCCTTCCTACCTTTCCATTCTTAGCCCGTACTCTCCCCCAAATACTCTGTAACTTGGTAACACTGACTTTGATACAGTTTCTTGCATGTAACACTCCTCTCCCTCCTCCAAAAGTCCTCACTAGCTGCCCCCCATGCCTAGGACTTGATTCTTCCTCACCTTTGCCTCCTAGCTTCCTTGGTTTCTTTCAGATCTCTGCTATAGTCCTACCTTTGGCTAGAAGACTTTCTTGGCCCTCCTTAATCTGAGTGTCTTCCTCTAAAACATTTTATTCCTATATGTATATGTGTGTGTATGTGTGTATGTATGCCATATAGATAAAATAGCTATAGATAGCTATAGGAATTTATCTATATCTGTCTTGGTTTTGTATAGTTGTTTGCATATTGTTTTCCCTATTAGATAGTGAGCTCCTTGAGAAGAGAGATGACCTTTTTTGATCTTTGTATTCTTAGCATGTAGCACTGTGTTTGGCACATAGTAGGCACTTAATAAACTTTAGCTCACTGATTGGCCAAGGGGACTCCGCCGGAGACTTCCTTCCAATTTGACATCAAACCATTAATGATTACACCCTGGGTCCAGGTATCCAACCAGTTTTAAATTTGCTTAATTGTATTATCTCATGCCTTCCCAGATGTTCTATAAGGATATATAAAATATTTTGTCAAATATTTGTTAAAATCTAGGTAAATCATGTCTACAACATTTCCCTGCTCTACTACCTTGGTAATGTCATTGAAAAAAAGGAAGTAAGGTGAGGTTGGCATCAATTGCTAAATGACTTTATATGTTAATTGCTCTTTTTTTCTTGATATTCACTAACCATTTCTTTAACATATTCTAAAATTTACTAGAAATTAAGGTCAAACTCATTGGACTACAGTTTGCAAATTCTATTTTCATGCTTAAAAAAAAACAGTAGACGCGGCTAGGTAGTACAGTGAATTGAGCACTGGCCCTGAAGTCAGGAGGACCTGAGTTCAAATCTGTCCTCAGACACTTAACACTTACTAGCTGTGTGACCTTGGACAAATTACCCGACCCCAATTTCCCTGCTTTCCTCCTTCAAAGAGACCTCCCCCCCCCAAAAAAAAATCAGTATTACCAATTATGGGCTTAGTGAGTGCCATACAAAATATCAAAGACATGTATGAACTTAAAGTGCTATATTTGACAAAGTTTTTCATGCAATTTTTGTAGACTAGATGGTAAGATATAGGATATATTCCTCTACATTTAAGTAAAACTTAAACTGGTTGTATGGCTGGATCCAAAGAATGATCACTGCTACTTTAACGCCAGTTTGGAAGAAGGTCTTAACTGCAGTGCTCAAGAAATCTATACTTGGCTCTGGGGTGTTTAACATTTTTACCAAGGAAAGGGAAGTGATCTGTTGATATATAAAGAGGGATGAATAAGAGATGCGAAGCCCACGTGTTGCAATGATTTTCAAAAAATAATAAAAGTGCTAGAGGAAGATCTTTGGTATGTGGGTGGACCTATTATAGAGGATTTATGTAAAGACTTAGATACAAATCTAATAACCCACACCAGAGAGAGCCCAGAGGAACTGAAATATCAATGAAGAGATAGGAATACGACTTTAAACTCACACCCCAACATAACATTAGAGGTCACTTTGCTGCCATGAAAGCTGTGTGGTAAAAGGAAAATAGGGAACAATATGTTAGACCTCTCAGTGTCCAAATTGTCAAGAATGTTAAAGAAACAATGGATATAGCTACCCGGGGCTACTCTCCAGAGACCCTCATCATCATATACTCATTTTAATGGAAATATTTGTAGGTGGTAAAAGAAAATCTGCTTCATGTTCTTCATTTTCATTATTCTCTTTTTCCTTTTGTCTTCAACTTAGTGCATTCATTATCCACAGACTTAACTAAAAAGGGTTTTTTTTTCCTACTGAATGACTAGAATTAATGTGCATTTTAATGGAAATTCTATATTCACTGTAACCTTATGGCTCTTTTCTGTAGTTATTAATGGCTGTCTTGATATAACTTTGATTTTCTTCTGTTAAAGTACCAGACTATGGTGATTATTGTTGCAAAGGAGAACTAAACAAATTTTGAGGTTTAAGTTTTACTGGAGTTGAGAAAAAAAAATTGATATTTGTGCCAAGGATTTGCGTCTTCTTCTATCACATATGAGGACCACTTGACTATCTTCACAGGTAGCATTAGGTAGTGAATTTATAGGATCATAGGATTATAGGGTTTTAGAAGCCTTAGTCTTTCTTTTGAAAAGTGTCACAGGACAAAAGAAAGACTAAAGCTTCTAAACCAATTAAGATACTCCTTTTACCAATGCGTATCAGCACATGTTCTGCAGCTGTGAACTTAAAAGTTGCACAGGGCCCTGAGCATTTAAATGATTTACCCAATATATGTCAGAAGGTACAATTTAAACCTAGGTTTTGAGGTTCCATTCTGTCAAAAAGTTTCACCCTGTTGTAATGGTAATTAATTTGTTTGATCAGATGTTAAGTAGATCCTAGTAACCTAGCGTTAAGTATAGAACTCTGTCCATTGGTGAAAAGGTGTGAATTCCCCTGTGACTTGGAAGAAAGCTATTGGCTGAGACACTCCCCTGTTTACTCGGGAGAAGGCCAGTGCTTATAAGGAAGAATTTTACAGAGACAGGGCAGATCTTGGATTTGGTTCCTGAGTGGCTGACTGCAGATATGAGCAGGATGGGACTGATCCTTGAGTTCCAGGCAAGAGAAGTTATGAAGGGTTTGAGGTGTGCTGAACCTTGTGAACTTCAGTGAGTGCGGGGGATTGCCTTGAGGAGAGGACAAGGACCTGGGAGCTGTTCATCCCTGAGGACTGGACGAGAACCCGTAAGCTTTCAGCTCCTGAATCTAGGTGATTGTCTGGCAGATTCAGGAGGGAGCTGGGACCAGGGAAGGGGATTCAGGGAATCAGAGAGACCACCCAGAGTCAAAGTGAAGAAAAGGCCTCCCCTTGGACTAAACTGAGGTTTGTTGGAAATTAAGGGGTGGAAGGATTTGTGTGGTTGTCTAAGAACTTTATTTGAAACTAAAGTTAATGGTTACCCCAGGAGTGGAAGATCAGTATATTGTGAACTGTTAATTGAATCAACTCCCTTGTAGGGAAACTAAGTCATTCCTTTGTTAATTGATTGATTGGATCTCTGACTTGACTGATTCAATCTAAAACTGTGAAGCTGGTTTCTCCCGTAGGGAAACCAGCTGAGTCTTCTCTTCTTCCTTTTTCCTTTCTGTAATAAGATATAATATAGAGACTTTCCGTGTTCTGAAGATTGTATATAATATTATGAACTGTTGAAACTGTGAACATTGTACTGAATAAAGATTTGTAATGGAATAAACAGAGTGTTCACTAATACTGTGTAATCCGAATCTTAAAAGTTCCTCACAGTAGCATTCTGTCAGAAATCTATTGCTAATTGGCTTTACACCTGTGCAAATCCTTATTCCTATCCTCCTACCTCCCATCCTAAATCATTTCCCTTTCTTTCTCAAGAAGTTTCATACCTGTCTCATTCTTTCTCTTCTCCTTAACTCTTTCCCTTATAGGGGGCTTCAACATTTATTTTAATGTTCTCTGAAACACTCTGACATACCAATTCTTCAGTCTCCTTGAATCCTATGATCTATTCCTCCACTTTACCCCAGCCACACTTGGGACTATTATTATCCAGATCTCATCATGACTCAGACATGTTCTGTTTCCTTGATCAAAGGCTTGAATATTCATTTAACTGACTATAATTTCCTATCATGTTATAACACTCTACATCTCATTCCTTCTAAGTATTTTCTTTGCACTCATATCAAATCTACTGCTTCCTAATCCATTACCAATGTTTTCTAACTCTCATCCAGTCCTGAAGTAAGTCAAAGCCATGAGTTGAGGAATAAACCAACTTTAGTTGTGATAACAGTGCAACAAATCTGCTACCTAGGGGATGTCCCATGAGTAAAGAGCGCAATAGATTTCTCAACTCCAAGACCCATGCAAAAGCTTATTATACCTTTAGGAGGAGAGGAGGAGGAGGTAGAATGAGATAGCAAGGTTTGAAAAAATGACCCTGGTGGCCCTTGCCAATCCAGTCAAAGAAAACCACTTCATTTTGGTTGCTTTGCCCTTCATATCATGAATCCCAAAGGAAAGGTGCAAGGACTTTAGAAGTTGAGATTCAGCTTAAGCTAGGTTCCTTTAAGAGGTAAAATCTCTGGGTAGAGGGATTTAGGGTATGGTTCAGCTCAACCTAATCAAAAGCACATAATATAAAAGTAGGAATGTAATGAAATTACTGAAATTCTGACATTATTAGGATAATCAAAGGAGAGGTATTCCTTATTACATTTGATATTAACAATTTTTTGTCATTATATGAACACCTTTCTGTCAGCCCAATACTCTGGCTACATTTTCTTCCTTTCTCAACTAACATTTGATACAATTCCATGCTTTCTTATACTCACAAATATCTTGTCCTCTTGTCCATTGCCACTCATTCCTTTTAAAACCCTGACCCCCTGGCAATACTCCTGTCATTCATTTTCTCTCTTCTACTCATGTGTTACTAAATAGATCTAGAAAAAGTCACAAACTAAGTTGACTGTGTCTACTAGAAATTTATATTATCTAGATTCAGTTAGACCCTCGCTGTTCCAGGGCAGTCCTTTTACTTCTCCTTGACTGATTTCCCATCCCACTCCCAACAGAAACTGCTCTAAGATAACTTTTCTCTATTTATACCTCCCAAAGCTTCTCCTCTCTACATTCTTTCAAATGGGTATCAACCATCTTAATTTTCTGTAAGCTCCTCTAAATCTTAAAACTCCTTGACATCCCCTATTATCTCTTCCTTTCCTCTTATCTCTATGATAAGATTGTTCTTTTCTTTTTCAACATAAATCATCTATATGTGACTTTGATTCCATCTACTTTTTAATTCTACAGCAGACTATATTCATTCATTCATCAAAGCAATCATCCCTATCTGCATTCTTTAGTCTCTCCCTGTCTAATTGTGCCTTCCCAACTTCACTGAAACAAGCCTGTCTCCCCATTAAAAAACAAAACAAACAACAACAACAACAACAAAAATACCCTCTCAGTTGGCATGCTGGACTTCCCAATAATTCATGACATGCTCACCTGCCAACACTTTATTGTTAAGACCTGTCAGTAGACTTGACCATTGATTTGTTATACCTTGCATTTTGTGTGTTTATTTGGAAAATAATGTAATCACTATGACTTTAACTCTGTTACACAATAGAGGAAAACATATGAACATTTTCAAAATTTTCTTATCTTTTCTTCTTTCCTTATGATTCCTTTGCCCCCTTATTTTTATTCAGCACCCTGTAACTGCACTGGATGCTACTACTGCCCCCAATCATCCCAGCACCCTCCTAGTGGGCAGTATCGCTCACTTTGGGAACCAATGATTCTATATCATAACTGAGAGCTGTGGGTATTATCATAAGACTTTTTCCTAGGCTCTCTTCTCTCTTCATACTCTCTCAGTAAACTCATTAGCTATTTAATTATAATCTCTATCCAAATGACTCCCACATCTATATATCCTGCCCTAATCCCCCAAGTTCCAGTTGTATGTCACTAATTGTCAAACAAACATTTCAAACTGGATGCCATGACGATATCTCAAAGTTATCATATCCAGAACAGAACTCATTAATTTTCCCTCAGAAATCACCTTCAACCAAGAGTTTTTATTTTACCATGTAATAATGCATATTTAAATTTAAATGATTTAAAGTAGCTATTTTCTTAACTTTACATTTCCTTTTACTTTATAAGAGATGATCATCTAATCTGCTGAATGTTATTACAGAGCATATCAGACTTAGTTTTAGGAGAAATAAAGACTATCTTTGAGTTACCTAATTATAGAGGAAATGGACGGCATGTACCTGTATGGAAGCACAATTATTAATGAAATAGTGGCCTGTTTGCAACATTTTCAATAGATCCCTCTGAGTTTCCTGGTTTCAGGATTGCAGATGAGTCTCTCAAAGAAAACAAATAAGGTTGCATTCTGATAAAACAGAAAGGATTGCTAAAGCAGCTTCGTGAGCTAAATTTACTTAAACTACAGAACAACTGAATGAGTTTCTCTGAGGTTGATTTAAACTATCATGGCTTTACATTTCTTCTGAGGGATGACTTTTGCTGCCAACAGAATATCTGTTATGATAAGAGACACACAAGTGACTTACTTGTCCCGTGTTAATTATCATTTAAGGCAGGAAGCATCAACATTTTTGCATAATTCAGAATGTGCAAAGGAAAAGAAGTCTTTTTCCCCTCCTTTACCTTATGAGTTAGAGACAGATTTGTAAAAATTCTCAGACTATTATTGAATATGACATATTTAGGAGGACAGACATTAAACATTCATATCAGAGAATTGGATTTATTCCACATGGACTATTACAAGTTATAACAAATTCCTAGATTTATCTTTGTGGTACATTCTGATATTCTCATCTCTAGGAATCATTTCCCAGACGAATTTTAATATCTTTGGATAAACATATTTGGATATGATATTCAGTTCATTAAATAATCTTTTGGGGTTGGTTATCTGTCTCTGCTTGTGAATCCTGTGATGTCTCATTACCCTGCCTGCTTATTATATTTGGTTGCTTTGATTCATTTTAGGTTCTCCCTGAGATCTTTTAGTTGGCACAAATTGCAAGCATGAAATTAAGCTGGCACCTATCTAGGTGAAGGAGATGAAATGCTTGCAAAGTACTATCTAGTCACATTTCATGATAGCATAATGAATAACCAGGATTGTACAAATAATTTATTTGGAGTGAATACTGACTTGGTCACATAAGCCCTAAAAACCTGAATAGAACATAATAAGCTCAAAACAAATGTATACATTTTTTTCTTTTCCTTCTTCCTCTCAACTTCTCTCTTCTTCCAAACTTGCTCCCACCCTCCCACCCACCAAACAACAATAATAACAAGAAACTTTCCCTACTTTATTAAGAATTGCCATACGTTCAAGTTGAACATTTTCTTGTGTGCTTGCTGTAGGCACCAATATATGTAGGTGCCAAAAGCTAGACTCCTGTTGAATTTACATGTACATGCCTCAGAACTACAAGTTTTCCTGGTCCATTTCCCCTAAATGCATAGGGGCAACTAAGTCAGATACCATACAAGTGATCTGAAGCTTCCTTGTTTGGGAAGCCAAATAAGTGGGTGATGTTTTTTATCCAATTATCTTCATCATCCACTTTTTTCTATTGCTTGATAGTTTTACAAAATACTTTATCATAACTGATCTGTCAGGAAGATGACCTGTTATTGCATTACAGAAGAGAAAACTAAAAATGTTCAGAGAGATTAAATGCCAAGTGTCTTCGGTTTCACAACTAGTGTCCTGATGCCATGAGATTAAGTTTGGGCAGTGACTGGCTCTATTTTTAAATTTCCATCCAGATTATAGTATTAGATATTGCTCCTTTCTTACATGGACTTTTAAAAAATTTACTGAAAGGATCAGAACAAAAGAAATTTTATATGAAATACATATAGAAGAGATGGAGAAACAAAGTGTCTATTAAGAATCTTGAGAGATGGAAGGGGGGCAATTCCCCAGATAAAAGTAATGAGTAGATCTAGATAAAAACACAGCAGAGGAAAAAGTACTAATGATAGAGATGAGTACAGTACATTGTTTACCAGCAACTAATTTAAATAGGATTATTTTCGGAATATCAGAATTTATTGCTCAGGAAACTTGGCATCCAAGAAATATTTTGGGACTATGAGACTTTTATATGATAACTATTTTTGTTATATCAAACAGAAATGTGTATTTTGGATTTCTCAACCCATGTTAGAGATGGGCCACTTTACATGAAGATTTTCTGACTTGAGGCATTAGAAGACAGAGCAAAGGATAAACATCACAAAACAGATCAGGAGTCAGTGATCAAAGAAGGTAAATGTAGAAGAGGGATGAGAGAAACTGAGACGCTCTTTCAGGAAGCCAAGACACCAGAAGCTATTGTAGCAGCAGAGAGGCTGCTGACAGAAACTGATACCATCTGACTTTCTGTACTTCATGTTGGAAGTGGATCTAAGTGGAGGAAATCTCTGCTTTTTAAAAGAACTGATTGGAGTAAAGATGAATCTTTTGCCGTACCTGAAAAGCTGGCCCGGGGAAAGTACCACCTGAGGTTTGAAACCCAGGCAACCTCTCACAATTTGCCTACATTTCCTCTTACTTTCCTCTATGACTCAAAGACTTTGGGAAGCAAAACATAAAGGTCTGTTTTTAAGAATGTTTGTTTAAGAATGAACAGTATCACTCAGGATGACTTGACCACACAATATATCTTTCTTTCACATTATGGTAATTATGAGAAGCACACCAATGGGGACTCAAGAATTATAACTGTGTATGAAGATGTATATTTCTTCTGTGCTAGGGTTGTCCTTTATTACCTTTGTTGTAGCCATTGACAGTCCTACTCTGTGAACACCCTTCACCCCCAAGACTTACCAGTGTGAGTTCATGTTTGGGTGAGACAGGCCAGAGAGAAAAAAGAGGTTTCTGGTGGCTCTTCAGGCACCTTACCCTCTATACAGACTAAAATAGTATAGGATTATAGATCTAGAACTCAAATGGGCCTAATTTATAAGACGTCTAGTCTCTTCTCCTTCTCTCTGTTTCTGTCTCTGTCTCTCTGTCTCTGTCTCGCTGTCTCTGTCTCTGTCTCTCTCATTTTACCTATGAGGAAATAGAGGCCAAGAAAGTTGAGGTGACTTGCCTAAGGTCATGGAAGCATGAAATGGCAGATATAGCATTAAACCTAAGTCTTGGGACTCTAAATTCATCCCCCTTTCCATGTTGCCATGCATGACCATTTAGAACTCAAGTAACCCTTCTTTTGAACCCTATTGTCTTGAAAATATATTTAAACATCAACTGGAGAAATTCCAAATTATTTCAGGTATCTCTAAGTAGATTAAAAATTCCTGAATTATTGGTGCCTGCAGAATCCAATGCAGTATATTTCAGGAGCAAGGGCTGATATTAAGACCTTATCTTAGTATGATGACTGACTTGGGCTTTTTTTCTTTCTTTCTTTTCTTAAGGGCATAGATAACTGTACTTCTTCTGGGAGCTATTTTTATTCTCTGAAGTATGCAGTACTTTTCTGTGGAAATTATACAGTAAGAAAATGTTCTATGTTGGCCCAGTTGCCTAAAATAAACACATTACTTCCATATGAATTTTTTTTCCTTCCCATTTTCAAAACTTTCTTTTACCTACATGGACAATAGCCCCTGAAAGAAAACACTTAAAGCTGGTTACATTACAACATTCACATAACTCATTGCTTTTCATCTTTATCCCTTTACATAAAATGGCTGATGGATTTCATGTTTTGAATGCAGCCAATATACATGAAATCAATACAAAAATTCCAAAAGGACTCTAAATGGGGAAAGTGAAGTTAAGTGTGTCTGTCTCAATGGAGACTGCAGGAAACTAGACTACACAATATATCTTTCTTTTGGCATAAAGGCTGCATGTTCATTTACTGTGAATGTTCACCACAGTTCTGCTGCTACCATAAGTATTGTGGAGAGAAGAAGTTTCTAAAATTCTCTCTAAAACTACTTTAGAAAAACCTTATACGAGCAGATTGACAACAGGAAAAACTGCAAACCTTTTAATGTTCTGAAAACAATGGGATCAGAGAGAGGCCCCACTCCTTTGGAATTTCGGGCTTGAATTCTAAAGTAGTATACAGTGTCAAGGTTAAGATCCATAATTTGATGAGTTAGTCGATCACCACTGATTGATTCCATAATCCAGTCATCAATTGGTGTATTTTTGTCCAATGTATAAAAGAGGATGTAAGCTGTAAGAAGGAAAAAAAAATATTGAGGGTGTTAATAAATGGAACTGCATGTTGTCATTTTGGTTCAAAGCACATTTGTTTCCTTGTTATCATTTATAATATTGGTGGTACATTAGCAAATATGGTATAGCACTATACTTATAAGTAAAGATTTTCACACCCATCCAAATATATCACTGGTATTGAATAAATAATGCTGCAACAATGCTCAATATTTCTATGAGTAAAGAATCATTAGAAACAAAAAAAGAATAAATTTCAAAACAAAATATATGCTACTCATAAATTCTGGTTGTCAAGTTTGCTGATAAGTATCATGAAGATGAAAACAGGCCAATATATAAATGAAAGAATTTTGTACTTTGTAAAGAGACAATAAAATTTATTTTGCTATAAAAATTCTTTTCTAATGTCTCATTAAGCCATGGAGCTAACCAAGTTTCTCTCTCCAGCATAGTGGAGTACAGAGATGTTCTTTAGAAGATAACTGCTAAGTGATGAATTATATGTGTAACAAAGAAAAATGCAAAATGGATCTTAGTTTTATCTGGTGTCTTTCTGTTCTTAGAGTAATGATGGAAAAGAGCTGGAAAAGAGGGGAAAGGATGCAAATATAGTGCTATGTATTAATGTTAACTGAAGATACACTAAGTAATTATTGTGAGCAGGTCTCCTTTGGTGGTCAGCATTTATTGGATATGATATCAAAATTGACATCCTTTCATCTTAATGTAAAAATGAAACCAGAAGACAAAAAGAAGTTGCATATTAATAGAAGAATGGATGACAGGAATGCCAAATAATGGAATGTATCCACATGCAACCAGAAACATTAATTCTTTTTTAAAATTAACTTTTATTTTTTTAAATCAAATGTTAAAAAATATATTAGTATTATTATTATTTACATGCAACTGGGAAATAAGATATACAGGCAGTGGGGTAGGGAGATCCATCTTGCTCTACCAGAGAGTCAGGGGAGTGATGGGAGAGGAGAGAGGAGAGAGCAGATTGGGGGAAGAGCTACACAGTAGGATTGCTACTTTGGGGTGACGGGTAGGAGAAAGACGGGGAGAAAATTTGTAACTCAAAATCTTGTGGAAACCAATGATATAAACAGAAACATTAATTCAAGAACCCCACAGTTAGTATGCCTTCCAGTGCTCAAGGTGGACATAAGCAACATGATCATCTTGAAGATAACTGCTGCTTACACTTTTATACACATTAATAAAAAGATCCATGTGCAGGAGGATAGTGAAAAATATGTTGGAGCATGTTGATATATGTAACATGCAAATATATATATGACCTTTTAAGTAATATATATGTGTGTATATACACATATACCATGATATACATGATATATAAAATAGAAAATATTTTAAAATACATGTTTTGTAAAATATTATGTTTTCTGTATCATGTATATTATGACATATATTATATATTAGACTTAAAAGGTCAAAAATTAAAGACTCTGCAAGAGTGTAACACTTATTTTCTTTTATTAAAATTTAAAAATAAGTAATTATTGAACTGGAGATACGGAACATGCTGGAGCTCTCTTATTAATTTCTTAACTTGCCTTAATGATAACTTCATCCTTTTAAAGTTGTAGGTACCAGCAATGAAGAATTCTCTTACCAGCAAAAAGGAATTAATTTTTATAATGAAATTGTTAACAGTTTGGGGGATAAATTACTTCATCTACAGGAGCAGGGAATCTGCAGCCTCAAGGCCACCTGTGTCCCTCTAGGTCCTCAATACAAAGGGCCTCGCTTGAGGATCTAGAGGGGCACATGTGGCTTTAAGGCTGCAGGTTCCCCACCCTTGATCTAGAATCGATCCAGAAAAAGGAGAGGCAAAAAGTGAAGAGACTATTTGACATGAGTCGTAGAATTTGGGAAAATTGTTTGAATGAAATTTTTCAAGAGAAAAATTTCAAGATTAAAAAGAAATAATTCTAGAAAGGAGAGAAAAAAGGGAATTGTCTAAACAGATTAATATGTATGCATGCATAGGGAGTTCACCAATTAAATATTATTTTATAAAGGCCCATACTGAACATAGATGCAAAGGCATGTAATAGGAGATGAATACAAAAGTTCAGCAAGGTCTCGTAAAAATAGACCCTGAATCAGACTGAGCTGAAGTGATTAAGGAAAACTAAGCAGAACACATTTGAAGCTATACTGAAGAAAAGAGGTGGCTCATGGCAGGGGATAATTCTCTTGCTGAGGATGAATGAGATGGTTAATTGACAATGCAGAGGAGGCGGAGAGAACTGCTTGGAACTTCTTTTGTTTTTATTTCCAACCCTCCTTTTCAGCTTCTGTTTTCCCTCACTAGATTGCAAATTCTTTGAGGTCAGGAACTGGCTTTTCTCCTATTTTTATCCCCAGTGCTTAGTACAATGCCAGATACATAGCAGGCACTTAATAAATGTTTGATTATTGACTGCTGATTCTGGGTAGTTAAGAAAGAGAAAATGCAATTCCCAAGCCATTGTTGGTGACATTGGAAGGTTCTTAGAGAAGAGGAGAATTACCAGAAGATTAGAGCAGGAAAAATATTATTTTAGCTTTCCAGGTGGAATTTGAAATGGCCCTCTGGCTTCAGTGCTATTCCTTTCTACTGTGGCATACTGCCTTGCTCAGATAAAAGTTAGAGGAGTTGAAGAAATTAAAGAATTAGGAGGCCAACATATATGAACAGAAGTGGTCAGGAATCAGGGCCCAGAAGAATTCAGTGTGTTGGGTATTACATTTGTTGGAATGGATAGGAAGTGTCCTGCAGTTCCATAGGTAAAAGCAACAAGAATCTGTGCAGGATGGAGTGAATTCCAAGGGGAAGATTAGTAAAGTTACTAAATAATCATGGCAGAAGAGGGCCTAAACATGACAGTAAAGAATAAGGAGTATACCAACTTTCCTTTCCTTGTGTGTTAGGAATTATGAAGAACAACAGTATCTTCAGAACAAGGCTAGGTTTCACTGAGTGCTGGAAAATATGAAGGATTTTCAAGTTAAAAATCTAGAATAGAGGCCTTCCTTAAACATTCTTACCATTGATCATTGGGGCATATGTGCTATCCATTGGCTATTTCTCATTTTTGCCACATGGTGAGTCTATTTTCTTTCCTAGGACTTCATCATTCTACTTGTTCTTCTTCTTTTTTTTTTGAGGGCAATTGGGGTTGTGACTTGCCCAAGGTCACATGGATAGTTTTGTGTGTGTGTGTGTGTGTGTGTGTGTGTGTGTGTGTGTGTGTGTGTGAAGTGTCTGAGGCCAGATTTGAACTCAGGTCCTCCTGACTCCTGGGCCAGTGCTCTATTCACTGTACCACCTAGCCACCCCCATCATTCCACTTTGAAGGGCTCCTTGTGCTTTTATTCATTAGTTGTTTGTTTTGTTGTACTGTATCTCTCTCTCCCCCCTTGCCCCTTTCTCTCTCTCTCTGTCTCTCT